>VDFB02193867.1:174533559-174826922 GCA_007258455.2 Sequoia sempervirens
GGAAGCTTTTGGAAAAAGAGAGACAATTTCTAAAGCAATTTGGACCTACTTTTGATTACCCTTTCATTAATCATTCTTCAAAAGCATTTATAGGCCCCAAACCCATTTTTTTATCTAGAGGCCCATTTCAACAAAAATCATACAAATCTAAAAATAATATAATTCCTTCATATCTCAAAAACCCACCTCCAAAAACCCCAATTGGGACCCATTCGCCACCTTGGGCGAATGAATCCCTTTGGTGGGACCCATTTTCCAAGGGTGGTGAATGAGTCCCTTTTGGGGAAAATTTCAATTTCAAGCAAGAAACTCTGACTTAATTCAAAATTTCAGTGGATGTCAGCCTCTTGGTTCTAAAAAATAGGAAATTAGGTATTGGTGCCTATAAATACACATTTTTAGGTCATTTTTAACAATCTTTAGTCATTTTTACAAGCAAAATTCAAGAGTCAAGTATTGAATATCTTCCACAAGAAGATTCATCAATCTTTCTACAACAAAGTTGAAGCTTTAGGGTAGCGAACTAGGGTTTTTGCAGGTCTTCAAGCTCACTTTTTTGTTCAAGATCTCACATTTAAAAGGGTTGATCATGGATTCCTATGGTGAATCATGGAAAAATCTAGGTTGAGGAGATGCAACTAGCCATCAAATTACACCTAAAGACTTGTTTTCAAAGTGATTCCATCTTCTATTTTCTCTCTATCTTCATATTTAATGTTTGCATGCCATTTTAATTCATTTGAAATGCTGTAGGGTTTCTTGGATTGAATTCTTGCATCATTCAAGTGTCATTTACTTATCTTATTCTAGAACATTAGAATAGGGTTTTGTCTTACTTCATATTTTCCTAGTCTTAGACACACTTAGGGCTAGGGTTTTATGTAAATTTTATTCATTCAAGGTTTAACTACCAAATTAGGGGTTTGTCTAAGGAAAAACCCCCATTAGACAACAAAAAATATTCTATTTTGTAGGCATTTTTGAAGATTCAGATCTGAGAATCAGTCTTGAAGTGCAGTGCAGGTGATAAAGTACAGATCTGTAACTTCTATTTTGGAAAACAAAAGGTGGAATAATTCAGCACTAATGGTAAATGAGTCCTATTGAAGGTGTTTGTCAAGACAAAATGCAAATTCTAGTACCCTTTTGGCAGAAATAAAGTTCTGGGCAGAAACCCTGATTTAAGACCAATTCATCTAGGGTGGCGAATGAGTCCCAGATAGTCAAAAAGTAAACATTTTTAAATTTTCAAAGCTATTTTCAGGTTTTTAGAGTTTCCAGGTGCCTGATACTTATCTCCTATTACTTTTCTATGTTTTCATACTTGTTTGCATATCACAACATGTTTTCGAACATATCATATTTCTTAGGTTTCTCATAAACAATCAATCTATCTCTTTAGTTTATTTTCTTTAGATAATTGCATTTAGGCATATTTTCATTGTACTTGCATTAGTTTGAGTGAACCACCTAGATTTTGTTTGGGTTCTATCTCTCTCTCCTTTAGGTGAAAAACCCTAATTGAGCATGAGAGTCATAGCACCCTACAACCTACAAATCTATGGTTCAAATTGATATGTTGCAACACAACTGAAGGTGAAAAAACTGCAACTACAATTGTGTGACACAACTGCATGACAAAATGATGCAAATGTAAAATGGAAATGCAATCAACATGTAAGACACATATGAAAGAAAAACAGATGCATTTGACTAGAAAATTAATTTAAGCAATTTTTGGATTTTTTTTGAATATGCAATAGGTCATGTAGGCTAATTTAGACATTGAGAGTAATATGATACACTTTTTTATGGATGCAGGTGAGACTAGACCCTATATATATGGATGTAGGTGAGACTAGACCCTATATATATTCGTGGAGGAGTGAGATACACTGAAAATGCTAAGACTTTACCATGTTGACATTTATGCCTATGGTGTGGGCTAACATCAATCTTCTAACCGCACTTACAGATTGGTGGCATTTAGAGACGAGCTCCTTTCATTTACCAACTGGGGAGGCTAATGTGACCTTGGAGGATGTATGGAGGTTCCTACAACTTCCCATCCATGGAGGGAGGGTAGTATATGACACTGACTGAGTATTGGTAGTGATTCTATGGGTTTTTGAGGTTGACTCCCTTGTAGAGCTTGGATTAGAAGATTATGAGATTTGATGGGATACTTTGGTCGATAGGTACCTTAGGCTTGTGGTCTTTTTATACATAGTGATCGATGGAGTGCTTTTCCTAGACAAACATGGACATGGGTTTCCAATAGTATGGGGGGAGATGCTAGAGGGCATGATGGAGGAGGCAACTATCTACGCTTGGGGAGCTTGTCTACTAGCAATGCTATACTTCTAGTTACAAGATGTGGTGTATAGGGATGGTTAGAGCATTAGCTACAACATGATGCTAGTGATTGTATGAGCTTGGGAGCATATTGCAGTGTTTCAACCTCTAGTGTATAGATACTTAGGTCTAGGACTGTCATATGTTTACATATATGGAGGAGCAGTGACATAGATCCATGTGAGGGATGTTGGGTGTTGGAGACATGCGATTGAATTGATGGATGGTTTCACATGGAGGATGTACAAGGACTTCCCCAGTTGGTATAATGATAATGAACACCTATCTTACTACAAGAACACTAGGTATTTGATTAAGTGGACTGTGATGACCAAACATATTATAGAGAGGCATCTACTAGAGAGGGTGTTGAGGCAGTTTGGAAAGTGACAAGGAGTACCTATGGGGGTTGGAAAGTTTGCTAGGTCAACTAGGGAGGTCACATAGTGGGGGTTGATGATTAGTGTGTAGGTGGAACTATAGGAGATTGTGGGCTTATAGCTGATTTAGTGGGGAGTAGCAGCCAATGTCACCTATGCTAGTACTACTTAGGATTACGGAGTGTGGTGGGCGATGCATAAACCTACACCATTCACTAATCCCAACCAACCAATGCCTATGGGGAGGATGGGTTAGGCACGACAAGGGGTTGTGAGGTAGAGGCTGAGGGAGAGGAGATGATGGAGAAAAAGATGGAGATGGTGGTGATGGCGGAAGAGGTAGAGGTGACTGAGGCAGAGGGGACAAAGGCTAAAGCAGAGATGGATGAGGTCAGAGTCAAGATTACCAAGGTCAGTATGAGAGAGAGGGACTACATCTGAGAGTAGCATAGAGGGTGCCTCAATGAATGCTACCTATCCATGAGGAGTGGGAGAAGATGGAGGTGGAGATGGAGGAGGTGAGAGTAGAGGATGTTCTAGGAGAGGTTTGTGAGGAGGTAGTGGTTAGGGAGTTCATCGTTGAGGAGTCTAAGGAGGAGGATGTTGTGGAGGAGGCCATTCTTGACGTCATGATCATAGAGGATGGAATGCATGATTTACCAATTAGGGAAGTTATTATGGATGTCATGGAGGAGAAGGTTGAGGATACAAGTTAGGGACCTCATGCACAAATACATGCACTATAGGTATAGGTTCAGAAATTACAAGCACATGTAGCATAGATATCGGCCTTACAGGGACATGTGCAGGCCTTGATAGGTGAGAGGGACTAGGCAGTCATATGAGCACAAAGACCAAATCAGAGGTACATTGATTTCATTACTACTGTTAGTGGACCCATGACATATTTCACCCGATAGCTTTATCAGGCAGGGAGGATTGTAGAGTACTACTAGAGACACTATGAGGATGCAGTGCTTGTACCACAGAGGGTTCCTAGCTATACAGAGAACCAATCTCAGATCAGAGCACATTCTAGGAAGGCACAAAGTAGTGGAGTTGTATCACAGTGACTGAGGTCAGGACCCTACGACAAGCCATCAGGATCTCAGTAGAGAGAGGAGAGACAACCACCCTCAGGACCACAAGATGAGGGGAGCATTGGCTAGGCATTTTTTTTGCATGTTTTCTTTTTATATGAATTTAGACACTTCCATTTTTGATCCAACAAATGAGCTCCATTATTTTGATACATTATGGTATTGTATTGTGGCACCATTTTTTTGATATATATGCAAGATACATGATTTTTAGCAATGAGTATATGATATTTATGGTTCTATGTGCATGTCTCTATGTTATGGATTTATGATGTGATACTATTCTTATGAATTTTTGTGTATGCAATGTTCCTATATGATGTGGATTATGGATTATGATATGATGTTATGTATGTGTGATGTATGGTTTATGCTTATACATGTTTATGATAATATGGATGAATGCACATGATTACCTACCACACTTATGTATATTTTTATGTATGGATGGATACCTATATGCTTATGAAATTATTTTTATGTTATTCTTATATAGATGATGGTTCTATATGATGCAATGCTATAGATATTTTTTTATTTTCTAATGTAATATGGATGACCTAATATGCATATGGTAATGATATTTATGATTCCCTAACATGATTGTGGATGTAGGGTGGTACTACTAACACATTTATTTTTGTGTGTCATAGTACACCATCAAGATGACTCTAGGGGTAGATGCTACGCCCTTAATATTAGTGTACACCGGGTTATGAATAGTTTGCTTGTGGCTCTCTTAACTCTTTATTAAGTCATATTATCATTAGTATATTGTTATTTAGTTGTTTAGGTCAGCCTAAGACTTATATAGGTGTGTCTAAGTTGGCCTAGGTGATATCCTAGGCATAAATAGGTATATATAGGAGGTTGTGAGTCTTATTTCATCATCAAGTTGTGAAGTGTGTTCTCATTAGAGATATTTGGAGGTTTTCCCCCTCAAAGTGGCTTGTTATTATTAGTTATTATCAAGTATTTTCAGCATATTTCATATCATATTCTTCTATTGTGCAAGTTATTTCATAATAGTAGATGGAAGGAATGCTAGTGTGGTAGGGAAAGAGGGAGTGAAGGACATAAGGGAAGAATGAAGCGAATGAATTGGGACTTGCCATCAAGAGATCTCGCTAAGTAGATGATCAAGCTCTTATTTAATTACATAATTATAATCATAGAACTTATTATGGAAATGAATGATAAACACCAAGTTATGACATAGACCAAGGTGTGATATGTTATCCCTTGCAAAATTAGATGTGTGACAGACAAGGAGTGTCATGACACAACCTAGGAACCACATAACCTTGTCAGAACATGTGATGAAGTGACCATAAAGCATGTTGATCCTAATACATTAGAGCATTCAATTTAGCTTTAGCTTGAATATGATGTTTTGATTATTCCAAATGGAAAATTTAGGCACATGAAAGGAACCAAATTGCCCCTAGTATATAATTTCCAAGACAAACCACAAACAAAAATCAAAGATAAAATAGGTCATGATCCATCATCTCTCCTCTAAATCCTTCTTGGGATATCCTCAAGGTGAATAGTAACATGACCTCAGATAAATTGATAAAAAGATAAAACAAACCAGACCAACAGAGTCTGTTCAGCCATTTAGATCATTTTCCAATGATTGTTTGTATGATCAGATTTTTTATAGTGATAGTGTCTAGCTTCAGGAATCGTACACCTCATATAAGACCAATGATGGATTGCATCTGGTTTTGAGGATGCAAAAAATTGTACATAAAACCATTTGATAGGTTTGATGGATAAATTATAGTTTTAGGAATGAAGCATGTCGCATAAGACCAATGACATATTGGATCTAGTTTTGACAATGCAACATCCTATATCAGAATGTTTGACTATTTTGACCATTGACTACTTTGACTATTTAGGAAATTAATCTATAATAGTTAAAGGCCTTATTGGATAGTTTTCTTGTTGTTTTAAGATTTTGATAAGCTCAATTCTCTTGTTTGATCATTGTTTGTGTCTACTCAAAATGTCAACCTTAGCAAGGGATCATTTTATTATGAGACTTGGATGATTACAAGTGAAGACAATATTATGACCAACCCTAAGGGACTAACCTAATGCCTTGGGGGCTCATAAATGATGGAATTTCCTATGTTATACACATAGAGACATCGTACTTCAACTAGACTTTGACCATGGATAGTTTATAATTGCATGGATCATGATTTACTCGACTCGACAAACCCTAAGGGATTGACCTAGTGCCTTTGGGGCTTATCAATGATGGCCTTGCCTATGTGAATTCATAGAGGTAATTTAATTTGATCGCTTGGATTGACACAAACTTGGACTTTTTTTTGAAGTTTTCTGACACTATTTAATTTTTTGGCTTTTGATGCTTTCTATTTTTTTTGGATTTTAATGTTTTTTAATTTCTTTGGATTTTTAAGTTTTCTATTTTTTTTGGATTTTGATGTTTTCAATGTTAACTCCATGTCTGGAGGATCCCATGTGAAACCTAAGACTAGGAATTTCCCTCGGTCTAGTATAGGAAATACTTATTATGGGTGAGGGGAGGAAATTTTTTTATTATGGATGAATATGAAATGCAAGGGACACTAAATATCAATGAGTCTTAGGCCATGAGAAAGATGACTAAGCTTCATTATGGGTAGAATGATATGTGTGAAGGATGGGTGAAAGCGGAAAAAAAATAGATAGAATGATAGTAGATGATGGAGAAAATACTAATTACACATGGTGCATGTTTGCTAGGTTTTCACCATGGTACTTTCCCAAAGCACCACTGAAGTGTTTTTCACTATTGGACGAATTATTTCTCTTTACTATTTTCTTTCTCATTTTTTTTCCTTTTTTTTTTGGGGGTGTCACCAAGACACCTATTTTCCAGGTTTTCATCAAGGTGGTAATTTCTTTTTTGTATTTTTGTATTTTTGTCTTTTGATGGGATTCTCTAAAAGCTAGGTATAGTACCTATGAAGGTGCATACTATTGATAGGCTCTGGTAGTGGTTCACCTTTACGAGTAGAAAGATAATAAGCACTAGATCCATATGTTGTTGTTATGATGTATGGACCCAACCAATTAGGCTCAAACTTCCCTATTTTCTCTCTCTCTATTTGATTCTTTGGGTTTTATTTCTAGAATAGGTCATCAATGTCAAAATGCCTAACTCAAAATTTCTTATTATAGTTGTGATGATTGCAGTTTTGATATGCTTGTAAATATACCAATATGTTATGCCATTTCTCATCCAATAACTATAGCACATGCAAAGAAGATATATGATATTCTTTTTTGTCAATAGATTGCTTCATTAATACTCTTAAGGATGGTAACTCGACCTCAATGGGAAGAATAACTTCAAACCCAAAAAAAAGGGAATATGGAGTGGATCCTATGGGAGTGTAGATACTACTGCGATAGGCCCATAATGTATGATTGAGTTGGATATGCCAGTCACGACCAACATCATCAATAGTCTTCTTTAGGATTTGAGAATAGTTTTATTAGATGCCTCAGCTTGACCATTTCCCTAGGGATAGTATGGAGTGGTGAAGTGATGTTGGATATATAATCTATCACACAATTTATGGACATCTTGATTTTTAAAGGGACGACCATTATCCATGATGATGGATTGGGGAACACCATATTTGCATGTTATGTAATTAAGGATGAACTTGGATATTTTTTACTAGTGATATAGGTCATTGGAATAGCTTCGATCCATTTAGTAAAGTATATAGTAGTTAAGTATTGAGTCCCCACTAAGAGAATGGCCGTAGTGATGTAACTGGATGAAGTTCCTGAGTAGGTGCATGCACAAGATCCCCATGTATCTCACATTGGTGATATTTCTTGACAAAGTGATAGGCATAATGTTCCATAAAGGGCCAATAATATCATGTTCCCATGAGTTTCTTGGCTAAGGTAGGACCAACAAAGTGAGCTCCACATATACCACTATGCATGTCTTGTAAAGTCACTTTTGCTTCATTTGGATCGAGACATTTTAGGAGGGTGCTATCTAGACTACGATGGTAAAGGGTGTCATTGATGATGACATATTTGGACGCTTGTCGAATAAAGGTCTTACATTGATTAGAGGAAAATTCGAGAGGGAGGATTTGGTCATGCAGGTAGGCAGAAAAGTCTTTGTACCAAGGTGAATAAAGACAAACAAGTTCACACACGATCTTAGATTTGATGACATCATATGCAGGAATCAATAGTTGTTCCACAAAGAACTCATACTGTGGCACATTATTAGGTATATACAAAAGAGATCTAGTAGTTCCATTGTGCCAGTTGCTTTGTTCTAGATTCTTGGGATCTACTCAAAGGTGATGACACCAAAGTATAGCTTAAAACTATCGACCATGTGCTTGTAAGGTGTGATATTTACATCTTTTTTACTGTAGTCATCATAAACCTAATGAATGACCAGTAGGGAGTCACCATAGAATTGAAGATTCTTAATTTTCCATTTGAGAGCCATTTGTAGTCCCATTAGCAATGCTTCATACTCAACCATGTTATTTGTGCAAAGAAATGCTATTTTGTATGATTTTGGCAGTTTTATTATTTTCACTATTTTTTGGCTATACAAATTCCAGCGTGCCCAAGAGATGCCAATGTGCTGCACTTACGTCCTAGAACTACACTGTCATCCTCGGATAGAGAGCTATCTGAAGCACAATACCAACTCCAACAAACTAGCTTCTCCTACCCAAACTAAAGTTCAGGTCTGCAGAGTGATCGAAGGACTTTATAGTCCTCATCATTCTTGTCCCTCATTTCAAACACCCCTTTAGAATGAGGTAAGTTAAGGAAGCCTTCCGCTCTTGGCTCATCATGACCTAGGGCCTTGGCATGGTTGGTCCCCCTCTCTTACATTTTTGGTGAACTCGACGTGAACCAACATTTTCTCATTCATTGGAGTTGAGGCTTTTCCCTTGTACCTTGTGATCGTTGTGCCACTAAGTGTTGTGAAGGTTTATGAGCATCACAACCTAGTCCACAACTTTCAGGTATATTGTTAGGAGAAGTGTATAATGCCTTCTGATGGAGAGGACGAAGCTCACTATTGGTTTCTCTATAGGCCTTTTTGTTGGATCCGCTATTGGTCTTGCCACACAGGAGCAATTTTCAAGGGGCGAGTTAGTGGTCTCCTATGAGGCTGACCACATCCCCACTCCTCATGAATCTCCTATATTGTTGTTGGTAAATGAATAAAAGGTTGTTCACATTTCTTTAGAATATATCTCTATCTTTAGTAAAGGACTAGGTGACTTGGAGAATCACTTGGAAAAGGACTGGAAGATGGTTAGGGTTGCTAGGGTTATCAACAAAATAAAATATATGGTTGGAAAAGATTGAACAAGCATAGAACTCTTGGCTAGTATCTCTAGTCTGACTAAAGCATGTGTTCCTCCAAACAATCCTAACATTGTACAAGGAGCCACTTTTGAAGATCACGAGAGACAACTATGAATGTCAATGCCTCCCATGTCTATGTACATGGCCAATGCCATCCCCTCAATCAAAATACCCTCTTCCTCTAAGAGATTTGAAACTATCAAGGTGAATTGAGTACCCTTAGGATTTAGCTTCACCCCTCCTATCACCTCTAGTGGTGGAGGTTTTGGTGGGATGAGCAGTGGGGGCTTCGGTAGTGGCGGTGGTTTTGGTGGTGAAAGTGGCACTAGAGGAGGTGGTTTTGGTAGAAGCCATGGTGGTGGATTTGGAAGGAAAGGTGGCTCTGACAGAGGCCCTACTAGTGACAGTGGCTCTGGTAGTGGTCCGGCGGTGGTCACACTGGCGATTCTGGAAGTGGCTCTGGTGGTCTTTTTCGAGGAGGTCCCTCTAGCCCTGTGTCTTCTAATGACCCTATTTTGACCACTCTTCTTTAGAATATGGGTAAGATGCAAAGCTAGTTGGCGAGTCTCTCTCAGGCCTCTGCCCAACCTATATTTCAACCCTTTTTCTGACTTAGCCCATTAATGGTAGCAATTTTAAACACTCCCTTCCCCCAAGGAATGGAGATTCCTAAATTCAAAAAATATGGTAAAAAAGGAAACCCACAAACACATGTGTCCACCTTTAACTCCCTATGTACATATTTCTTCCATCACGATGCATTGATGGCAAATCTATTCCCCCGATCTCTTAAGGATACAACACTCAAATGGTATTGTTCCTTACTTGATAATTCCATTTTCTCATTTGATCAACTTGTAAATCAATTCCTACGATAGTTCCAAGCTAACATCGGATCGAAGATGGCCTTTTCAGACCTTGTCCAATGCAAAAAAGGGGATAATGAAAAGATTACTAATTTTATAGCATGATACCAAGTGTTCTTTTTACAAATCTCATATCCACTGCCTGATTTCAACGTGCAAAATGTGTTCATAGGGAACTTGCAAAGACCTTGGTAGGAGAAGTTTTCCCTTATGAAATACCCTTCTTTCATGCATTTGTGTAAAGCATTGCAGGAGTATCAACATATGGTTGTTTAGTTCATGGGATCCTCCTCGCGCTCCCATTCAGAAGGAAAGTCCATTGTATTGATCTCTAGGAAAGGTAAGGCTATTGCGAATGTAGTATGAATGTAGTAGCCACTACGACTGTTAATGGCCTCAGGTGCAACCGAAATTTCACAAAGTTGGAAAAATCTTATTCTTCCATCTTGCAAAAGCTACTAAGGGATAAGATCATAACATTGGAGAACCCTAAGCCTCTTAAAGAGCCATTCCCTAGTTGGTACGATCCAAATACCTTCAACCAGTACCATCGAGTTAACAGACATGATACCAAACGTTGGATCCGCCTGCATCATGAGATACAGAACTACATCAAAGACGATACTATTTGTCTTGATGGAAGTAAACAAAATACAAAAAATTAGTGGAAAAAGAAAATAGTGAGTTGCAGATCACACTCTGCCAACATGATTATCTATCCCTCCAATTCTACCACTCATGTCGAGGCATATGTTAACATGGTCACAATTACTCCTACCACGCAACCTGCACCCAGCTCCCCAGACATGAAATTCATGTCGCGGGACTTACCCTTAAACAACAAGCCCTCTCCCCTCTACATTCCCACTTGCCTCAATGGAAACATTGTGATAGGGGTCTTAGTTGACCTTGAGAGTCAAGTGAATGTCATTACAGAAGAGACGTGGCTTAATTCATTACATAGAAAAGAGTACAAAGAAACAAAATCTATGGTCTTTTCCTAAAGCCATACGAATCAATAACTATGTCCTTCCTTGTAGGACCTAGGGCTATAGACACAATCTTTGATGTTATCCTAGAGTTAAATCTATTCAGGATGAAGTTAGGTATACCTTGGCTAGCTTCCATGAATGGAATCACCTCCATCATCCACAAATGTTTAAAGTTCTCCCATGAAGGTGTTGTGCACATAGTGCATGACATTAGATAATAGCCTTTGGTATCCCATGGGGGATATTCATTAGACAATTTTTTCCCACCCCAGTTGGTCCGCTCCCTCCAAGAACGAACCTAATTTAAAAAATAAGTGAAGTATGAAGCCGGGGACGAGGGACATCCAAGGTCAGGCTCTTCGATTTGATACAGCGACCAACTTCTCCCCTTCTCGAAAAGAAAAAGTGAAGCTATCCTGTCCTCGAGATGGCTCTCCTCCTCCTCTTTCTAGAGAAGAGTTTTGGATGAATATGCCTAGTTTTTATCCGCTAAGTCTGATGATACCAGCATGGCGTAGACCTAAAATAAAGATATAAGATCTCCCTACTAAACCACCTGGACCTTGGTACTACTTGTATGGTAGAGGAAAAGGTCCTCGTGGGGAATCTTCTATGTCTCAGCCTCCACAGCCTCCTACTACTGCTCCCAAGGTAGTAAATGGGAAGAGGCTCGAGGCATTAGAGCCAACTCCCCTCGCTACTTCTAAACCTACTCCTCATTCTCCCATTCAAGACACTTTTTCTCTATTGGAAACAATTGTGGTGGACACTCCCATGGCTGAGCAATAACCTTCTGTTCTTTCACAACCTTTGGTCTCTAGCTCGAAGAGTCATAGAGCCACCTTGCATATGAGCACAAGTGTTTGGTGAAGGCTCTCATGTTGATGGGACACCCTACAGGAGGAAGGAGAAGAGATGATGACTACTGTTTGGAACCCTTACGCCATGTGCTCCTCTCTCACTCCCCTCTGTACATTGACTAGTTGGGTCTCACTCTCGACTTTTGTTGTGTGAGTCTGAGAATCGCTGACCCCAAAAAGGGTGTAGGTGTTCTCGGCTCCTTCAATGGAGCTACCAGCACTGTTGTCCCATACGGATGTCCCCACTTTCCCAAAACCCATGAATATGCCCGGAATGCTTTGGTGTTATGCAGTGCGGGTTTTCTCCTCCTCCCTCTTCATGTACCTCTGGCCTCATGTGGGAGTTCACGTCCCCAATGGAAGTAGAGAAGGTGGAGAGTGGTCCTTCAGGTAAGAGAGGATGTAAGAGGAACCCACCTTCTTTGAAGGTGGTCCCCATCTTGACTTGTTTTGTTGTAGTGTAAAAGCCATTCCTAACTTCACCCAGATTCATCCTTGCTCTCGAGTCTTTCAGTGAGCCTAGTAGTGAACCTGAGGAGACAACTTTCCCCACATCATTGAGGGTATGACATAACACACTCAATGAAGTTCCTTCTTTAACTCTGGATGAAGTTTCGTATAGCCGACCCAATTTTGTGGATCGTTGACCACTTAAGCTCCCACAAAGGTCGAATGGGAGACCAGGGCCTTCTCCCATAGCCCTTATTATTGGGAGGGTTCAGAGCTCTCCTCTTAATATCTGCCGCCCTTTGTAGGCTCCCTATGATGATTTGGAGTGGGAAGCAGATGACCTCTTGTTCGATCAATGTTAGGGGGAGGCCTCTTCTTTATCTTTAGATTAGATGTGTGTGCATTGTGATGTCTTCCCCCTTGATTGTGCTATGTTTTCTTGGATGACCCTTGTCACCCTTGTTGGTGCTTGGATATAGGAGTGGTTTTTGTGTTGTAAACCTTCATCTATTTGTATCATCATTCTTCCATGTTTGTGATTGACTTTGATAAATTGTGGAGATGATACAATCGTTAAATTAGGCTTCCTTCTTATTAGCAATTTTTATTTTTATTTTTACTTTTCCTTCTCATGCATTCTTCACACATGTGATCTAATATAGTAGGGGGTTGATGACAAAACCATTATATATATATATGAGTAGCTCTGACCCCAAAATATTAGATCACCCATGTGCCCTTTGTTTGTGATCATCTATTTTTTTTCTCTTTTCTTATCTTTCTCTCTTCTTTGCTTGAGTTGTCCCTCTCTTGTGTGACAACGCCTTTTCTATAACACTCTGATTTTTAGAAAATGTATTCCTTGTCAAACAAATCTTTTCTCAAGAATCTTGGTAAACCCTTTCAAAGAATCTCATTCTTGATTTGAAACCCTAACAAAACATGTTTCCTTCATCATGGGTTCGTAAAGAAAGAACTTGAGGCCTTTCCTTCAAGGAGGGAGCAACTTTGAACTTCCCCTCACAAGAGGGAATTCTCTTCCTTTTGAATTCCTTGATGAAGTGATCATCTTTCGAAAGGATTCCTTGATGATGAATCAATTTGAGAAAAAATATCTCTTCCACACTTTCAAATAGTGTGTACTTTGAGTTGACCCCTTTCTTCACGCTAGGTTCCTCAGGGACCCCTTTGAAAGTTTTTCAATTTGTTAACATTCTGCGTGACTATTCGCTTACTTTCTTGTGTGGCCACTTTTGGCCATGTTTTATGTGTGGATAAACATGTCACTTTGCAGGTGCTCCTATGAACTGCTTTATGAATCTGCGAAGTCTCCCTTCCTTGTAGGTCTACAAGCCTGTAGGGAACTTTTTTTGGGGTTTCCTTCATGTGAGAGATCTTGGACGAAACCTTCCTTGCAAGTTTGCAAGCTTGTAGGGCACTTTTTTCTGGGGTTTCCTTCATGTGAGAGATCTTGGACGACACCTTCCTTACAAGTCTGTGAGCTTGTAGGGCACTTTTTCTGGGCTTCCTCCATGTGAGAGATCTTGGGGGATACCTCCCTGCAAGTTTGCGGGCATGTAGGGCACTTCTTCTAAGCTTCCTCCATGCGAGAGATCTTGGGTGTCACTCCCCTACAAGTCTAAGGGTTTGTAGGGCACTCTTTCTAGGGTTTCCTTCATGTGAGAGATCTTGGAGGACACCTTCCTTGCAGGTCTACAGGTTTGTAAGGAACTTTTTTTTGGGTTTCCTTCATGTGAGATATCTTGGAGGACACCTTCCTTGTAGGTCTATGGGCCTATGACACACTTACTTCTCAGGGTTTCCTTCATGTGAGAGATATTGGGGTTGCCTCCTTGCAGGTCTGTGGGCATGTAAGATGCTTTCAATCTACAAATTCATAGTTTTGCGGGGCTATGGAGTCCTTTGCCTACCCTGCACTTTCAAGCTTGCCAGATTGTAGTCTGCTTCCTCGAAGGTTTAGGTATAAATTTCTAACCCTATTCACTCTTTGGCCTACTTTATCGAAGCACTCATTAGTATTCATGCTCACTAAAGTGGGGGAAAAATGTATAGGAGCGAATTTGTACGCCTTACATAGATTCCCCTTTTACACATCCTCACCTTAGAAAACCAAATCTAAAGGTGAAATTCCACATTAGCAAGCTACCTTCCTTCCACTTGGAATCTCTCTATTGTGTCGGTAGAAGAATATTTGTCGGGGATGCTCGAATGGTGTGCAAACGTCCATGTGGCGTACTTACATCCTTGACGGATTCCTATGTCTGAAGCTGGAAAAGGCATTACACTTCCTATTAGGAACGGTTTGTAACATCCCTCTTTGACCAATTGACCCCAAAAGCAATAGATTCTCTCTTCTCCTTCAAATTCTTCCATTCTTCATTCAACTCATCTTTTTTTGCAATCTTCAAGCATTCACTTCATCCTTCTTCACAACTTCTTAGCACTTCCAACATTCTCAACACTCCATTGCAACAACAACACTCTGTCAACTCTGTAAATCAAGTGTGAGGCAAGCTATTATAGCAGGGGCTTGTGGTTTTGCAACACCTCCCTTCATCGCATTCGAGGCTGTGGTGATTTTTCAAGCCTTCCCTCTACATCATTGGCTAGTGAGCTCTTGGTGGAGGTGGTAACATTTCGCTCCTCTCCTTTATGATTTTTTTGAGTAGCTATATACTATTTTGTGGTGTTATTCATGTACTTAGATTGTTAAATAGGCACAAGACAACTAAGAGGGGGGGGTGAATAAGTTGTCACACAAATTCAACCTTAAAACTTTATCACTTATCAAATCTTTAACCACACTATTTTGTTATTAAATATAAGCATGAAATATAAATAATAGAAAGTAAATCAAGACAATGAACACTAGATTTTTATGTGGAAAACCCAATAAGGGAAAATCCACAGTGAGGGTTAACTCACAATATAAAGATTATAAATTGAATACAAAGGCTCAATGCCCAAAAGAGAACTCACTGTCCAAATACAAAGGCTCACTACCTACAAATGACTCACTATCCAACAAAGAGGCTCACTGCCTACAGATACAAAAGAGAACAAAAGATCCACCACTGCAATTAAAGCACATTTGTAGGATTACAAAAACCTTTAGTTCACTTCCTTCAACAAACTAAAAAATTGCTATCACAAATCACTCACCCACACTTTTGCTCTTATTATTTGTGGCACGCTTTCATCACTTTGCATCTCATTGTCATACCATTCTTCACAACTCGACGTGCTTTTATACTATTCTCAACCTTAGAAGCTTTCTCCAAGGTCAGCCACAATACATCATTTCATAAATTCAAATTAGGTCAGAAAATCTAAATTCCCACGGTGGAAAGGGATAAGAGTGGACCATTAAAACATATAACCAAGACCACAAATAATATTCTTGAATTTTCTACACACTTTCTTAATTAATTTTTATTCCTCAAATAAAGTGTAAACATTAGGTTGGCCAAACCTAATGAAAACATAAATAATCATTGATGTACACACTTCCCAACCATAAGATGACACACAGATGCTACAACACACTTCCTTAAGCATGCGAATACATCTCAGAACCTTCCAGATACATCCACAACAAGAACAACAGGCTTCAATCACTGAATTTCTTTCATCAGACAATTTAGACTATGTAAACACATATATAAATACTAAAATATGATTTATGGATCTCTAGACTTCAAACCTCTTTGCCAGAGCATAGAAAAGACCTTCACAAAGCATATTCTAGATCCGCAAGATCTAAGATGAAATAGAGAAAAATTGTAGAGCAACAATATTTCTCTCAGTCCATAGAATACCAACTTTGCCAGAATAGTTCACATACTGGTGAATGAAATTTTCACATACCATCACACCAGAAGCTAAAACTCAGGAGATATCACCACTAAATCACCTTTATCAAACCTTTAGTTCTACACAAGCATAGGATCAACATAGGAGAAATGTAGAGCACATACCAGAGCTCAATCTAGATACATTCCTTCTTTTGACATCACTTCTTTATTAATTTTCTCAAAAGCACTTGCAAGCTCATCAACACAACACATTTACAGCTATATAAGATAATTGCATGTACTCACAACATCTCAACAACATCTCAACCATATATGTACAATATGCAACATATTTAATTGTGCTAACATCAATGACAACACCAAACTAGCTCATATTTGCAACACTTCATTTCTTTACTTCTTTATCATACATTTCTCTATCATTGTTATTTGGCTGTCTGTGGAGGTGGAAACACCAAAACGGGGTTTTGATTGAGGTAGACCCCTATACAACCCCAACAAATTTCCCTTCTTTCGTGCGTGCAGGAGAACATGTTTTTTTGGGGCTATCTAGCGAGCAGGCGCTTTTGTGAGATTATCTTTATCACCCTAGTTCTTGTCTATTTACTTTATCATTTCAGTATCTATTTTGCATACTTTCTCATTCTGTTCTTACCATCTAGATTGAACTAGTTAGGGTGTCAGTAGGTCTTTTTAGTAGTTTTACTATGTTTACTATTTTTTGGTCATACAAACGCCAATGTGCCCTAGAGACGCCAGTGCACCGCACTGACGTCCCAGAAGTACGTTGTCGTCCTCAGACAGAGAGTTGTCTAAGGCACAGTACCGACTCCAAGAAACCAGCTCGCCTAGCCCAAACTAAAGTTCGTGTTTGCAAAGTGATCGAAGGACTTTATAGTTCTCATCATTCTTGTCCCTCATTTTAAACACCCCTTTAGAGTGAGGTAAGTTAGGGTAGCCAAAAGCTCTTGGCTCTCCATGACCTAGGGCCTTGACGTGGTTGGTCTCCGTGTCTTACATATTTATACATATATACACTAATACCTTTTTAAATAAAATTTCTATGAGTAAAATGGGTCCTAACAAAATAGTACATCATGTCAAGTACTCATGTACAAAAATGATCTAAAAAATGAGAGATATCCTCCATTAAGAAAGAAAAATATTCAAATAAGCAGAAGTGTGCCCGTCAATAGGTCTTTCTCACTTAGTTTGGTCCATAAATATAACTTAGAGCTAAATAATGAACCTCACTTTTTTCTTGCTCTTTTATATTTTTGATTAATAATTTTATAGTTGCTATGGATAATATATGACATTTATGCTTTCACTCAAGTTTATCCTTAACAATAAAAATATCTTAACCATTAGAGGTTCCCTTGTATTGCATAACATTATTACTAACCTAACCTTTGTAGTGAAGTATGTTTAGACTACACTATTCAACTAAAATCCCATATTGCCCATTATTGTCATTGTTTAAATATAAATTTAAAACCCTAACATCAAGTCCAAAGGGGGGATGGATGAACTAGAAAATCTACTAATGCTTTTCCAAGCATGTAGACTAATTAATTGTGAGAATTAAATTTGATGTCAGTAAGTAAATTTTTTTTTGAAAAAAATATAACACAATGAGAAAGACTTGACCTCTGAACACCTCCATGCATCAGTAACTCTTTTTTATATTCCTCCTTAGGATCCTAGGTCCTTATTCTATGCGTATTCAAGTATTTAACTTCCATTAAACAATTACCAATTATGCACCTTTTTGAGTTTATTGATCCACATTAACATTGCATCTTAAGCATATGATGTCAAGATTTTCCTTGAAAAATGCCTTTGCATTATGAAGCAACATATAGAGAAAACCCTCCACCTTACACAACTATACCTCATTTGTCAACTAAAAGGGTCATTTTGAATGAATTCCAAAGGGAGAGTTTGACACACAATTGTAAAAATAAGTTTAAATCCCTAAACAAGTTTAAGTGTTTGTTAATGGATTTTTTTTGAAAATTTTGAAATAATATATATCATTTTTACTTTTATAAACGCCTTACAAACAAACCAAAACTTTATATATTACTTGATTGTAAAAAATTATCAACATTCCCAGTATGATTGTAAACAATTAGCAACATGCTCATCAAACCTATAGATCCAATTGCTAGTTGAGAAATATATAGAGAAACTAATTCATGTGATGCTATTATAATAGAGCAATTAAATTCAATTGACTTTCCACTAAGTCATATGACTCATAAGAAGTTCAAGGAAAAAATAATAATATAAATTTTCAATCACAAAAGACCAAAAAGAAAAATAAACCATAGCAAATTCAATCATATTTGACCATTCCTTGCAACAAACATACACATTTTAAAATATATTAATCGAGCAATTATTTTTTTTTTAAAGTTTCGGAAAACATATTTAAATAATTTTAATCTTATATATATATATATATATATATATATATATATATATTTTACTTTATTGTTAAAAACTATCATGCATCCATTGAACCTATGGGTTGATGAAATAATTCATGTGTTGATACTATAATATAAAACATATAAATTCAGTTGGCTTTCCACTAGAGCCATATGACTCATTAAGAAGCTCAAAGGAAAAATATTAATAGAAATTGTCAATTCTTCTTGCGGGTGGGAGATCTCACCTGCCGGACTAGTCTTACCCCATCTCACCCCGAGTACCCAAGATATGGACTGTAATATCAAAAAAATAAATAAATAAATTGTTAGCCAGGACCAAAAACAAAAATAAACTATAGCAAATTCCGTCATATTTGACCACTCCTTGCGAAAGGACGTGCACATTTAAAATACGTTAGGCGGCTTAACAAACAAGGTTGTTTCCTCTTTTACATATTTTAACGTTTCATTTTGCTTGCAACGCGTTTTCAAGGTTAAATTCCCAAGTAAACTATCGCCAAATTCGGCACCCATGTAATAATGATTTGGCACATGGAATCTTCTATTCTCTGAAATCTTACAAAAAAAAATTTAAGTTGAATCCTACCCAACTGACTCATGGTATTTATAAATTTATTTATAATCTAAAGCGTGCTAAAAGTGGCGAGGAATGCGCAAGTGCCCATAAACTAACTGTAATACCTTATTTCAGTCTTTCCTCAATCATATGAATACAGGCACGTCTTTGGGATCCACCTGTGTCTCAAAGTGGACAAGTTTGGCTCCCTGCCCAACATCATTAATTACTGTGGTAAAGCGGTGAGCACGCTGCGCAAGTGTTAAAGGAGGCTCCAGCATAACATGGAGACGTGTAAGGATGAAGTTTCGCGCACGATGAGAAACCGTCGAATCCGTGGACTGCATCGCCCACGTATTTTAAAACAGAAATGCCCACGACAAGCCCGCTCTCCTTCCTTTAGTTTTCACTGTTCCGGGTCAAAAGCAACGTGAATAAGTGTGGATTTTTGATGGATGCACACCGCCATATCCTCGGCTTACTTTCGATGGGTCTGAGAGGTGCAAGCAAAGGGAAAAAAGTCGGCAGGTCTGCTCGATGTTATGTCTGGATTCCCATGTTGATTGTCTTCTCTGGTTTTATGTATGTACTGAATGAGCTCAGAACAAATGGCCCTTGCAAGATCACTTCTTCTGTGATGAGGTACGCTTACGATGGGCAGCCGGAGAAGGCGTGGAGGGGAGATCTGAGGACACTTGATGTCGCTTGGAATGGGCTCTGCTTTGGATCGCCTCCAGAAAAGCTGCGCGTGGCGGTGTTCTCAAAGAAGTGGCCCGTGGGAGGGGCACCGGGCGGAATGGAGCGCCACGCTCTTACGTTGCACACGGCTCTCGCTCAAAGGGGACACCAAATCCACGTGTATACGGTTCCGGCCGACGGGAGCATTGGAGGGGAGAAGGATTTGGTTCAAGGCGGGCTGCACGTCCATTTTGTGCAGAACAATTTGGGGCGCCTGAATTGCTCGGCGGCGTGGGAGAACCTGGCGAGAGTGGGGCCCGTGGACGTGGTGCACTCAGAGAGCGTGGCCCTGCCACACTACAGAGCGAAGGGAGTCCGCAACCTAGCGGTCACCTGGCATGGAATCGGGTACGAGGCTCTGCACTCGGAGCTCATTCAGGACCTGCTGCGGAAGCCCGGGGAGAGCCGATCGCCGGAAGCGGATCGGTCGATGGGCGAGCGCCTCCCAAGACTTCTCGACGAGATCAGGTTTTTCCCCAGCTACAAACACCACGTACCCATCAGCGATTACGCCGGCGAGGTCCTCCGCAACATATACCAGATTCCCTCGGAGGACGTTCACATTATTCTCAATGGAGTCGACGAGCACAAATTCAGGCCGGATCCGGCGCTGGGGGCCGCCTTCCGGGCCGAATTCGGCGTTCCCTCTAACGCAACTTTGGTTATGGGCGTGGCGGGGAGACTAGTTAAGGATAAAGGGCACCCAGTTCTGTTCCAAGCATTTTCCGAGATCAGAAAAGCGTACAAAGGTGTGTACTTGATAATCGCGGGTACGGGGCCGTGGGAGGAGCGGTATAAAGAGCTGGCGCCCAATGCGGTGGTGGTGGGCGCCATGGCTCCTGCGCGCTTGGCTGCGTTTTACAACGCGTTGGATGTGTTTGTGAACCCGACGCTGCGGCCTCAAGGGCTCGATCTTACCCTTCTGGAGGCCATGCAGTGCGGGAAGCCTCTGCTCGCCAGCCGTTTTCCCAGCATCACCAGAAGCGTCATCGTTAGCCCCGATTTCGGCTACACTTTTCATCCAAACGTGGCCTCCTTGATAAAGGAGATCCAGGCCGTTATTGCCGATGGCCCACATGAGCTGCGGAGGAAAGGGCGCAATTGCGGAGTTTATGCCGTCCGCATGTTCACTGCCTCCAAGATGGCTTCCGCTTATGAACGCCTCTTTCTCTGCATCAAAAATGAAATCTACTGTCAGTATCCCTTGTCATTCGATTGCCCCGACTCATGACAAGACGTCGAGATTATGTTGTCTGACGTCTGTCCTATAAATGGCTACCAGTAAAATAAGCTCTGCGCTTTAGTCATAAACAGGCTTTGTTGGAAACCATCCGGATTCACCGAGGGAAGATCAATGGTAGAGCGTAGATCTTTTTGCATATACACCTTTCTACCGAAAACAATCTAGTCGTATATATTCAAAGATAATTTTTAACGCAGAAGGTCTAAGGAATCGAAGATCTGCGCAATTCGCATCCAAGAGGATGAACGTTAATTGTGCGTTTTTAACTAGGATTTTTAACTTCTATTGACATTTTGGTTTGTATTTTTAGTAGGGGAAGCTCCCTTCAATAATGACTTAAATTATCTATATTGATCATTTTTAACTTGAGGTTTTAAATATATTGTGAATAAGTAAACAGGTAATAAAAATAGTTTTTGATCTTTGCAAATAAAAATATTTTTTATGGGTTCAAATAATTAATTGTAGGAATAAGAGTTAAGATTTGAAGTATTTAGAATAATATAGTGAAATAAATATATAAATAGATAAATAAATAATGATATTTAATTAGAAGTTTGATACAAATATGTTATGACAAATATTTTAAGTTAGTTTGTGAGAATGCAAAAAAGTATTAATCAAATAATGTTTTTATATTTGAAATATTCACTCTTTGTCACTTTAGGCCACTTCTACGACTATGGAGGTGATATGTGCAAATAGCAAATCTAACTGACGCCCATATATGAACTTTTGGTCTATGGTTTTAAGCTTTGATGTTTACTTTTTAGTTTGTCTTAATGCTTGTGATATGTTTTAGCTAACTAGTGATGTTTAGGAACACATTTGGGGAGTTTCTATGCAGGGATTATCTTTCCTTTGATCAAACCCCTAGATTTACCAATTTAATGGCTATGAATAAAAGTCAAAGACAATAAGTAGTCTCGTAGATAATTCCCTATAGGTATTGTGGTAGTGATGCTCTAGGTATACTCTTTGAATGCTTAATGTCAATTCTATATGTTCAAGTGTGTGAAAATGCATTAGGGCAAGTCTTTAAATAAATGCCTAAAGGTGGCAAGTGAAACATTTTGTACTTCGAATTGACACAATGAATATTTGGAAGGGTTATGTCAGTCTTGAAACTTGAATTTAAAATTTAAAATTTAAAGTTCATTTCTATAAATAATGAAATCGACTTGGGTCAATATTGCACATTATGGATTGAGTCTTGGGCAAGAGATGGATAATTAAGGATTGAAACCAATTCTTGGGAATGAGTGCAAATGGAATCCAATAGGTCTTAAGTAATGTGGCAACTTTCACTAAAAATCATGACAATTATACATTTATCATTTCATAAAGGATAGCTAGGTTAAATTGAGACCAAAATAAAAGGAAAAGGTGAAATGTATGCAATTCCTCATCCTCCATTCCCCTACTTTGACTTGCATGAGAACCTTGATCTGAGGATGTATGTCAAAGTGGAATTAAGCAACCAACATGAAAGTAAATATATTTTAGTTACACATAAAAGGGATTTAGATAAGGATATGACATCACTTTGTTACATAGTCCCTTACATGATGAGTGTTTTGTTTTATAATCTTGTAAAAAATAAAAGATTCAATGAAAAAAAAAGAGAGATTCTACTTGTGGTGGAACAAGGATACTACCTAGGGGCAACAACACCAATAGTTACTACTTTGGAGAAAGAAAATTTTGTATAGGATAATAAGGCAACCGCTACAACCATGTTGAAGCTATAAGAAACATTGGTGACCTTGTATTCCCCCTCTAATTAGTTGCATACAAAGAATGCAATAAATTTGGAGGAAATTATAAAATATTTTGTAAATGATAGAAAATATTCTTTTGATATTTTGGTTTGACTAGTCGAGGAATCTCCCTTCAATAATAGCTTAAATTATCTAAAAAAATCAATATAAATAATCTTTAATTTGAGATTTTAAATATATTGTAAATTGTTAAACATGCAACACAAATATTTTTGGGTCTTTACAATAGATTTGTAAGGAAATAAAATATTTTTACAAATAATCTTAGTGTGGGTTAATTAATTAAATATAAAAAATAATTAATTGTAGGAATAAAAGTTGAGCCTTGAATTATTTAGAGTAATATTTTGGAATAAATGTACAAATAGATAAATAAACAATGATATTTAGTTAAAAGTTTGATGCAAATATGTTATGAAATTTTTTAAGCTAGCTTGTTAGAATATAGAATTAAAGTATTAATTGAAAACAAATGATTTCTATTTGAAATATTGACTCTATGCCACTCTAGGTCACTTTTGCAACTATGGGTGTTATCTATGCAAATTGCAAATCTAATTGAGGTCACATATTTGAACTTTTGGTGTATGGATCTAAAATTTGATGTTTTCTTTTTTGTTTGTCTTAATGCTTGTGATTTTTTCTAGCTAACTATTGATGTTTAGGAACACATTTGGGGAGTTGTTAAGAAAGGATTAGTTCTTTGATCAAACCCTTGGAATAGTCAATTTAATGAGAGTGAATGAAAAAATAAAAAGACAACATATAGTCTCATACATAATTCACTAAAACTTGAGGCAAATAGGTAATGTGGTAATGATGATCTAGTTATACTCTTTGAATTCTTGATGTTAATTATAGATGTTCAAATGTGCAAAAATGCATTAGGGAAAGTATTTATATAAATTCCTAAAGGTGGCAAGTGAAACATTTTGTACTTTGAGCTGACACAATAATTAGTTGGAAGGGTCATGTCAACCCTTAAATTGGAATTTAAAATTTAAAATTTCAAGGTTCATTTTTTAAAACCATGAATTTGAATTAGGTTGATGCTAAAAACTATGGATTAAAACTTAGGCAAGAGATGGATAAATTGAGGATTGAAACCAATTCTTGTGACTGGGTGCAAATGGAATCAAGTGATATGGTATCTTTTAGTAGAAATCTAATGTAGGAGCATCTAGGTCCATGAGCAATCCTACATTTACCAAAAAAAAAATTCTTTTTTGGTGTGTTGTGGTAGTTTTTGGTCTCTATGCATCTTGTGAGCTCCTTGATTGAAACATGCCCATTGTTCTACATAGTAAAATTTTACTTCGATTTACCCACAAGTGAATAGTTTATGCATCTAACCTCTAAGAGCCATAAATATTTTCTTTTCCTTTGAATAATAAATGCACATTTGAAACATATTTCAAACTTTCCCATTATATACAATAGAATTCCTTTCATTGATTTATTTAATGATGGTACATAATTTCCATATGACATTTCATGTTTACAATTTCCATAGAAATGGATACATTAATTCATAGCTTCTAAGAGCTTATAGAAATAGAAATACAAATGGTCTGGATGCCCCTACTTGGGCATACATCCTTGTTGTCCCTGCATTGGTGCATACATTCTAGATGTCCCCGTCATTGGTACATACATTCTAGTTGTCCCCAATATTGGCACAAACATCCCAAATCTTGGTCACCAATTGATGAGGAGAAGCATCACTCAAGTGCTTTTTCGCCAACCTCAGACTTACTATGATCCCCCGTACATCTACCTAATGGTAAGATGGCCCTACCCTTCAACGAAGAGATTGGTTTGATAAAATCATAATAAAATTGACCTTTCTTGAGAGATAATTCCCTTCTCTTCTAGAGGCTTGACTTGTTCCTACATTTAGCTTAGTGCAACACCAAGGTAGTTAGATGTTCTCAATACAATCATTTGTATCATCAAAACATTTGCATCGACAAAGCATTAGAATATTTTTTGTACCTATAGCACACACACTCCATTCAAAATGGGGACCCCCCTCTCTCCTTTCGACTTTGTCAGGTCACTTTTTGCCTTCACCTCATTTTGCGTGCCCCTAATTTTGAGCTTAAAGTGGTTAGGAGCCCTAAAGTCACCATTCTCAGTTGACCAAAATTCACCACCCTAAAATTTTCCAAGTCTTTGGCTTTTGTGGGGTTTCCCAGGTGGGTTTCCCTTAGTCTTTTGCTCTAGCATCCTCCAACTCCTACGGGTCTACAATTGTGGGCTTCCTCTTACACAACACCGTTATCTGTTTGTTTTTTGTACCGTGGATGACGCGGGACATCTGCCCATATGGCAGGTCCCACAACCCTCTCTACCATCATCTCATGGTCATTCACTAACAATGAAGCCTTAGGGTCATCCTGTATTACAGGCTCTACGCTTCCTACTATTGGTTCATCATTCCTTGTGCCCAACAACTTCACCAACCATCGTGCTTGCATTTATTGCGGGTTAGTAATGAGTCTTTTCCTATAAATAGTCCACTTGACCTATCATTTTCACCTACCAATTCAAATTTTTCAGAGAGCGAAACAACGATCAAATCTACTGGGTCTGCATTGCACCTGCTCAACTCAAAATCTAGATTGTCATCAAATTTCCTTGTGATTTCCAGGTGAGTCCATTGTCAACTGCTTGAAACACATCCTCTTGTGAGTAAGGTTTTAGATTAATTGTAAAATATTGAAGGAAACCTAGAACTCCATCCGACGACTATCCTAGATGTTAAATCCACACCCAAAATCATTTAAAACTCAATTAAAACATTCGAATAGAGTCCTTTAATTTAACATGAAACCTTGCTTCATGAATGATGTTCTTCATAGAGCATCGACACATCTACGGCCTGCATCCCCCTTATCGTCATCTCAATTGAAACCTAGGTGCTAAAATGTACAAAAAGATCCAATCTTCACACCTTGTGGGTCTGTTCATGCGGGCCACTGCATGTGAGTGGCCCCCATCTCACAGTTGTTCTCTAACGACTTCCCTCTGCCTGCCACCTGCATCACAAGTCCTGCTAGCACCATTTTCGTTGAGTGAAAAATGACCAAGTCATGTCTTGAGGCTAGTCGTCCCCTACAGGCCACCATCTGCTCTTCGCCATCACCTTAATGCTACTCATTAACTGCTAAGCCATTACCCCCTCCCACATTGCAGAATCT
This sequence comes from Sequoia sempervirens, assembly GCA_007258455.2. Classification (NCBI taxonomy): domain Eukaryota; kingdom Viridiplantae; phylum Streptophyta; class Pinopsida; order Cupressales; family Cupressaceae; genus Sequoia; species Sequoia sempervirens. Next base: position 174,559,770 of record VDFB02193867.1, read on the forward strand.
ATGGCTCTATGCATCATCTCGAGTTGCTAAACTAAAATACTAAGGCAAAACCCTTCATGCGGGCTAAACCTTGCGGGGGTCCGTTGGTGGATCGCCCCACCTATTTTGTCACTTCGAGTGACCAAGTGACCTCATCACCTGTGTTGCAAACTCTTCTTAGGTCTTCTCCTCTCAATACTTCAATGAAAACTAAATGCGGTGGTTATATAGACAGTTCCTTACGGGTCGCCATCTACGACCTGTCGTTGCCTGATTGTTGTTGGCTAACGGTGGTGCCCTCCCTTCTGCCTATTGTGCGGAGTCCACGTCCTCCTCTAATATCCAAGTTTATCTGAAGTGAAATGACTAAATGTAAATGTTTTATAGGTCCGTCTGTGCAGGCCTCTGCATGCATACCATCGTCTCACCTCTGTTGTTCCTAACAACCATCAAATGATGGTTGTTTGCCAGTCCTACCTCGCAACCTACCAAGTTACTCACACTTTGAAGCACCAAGTTGAAACCATCTGAAGACCTTGTGCCGCCCGCACGGTGGATTTCTCCTTGTGGGCCATCGTGCCCTGTTCACCATTTCTTTACTGCAAAGCCTGAAACATCCATGAAGCCTCTTTCCTTTGCACTCCTCAAGTCTGCATAAGCAAGATGATCAATCAAGTGACTCCAAAGACCTTAAAATTTATTTCCTTGTGTTACAAGTGATCTCTTGAAGACTTTGACTGCTGAATCCCTTGTTGCGAAACTTTGGCTACAAGCGGCTATCTACAGGTCATCGTGACCCCAAGACTGCCCTACTCCTGATCACTCCTAATGACTTCCAGCCCAAGGAAACCCACATCCCTAGGCCTACATTCCTAATTCTTATCCAAATGAGCCTCGATCGATGAATATTAGTAAATTTTGTGACCTCCTAGTGATGGGTTACTAGATCTAACCCTCATTTTGCAAGATTTGACTAGCGCTTCCTTGATTTTCATGTGAATGTACACTTACTACATCTTTGTATGCAAGATTTATGGAATCTGTCATGGGTTCATTAGGGAAGTCTGTCAAGAAAGACAAGGGAAAGAAACTTGCATGCCTGCCAAGAGGGAAAGAAGAAAAGGATTAGATGAAATACCAATTCCATGGGGTGGAGTGCACCTCCAAGATCACTTCTTCTTGGGATTTTGGATATCGGATATGAACCTTGGGCATGTCTATATAGAAAATTTTTGGCAAAGAGTAATGATTCACCCGACAACTGAAAATGCACAAAAAATTAGACCAAGTGGTGGCACTAAGGCATCTGACTTTCCACCTATGCTCGTTGCTTTGGAACTAGTAATGGTATGCAGAGAATGTTATCATAGTAGCAGAAAAATCATTCATCATGATGGCAGAGTGTTAGCAGATTTGTCCTCCATATCCATAGACAAGACCTTCCATATCCCTACATTTAACGTAATAGAGGAAACAAAAAAAGGGATATGCTAAAAACATGTGGAAAGCAAACACCCTAGCATGCAAGAAACTGATCAACCAACATTGGTTGAAGGAAAAGAGGGGCAGTAGTGCTAAGGTGCCATAAGAGCTATTTAGAAGTGACTTCCACGAGGAATACCATGATTTGGTTACCCTATTGAGCAGGGTAATGGGCCTCCCTGTTGCTTCCTTCTTCAAGGAGTGGATGTTCTACTTCATCAAGGAGATCATCCGAGGTGAGACAAAGTTTCATTGGTCCAAAATCATCAGTGACAACATACATAATCATCTCATGGTTGTGAAGAAAATATCCAAGTTTTACATGACCTCCTACCTGGTGTACCTCCTGGGTATGTGTAGGATCATGATGGGCCAAAAAGTGAAGATATGATGGGTATGTGTAGGGTATGTGGCTGATGATTTTTTTTTTACCCAAAATTGATGAAAGAAAAAGTGCTTTTAAAGGAGATTCTCAACTTTCCACCAATATAAATTATGCTTTACTTTGAATTTAATAAATAATTATTATCCATTTTCTATTTGAATTATGACTAAAGTCCTAATTGATAGGTTGATTGAAAAACATCTATAGCTTTCAAATGGTATCACATTTTTTGAATCTGAAACATGTGTCACATTCTATGCTTCACATACTATAGGATTAAAAAAAAAAAGAATTCCATTCAAAGTTTTGACCAAGTTAAGGTGATCAGACATACACGTTTTTATATTTTTTAAAATTTGTAATAAAAATTTCATAATTAATTATTTACTTGGAAAAAAATTACAAAAAAAATATGCATCACATTTGGATAGGATTCCTCTACTTATATCTAAAATCTTATAAGAAATATTATCATTAAATTATTGTGGTTAGGGTGGTCAGATAGACACCTACTTATTTTTTCCCTAAAATTTAAGTACTACTTGTAAACACAGAAAATGTACCAATCACACTTGATCCTGATCACTAACATCATTTCATCCTAAATCATCTTCTTAGATAATCATCACTCTTTGTCCCTTAATTAAATAAATCATCATTTATCTGATTAAGTTATTCTCTCTTGTCAATTAAATAAATCAATGTTATTTAATTAACCCTCTAGTCTCTATTTAATTAAATAATCCATTTTATTTGATTAAATCTCTAAAATCATATTATTAAATTAAATAAATTAAACCTTGCTTAATTTAATCTAACATCATCCTCTCTGATTAAATAAATCAAATATTTTTATTAAATTAAGTTTAAACCACTTTTTTCTCAACTTTGATTTAAGTCAACCCAAAAATCTAAATCAAATTGTCACATCGTTCAATCCCTCATTAAATTAATTAAATCTTGATTAATTTAATCCTAATCATCCAATTCCTCTAGATTTTACCACTTGCACGTGAAAATACATTTAATTAATTTATTAAATCCCTATTTTCTCTCAACATGGCATCTTTAGGGGAATATTCCTCCAAGTTTGAAAATCCCTCCAAGTGGATTTGTCCTTCCAACAAGACATTCATTCCCTCTTACATGTCCTTGTGCATTGAGCCAAGTGGCATTTAATTCATTCTTTTCTCCCTCCAACAAGTCATTTAACAAATTTGAAATTCCACCTAATAACATTTATTGTACACATTCATCAAAATGTGCTCAAGCTTCCTCCATTCACATATTGACAAGTGGCACTTGCCCATTGGATGTTGAATGATCCCACATTGCTCCATTTTTCTCATTCCTCCATCTTGTCTTTCTATAAATAAGAGGCTCATCCTTTTGATCATCCACAATTTGAGTAAACTTATTATACTCAATTTCATCTTCAAGCATATCTATTTCCATCAAATTTAATCAAGGTCTTAGCTAGGTTATGCAGGTTTTTCATCATGGAGAGAAATTGAATCTTCAACAAAGTGGATCACTCTTCAACATTGCATCAAAGGAGTTGGGAAAGGGCCAATTTTCACATCAAATTGGCACCAATTCCCCCATGGGATTGAGAGTTTGCATCTTAAAATAGGATTTCATTGCTTTCTTGATTCATTTTCTTTCCTATTTGATCTTTGCAAATGAATTTCATGGGGAATCTTGATTCTCACTTGCATTTGATCTAATGATGTGTTTGTTTGTTGTGTTTGTGCAGGTCTAGGATTGGGGTTCTACACTATTGCATTGAAATTTCAAATTTTCACCAAATAGATTTTTTTAAAATAAACCTAGTAGTTTAGAAACTACATTCAATTTGCTATAGATTCTATTCTTACATAATTTTGAAATAATATAGATAACTTATTTAAATTTTTACATCAAGTTGTCTAACTCTGATTTTTTTTGAATTTTTTGCTATTTAAGGGCTTGTTTTTTCCATGATGATCCTGCACATACCCTCCTAGAAAAACCTTTCTCGTACAAGGGCCTCTTTGTTGTAAATAATCTGGAACTAAGAAAAGGAGAACTCAAAGTATACAACCGCTACCCTTAGCTACAATACATAAGCTTTAAAAGGGAATATTGAAGGGTAAATGATGACTTCATTGGGTATATCATCAGGCTCCTTGGGGGAGACTTTGAGAGAAGAGTTTCACACAACACTAGGGCCTTCATCTAGCGGTTTGGGTATCTGTTTATATAGTTCCAAAAATTTACATACATCAGGACAAAGGGGTTATCTGAAAGGTCCTAAGAGCTACCACGATACCCCAATGACTGAATGATCCTATTTCAGGTCTCTCGATAACTACAGAATGCCCACACCTTATTGAGGGACAAACACAGAGCGAGGATCCCATATCCCCTGACCTTTGGGAAAGGAATGTATTCATGTCCTACTGCCTAATGCATGGAATATTTAGAGGAGTTAGTAGAATACAATCTGGACCTTCACACAGCCCGAGGAACAATGGACCTATATGGAAAATTAAAGAAGTGGGTAGGAAGACAATATGCTCATCGGCCCCATATCAAAGAATTTTGGGCCAATTGCCAAGATGATAAGGAAGTGCAAATGAGGCACTACATGAGGATAATAGCCCAATTTGTGAGGTCGGTGAATTTGTTTCTTGTGCCTAACCAGGTGGTAGAAGAAGATGATATCATTATTGACAAAAGGTTCAATGTCATGGCCAAGTTGTTGCTACCATTGATAGATTAGGATGAAGAGGAGGTCACTGACCTCGATATAGTAACACAAAAAATTGAAAACCAGACAAGATAGTGGGTAGATTCCCAAATTGCCTAGCTTAAAGTGCAAGGTGGTGTACTAACTTACAACGAGCTGGAAGATGAGCTCGAGAGTGAAATTGATAGTGAAGCAGCTGCTGCCCCAACTGAGGAAGCACCCAAATCCCCACCAACAAAATGATCAAAGAAAATGAAGGATGCACTTGAGCATCATCCCAAGCACAAAGTGTATACTCAAAAGGCTGCAGAGGGGGAACCTTTGAAGAAACCAAAGAAAATGGGGGGATTTCTAAGTGAGATGCCTACAATTGAGGAGGATCCCTAGTATGAGGGAGAAGAAAAAGTTGAGCAACCATGTTCACCACCTGCCACCTCTGCTCCTGTTGTTGTTGCTACAGTCGCCACTCCACCTCCCGCATCTCAAGCATTTTCTATTTCCTCTCCACTTGCCATAAAATTTCAGTCCACCTCACTTCCACCTCACCGTCCCCGATAATGGTACTAGACTCCTCCTTGGCCACGACATCCCCGCTATCATCCTTCCAACCCACTCTCTTTGCTCTGATGCCTACAATTGCCACTACTTCTATGCCACCTCTCACCTTGCTAGAAGCCTTCACAAAATACATCCAAGGAATGCCTACTAAAATTTCTAGGGTGATAATGAATCCTACAATTCAGGCCTTGATGGCCTAGATTACCACTGGCCTGCCCATTCCTCCATGACCTACAGAGCCACCAAAGATGGAGGCTACTATGAAAATCTCTGAAGAGATGGAGAAACACCAAAGGGAGGTTGCAAAAGGTATAGTTGAAGAGCTTGAGGACCCTTTCAAAGATGATTGTTTTCAAAACCCAAAGGGTAGGTTGAACATAAACCTAGATAAGGTGGCATCCGATGAGGAGAAGTCACACTCTTCAAAGGAAGATATTGAGGCCCTTAATGAGAAGTATATAATAGAAACCTCATATCAAGAACTGGAAGATGAGTTATCCTAGCAACTCAAGGATGCAGGTGAAAAGGTTAATCCAAAAGGGAAACTCTCTGAAGAAAAGAATGATACTCATGTTAATGTGGAGATATTTGAAGAGCCTCCAATAATTATCCAATACAAGGACCCCATCCAAGAAGAAGAAGTGCCTCTTGAAAAGGAAGAAGAAGAGAAAGAAGAAGAAAATGAAGATAAAGCAAAAGATTCACCAAGGAAGAGCCCCGAGCCTGTGCATCATGCTAAGCTAGAGCATCCAAAAAGGGAAGTATCTCAAAGAGATGATGTCATTAAAGAAAACATATCCTCCATTGAGTTGGACAAAGAAAATGCTATACAAATTGAGGACTTAGACGAAGAAGAGAGAATAGATCAAGAGGCCTTGGGCCATGAAGTGAAGTAGAACCAACATGAACAAAGAAAGGAAGGTGATCATGAATCACCTAAAGGGGAAACCAAGGTGCCCAACTAGCTAGAGATGCAACTACAAAAGAAGACTCCAATGGCTGCTGATCCAAAAGCTAGACTTGAAGCAATATTGGCAAAAGCGCAGACAAAGACAAGGAGAAAAAGCCTAGAGTCTACCCTCACATCACAGTTGATGCCTTCGGGTCAAGAACGATATAGATTGCTACCCAATGCCAAACAAAGGTGAAGGATCCATTTATAACATCTCTACCATCAACTTGGGCTTGACAACCAAAGAGAAGAAGATTGATGAGTTCCAAGGGTTGGTGGCAACAATTGTGCAGCAAATGAACAAGGATTAGTTTTCCAAAGAGGAACTAAAGGCACAAGTGGTGGATCTCATTGCCTATATCCAACAATGGAAATCCTTATAGGAGGAGGCTCTGACAACATCATCTACGCCTCCCTCTTCTCTCTCAAGAAGAACTCAACATAATGGAGAAAATGAAGAATTGGACCAAAGCCACAACAGATTGGTTCCAACGGATGATCTACAATGGCGACATGGGCATCTGCCATGCTGCCCGAATGTTCAAAAAATTTTGGGATTTTCAAAAGTAGCTAGAAGCCATTGAGAAAACATGTCACAGATTCATTGAGCTATATAGGATCACCTATCCTAAGCTCAAGGCCATTCTTAAGATGCCCGAGAAGACATGGGAAAAGGAACTAGGGCTCGTCAGAGACGATCACTGGTTGGTAGAGACTTGGAAAATGGGCTTGGATCACAAAAGGGAAGTCCTGGAAAGGTTACTGCATGAAGTTGAGCTCGACCTCGATTGGGTTGTGGAGCACAGGACTGACAGTGAGGATTACCTCAAAACAATGACAGATTATGACATGCCCGTCCTAGAGCTGGATCCAGAGAAAATCAAGCCATTCTTCCATAGGAAGATGGAGCAAGGGGTTGTAAATGCACTAACACCAAACTTCATGGAATTTGTTGCAAGAGCATTTACATAGTCTGAGTAGGTAATCAAGACCACACCTAGATACACCAAGCATTGGGAGCAGATCACTAGAAGATTTAAAAGAATGACCTTTCAAATCCTCCAATCCAACATCATGGAATGGAACAAGCTCCAGGCTTTGATTGTAAAATTTATAGAGTATGCCATCCTTCAGAAGAATGCAGGGAAGCCGATGATTGATGATGATTTTCTGACAGTATAGCTGGAAAGAGAAGGTAGTCACTAGAAGACAAAACTGCTACAGTGTTAGAGCCACTAGAGGAAAAAATAGAGAAAAGATAAAAGTGTATTTTATAATGTTATATTTTGGGGGTAGGTGAAACCCTAATGTAAAATGAATCTTTTCCACACAATGAAAGTAAATCCTAGCCATTCATTTCACTTTTGGAAAACTATAAATAGGGCTCTCCTCTCATTTTAAAAGAGAGAGTTGAGTTGTGTAAAGACATGCTACAAAAATTTAATGAGAATTGCATTGTTTTGGTGGATTCTTGTGTTTCTTCACATGTGTGCATGATTCTTCTCTTCAAAATTAGATTTTAGCTTTGTTCTTCTAAGTTTCAAGTTTCTCTTAGTTGTTAGTTTTATGTTGCACATTGATAGTGAAGAATGTTATTGTGTTGATGCCTTCCATGTTCATGTTTTTTTATTGTTTGTTGATGATGAACAATAGTGTAAAGCTAGTCTAAACATTAACTTTTTCTGCACTTAAAATTCATCTATTGTTCATGCTTCATGGTGAATGGTTAGCTAAAAATCTACAGACCTTAGAAGATAGCACTAGTTTCATGAGATTGTTAGCTATTTTGGTTAAGTGGAACTTAGTTTTAGGAAGGTTTTCCACTATAGCAACCTCCATTATTACTATTCATCATTAGTTGCAGGTCTAGGAACTCTTCTATCCCCTTTTCTTTTTTGACTTTTCTTTGAAATTGAATTCAAGGCAAAGTTCTAGTGTCATTGTAAAGCCAAATGTGATGTTAAACATGGAGTTTTAGACTGTTGTTCTAAACTTGCAACAAATGCAATTCACTTCCTGAATTTCACAAAATTCCATTTGAAGATCCAATTCTTTCCAAACTTAGTGAACCATAAATTCCCTTTGTGATTACCAAAAATCACATCAATCAACTGAGTTGTTTTTGCAAGTCATGACCTAACACCCAAGAGACCTTGGGGTAGTAATTTGGAACTTATTTGCATATTTCTACCTTTCAAGAGAGGTAGTGCAATTGTGTGTTGCCTGTGTTGCGAAGTGCAAAAATACCCATCAACAATATTCACATTGCAATACATATCTTTTCATCACATTTCATTAACATAAACATATTCACTCCTTTAAAAACAATATCATCATAATTCATATCTACATATTTCATTCATCTAGTAAACATATTAAAGTCACAATTTGTATTTATCAACATTTGCATTTATGCATTTATCAACATTTGCATTTATGAAGGTCACCAATGGAATTATGCGTCATGCCACATTGGGTGCGGTCTTAGGTCTTATCTTTTTGCTTTGGTAATATGTCTGCTCTGAAACTATTGGTACTTAGTTTTATTATTTTAGACTTCTATTTCATGATAGCTATGTTATGGTTTCATACCCGTTGGACTTTTGTTAATCTCATAAATGACTTGCACACCATTTTATGGATTCATATGGGGATTATGTTTTTTATTATGCTGATAATAGTTTTGTGGTTGCAATTTTGGGTAGTTGGCGTGCGTGCCATTTTGGCTCAGAGTTTTTTCTGATGCTATTTTCTAATGGTGGTTGGTGTCATTTTTCCCAGCCTGCTCCTTTGTTTATTGTTCAAGCTTTGTAACCACGGGATCAAGTCCCTTTCCCTACTTACCTAATAAAAAAAAAATTCACTCATGAAGGTAAAAGTAACTCAGTAACCTGGAAATGAGGTGTAACATACTCCCCCCTTGTGAATCATCATCCCTAATGATTTTAAGTCCTAAACATATTTATAAAGTCAAATGAAAGTCTTACCTTCAATTTTCTCATCATGTAAGAAATAAGCATATTCTATTAATAACAAAACACTCTTCCCTTAGAGCATGACCTTTTGCAATCTCATCCATGTTGGACCTTGCACTAAGGGTCTAACCTTACGTATGAGAGCTTGTGTGCCTCACGCATACCTTCCTTTTAAATATCTATACTTCATAACCATATTAGCTCCTTTGTACTACTTCATAAGTACAATAGTGACCGTATCCTATAGGGTGCTGGAAAGAAGTTGAGTCCACTTTTTGGCCAAAAGTGGAAGTTTTCCCTAATTTTTAGAATTTGTCACATTTGACCTTAAAATTTGAAGCACTTAGAGATGGAATCTTGAAAAAACGTCACTAATCATAAAATTTAGTACTCAGAGTCTAGTTTTCAAATATGTAATTTATTTCAACAGGCGTTTCTAAAAAGTACTATTCAAAAATCACTTTTTTTTACCATACCATGCATGTGTACGCCATCCATATTTTGACCTAAATAATCATATTTTTCTAAACCCTTTTGGGAAAAGATATGTAACTTAGTGAAGCATATTTTTCATATCTTTTTGTAATTTTTAATTGAATATCTTTTTGTTAAACTTTTATTGGCCATATTTGTTGTTTTGAAAGATTGTCATGTACGTCATGCATAAGATGACCTAAAATTATCATTTTTTAATTTTTTTTTCAAATTGAAAAGAATTGTCTGAAGTACATTTTCATGCAATTCATTTTACAAAAAAAATATTTTAATAAAAGTTATTAAAATACTAAAAAACCCTGATATTTTAAGTTTATGGACCAATTTCATCATAAATTAATTAAAAAATAGAAAAAAAATCTAATTGTTTGAAAAAAATTGCATATTTGGAATCTGCGTTGTCTCATCTATAATGGGTTTTAATTTCATCAAAAAATTATGCAGAAAAGGTCTTCAAACATATGTCCAAATTCACTATTTTCATGTGACATTGACATGACCTTCAAAATGTAGATCAAACCAAGTCCAAAGCTTAGGTTCAAGTCCCCAAGCCTTTTCCCAAACTGAAAAACAAGCCAAAAACCTAACCAAAAATTCAAATTTTAATAAACGAGATCCTGATTTACAAAACAAGATCCTATTTTATAAATTGGGATCTCATTTTTTTTTAATTTATTATTCAGACCGTTGAAAACAAAACAGGATCCCGTTTCTTTTTTTACCATTTTTTTATGTTTACTCAAAAAATGTTACTTTCAATTCTACAACTTGACATGTATGACCGACTACAACAATTTCACCGAGTTTCTGTCAAGTTTTGTCTTTACGGGTCTTCAACTTGCAATTTGACTTGAATTTTTGAAAGGAGGCATCATTGGAACAATTTTTGAGTGGAATTGTGTTCATTTTCTACTTGTTTGAAGGAGGAACAAAAGATGAAGACTTTCACTATTGGAATTCATTTGTGCTTGATAATTTTATAATCATGGGTTCAAAAGCTCATAATAAGAGGAAAGATAAGAAGGTATTGACCCTTGAAGAAATTGAAGCAAAGAGAGAGAAAGAGGCAAAAAGGAAAAGAGATAGAAGAATGAGGATTCAATCAATGAATAATGTTGAAGCATCCAATTCCACAACTATTAAGATAAAAACATTGAGGATACCATGGTTGTAGATGATGCTAATTTGGAAAATAATATGATTATACAAACTAGTCCTGGTATGTCTTCAAATCCCCCTTTCAATGTTATGGAGAATGTTTCAATAGGCACAAATCCAGGCATGTCTTCAAATCCACCTTTGAGTGAAATCAAACTTTGTTTGTAGAAGTTTTACAAGATGCTGAATTTAAGGAAGTTGACATTGATAATATGCGTAGAGAAGAAGATTTTATACAAATTGCTGAAAATGAATTTATCATTTCGTTGTTGAAAATGAAGATGAAAATCATTTTGTTGTTGAAAATGAAAATGAAAATTGTTTTGTTGTTGACAATGAAAATGAAAATCCTTTTGTTGAAAATGAAAAAATGAAAACCATTTTGTTGATGAAGATGAAAATCGTTTTGAAGTTGAAAATGAAAATCTAGGATGTGATGTTGAAAATGAAAATATATTTTTTGAAATTGAAAGTGATGTTTTGGATCTAATCTTCCTGGGAAGATTTCTTGGAGAAAAATAAGAACACACGCCAATAGATTATACAAATAATTATTTTATCATAGAAAACTTTCATTTCAATGTCAACTAATGATGCAATTGATGAGAATGTGGAAAATGAGAAAAGTAATGAAAAAGTTAGGTATTTTTGTTAAACCAAGAAGAAAAAATCAATCACTAAAACATGTTATGTGTACTGTTGCTAGTTCCATTGAATCTATTGGAAAAAAAAGTCAATCTAAAGATAAGAATGTAGCGAGAAGAGCTATAACAACTATTATAGTTAATAAAGCAAATTTGAATAAAAGAATGGTAAGAAATATTAGTGAAATTCTAAAAATGCATCCTAAAACATTGCTAAGAGCGACAAAGAGAAGAGCAAGTATAGAAAATGATCCAATCAACCAATGTTGGAGTTTTAGTGGTCAACTCCTGAAGTTTGGCATGAAATTGAATGTTGAAATCAAATCTTTGATTGAAAAATATTGGCATGATAATACTAGGGTATCATCTAATGCTAGAGATGTTTTAAAATTAAGAGTGGGTCCAAAGTTTGCGATCCTCATCCAAAACACCTATTAGATACAACACAAACTAACTTTTATAGAATTTTTTTGGTGATTTAGTGTTACCTGGTAATATTAAAATAAGTCAAAGGTCTTTTGAAAAATGTAATCCTTGGTATGTAAAAATTAATAAGCAACAAATATCTTGTTGTTGTAAAATGCATGTTCAATTTCATTATTTTTATGATGTTTTTCGATAAATACGTTGTACTTTACGTACTAACTGTGATTATGCAGGAATGTGGTATTAATATGCCACCTGAAATAAGAAGGGAGTTTATATCAAGTTTTTTTTGTGAAAGATCTAATAAGAAATTATTTTACTTAAGTTCATGTATTTCTGGACAATGCACTAGTTGTGGAAATCTTTCATTCTTAAGATTGTTTATGCATGAAAGTGTTGGTAATTATTTTAGACAACAATTAGTGGATGTTAAAAGATTTAATAATGTTGACTATTCTTTAAAAGATGGAAAAATTGGAAAGCGTTGTGATTTAATTACGGAAAAAGTTAGTATACATGCATTCATATCAGAATTTAAGAGTAAGATTGTACCAAAATATGTCAAGCACTCTCAACATGCTTGATGGATTGATGGCCAATTTTGCACATTGGTGCAGGGGCACCATAAAAGATTAAATTTGCAAGTTTTAGAGACAAGGCCTAATGTTAGGTTTGTTCGTGTTTGAGTCTTATTTGGGGTCTAATAAGGTCATCATAGACCATCTAAGATGTAATAAGTCATATTGAAGTCATTTGAGTTCATTTTTTTACATTTTTGTAATATTTCCAATAATTGCTCGTCGTCCTGCTTCTATCTGCCCAGATGTGATCCAAACAGGTTCCAATGCCTGAAGAGAAAATCTACCAAAACAAATGCGATTTCCCCGAGAAGATACTCCCTTGATTCTTCCCCTATGTTGGTGACGAAATTTTGTTCTTTTTGGGTTCTAGTCGATGGTTGTCTAATACTATTTGAATCCCATCTCTATTTCAGAACCGGATATGAAAGTTTCTTCTCATCCGGCTCCTTGTGAAGAATCTATGGCCAAATTCGATAATAAATATTGAGATCCTCTGTTATATAGGAATAAATCTGTATTTACTCATTACACATATCATATACATATTTTTTTTAGTATATTTGCGACATAAATGGATTATGCTTCCATCTATTCAGCTATTTAAAAGACTAACAATCTTGAGCTACAGATCCGGCTAAGCAACCCAAAATATGATAGAATATGGTGAACTCTTTCGTAGTTGTTCTGGCAATTGAAGGTTCTAAATACCATTGATGCAAATAGTTTGCCCTTCGACCCTGGAAATCTAGAGTAAGTCTTAGTGAATTTTTTAAATACGTAAGTTTATTTTGTATAATAGCTTTTCCTATCTTACAGGGAAGTCCTTTGAAAAATTCACTGAATTTCAGATTATAATTGCAAGGACCCCAACTTGATCTATACAAAGCTACTCCAATTATATCATTATCTATAGCTGAAGTATTTTCGCTCATGCTAATTAGCAGTAGATCATCAGCAAGTTTTGCTAGATCTAGTGTAGTAAAGCCTTTCGTATTTAATCCAAATTCATCAAAGCAGTTCCACTCTTTTTTCAAGTAGAGCCTTTTGTTACGTAAAAGAAAAGGAAATTCCTTTTCTCGATGTGGGGCAGGCAAGTTTTTAGTGTTGATAAAAGTGCACAAAATTGGAAAACCAATGGTTGGAAGTTTAAAAATTGGTTAAGGTTAGTTTGTTGAGTTAGTTTTTGGTGGAAAAAGATTAAATTAATGTGATATGGTTGATTGGAGGTTCTATTGTCCATCTTTGGAGAGAAAATCAATCAAAAACTATACTTTTTTGTGTTATTTTTTGAGAATATGTTGTTCCTTTGTTCTGTGCAAATCCGTACACCCTCCACTTGACATGCAGTGAAATAGAATTGATAGAGGAATGTGTATTCTTCAATTTGGCTATGTTTTGATAATATTCTATAAAGTTTTGAGTATTTAGTAAGCTTTTTATTGAAATGGGTCTGAAAACCCTGACCCAAGGGTTTCAGAGTAGATGGGATGTAAAAACCATCCATTCCTCCATTGGATCTGTCTATAATTTTGTGGAATTGGTTCTATATGATGGTTCTAGATGTTTTTGTCATCTCTAAGAGCAAGGGAGGTTGTTTGAGGGCTTTAGAATGATGCCCTAGTTGGCAATTTTATGTTTTTTTGGTGAAACTTGGTGGTTAAAGGTTGTAAATGATTGAAAACCTTTTGGGAAGAAATTTTTAACGGTCAATGAAGCATGGGAAGACCTATTTAAAGGTTTCTAAGGTCTTGGTTGGCTGGGTAGAGGCCTAAAGTAGTGATTTTCAATAAAACCCTTCTAAAACTAGTCAAACTGAGGGTTTACTGGTTTGGTGTCTTGGATGGCTTATCTCATGTTAAAGCTTGTTGATTTAGGGCTTGTGTAGTCTAGTTGAGGTCTTTCAATTGAGTTTTGGGGTTAGAGAGGTTTTTAGATAGGTGATGCTTTGTAAAAGTGGCCTATTTGGCCTAGGTGGATAGCATGGTAGCATTGGTTTGGAGATGATGTTCCAAAAGAGTCATATGATATTCTGAGGTATGTTTCTAAAGGCCCTAAAGGGTGTCTGAAAAGGTGAGGGGTTTGTGTTTTTGAAAAGTTTCTTGAGAGTTAGGAACAATTTTCTCTATGGGCAATGCTACAAGGGAATTGTGAAGGTTTGATGAAACAAGGAGAAGTTGGGGTTTTATGACTTGAAGAGTTGTTTTTTAATGGAATTGTGATTAGTAGTTGATTGCCTTCCTTCTCTGCATTAATTGGTATCAGAGCTTAGGAAGTAGGTCCTTTGAAGGAGAAAAAAGTGAAGTTTGAGATGGAAAAGTGAGAAGGTTGAAAGGCAAGATGTCTACAAAAGGGAAAACTATGGCTAGAGAGATTGGTGAATTGAAATAAAAACATGCTAGGGAGATGAGAAAGTTGAGGGAAAGGCTTTTTGTTCTAGAAACAAGGAAGAAAAGAGATGTGGAAATGAGTGATGAAAGTGACTCAAGTGAAGAAGAGGAAATTGAAAATGAAGAGGATCTTGATGATCAAATGATGGAAAAGTTGTTAAGGGCAGTAAAGGATGATAGACATAAGGTGAAAATTGATGTGCCAAAATATGGAGGAAATATGAATGATGAATAATTTTTGGATTGGATTGCAGCCCTGGACAATTACTTTGAATGTGAAGATGTTCTTTAAGAGAAAAGGGTGAAGATTGCAAAGACAAAGCTGAAGATCCATGCACTATTGTGGTGGGACTATGAATAATCTGAGAGAAGAAAGAAAGGTAAATCAAAGATAGTTTCTTGGGACAGAATGGTAGCCATAATGAAAGGTAAGTTTTTTCCTTTTGTTTATGCTATTAAAATGTTTAGGAGACTTCAAGGTTTAAAGCAAAAAGAAATGGATGTTAAAGCATATACTGAAGAATTTTACAAATTGAGTATTAGGTCTGGTCATAATGAAAATGAGAATGAAAATACTACTAGGTACTTGGGTGGATTAATATTTAATATTCAAGATGAACTAACCTTGGCTAATCCAAGAACTGTTGAAGAATGTTACCTGATCTGTATTAGAGGTTTACAAAATAACTTGCAAATTAATCCAAATTATAGTTTTTCCTTGATCGCAACAGAATTGCATGACTATGTTGTTTAATATTGAAATTACAAAATAAGTTCACATTTATATAACTAATTACTGAAATGTTGTAATTGGAACTCAAATAGCGAATTGAAAAATGAAAAGAAATAGAGAGAATGATAGATAGAAGATAGAAGAATAAGACAGAAGAGGAGATAATGTCAGTTGATAATGAAGTTCGTCCAATTAGGACCACGTCTCTGGGCTTGCTTCTCAAGTAGAACCACTTTATTAATGTTGCCAAGCAATAGAAATGCCTTGTTACAATACCCAAGCTCCAAAACCTGCATAAAATTTCTCACAATCTCCTCTCAACACTTTAAGACACTCAAAAGGCCTTCATGCTTACAATATTCTCCTCCAAGAATTATTACTCCAAAATGAACCTGACTAATTACAAGCCAAAGCCCACCCCTTTATATACTAATTTATTAGCTAATATGAGCTAAAACCATATTATTTTGCAAATATACCCATATCTCCTAATTACATATAATTTTGCAAATCTCCCTTATTTGCAAAAATATCTCCATAAATAACCCTTTTAATCCCTTAAATAATCTTTAAAATCTCTTTAATAATCTTAAGAATATTATTTTTGAGCCCCCTCATAAAATAATGATTCGGGCTTAAGGATTTTTAGGGATTAATTTATAAATATAGGGTGATTGTTTAATTTTTTTAAGAAATTTCGGGCTTAACTCTTCTTCATAAAAATCCGAGTCCACAAAAATCTCAAAACCACATGATGGTGTGGTGGTAATAGTCAATTTTGAGGCAAGGAGGTCAGAGGATTAAACCCCTTGCCCTCTATTTTTAAAACAAAATTTGAATCAGTTTTAAATATCAAAACAAACCGCCGCCCAAAATAGTCAATGCATGAATCGATGGTTTAGTGGTTGAGAGAATGTGTAGTAAAGGGGAGGTTTCGGGTTTGAACCTCCCTTGACTTTTTGAACAAACAACACACCGGTGAGAGCTAATTAGGGTGCCACATGGTGCTCAGCTATTGGGCCACGTGGCACCTTTTCATTCGCTCAATTTGAGGACACGTGTAAACTTGATATTCACTATTGCCTGCCATGTCATCAACCTTGCCATGCCATCAGTCTGTGCCATATCATCATCTGCCACATCAGTTGTTGATGTCATTAAAGTCAACCAGAGTCAAATTTTGACCAACCTTTGACCAGCCGTAACTTTCACATACGAGCTTTGTTTTTGAAACCGAATATAGTTCTAGAATCAACGCGACGAGCACTACGACTTGGAGTCAATTTTTTTGCCTTTTTGAATGCTTGATTCACCTATTTGACCAGACCTTTGACTATGCATAACTTTTGCATACAGACTCCTTTTGAGCCCATTCAAGTAGTGTCAAGACCATGTCGGCGAGCTCTGCGCGATGATGTTGGTTTTGTGAGATTTTGAGACTATGGAATTTTCAAGTTTTCTAGATCCACCTAGATCATTCCTCCCCATTGAGAAGCTTTTGGACTTCCAAAATTCTATTTTTATGTACAATTTGAGCTAGGGAAATGTCGCCCCACCTGTCCAGTATCATCTATCCTTCCTACTAAACTTTTTAATATATGACCCATCACAAACATAAAGAAATATGGGATAGATTTGCTGATACAATCAACTGCATGTTCATCAATATTCATTGTCACATTCATCATCCACATAGAACTAACTAGTGGATTAATAAGCAACAATAATGAATAAACTGATGTGAAGGAAAAAGTATCAACGTGTTGGATCTCTTAAACAGGAACATTGTTAGAAAATGAATCATTTGAACCCTCTTTTACCACCTCTGGCTGAAGGATGAGTTGTGCTTGCAACTAATCCTCACTTTGTGATGTTTGTGACACCTTATCATGATCAAAGATTATTTCATTTTCATGCTTAGTATCACTAGTTGTTATAGACATAAGGGTTAAATCATTGCTTGCATTTACAATCATCTTCATATGCCCTTTTTTTACAATAGATCTATCATTCTTCATGTGATGAGCTTTTACCATGTATTCAATTCCATCCTTAAACAAGTGATACTTATTATGTTCCCTATATAAAATGGATTTCTTTTCATACAAATAAGGACTACCTAGAACCATTCCACAGATGTCAAGCAGAATTACATCTAACTCTACCTCATCTACAAACTTGGATGTGACTGCAAATTGGAGTTTCCATTGCTTTAACACATGTAGCCGAGCATTATCATGCACCCAACCCAATGGATATGGCTTAGGACGAGGAGTTTTTTTTAATCCCAATTCCTTAACAACTTGTTCAGAGATTAAGTTCACTTGTGATCCACTATCTATGAGTGTATCAATCTTGATTTGTTTTGCAATAGCCCTTATATGAAACAATTCATTCCTCTTACTTTCAACAGGTACTTCATTACACTTTGATGAAGATGCATAGGAACTAGTATTGAAAAAATGAATATTACCTTTGATACCCACAACTGAGAACTTGGTTTCATCATCAGAACCGGATTCAAGATCCTGCACGATAGCTGCAGTCTTCTGCTTACCCTTTTGATCTTTGAACCACTTTGGCTTCTGATTAGGATGCAATTTCCAACATCTTGCATCTTTGTGCCCTTCCTTCTTGCAATGTGAGCAATAAGGCTTTTCATCCTCTCTCTTTACAGTAGTTGTTTGTTGTGATTTCTCTTTCCCTTCCTTGCTTCCTTTGTGCTTACTTGTTCATTAACAAATTATCATGGCTATTCCTTGAGCTTGTTTCCAAATGGATAGCTTGCACACTAACTTCATCAATGTTAGTTGGATTAAACATAAGTATGTTATGTTTCAAATTCTCATGTAATCCACCTATGTACTTTAACAAAGTTTCTTGTGTGTGCAATGGAATGCCCAAAATTAAATCCCTCTTCCTAAACTCCTGCGTATATTCTTGCACACTTTGTCCTTTCTCTTTCTTTAATGATTGCCAATTCATTACTGCTTTTTGCATGTGTCCTATTGGATAAAACTATTTCTTAAGTGTAGCTATAAACTTGAACCAAGAAGAAATAATTTTTCCATAACAACTTAGATCCTCCTATGTTCTACTCTCCCACCAAATTAGAGCTGTGCCTCCTAGGCGAAGAGTAGCTAATTGAATTTTTTGAGAATCCTTAGTAAAATTCTGAACTCTACAATAAACTTCAATTTTCTTAATCCAATTATCTAGTTTATCTACATCTAGTTCTCCATTATAGATTGGAAAATCAAATTTAACATCCAGTTTTAACAAAGGTGAATTAGTTTGCACAGGTTGTTTCTTTTTAGAAGAGTTAGACAAAGAAGAAGATGAAGATGAAGATGAAGATGAAGAAGGTGAGGAAGACAGGGATGGAGGTTTAGGAGGGTCACCACCACCTCCTACTCCTTTACCTTTTTCTTCTTTCAACAAGGATTTAGCTTCCTCCTTTCTAGCCTTGCTTTCCTTTCTCTTCTTTCGTTCTTGCCTCTCTAAGAAAAGAACTTCTGCCATTGACTTCATCTTGAGAAAAGCTTGTTGAAAAGATTTTGGATTGAGCTCTGGAGCTCCATACTGAGTTACAATCTCTGACATCTTCAATGGAAAGGTCTTTCATTTTCTGATCTCTAGATTGAATTTTTCTAGTGCACCTTCTCCTTGCTTCAATTTCAACCTAGTTAACATTCACCACTTGCAATTTTCCTATTAACCTGGCTCTGATACCAATTGATCTGTAATTAGAGGTTCACAAAATAACTTGCAAATTAATCCAAATTATAGTTTTTCCCCGATCGCAACAAAATTGCATGACTATGTTGTTTAACCGTTGAAATTACAAAATAATCACATTTATATAACTAATTACTAAAATTTTGTAATTAGAACTCAAATAGCGAATTAAAAAATGAAAATAAATGGAGAGAATGATAGATAGAAGATAGAAGAATAAGAAAGAAGAGGAGATAAGGCCAGTTGATAATGAAGTTCGTCTAATCAGGAGTACATCTCCAGGCCCGCTTCTCAAGTAGGACCACTTTATTAATGTTTCCAAGCAATAGAAATTCCTTGTTACAATATCCAAGCTCCAAAACCTGCATAAAATTTCTCACAATCGCCTCTCAACACTTGAAGACACTCAAGAGGCCTTCGTGCTTACAATATTCTCCTCCAAGAATTACTACTCCAAAATGAACTTGACTAATTAGAAGCCAAAGCACACCCCTTTATATACCAATTTCTTTGCTAATATGAGCTAAAACCATATTATTTTGCAAATATACCCATATCTCCTAATTACAACATGTAATTTTGCAAATCTCCCTTATTTGCAAAAATATCTCCATAAATAACCCTTATAATCCCTTAAATAATCTTTAAAATCCCTTTAATAATCTTAAAAATATTATTTTTGAGCCCCCTCATAAAATAATGATTTGGGCTTAAGGAGTTTTAGGGATTAATTTATAAATATAGGGTGATTGATTGATTTTTTAAAGAAATTTCGAGCTTAACTCTTCTTCATAAAAATCCACGCCTGCAAAAATCTCAAAACCACATGATGGTGTGGTGATAATAGGCAATTTTTGAGGTAGGGAGGTCAGAGGATCAAACCCCTCACCCTTTATTTTTAAACAAATTTTGAATTAGGTTTAAATATCAAAACAAACCACTACTGAAAGTAGTCAACACATGAATCGATGGTTTAGTGGTTGAGAGAATGTGTAGCAAAGGGGAGGTTTTGGGTTCAAACCTCCCTTGATATTTTGAACAAAGAACACATTGGTGAGCGCTGATGGGGGTGCCACATGGTACCTAGCCATTGGGCCATGTGGCACCTTTTCATTCACTCAATTTGAGGACACATGTCAACTTGATATTCGCTGTCACCTACCATGTCATCAGCCTTGCCATGTCATCAGTTTGTGCCACATCAGCTATTGACCTCATCAAAGTCAACTAGAGTCAAACTTTTGACCAAGCTTTGAGCCGTAACTTTCACATATGAGCTCTATTTTTGAAACCAAATATAGTTTCAGAATCAGCACGACAAGCACTACGACTTGGTGTCATTTTTGTTTCATTTTGAGATCAATTTTTTGCATTTTTGAACACCTGATTTTCCTATTTGACCAGATCTTTAACTATGCATAACTTTTGCATACAGACTCCTTTTGATCCTTTTCAAGTAGTGTCAAGACCATGTCAGCGAGCTCTACGCGATGATGTTGGTTTTGTGAGATTTTGATACTATGGAATTTTTAGGTTTTCTAGATCCACCTGGATCATTAGTAAATGGAAATTAGGGCTAAGGAAAAAGTGAAAATAAGGAAATACAAGACAAATAGAGGTAGAGGAAGCACTTCAAGAGGAAGGGTATCCTTTTCTACTTCAAGACAAACAAGTGAAAGCCAAAAAGATGCACACAAAGGGCAAGAACAAATTGTTGATCAAAGAGGTGGATTCAGAGGCTCTAGAGAAATATTTGGTGGAGGTAGGAATTCAAATTCATTTTCAGGTAGATTCTATCATTGTAATGATTTTGGTTATCCAACATTCAAGTGCCCTAAAAAACTAGGTTCTACTTCAAGTGGTGGTGATAGAAGTGATAAAAGAGTACAATTAGTTCAAGAAGATGAATATGAAAGTGTACATTCTCCTAGTCATCTTGTTGCTCCAAAAGTAAGAGAGTCATTGATGGTGAGAAGATAACTTCTAAAGGCATCCAAGGAGAACTAATCTACACAAAGGAGGACATTCTTTAGGACCACATGTAAATGCAAAGGTAAGGTATGCAAAGATGTGGTAGGTTCAGGTTCCACTGATAATATGGTGTCTAATGAAATGGTAGATAAATTGAATTTGGAGAAAATTCCTCATGAAACACCCTATAAGGTATCTTGATTGAATGATGATCAGTCCATTTTGGTTTGTGAATAAACTTTAGTTGAGTTTCAAATTGGTAGCTATAAGGATAGAGTTCTTTGTGATGTTTTACTTATGATTTGTTGTCATCTATTACTTGGGAGACCATGGAAATTTGATAGACATGCAATTTATGATGGGAGAGCCAATACATATCAAATTGAGAAGGATGAGAGTGCTTTTACATTGAATCCATTGGTTGAAGATGTGAAGGAAAAAATCAAGGTAGCAAAAGTGATCATGATGAGGAAGAAAGAGTTCATAAAGTTTGAGGAAAACAAAAAACAAAGACGGTGCAACCATTGTAAGGAAAGAAGATGTTGAGACAAAAAGTGTGAAGAATGAATCAAGGTTGGAGAGAAAATATGGTGATTTAGTGTCAAGGTCTGATACAGAGAAGGTCAAGGATGAATTCCTTGTGAAGGCTAAAAGTGAGTTAGGAAACCATGATGGAATTGTGGTAGGGACTGTGATTTGTCCTTTGGTTGTAAAAGAGGTTGAGGGAAAATTAAAAATTTTCAATACAATGGTGTGTAGGTCTGATGATGTAAAGGTTCTGAGGGCAAAGGATTTGGTGCAAGATATTAGAGGAAAAGATGAAGTGAGTTAGCGTGCAAAGCAAGGATAAATAGGAAAGTTCAAGTCTGCAATAAGAGAGGAGTGGAAAATCAAAGATGAAGTTGTAAAAGGATTTTTTTAGGTGTCAAAGTAGGTGTAACATTAGTTTATGATAAAGGAAAGGTAAGGGAACAATCATATAATCATTTTGTAAAGGTGGAGCCCTATACAAATGTCAACAAGTTCAAGGATGTCAAGTGCAATGCACATATGCAGTATTTGACTCAATGGAAGGGCATATCTAATGAAAGGAGATTTAAAAATCCAAGAGAAGAAGTTTTCAAGGGTGGAAAAGTTGCAATTTAGTTTCCATGGGACTTGTAATCCTTTTTAGGCTGGGTGTATGGTATAGGGGCACCATGAAAGTTTAAATTTGCAAGTTTTAGAGACAAGGTCTAATGTTAGGTTTGTTGGTGTTTGAGTCTTATTTTGGGTCTAATAAGGTCATATTAGACCATATAATATGTGATAAGTCATATTGAAGTCATTTGAGCTCAATTTATTACATTTTTGTAATATTTCCAAAAGTTGTCATGTAAAAGTGCAAAAGTGCACAAAATTGGAAAACCAATGGTTGGAAGTTTAAAAATTGGTTAAGGTTAGTTTCTTCAGTCATTTTTTGTTGGGAAATGCTTAAATTCATGTGGTATGGTCGATTGGAGGTTCTGTTGTCCATCTTTGGAGAGAAAATCAATCAAAAACCATACTTTTCTATGTTATTTTATGAGAATTTGTTGTTCCTTTGCTCTGTACGAATCAGTACACATTCCACTTGACATGAAGTGAAATAGAATTGATAGATGAAGGTTTCTTCTTCAATTTGGCTATGGTTTGATCATATTCTATAATTTTTTGAGCATTTAGTAAGCTTTTTATTGAAATGTGTCTGAAAACCCTGGCCCAAGGTTTTGAGAGTAGATAGGATGTAAAAACCACCCATTTCACCATTGGATATATATAATTTGGTGGAATGGGTGCTATAGGATGGTTCTAGATTTTGTTGTGGTTTTTGAGAGTAGGGGAGGTTGTTTGATGGCTTTAGAATGATGCCCTAGTTGGCAATTTTATGGTTTTTTGGTGAAACATGGTGATTAAAGGTTGTAAATGATTGAAAACCTTTCAGGAAGCAATTTTTAAGGGTTTATTAAGCATGGGAAGACCTATTTAAAGGTTTATGAGGTCCTGGTTGGCCAGGTAGAGGCCTGGAGTAGTGATTTTCAATAAAACCCTCCTAAAACTAGTCAAATTGAGGGTTTATTGGTTTGTTGTCTTGGAGAGCTTATCTCATGTTGAAGCTTGTTGATTTAGGGCTTGTGTAGCCTGGTTGAGGTCTGTCAATTGAATTTTTGGGTTAGAGAGGTGTTTAGATAGGTGATGCTTTGTAAAAGTGGCCTATTTGACCTAGGTGGACAATGTGGTAACACTGGTTTGGAGATGATGTTCCAAAAGAGTCATATGAGATTCTAAGGTATGTTTCTAAAGGCCCTAAAGGGTGTTGAAAAGGTGAGGGGTTTGTGTGTTTGCAAATTTTCCTGAGAGTTAGGCACAATTTTCTCTTTGGGAAATGCTACAAGGGAATTGTGAAGGTTTGATGAAACAAGGAGAAGTTGGAGTTTTATGACTTGAAGAGTTGCTTTTGATGAATTGTGATTATATTTTATTTCCTTATTGCTCTACATCACACATGTACAAAGACATTTCTAATTGGTACTATACTATTAGTGGTTGATTTTGTAGAAAACTATACTCTAGCTTCGTAAGAGGAAATCCAATCACAATATTACAATTCAATACAAGTGGCTATTTTTGTTCATATTGTTTATAGACTTGTAGATGATAGAACTGAGGATGATAGAATTTTTTTGAGGGAGTATCATTTCTATTTGAGTGACAACCGATCACACTCGTCAGAGTTTTTTCAATACTATTTCAATATATTTTATACAAATTTAAGATAAAGAGGAATCCATATGACAAAACATCTCATATGGTCACATAATTGTATAGGACATTTCAAGAATGCTTGAATTTTCTATTGGTTAAGTAGGGTTCACAAGGAACATAATTTCCAACATATGTGGACTTTTTATTAAGCTGGACATGGTAAAGGAGAACATGATGGAGTTGGTGCGTGTGTTAAAAGAATTCTTGCTAGAGAACAATTGAAATTTGAGGATGCAATAAAATCTTAAGATGCACATGGGATTGTGGATTGGTGCAATATAGGATAACCATAATGGAAATATAAAATGCATACCACAAGATAGTACAATAGAAAATAATATGTACAAGCTTATAGATAACCATAATGGAAAGATAAAATGTAAACCACAAGATAGTACAATATATACCCAAGGAAAACACTCCAAAGGGGATAACCTAGCCTCTAAAAGTATCCACATTCAATGTATTATTTAGCAATGAAAATATTATAATAGACTTACATAGTCTTAAAGAATAATTTTTAAACATTAAGCTCCTCCAATGCATTCTCCATGTGTCCAAGCATGTAACCACACATCCCATATCATCCTTCACATATGTACTCTTTAGAAGAGATCCAAATAAAATGATAACCAAACCCAACACTCTAACTAGTCAACCTCAACTAATAAACATGTGCTTTCTTTTATAGAATCAAGCTCACATAAAACAACCAAGTTTTAAGGTAAAACCATGAACCTTAAAACCATGAGTACACAAAACCTTTGATCGCACATTTAATTTTTGGTACTAAGTTTATCAATATTAAATATGTTTCTCATATATAATTATCTCATAAATTATGTAACCAATGTTGCATACAATTTACAAGTGGATCCAAATAAATATTTAATGTGGCTAAACACGTCCTAAAATGCACCATAAATAAATATTTATTTTACATAATTAAATAATTATTTCTTGTGAAAGGTGTACAACACCCTTTTCTTAACATTATCCTCCACCATATTACAAAAAAATATAACTTGCATCAATTTGTTTTATCTACACATGAAAGATCAAGTTTATTTTCAAGTTGATGGCAATCTAACTATCACAATAAACTCTAATTTATCTTTGGTGAACCTAACATTTTGTACATTCATTTTTCTGATTTGGAGTTCATTAAGGTCCTATATCTAGGTTGCATTCATTCTTGCATTGCATCTTGCATTAGTGAAAGTGCATCTAGTGCTTCTCATATTTGCATTAGTGAAAGTGCATATAGGTTGCATTTTTTCTTTCTTGCATCATCCTATCTCATTGAAAAATTGAAAAAGTGCATTTTCAATCATCCTAATTGCATTTAGGAACATTGTTATTGCATTCAATTTCTTGTCATTAGTAACTTTTTCTTGCATTCATTTGCACACTTTTCCATTTCTAAACATCAGGTCCCTAGATAGGCAACCTTGGAACATGGTCATCAACTCAAATTTTGTTGTTTTTCTAAAAAAAATGTCTATTGGGACTAAAATGCCCTTACTGGCATCTTATTCCCTCTATGGGTTTTTGGCTTAGAACCCTATCTGAGTTGTTTGTCGTCTGTTTCAATTCCTAGAACCTCAAAATTTCATCAATGGGACAAAGACACCCTTGTTGGCATCTTAGTCCCTTTTGATTTTGAAGTTGCAATTTTTATGGTTTACATCCATTTTTCTATGCTTTTGTTTGTTGCTTTCAGTTTTCTATTATATTTTGTAGAATTAATGTTATTCCAAGTATATTTTGAAATCATTTTAGTTACAAGCATCATTAGATCTGAAAATGCTCACATTTTTGAAACTTTGCATAATATGGATAAAATTACTTTTCACTTTTGCATATACAATGTTTACATTCATAAAACTTTGCATAAGTTTGATAAAAGTTCTTTTCAGTTTTGGATATACATTGTTTGCATTCTTAAAGTTTTGCATACATTGGATAAAAGTGTTTTTCATCTTGGGATATACATTGTTTACATTCTTGAAGCATTGCATAAGATGGTTAGAAGTTCTTTTCATTTTTGTTCAAACAATGTTAGTACCTTACCTTTCTAGGAATGCTAAGAAAAATTTCATATCCCCTCCCTATGAGAGTATTTTAGTGAAAGAGAATACAACCTTGGACAATGCTAATGATCATATTTGTTCTTCCCCTAATATCTCTTCTATTGGCGAAGAAGATATTTTGGTGTTAGAAGAACCAATCAATGAGAGTTTTGAGAATCCTAGTTGTTTCTCTTAGGCAAGACATTGATGAACAAGAAGAAACAACCATAGGTAATCATCACAACCACATAACACAAAAAGAGACCATTGAAACTTCAACTAGTCTACATTCATCTCCCAACATCTTCACCTCTTGTGATGATTTTCTAGATGATGAAAGTGTAAGTGAAGATATGTTGGTGTTGGATGATCAAAACTTTAAGATCTATGACAATCCTCTCTATGCCCCCTCTCCTATTTTGGAAGAAATTAAAGGAAAAAGGAATTAAATTATGGATAAGCATGATAATTACATTTTTTTTCTCCTAGTATCTCTCCTAGTTGTGAGGAAGATGTCTTGGTGTTAGAAAATACAACTAATGAAAGTCATGAGGAAAACATTCTTGAAAAAGATAATGACATCATTAATAAGCAAGAAAATTCAACCATTGATCATTCCACTACTTGTGATGAGTCATCTTAGAAGAACCAATCCTTGAATATCAAGAACATTTGGTTTGTAGTTCTCTTAAAAACACTCCTACTAGGGAAGATATCACAGTGGAAGAAAATGAGAACATTGACAATAGTAATTCCTTAGATGGAGATGATGAAGTGACATTAGACTCCCCTTCACTAAGTAATCATGAAAATAAGGATAATTCTTCTGAGGTTATGTACATTAGATACCCCTTGAAGTACTCTCCTGAACCTAAACTTACCATTTATCCACCTTCTCAGAAACCAAAAGTTCAAAAAAAACCCGTCCTTATCCTCGAACCACCTAAAAACAATGTTTTGCAACAACCGGCTTATAATATCATTGCTCATACATATAACACTAGAAACAATCTGCAACCAAGACAAAAAAAATCAACATCCCCCCTTTTCCTAATCCCATTTTACCTAGTGCTCCTTGTATAACTTCACAGAGTGGGAAGGAGTATGATCTTGTTGAACAACTTAAGAATACTCCTGCAAAGATATCCCTATGGGACCTGTTGATGGGTGTTTTTTCGCTTTCTTAACATAGGAAAAACATAAGTATGCTACCTCTCTTGAAAGGTAATTTTTGCAACTAATTTTTATAAATCACCTCGAGGTCTCTTGGGTGTTAGGTCATGACTTTGCAAAGATAACTTAGTTGTTGATGTGATTTGTTGGTAATCACAAACGACATTTATGGTTATTAAGTATGGAGGGAATTGGGTCTGCAAAAGGATTTTATAAAGTCTAGAAATGAATGAGCATATGTTGCTAGTTCAAAACAAAAAGCTAAAACTCATTCCTTCTCATCATATTTGGATTTACAATGATGTCTGAACTTAGTCTTAACTTCAAATTTTAAAGAAAAGTCAAAAGGGAAAAGGGGATAGAAGTTTCCTAGACCTGCAACTAATGTTGAACAATAACAATGAAGGATGCTATAGTGGAAAAACTTCCTAAAACTAAACTCCACTTAACCAGGGACAACCCACAATCTCATAATCCATCATCAACTTGAGGAAGTCATCTACTTCAGCCAAATGGGAAACAACATTGGCATAGATATCCTCTAGTGCCACCAATGACCTATCCATAACTACTTTCCTGAACTCAAGGGTATGCATCCAATCATCAAGAAGGTTGTGATCTTCCTTAGGAAAATGCAGTTCTTTCTCCTTGACATCCAGAGACAGCTTCAGGATGCATTGCAACTTGGGGTACGTAATCCTGTAGAGTTTCAGGAAGTCCTTGCATGTATCAACCTCTAGATCAATTTTTTTCTTGAGGGCCAAAAAGTGATTATGCACCCTGATGCCATAATGGATGCCCTTATTACCCTTGTCGACCACCCTCTTAAATCAATCTACAATAGACTTGGTCTAGTTTTTCCTTTTCTCCATTTTATTTAGCTCCTCCTTAGAGAGGAGAGTAGGTGCCAATGATTTAGTTGGAGCCTCTTCCTCTATGGAAGTCCACTTTTGTTTTTTCAGCTCTTCCTTGGTGCATTGATCCTTGTTCATTTGTTGAATGATGGTGGAGATAGACCCCTAGAAGTCGTCAATCTTCTATTTGTGGGTAGTGGGGCCTAGGTTGATCATGGATATCTAATTTTCCTACCCTTGTATGGTTTTGGCATCCTTATCTGCTACTGAGGTGGAAATTTGTAACCTTTGAGACCCAGAAGCATCGACTGTAATATGCAATCTGATTTTAAGATTCTTCTCCTTTCACGTCCTTGTCTACACTCTAGCTAGTATTGCCTCTAGCCTTGCTTTTGGGTCAACAACCATGGGAGATTTCTTCTTCAATTATTGTTCCATCCAAGAGGGAACCTCTATTTCTCCCTTTAGTGATTCATGATTACTATATTTTTCCTTTTCCTTTTGGGGATCATCCTCTTCATCAGTAGGGGCTTCTTCATCTATCTTTTCTCCATCATTTGGCTCTTTTGCTGATATGGATTTCCCTTTGTCAAGGTCAATGACCTCCACAGTCTCTTTGGAAATATTCTCTTCTACTTGTGCCCCTTTGGTTGCCTTAGGTTGATCCTCAACACTCCCCTCTGAGGACTTGGTTCATTTCTCTTTATCTTCTTCTTGTTCAATTTTAATGCTTTGCTTGAGCTCAAAGCTCTTTTCCTGTGCATTTTTTCCTCCTCCTTTATCAATCTCTTCCTCCCTTTCTAGACACATTTCTTCCTACATCAAGCCCTCATCTCGGTTAGTCCGTGGAGGTTCCTCAAGTATTTCGACATCTGGATCTGTGTCTATCTTCCCTTCTTCAGAGTAGTGCTCCTCTGGGTCTAAATCTTCTTCTAACTCCCAATCCAATGTTTCCACCACATAGTGTTTGTCGAGTTCTTCATCCTTAGAAGTTTGCAGCCATTCTTCGTCAGAAGCCACCTTGTCCAAGTTTATACTTAATCTACCCTCCTAATGTTCAAAATAATTGTCTATGTCTGAATCCTCGAGCTCATCAACTATGTCCTACATGGTTTCTTTGTGTTGTTCTATGCTAAGTCTTTCCATTTCCTCCAATATTTGCATTGTGGCCTCCATTTCTAGTGGTTGAGTAGGTGATGGGGGAAGAGGAAAAATAGTAGGAAGTTGAGCCATTAATGCTTGGACCTTGAGGTCAAGGACTACCCTGGAGAGCTTAGGTGGCACATTTTGCATATAGGCCACAAAGACATGCGACAAAGCAAGAGGTTCCGTGGTAGTTGCTAACAATGTGGGTGGTAAAGTAGAGAAGGTAGGTAGTGGAGGAGGATGATAGTGGGGAGGTAGTAGAAGAGGAAGAGGTAAGTGTTATTACTAAAGTAGTCAGTGAAGCAGATGTGAGGTGGACTAGGATGTCCATAGCGGGTAGAGATGAGATGGGAAAAGCTCCAAAAGTGGAAGGTGGTGGAGTGGTTGCGGCAGTAGCAACATCAGGAGTGGAAGTGGTAGGCGGTGAGTGTGGTTGCTTAGTTTCTTCTTCCTCTTATGGATGTTCCTCTTCTTGGATGTAGGCATTTCAAGCACAAATTTCCCCGTTCTTTTCAACCTTTTAGATGGTTTCCCCTCAGTTGCCTTCCTGGAGTACACCTTTTGTTTGGGCTTGCACTCAAATGCATCCTTCCTCTTCTTCAATCAAGTGATATGAGGGGACTTGGGAGCCTTGCTTGATGAACCGACGGTAGCACCACTATCATTTTCACTTTCTATTTCATCCTCAAGCTCCCCATATGCAAGCTCACTACCTTTCTCCTTTATTTGGGCTCTTTGTGCATCCAACCACTACCTGGTTTTGTGCTCAATAAGATGGGTGACAATTTCAAGGTCGATGACCTCTTCCTCGTTCCAATCGGTGACTGGAAATGGCATATCCACCAAGGCATGGTATCTATCATCCACAATGTTGTCCTCCTTAACAATTTGATCAGGTATGGGAAATAGATTGATGGACTTCATAAACTGAGTGATCATCCTCATATAGTGTTGCATCTGCACATCTTTGTCATCATTGCAATTTCCCTAGAAGTCCTCAATATGAGGTTGATGGGCGTACTACCTCCCAACTCACTTCTTCAAATTTCCATGAGGATCTACTCTCCCGTTGTCTATGTGAAGGTCCAAGTGATACTCTACCAACTCCTTTTCTGAATATTCTACACACTGGGTAGCGAGGCATGAGTACATTCCCTATGTGAATGTTAGAGGATATGGAACCCCAGCTCGGTGCTTGTTGTTGACAAATGTATGGGCTATCTGCAATTACTAAGATACCTCCAACAAGATGATCCAGTCATTAGGGTAATGCGGTAGCCAGTAGGGTTTTCTTGAGAACCCCTTCGCTCTGATGTAAGTGAACTTTGGGAACTAGAACAAATATACAAATCCCTTTACGAAGGCCTTGGCACTGTGTGATACCCTTCTCTCAAAATCTCCTCTTGAGAGTCTAATTATATACCCAATGAAGGAATCATTCAGTCTTTTGTATTCTCTTTTGAAATTTTTGAACTGCAATTAAGGCTAGAAATCATAAACCTTGAGCTCTCCCCTCCTTGTCCCCAATGTCCCTGCACAAAAGATTCATTTACATGGGAATTACTTTGTGTTTGCTAACAGATTGGGAACCTTGAGAGATCACAATCTAATACTAGGGTGCCAAAAATTAACCAAACAACTCTAAATATCAATCCTTGAAGAAAGATGAATATTCTTTGAATTTTATCGAGGTACAAGTCCATCACATAATTTTCAATGAATTTAAACTACTGAAACTAAATACCATGTATGATTTTAACCAGAAAGCATAAAGGTAAACCCAATATCAAATTTTTTTCCCAAATATTAGGTGCGAGATCTAATGAATAAGATATATTATCACAAAGACCAATTAATCACCAGAAAATAGAACGTATTCCCAATACTATCGAGAACTGAAATCAATTATGAAGAATTGCATTACTTACAAAAAGATAAGACATGCATTAAGATATTCCTAAACACGCAAATTTAAGAACTCAAATTGCTTCACAACCGAATTGCACATAGACAAAACAATAGTTTCATTAATAACCAGTATTGAGTAGTCTTTGAAAATGTTTAGAGAGAGAACATATGAAAATAGATACATTAAATAGGCAGATGAAAACTGCCTCTTCATGTTCCTAGCTTATCCAAAATGAAAAGACGCATAAAAGAAAGAAATAGAAACTAAGCCATCACGATGGCATTGCTTCATTTCTAGCTTCTAGGGTTGCCAAAGGTTTCTTTTTCCACACCTGGAAAGCATTGAAAATGTGCATCATGTCCTTATGCTAAGGAATAGTTACATTTGTCATCTTGACCTTCCATGTTAGATGGTTATCTTTAATCATTTCCATGTGATGCTCACAAACATTCATGAGGTCAATTTCCTGAGACAAGACTAGGTGTAATTCATTAAGTTTCTGCAAGTGTTCAGTGGTGAATCAAGAGTCTCCTTGACCATTTTTTGGAAACCATTTATTAGGCTCTTAACATTCATGTCATTTCTCATTTCACCTTTATCTTGGAGCAAACCAAGAGCCACCAAGGTACTCAATGCTTCATCTGAAATGGTAGAGCATTCATTAACGATTTCCTTAAGTTTCTGCACACTTTGTTTGGCAATCTATAACTTACATTCCACCCCTTTAATTCATGACAGATAATGAGTATCTACAACATTTAGTATAACCTGGTCTGTAGCCAACTTTTCCATATCTGAGCTCAACATTAACTTTAATTTTATTTGATAATTATTCCATAGCTTCTCCTCTTTTTTAGTTGAAATGATTTCTTCCCCTAAGGTGGTTTTCAAGGAATTCATCTCTTAGAGGCATTTTATGGATTCAGTAATGACAAGACTTCCCTTATTAACCAGAGTCTCAATCCAATCATCTCCAACTCTGCTTAGGCTTTGATGACTCTTAATTTTAGTCAAGGCCTCTCTCCCAACCACCGTAAGTGATTCTACAAAAGAATATTCTTGAGAGAGAGGCTAAGGAACAATCTCAAAAATAGACTTTCAGTCAAACTACAAACTTGGACTTTGAACTCATCTTTACTTTCTTTATCTTTCTTCGACTGCTCTACCATCCTGGCTACAGACACTTTAAAAATCTGAACATCTCCATCCCTAGCAGGAGGGTCGAGGCCTACTCTGTTCACTTCAAAGTCACTTGCAGTTTCCTGAGAAACATCCCTCTGCATTAAAGGGTGTGCAATTTCTATCTAGAGTCTCCTTGATTTTGTATCATCGATCAACCTAGCATGGTCTTCAACTTATTAGGTTTTGGGGTCATAGTTCTTTGTAATAACTGACCCACCATATCCTGTTTAGGCAAGCTAGGTTGTATAGCTTTCCTTTTTCGTGACAATGAATCTTCCAACCAGGTTGGAGATGCTAAAACCTTGGTTGCCTTGAAACCTAGAGTCTCAAATAGTGCCCTACTGACTGGAGGAGTGTCCTCTGTAGGAGCAATTGTTTGTGACCTTTGAGATATGTTGGCCTCTCTGATAGGTGACTCATCTTGGGAGGGATAGGAATTGATATTTAGACTTTCTAAAACCTCCTCTTCTTCTTCCCCTTCATTTTCTTTCTCCAAAGTAAGTAGGATGAAGACATCTTCTCCACAGGTTTGTGAATACACATTCTTGTTTGGTTGATCTTCATCGCCACCTCCTTGAGCTCCAGATGGTAAAGACTAGGCAACATTTCTAATTAATTTCCGACTAGCAAAGGCCCAAGATGTACCTTCAATAGGCTATGAATTCTTAGACCTAGTGTGAGGACATGATTGCTTAGTTTTCTTCCTTGTCACCCATTCTCTTGTTCTAGTCAAAACATTGGCAGTTTTCACTTCAATGGTTTCTTTTTCTTTGAAATTCTAGTCCATACCGGGAATAAGCCAGTTCTCTATCAATTCAGTATATACTGGGTCTACCATGTCAGATCCATCTTCCACAATGCCCTGCAAATCCCACTTCAAATCATAAATAATTATTTTTTCCAAGGTCAATCTCATCCAGCTCCTTCTTCTGACCTCATATTCATAAAAATAGTCAGCCCAGTAGTCTTCAAGGATAGATTGGTAGTATAAATTAGGGCTCAATTTCAAGTTATTCTTAATGTAATCCTTTAAATCAAAGGGGACTCACTCATCATATGAAGGCATGTTATATCTAGAAATTTCCTTCTCAATATTTAGAGCATCTGACATTGATTGAAAACTATATGGTCCAAAACCAATTTAAGGGAAACAAACTATCAATCTTTTCTTATCTTGGCATAATTTGTTAACATCATCTAATTGCCTACTTACCTCAATAATCACTCACTTGTGTTCAAGGTACTTAGGCAATTTTATAGGGAATCCAGGGTATCCACCAACTCTAATGTATCAAAATCTTTGGATTTGAAAAAAATGGTTGTCATAGAAATCAATAAATTTCATGGCCTTAGGTGATAGTCGTATTGTAGGACCCTATATTTCTCTGACCATCCTCATGGATAAAGTGTCAGTCACCCTTCTAAAATGTTGAAAGCTCTTGTGAAGCTGGAGTTTATCACGATAATCATAAATTGCCACTTTTTCCAGAGGAAAATCACTTGGTCTTAACCCAAGCCAAGGTTTGGTGTTGGCAAGGGCATATATCAAATATGAGGACATATAGAAAAATATATTGAGAGTAAAGAAGGTCATCAACTCATGTAGGTAGTCACTAATAATCTCTACCCAATCCAAAAATTGTTCTCCACTCAAAAAAATTTGGATAAAGAAATACATCCATTCTTCAAACCCATGATCATTCTCATTTCACCTAACCCTATGTAACAACACTACAATGTCGAACACTTATACAAAATGATTTCTATGTAAGTTACGGGGCAATTGGGACTTCCCCTTCTTTGGTTTGGCCAACCAATTATTTTCTATCAAATTTTTGTAAACCCCTTGGAATGCGTCATGTTCATTGGTGAATATTCCTCTCTTTCTGGAAGCCTTAAACATGACACAAGAGTGGACCTCTGAACCTTTAGAACAAGTCTATTGTCTTCAGTTCTAACCTCCTGAGTCGATGAATTATAATTTCTTATACATTCTTGGATAAGCTTAGGACATTATAGGGCTATGGGAAATGTAGTTGCTTCAATTAACCCACTGTCTATTACTCATTCAATGATGGACGAAGGATTGGGTTTATTAAATTTGTTCCAATATTCATCCAAACTAATAGGCCCTAAATGAGTATCACCAATTTTTGGACCCTCATATGCTAACCTAGATATATATTCACAACCCGCATATTTAACCCTCTCCATGGATAAGAAATGAAAAATTCTTGACAATAGATGTTTTCTACAATTCAGGTAGAAACAATCCAGAGAATAGACCAAATGAGTGAAATTTGAAATACCTCAATGGCGAGCACTCCAGCTTGAACTTCGTGTCTTCCCCAGTTTGTCTCCAGAGAATTTTATAATGAGAATGTTTTTCCAACACTTTGATTTTTTCAAAGCTTAATTTCATGGAAAAACATGGAAGTAGATGATCATTTAATCCCTTAATTTTCCTCATAACACATGGTTATCTGTCGCATCACTAGTTCCAACATAATCATCTTTCAAAAATTTAAAAACAAATGTCTATGAGTGACGAAATGGGGATCTCGGTGAACTTCACAAATATGTGCCTAAGTTTGAACGTCACTGTGAAACACAACCCAGACAAATAACCTTAAGTCAGAGCAAAAGAGAGTTCAACGGAACACACAAAACACCGCTCGAGTTCAAAATAGAGAAGTAATGTGAAAATATGCACAAGTGGCGAAGGGAAATGTTCGATGAACTTAAGAAAACATCACCTAGGTTCGAACTATGACCTAAAATACTGCTCACATAAGATTATGAGTGGTTTATGGAACGATGAATGACTTAAAATGAAGCAAAGTAAAAATATAGTGGTAACATGGCTCTGGCTGGGGACAAACTGATCAGGATGAAGCAATGAACCCATATTCAAATAGTATGATTAGTGTCTTATCATTGGGTAATGGAGTTGGTGAATAAAAACACATTCCCTCTCAAGCAACATGAAAACAACCAAAACAAAATCCAAACCCCTAAACTAACTATGTACAAAAAAGGGGGCCGAGAGGCCATCATAGATGGTAGAGCTTTAGATCCTACCCTTTGTAAGGAATGTGAAAGGGGGTACCATCAGGATACACAAAATGAAAATTATTGGGCCTGTACTCCCAAATAATTTTAAAAGGACCGATCCAAAGTGAATCAAACTTCTTGTGGGATCCTTTAGTTTCTCTACGCTTGTCCTAAAGCATAACTGAATCTCTAACCATAAACTTCCTTGGTTTGGATTTTCTATCAAAAATATTTTTAACCTTTTCCTGGTGTATAGTTATCTTGTCAACCATTTCTTCCCTTTATTCTTGTATCTTGGTCAAATACATAATCCTCCTTTCCAAGGCATCATTGAATTCAAATTCCTCAATAACAGTCTGCAATTTATGAACTAACAACTCTAATGAAAGAGGAAGTACACTTTCAACTCCATATACCGGTTCAAAGGGGGTCATCCCAATGGCCTTTTTTGGAGTTATTTGGTCTGCCCATAGGGCTTCATATAGCCTTTTGTGCCAATCCTTCTAGTTTTCATCGACTAGCTTCTTAATGATGTTTATCAATTTTTTGTTGCTAGATTCCGCCTGGCCATTCCCCTAAGAGTAATAGTCGGCTAAGTGGGAAAGAGAAATTCCATAGTCATAGTAGAAAAGATAAATCTCATTAGAGGAGAAGCTAGTAGCATTTTCAGTGACCAGCTTGTGTGGAACTCCAAACCTGACTAAAATATTTGCTTTGATAAAATCACAGACTACTTCAAAAGTGGTTCTTTTGACTGGAATCGCTTCCACCCATTTAGTGAAGTAATCAATGGTTGTAATAATGTGGGTATGACCTCCACTAGACTATGGGATGATTGGGCTGATAAAATCAAGTCCCCACTATTGAAAAGGTCCATCGATAGCCACAGGTTTGAGTGGTAGAGCTGCTAATTGAGGTCTCCCTGCAAACAATTTGCATTTTTCACATTTAGCCACCTAGTGGTAAGCGTCTTTGAACATCCCAAGCCAGTAGTATCCATGCCTTATAATTTTAAAGGTGGTCATGGTGGAAGAAAAGTGACCTCCACAAGCTTCATTGTGGAAAATATTTAGTAATTGTTCTTGCTGAGCTTTATCCACACATTTGAAGAAACTCCCATCCACACCATGTTTGTATAAGGTGTCACTCCAAATAACATAATTAGTTTCCTTTAGTTTCAATTTCCTTTTTTTCTTACTTTAGAGGTGCTTTGGGAATTGTCCATATGTAAAGAAGTAGGAAATATCATAAAACCATTAATCATCTTATAGACTAACAGTTAAGGCCAATGGTAAATCTTCATCTTACTCTTCTTCCTTAGAATTTTCTGCCATTAACTGACAACATCCTCTCCCTCTGACTAATTTTTTAGGCTTCAATTCTAAGTCATATTCCTACACCTTCGATAACCAATTACCTCTCCTGTTGCAATCACTATCATGTTGGGTCAATATGCTCTTAACAACTAGGTTTGGCACATATACCATTGAGTGTGAATGTAGGATATAGAAGTGGAATTGGTTAACTGCCCTGACCACTGCAAATGCATGTTTTTCAATTGGAGAATAATTAATTTCATGCTTCTTTAATGGCTTGATCATGAAGGAAATGGGTGCTTGAACTTTGTCTTCATTCTATTGTAACAACATGGCGGATGTAGTGGGTTCAAAGGCATAACAATAACTAATGAAGTCCTTGAAGTCTGGACTGACCATGATAGGAGCTCGGGAAATTGCCTCCTTGATATTCTCAAAGGTGTGCTTCCTAGCTTCATTCCATTTAAAACTGGGTTTTTCTTTCATCATGTCCATAATATGTTTAGTAATTTCAAAAAAAATTGGAATGAATTTCCTCAAGAAATTCACCTGACCAAAAAAAGGTTTCACACACGTCTAACTTGAAGGAAGGCCTAGTTGTAGTATAACTTTCACTCTATTAGGATCTATTTTGATTCCTTCTTTTGATACAATATGGCCTACAAGTTTACCCTCAATGACAAAAAAAATAGACTTTTTAGGATTTAGAGAGATACCATATTCTTTACATCTTTGTAAAACCCGTTCTAAATCTTGCAAATGATCTATTCTTTTCTTGGAGAACATTGTCAAATCATTAAGATAAATTACTATGATTTTTTTCCAAAGGTCACTAAAGATAGATTCATAGCTCTCTAAAATGTTGCACTTGCATTAATGAGTCCAAATGGTATTTAGTTATAGGTGAAAGTTCCCCAAGGCATGGTGAATGTTGTTTTGTGTTGATCCTCTCTCGTTACACTGATCTGGTTATAACCTGAAAAGCCATCTAACATAGACATCATCTCTGAACCAACGATTGTTTGCAGTATATGGTCCATGTTAGGTAGAGGGTAATTATCCTTTAGTGATGCCTAGTTAAGATTTTTAAAGTCAACACATATCTAAATTTCCCCATTCTTCTTGCGAGCTGGTACAATATTCGCTACCCAAGTAGAATGATGTATAGGATATATAATCCACACCTTGACCATTTTGTCAATCTCCTTAAAAATTGCATTAGTTACCATGGGATTTTAGTTCATCTTTTTCTATCTAAAATCAACTTTCCCCTCCTTAAGTGGTATGTGATGCTAAAAATCTCCATCCATGAAATTTTTTAGATCATCATAGCACCAAGCAAAGACCTTTATATTTAGTTAACAAGGCTATCAATTTCTCCTTCTCTTCTAAAGAGCAGCATTTCCCAATGTAGACCATTTTATGAGATTCAGAGTCCCCTATATTCATTGCCTCAAACCCATCAGAATGTCCAGCAAAATTGCTCATTTTCTTCTTTATAGAATGATCATGGTGATCAAACAAGTCCTCAAGAGAAACTAATCCCTTAGGTATTTTATTTCCTTTTAACTAGATGACTTCATCTTGGTGACTAGCCACATTGTCAGGACATAAGTCTTTACATTGATTATCACTTCCTTCAAAAAATATTTGAGGGAAAGCCCCAACATTTTCTAAGAAAGCACAAATTTGCTTGTCATCTTCAAAGGCCTGCTAGTGGTTGACGTTGTTAGGAACACTAGGCCGATAGACTAATTCAATCATGTAGGAATTATTTTTGAATTTTGGATGCGGGAGGAGTAGAGAGGCAGAAACTTCCAATGAGTCAACTTTTGTGTTAAGTTCCCTGGGAATAGCTTCTATTGAGAAGGAATTAAAATTTTCAATGGCGTGCCAAACTCGATTCTGACAATGCTTTAACCTTTCATTATTAAGTGTGAAAAAATTATGCACTTGCTTAACAATTAGTTCAACATCTCACAAAAATTTAAGCATCTTTATTCCCATACCCTTAGCTTCAATTAATCCTAACAAGAGAGCCTTATATTCGGTAGTGTTGTTTGTATTTTCAAATTCAAGTTTATAAGAAAAAGGGAATTGCTCATCAGAAGGGGAAATGAGAACAAACCTTGCTCCTAACCTGACATGAGAACAATTTCCATCAAATTCCATCATCCAAAGTTTAGGTTCTGAATCTAGAATATGTACACCATCCTCTTTTTCTTCTCCAAAGAAGAGCATATAGTTTCCAAACTCATTTTCTTCAGACAAAATTTGTGCTTTAGGATCTTAAGACTTGAGGACCATTATTTTGGCCTTTGACTCAAGTTCAAGGAACACTTTCTCTTTTCCAATAGGTATGGTGGCATACGACCAATCCAGTTGTATGTCTCCTCCCAAGTCTTTACAAAATATCCTACTCAAAGCATACCATAACTAGCAGGTATATCTACTACTAGTATGGTGAGCTTGAATTGCTTGTTTGGATAAGAAACTAGTGCAACTTGAGCATCTTTAATCTATCCAAGTAAAGGAACTTTCTTGGAATTCATTGAATAGCACTTCCCAAAGGTCTTGGTCATTTCTAATCCTAGGGATTTAGGAATTTGTGTAGACATAACATTATCAAAAGCACCTGAATCAATGATGCAATTGTTAACTCTAAATCCATTTACAAATAATGATACATAGAATGGGTATGGTTTTTCATCAGAGGTTGATGGAGAGGACATTTTACTACAGGATGTAGCATTAGCGGCTAAGTCCTAAGATTTAACTGTTGCTTCATCCAGGTCTGCATGCAATTTTGAATGCCTTGGCCTGATGTATTCAATTAACCTATCAAGCTCTTTAGGATTCATCTTTAAATATTCTACTTGAGAAATCTAGATTTTAGTAGTCTTAGAAAATTCCATAATATCAAAGGCCCCTATTAGACTCTCAAGGGGTGATACAATAGGATTTTTATGAGAGCTATTGACCACACTTTATGAAGCATTTTCATTCTTGGAGGTTGCACTAGATTTTGTAAGAAAAACCTTAGCATAACTAGGAGTAAATTTTTGGTTGTGATGTTGTTGTTAGATGTTACTGATATGTGGTTGTCATTGATGTCAACACTATTGGCCTTAAAGACATTGGAGGTTGTATATGTCAAGGATGTTGAGAAAATTGTAATAAAACAAGTTGAAGGTTTTCAGTGATGAAGTGAAGTTTAGCATGGTGGCGAGCTTAGTATGTTGATGATCAGTGGTTATAGATTAAAGGGTTTTTTTTCAAGTATATCTAGTTTATCCATGTTAAATTTCAGAGATCTTCATGAAGATTTGATCGAGCTATGAGTATCTATGTTTTGACAATTTTTTTGTTGCTTCAGTTGGTGTTCCTAAAAGAAAATGATATAATTCTACTAAGTTGAGTTGTTTTAGATGCTTCTATGGTGATTCATGATGCTTATGGATATTTCTAGATCATGCTCTATCTATGTTTCACATCTGCATCAATTGTTGTGCTCGCAATTGGTGATTTTCTTTTGTGTGTTCATGTTTCTCATGTTCATGACTGACAAGGTGATTGTAGAGTGTTGTGGATATTCGAGAAATAATTTTTGAAGGTGTTTCATGTTCGAGGATTTTGTTTTGGGTCTTCACTATGTTGTGGCCGACATTGGTTGATTCACATTGTAAATTGCTTATTGATTTGGGTCGACAGTTTGTATATGTTTTATATTTTGTTAAAGCTGTCATGAAGATGATGTTATCCCTAGTTGTGGATATGTATAAGTGATTGTTTATTCCATTTGATGGTATAAGAGGTACGAATAATGTCCTAATTATTCGAAGGTAGAAGCAGAGTGTGGAGAAGAGTGAGCATAGTGTGAATAAGTGTTCATGTGCTTAATCAAAACTGTAATCAGGCATTAGGAGGTTCTATTTTCTCATTTCAAAATCTTGTGGATGTAATCCAAATATTTCTGTAAGATAGTGTGTCTTCCTTTGGGCGGTAAGCCTTTTTGTATTTGAGCAGTGAGCTCTAGTCAGTGTGCCTGAATGCATGTGCATTCCCCACTTATTTTTCTTTATACTTTTAACAAGGTATAATCTTATGGACTAACCTCCATCGTGGTTTTTCCCCTAGCAGGGTTTCCACGTAAAAAATATTGGTGTTATGTGTGTTTTTGATGTGGTGATGGTTTATGATTTCATGTTTATTTATCAGATCTAAGAATAAGTTTAATAAATTTAATTTCTGAGACAACTGATTCACCCCCCCTCTCAATTGTTTGCCCTTGTGTTGCCAACAATTGGTATCAGAGAAAGTTCCTTGGAAGAAGTTTAATAGCTTGAGGTGATTCGGGATGGTGACATATAAGAAGGATAGTCCAAGATTTGATGGAATAAATTATTCTTTGTGGAAGACTCAAATGGAGTGTCATGTGAGATGCATTGGTGAACCCTATTGGAACATTACAAAGAGTAGGTATATCATCCCATAGAATGGTCCTTCTACTACTGCTGAGATTAAGGATGTTGAGTGCAATATCAGGGCTAAGGAAGCATTGTTGAGTGCTTTGACTGATTCTGAGATGACAATTGTGATGGATCTCTAGACTACTTATGAGATCTAGGAAAAGTTGGAAACTTTGTATGAAGGTGATGCACATGTGAAGATTGCTAAGCTGCAAAGTTTGAAAGGGAAATATGAAATGTTGAGAATGGGTGATGATGAGAACATCACTTCTTTTATGCAGAGAGTGAATGAAATTGTGTGTAGTATCAGATGTGTTGGTGGAACATTGCAAGAATTAGAGATTTTTACTAAAGTGCTCAGATCCTTTCCTGTTGCATACAAAGTCAAAGCTATAGCTATTGAGGAGATCTAGACTATGAAAAATGTAACCAGAGATATGTTGATTGGTAAGCTTACTACTTTTGAGTTAAGTGAGTTTGGTGATTCTCTTCCTAATACATAATCTGCATTCAAGGCTACTATCTCTAGAGAAGATAAGCAGAGATATGATCTAGGAGAAAGTTCTAGGAAGGTTTTCAAGTATGAGGAGGAAATGAGAGAGATTGAAGAAGAGAGAAAATCAGATGAGCTTGAAGCACTTATTGTCAAAAGGGAAGCCAAAGGAGAAGGTAAGTATAAAGGGAAATTACCTATTAAATGTTTTTCTTGCAATAAGATAGGTCATTTTGCATCAAGGTGTTCGGAAAGAGTTCCTAGGCCAAGAACTAACAAGCCTAGATTTCAAAGAAAGTGTTATTATGCTACTGATGAAAGTGTGACAGATGATGAATTTGATAAAGGGAATGTAAGTGAGGATGAATGGGTATTTATTTCTATCAAGGAAAATGATCCAACCCCTACTGAATCTGCTAGTTGCACAAATGTGGAGAAAGCCATATCTGTAAGAGTTAAAGGAAAAGATGAATGGGTGATTGATAGTGGATGCTCTCATCACATGATAGATGATAAAAGTAAATTTGTGAGCTTGGAAAAGTATGATGGTGGTGTTTAAGATTTGGTGATGAAAAATCTGGTGTAATCCATGTCAAAGGATCCATTTCTCTTGATGGTAAGCATAATAATGATGGTGTTCTATATGTGGAAGGTTTGAAGCATAATATTTTAAGTGTTGGATAGATGGTTGAAAAAGGATACAATCTTTAGTTCAAGTATGGAAAGTGTAGAATATTGGGAAATTCTAGAAATGTGATTGCATCAGGTACAAAAACAAAAGGTAATATCTTTCACCTGAGTGTTGCTGGTAAAAGTTGTCTGATTGCTCAAGATGATGAAATTTGGTTGTGGCATAGGAGAATGTGTCATGTAAACTTTGACAATATTATCAAGATAAGTTCTACTCAGGCTGTGAGAGATCTTCCTAAGTTGATAAAACCTACTAATGCCATATGCAAGGAATAACAATTAGGGAAGCAAACTAGAGTTTCATTTCAAAGCAAACAACATTGTTCAAATGAAGTGTTGGAGCTTGTGCATACTAATTTGTGTGGTCCTTCTAGAGTCAGAAGTTTACAAAGTTACAGGTGTTTCATGTTACTTATTGATGATTATTCTAGGATGATGTGGGTTACTTTCTTAAGGGAAAAATATAAAGCTCTAGAGAAGTTCAAGATCTTTAAGGCTATGGTTGAGACAGAGATAGGTCTGAAAATTAAATGTCTGAGATCAGGTAGAGGTGGTGAATTCACTTCCAGTGAGTTTAATTCTTTTTGTGAAGAACATGGAATAAAGAGACAATTATATGTCTCGTGGACCTGTTAGCATAATTGAGTTGTGGAAAGGAAGAATAGGACAATTGAAGAAGCTGCTAGGAATGTGATGCTGGAAGGAAATTTTCCTCATATCTATCAGAGAGAAGCTGTGAGTACTATTGTTTACACTCTCAAGTGGGTACAAGTCAAAGGTGATATTGGTAAGACTCCTTATGAGCTATGGTATGGTCATAAACCTACTATTAGATACTTCAAAATCTTTGGGAGTAAATGCTTTATCAAAAGAGATGAAGATATAGGAAATTTTGATGCTAGGAGTGATGAAGGAATCTTTCTTGGTTATTCTACTAAAAGTAAGGCCTATCGTTGCTACAATAAGAGGTTGAGGAAAATAATCAAGAGTTCTAATGTCAAGGTTGATGAAGAGATAGTTAGACCATCCAAAACCTGTGGATATGATTTAGACGATTAGAATGATAGTTCAGATAAAGGAAAGAAATTTCAGACTTCAAATCAAGTTTAAATCATTCTGGTGAATTAGGAAAATCAAGAGGAAGGAACTAGTGAAAGTGCAAAAGTGAGATCACAAGAGCCTAAATTTCAAGAACATCCTAAAACTCCAAGGTATGTAAGACTAAATCATTCATAAGATCATATTATTGGTGATAAGAACAAAGGTGTTCAAACTAGGAGAAGAATTGTAGAAGAATACTGTTTGATTTCAAAGACTGGGCCTAATAGTTTCAATGAAGCATGCAAAGATGAACATTGGGTTGAATCAATGAAAGAGGAACTACTGCAAATTAAGAAGAATGATACATTGATTCTTGTTCCTAGACCTAAGGACAAAAATGTAATTGGAACTAAATGGGTCTTTAGAAAAAAACTAAATGAGCAAGGTGAAGTTGTTAGAAACAAAGAAAGACTAGTGCGTGTTGAAATATATGCCTCAATCTCATAGGCTAAAACCTC
Organism: Sequoia sempervirens; assembly: GCA_007258455.2. NCBI lineage: Eukaryota > Viridiplantae > Streptophyta > Pinopsida > Cupressales > Cupressaceae > Sequoia > Sequoia sempervirens. The sequence continues at coordinate 174,603,666 of VDFB02193867.1, forward strand.
TGAGAAAGCATAGTCGCTGTGACATTCCTGTTGTCTAGCCGACTGGCAGTTTACCTTATGTTTTGCTCATGTCACCAAGACAATGCTATTATCTTGCCAAAGGAATCTATCACTGTGACTTATGGTCATTGTTGTAACTTCTCATCGCATGGAGACCTTTGGCCGACAGGCCATTAAATCGAGCGTCGGTGAGACTCATAGCGACCGGGGGCTTCAGAGTGACTTCTACAGTTGGGAAGATGTCCCAGCGACATTGGAAGGTCTTGTCGACAAGGATACACATTGAAGTCATCACGGTAACCTATGCTGGATTGGTGAGAAGTCTTACCGAAAGTAACATGTCTACGTGACAGTGTTGGAGCTTTCGGGGAAACCCTTGGGTGATCGGTAAGAAGTCTTACCGATAGTGATATGTCTCACCGATGGGTATACATTTGGAGACTTTGGTGTAACACATAAGGCTTCGATATGAAGTCTTGGCGAATGTGGAAAGTCTCACTGACAGTGTTAGGGGTCATCGGTATAACATAAGCTGATTGGTATGAAGTCTTGGCAAAAGACAAATGTCTTGCTGATTATCGGATGTCTTTGGTGTGACTCTTGGTGAACAATTGTTTTGGGATAACATGGAAGCCTCGGTAAGAATTCTTTCCGACAGTGGAACACATCGATGTGACTTAAAGGCTTTAGTATGAAGTCTAGGCAAAAGCAGTAAGTTTGGACGACATGTTTGAATCGGGGTGACTTGGAACCTGCGGGGTGATGTCTTGGAAAAGAGCTTTGGTCTTGCCAATAGGTGAAAGGCTTCGGAGTAACATAAGGTTGTCAGTAAAAAGTCTTGGCGAGATCGACATGTCTTGCCGAAAGAAATAACTCATCGCTATGACTGAAGACTTCGATATGAGTCTTTCCGAATAGTGAATGTCTCGCCGAATGGAAACCTCATCAGTGTGACTTGTGAAATCGACATGACATCTTGGAGAAAGATGAATGTCTTACCGATTGAGATGTCTTCGGAGTGACTCTTGGTGAACTGAAGTCTTGGGGGTGAAATGTAAATATCACTATAACCTCTTAGCGATAGAGGGATGTCTTGCCGACAGTGACATGGGAATGACTTATGAGCTCGATGTGATGTCTCATCGAATGGCGATTGTCTCACTGATGAGAATGTTGAAATCAGTATGACTTGTGGATATCGGTAGAACCTCTTGCCGATGGAGACAACTCTTGGCGTCAACATGTAATTGGATCTTGTGGCATCGGGGAGACACTTCTAGTGTCTCACCGACATGCGACACAAGTTGATCGATGTTGACCGAGTGAAGGCTGTCTGACGTGGTGCGATGTGGACCAATCCGAGAAAGCAGAAGTGAACCATTTGCTGAACCGTTTCTGTGTGGAAGTTGGAAAACTAAAGCACGAGGAAGTGGAAACATTAGAGGATGCTGGGCTAGATGACTAGTGAGTTCTGATCTGACAGTTGGAAAAGAATGATTCTATAGAGCTTGTAGAGAACGAATGTATATAGGTATGCATTGGACGTTCTCAGGTTGATGAAAAAAAGCTGAGAGCCAGAGAGAGATCAATAGAGAAAGGCCGAGTGGCTGGCTGACAGGCCGAAGCCATGAGGCTGAGGCTAAGAGTGAGAGAGGTAGAGTTATGCTACTGGAATCTCTCCTAATCATGAATACCATGTTTGATCTCTCAAGGATAGTATGTTACCAGTTGTATCCAGAATGAACCAGATGAATCTTTGAAGAGGCTATGAGCCTGAATTTGTATTATAACCATTTTTGTTGCTGAATAATACAATGGCTCGATCTTTGGAGTGTGGGGTTTTTTATCTGAAAGTATTTTCCCCACGTAAATCTTTGTGTTCTAGTTTTCTGTTTTATCTTTCATGTATGTTGGTTCATGTAGTAGAATCTGTTAATGCTTGCTGTTGAATTTACATGTTATTCTCTCAGATGGATCGATGTAGGAAATAAACTGTCTCTATTCCACATTAGGACATAGTTGTTCGTGTCTTTGAGGAAACCTAATCAAATTTGAAAGTTACCAAAGGCACTACTGCATGGAGTTTTCACTAGATATGCTCCCAAATTTCCTTACAAGTGGTATCAGAGCCTTATTTTGGTTGTTGGTTCTAGATATTTCTCCTGTGAAGATTTCTCAGTTTGTTTGGCTGGAAGAAATCTTGAGGAATGGACTGATGTATTGATCCTTTGATGAGTGGAAGCCTTGCGGTATTCTAAGACAACATGCAGCTTGAAGGATGGTCAAGATGGAAAAGGGAGTTGATCATGTTCTGATCTGTGTCTCCTAGCTGGTAGAAGTATAACCTTGGAGTATGAGGTGGATTGAATTACTCTGTGGTTGTGTAGCAGTAAAGCTTTCATATTGGTGTCTATGTGATAGGCTCCTGGGTGATATGGAGAAGCCTAGATTGTTTCTCAGTCATGGAAGAGAGTGCTTATGCTAGGTGGTGGTTCCTGGTGTTGGAAAGCACTATTTCCTATTAACCTCGAATGCTTGAAGGCTATGGAGTTGATCATTAGATGATTTGCAAGCCTCTGAAATAGCCTTTCTCTCCTTCTCAGATGCATGTACATGGTGGTGGTTTAAAGTTGGCCTGAAAGGGGCCTGGATTCTCTTGAACTGTTGTTTTCTTTCTAAGGGTGATTTGTACTTGCATGGCTCTATGGTTTTGCAGGTTTTACATGGTTAAGCAAAACTTGTGATCATGTGGAGTTGTTGTTAAGCTATTGTCTAGACACTAACTTTTTGGGGTGTTGTTGGATGAGATAGTTGCAGGTCTGCATGCATGCTTGGTGCATGGTTTTGAGGAGGTATGATTCTTTCTCTGCATGGGAGTGTTGGTAAGTGTTTTGTCACTCAACATTCTTGTGGTAATGATTGTGGGGTCCTTGATTATGGTGCTTGTTGTGGACATGATTGGAAAATAAGATCTGGCATGATTTGATGTTTGAGTCATGTTGTCTACGTGGTTATTCTCTTTGATATCTCAGTGTTGCAGTTTTCAATGTGATAACGGGTTTGCATGTTCAATGTTTGTGATCTACGAGTTATGCGGTTGGTGGATTAGCTACCCATTGGCTGTAGTGAGATAACTTGGATGTGGACTGTATTTATCCATGAGGTTGATTCATTGGTGGTGCAGATTTGTTAGCTGGCCTTGTCAGTGGTCACTTGTACATTGGTGTGATTGTTGTGAGATGAGAGGATGGATACTCTTGAGTACGTGAATAGTCAATTATGGGAACCTGAAATAGTTGGTCATAATGCTTGGAAAGCTCAGGTGTCACATTTCAGTGGGAGCTCTAGCAGTGACTGTGGATTCATCACATGGTGGTGAATGGTCTTCTATAGTGTTGCAGGATGGTTCTTATGCTTTTTGCTTTTGCATGGACATTATTTGAAGATGTACAACATCTTGGAACCATGGAGGGTGCTTGGAGTCTTTGGCTAAGGTGTTGGTGGTACTTGACATGTGATGTTGTTCTTAAGTCTATTTGCTTTATGTCATGGTATACTCTTATTTGTGTACTGGAGTTTTGGCATTGTGCATTGTACTTGAGACAATGGTGGTGTCATTTGAAGCATGATATTTCCTATGGGGATGTGTAGATCATGGTGTCATGATAAGTTCCTGATTCAGATGATTGGAGCTTTGAAAATGGTCTGGTAATACTTTGTGTATTGGGTGCTTTTGATTACTTGCTTGATACTTCATGATAGTGCAGTAATGCAGATGGAGTTTAGCATGAGATGATCGGTTGCTAGTACTCATGGATACATGAAGAATAAGGTGAGGTTTTTTTTTCTCTTATGAGAGATGTGTTGCTGCTTGTTACTCTTGTTAAAGTTTATTAGCAGAAAGTCTGAGAAGCCTACACCTAGGTTGAACGTGAGTTCAATAAGAGATCTATGAGGAGATTGCTCTTGGATTAGTCATGATGGCTTATATATCTTGAAGGAGTATTCTTGTTCCCACTCTTGGTCTACTCGACAGTTTATCTGAGAGGTATTTGGCTCATTATATCTTTCAGATGTATTTAAGTTCATTTTCATGATATGGATCTTGAATTACTATTTAAAATTTGGTTCTCGAGGATTCATAGTGGAAGTTGTACAGGCTGTATTATCTCCTTGAGCTTTTGTGGTATGTCATTTACTGATGAGGATTGGTAGGAGATGATGTATGGGCTGATTTCCTAAAATGGGAAATGTTTTAGCTTGATCTTCTTTGAGAGGTTTACATCCATGTTTTTAAAGTTGGTTTGATCTTGATGATTGAACGGATGGATGTTGTTAAGGTTTTCTTTTGGTATGTGAAGAAGATCATTCTTGACACAACTGGCTATTAGAAGTGTATATAGGAGGATGTTTCTATAGGAATTTGATGGGCGGTGTTTCTCTTTGTGGCCGTGGAGGTTTGTGATGAGAGAAATGTTTCTTGTAGTAGTTTGTTGCAGGTTGCTCATGTCATTGTGGATATTTCCTTGGTACTACAGGGTTACATTTTCTATGTGCTGGTATTGGTAGGCTTGCAATGCCTTCTAATCTTTCAGATTTGGATTTCTTAGGTAGTGGGAGTTCCTGTATGTGTCTTGTCTTCTTCGATTGGTTGACACTAGAACTTGTATTTGCTATTAATGGATTGGAAAAAGTTTACTAATGGTGATACCTTTAAGGTATGTGAGATTGGATGGTATAGCACGAGCTGTGGGTGCTATTTTTAGTCATGTGGGTTATCAGTTGGATGGAAGCAGTCAGTCTGATTATTATTCTAACTGGTGTTGTTTATCTTGTTTCTAGAGAATGACTTCACTGTTGTGTTCTATTTGAAGCTTTGAAGTTGATATTGCTTCTGTATAGCATTTTGAGCACAGTGAAGTGGTAGCAGTATCTTGTTGGAGGTATCACTGGGATCTTTTGCTTGTTTTCGTTGGAATGGTGCTTATACACCTTGGCTTTGTATCTTTCTTCCACACGTGGAAGATGACAGGATTGTTGTCTGAATGATGAACGTCTTGGATGTTGGAGCAGAATTCTTGATGGAGCATGAGAGCATGTTTAAGGTCTATGTAGTTTCTTGGAGGCTGTGATCCGTTGTTTTTTGGTTGCCTTGTTGGACAGTGAGTTGTAGATTGTATTGTGGACTGTTATCTATGGAATCTTGTTGATTGGGTGTCTTGAGTATTGTAGGGTTTGAACTAGTGGAGCTAGTGTGGTTTTAGTTCCTGGTTGCTTTGAAGGTGCCTGTGTGATCTTCGTCAAGTGGGAGATTGTTGGAATATATGCCTCAATCTCACAGGCTAAAACCTCTGAGAAAGCATAGTCGCTGTGACATTCCTGTTGTCTGGCCGACTGGCAGTTTACCTTATATTTTTCTCATGTCACCAAGACAATGCTATTATCTTGCCGAAGGAATCTATCGCTGTGACTTATGGCCATTTTTGTAACTTCTCATTGTGTGGAGAACTCTAGCCGACATGCCATTCAATCGGGTGTCAGTGAGACTCATAGCGACCGAGGGCTTTGGAGTGACTTCCACACTTAGGAAGAAGTCCCAGCGACATTGGAAGGTCTTGCCGACAAGGATACACATTGAAGTGATCACAGTAACCTATGTCGGCTCGGTGAGAAGTCTTACTGAAAGTAACATGTCTTGGCCACAGTGTTGGAGCTTTCGAGGAAACCCTTGGGTGATCGGTAAGAAGTCTTATCGATAGTGATATGTCTCACCGACGGGTATACATTTGGAGACTTCGGTGTAACACATAAGGCTTCGATATGAAGTCTTGGCGAATGTGGAAAGTCTCACCAATAGTGTTAGGGGTCATCAGTATAACATAAGGCGATCAGTATGAAGTCTCGGTGAAAGACAAATGTCTTGCCGATTATCAGATGTCTTCGGTGTGACTCTTGGCGAACAGTTGTCTCGGGATAACATGGAAGCCTCGGTAAGAAGCCTTGCCGAAGGTTGATTCTCTTGCTGACAGTGGAACACATCAATGTGACTTAAAGGCTTCAGTATGAAGTCTTGGCGAAAGCAGTAAGTCTTGTCAACATGTTTGAATCAGGGTGACTTGGAACCTACAGGGTGATGTCTTGGCGAAGAGCTTTGGTCTTGCCGATAGGTGAAAGGCTTCGAAGTAACATAAGGTTGTCAACAGAAAGTCTTGGCGAGATTGACATGTCTTGCCGAAAGGAATAACTCATCGCTATGACTGAAGACTTCAATATGAGTCTCTCCGAATAGCGAATGTCTCGCCGAATGGAAACCTCATCGGTGTGACTTGTGAACTCGACATGACGTCTTGGCGAAAGACGAATGTCTTGCCGATTGAGATGTCTTCGGAGTGACTCTTGGTGAACTGAAGTCTTTGGGGTGAAATGTAAATATTGTTGTAACATCTTAGCGATAGAGGGATGTCTTGCCGACAGTGACATGGGAATGACTTATGAGCTCAATGTGATGTCTCATCGAATGGCGATTGTCTCACCGATGAGAATGTTGAAATCGATATGACTTATGGATATCGGTAGAACCTCTTGCCGATGGAGACAACTCTTGGTGTCAACATGTAATCGGATCTTGTGGCATCAGGGAGACACTTCTAGTATCTCACCGACATGCGACACAAGTTGATCGATGTTGACCGAGTGAAGGTTGTCTGACGTGGTGCGATGTGGACCAATCCGAGAAAGCAGAAGTGAACTGTTTGTTGAACCGTTTATGTGTGGAAGTTGGAAAACTAAAGCACGAGGAAGTGGAAACATCAGAGGATGCTGGGTTGGATGACTAGTGAGTTTTTATCCGACAGTTGGAAAAGAATGATTCTATAGAGCCTGCAGAGAATGAATGTATATAGGTATGCATTGGACATTCTCAGGTTGATGAAAAAGAGCCGAGAGCCAGAGAGAGATCAATAGAGAAAGGCTGAGTGGCTGGCTGATAGGTCGAAGCCATGAGGCTGAGGCTGAGAGTGAGAGAGGCAGAGTTATGCTGCTGGAATCTCTCCTGATCATGAATACCATGTTTGATCTCTCAAGGATAGTATGTTACCAATTGTATCCAGAATGAACAAGATGAATCTCTGAAGAGGCTATGAGCCTGAATTTTTATTGTAACCATTTCTGTTGCTGAATAATATAATGGCTCGATCTTTGGAGTGTGGGGTTTTTTATCTGAAAGGATTTTCCCCACGTAAATCTTTGTGTTCTAGTTTTCTGTTTCATCTTTCATGTATGTTGGTTCATGTAGTAGAATCTGTTAATGCTTGTTGTTGAATTTACATGTTATTCTCTCAGATGGATCGATGTAGGAAATAAACTGTGTCTATTCCGCATTGGGACATAGTTGTTCGTGTCTTTGAGGCAACCTAATCAAAATTGAAAGTTACCGAAGGCACTACTGCATGGAGTTTTCACTAGATATGCTCCCAAATTTCCTTACAGTGCGTAAAGGATATTCTTAGATGGAAGAAATTGACTTTGAAGAAAATTTTGTCCCTATTGGTAAGATTGAAGCTGTGAGACAATTTCTTGCTTATGCTGCTTACAAAAACTTCAAGGTTTATCAGATGGATGTCAAGTCAACATTTCTGAATGGTGAACTAGAAGAAGAAGTCTATGTTGATCAACCTAATGGATTTCAATTGACCGATCAGGGAGATATGGTTTGTTAGTTGAAGAAAGCATTGTATGGACTTAAGCAACCCCCAAGAGCATGGTGTGCCAAATTGGACAAGTATTTGTTGAAGCTTGGATTTAATAAAGGTACTACTAATAGTAATCTATATTTCAATATTGATCATGAAGTTTTCTTATGAGATACAAAGTGAGTTTGAGATTTCTATGATTGGAGAGATGAAATTCTTTTTGGGATTGCAAATTACTCAACTAGATAAAGGGATCTTTATATCTTAGTCCAAGTATGTGAAAGAATTGCTAAAGAATTTTGGTATGGAAGATTCAAAGCTGATTGGTACACCTATGGTGACTGGATGTAAGTTGACACAAGATGATGATTCTCCGAAAGAAAATCAGACTATATACAGATCCATGATTGGTGGATTGCTTTATTTGACTCAAAATAGACCTGATATCATGAATGTCGTATGCATTGTTGCAATATTTCAAGCCGATCCTAAGGAATCTCATGCGACTATTGTGAAGAGGATTTTCAGATACTTTAAGGGGACAGTTAATTTTGGCCTATGGTATCCTAAAGATGATGACCTTAATTTGAGTTCCTTTACTGATGTTGATTGGGCAGTAGATGTGAATGACATAAAGAGTACTAGTGGTGGTGCATTTTTCTTGGGAAAGAAGTTAATTTCATGGTTAAGTAAGAAGCAAAATGCCATTTCTTTATCTATTGCAGAGGTAGAATACATTGTTGCTACTAACAATAGTACTCAAGTATTGTGGATGAAGCAGATGTTGAAAGATATCAAAGTTGTATATGATGAACCTATTGCTATATTACGTGATAATTCAAGTGCAATTAACATTTCTAAGAATTTGATGCTACATTCAAAGACCAAGCATATATCTATCAAGTTTTACTTTTTGAGAGAGAAGGTGAGTGAAACGTAAGTATGATTGGAGTATGTGCCCACTAAGGAGCATATTGTAGATATCTTTACCAAGCCTTTGCCTAAGGATACTTTTGAGTATCTCAGACTGAAGATAGGGGTGATTACCCCTCCTAATCAAAATTAAGATGCATTGACTTGCATCATTCTGTGCATTTCATAGTCATATCTTAATCTGGATTGATGTTGTGGTGGTTGCTATTTAGGGGGAGTAGTCAGATGTTAAAAAATGTGGTTTAAAGATTATGTATCTTTTTCATTGATGTCAAAGGGGGAGAAGAGTCATGTGAAAGAGTTGAGGAGAAAAGAGTCAAAACATAAGGGGGAGAAAGTGCTAAGAGATAGTTGTGTTGATGGTGTTTTTCACATCATGTGTTGCCATCAATGCCAAAGGAGGATAGTGTTGGATGTTGTTGATAGGTGGTTGTCATTGATGTGAACACTATTGGCCTTAAAGACATTAGAGGTTGTATATGTCAAGGATGTTGAGAAAATTGTAATAAAACAAGTTGCAGGTTGTTAGTGATGAAGTGAAGTTGAACATGGTGGCGAGCTTAGTATGTTGATGATCAGTGGTTGTGGATTAAATGGTTTGTTTTTTAGTATATCTAGTTTATCCATGTTAATTTTTAGAGATCCGCATGAAGATTTGATTGAGTTATGAGTATTGGTGTTCTGACAGTTTTTATGTTGCTTCAATTGGTGTTCTTGAAAGAAGATGATATGATTCTAGTAAGTTGATTTGTTGTGGATCCTACTATGGTGATTCATGATGCTCATGGATGTTTCTAGATCATGCTCTATTTGTGTTGCACATCTGCATCGATCATCGTGCTCGCGATTGGTGATTTTCTTTTGCTTATTCATGTTTTTCATGTTCATGACCGACAAGGTGATTATAGTGTGTTGTGGATCTTTGAGGAATAATTTTTGAAGGTGTTTCATGTTTGAGGATTTTTTTTTGGGTCTTCACTATGTTGTGGCCAACATTAGTTGATTCGCATTGTAAATTATTTATTGATTTGGGCCGACAATTTGGATATGTTTTATATTTTGTTAAAGTTGACATGGAGATGATGGTATCCCTAATTGCAAATATATATAAGCAATTGTTTATTTCATTTGATGGTATGAGAAGTGCGAATAATTTCCTAATCATTCGAAGGTAGAAGCAGAGTGTGTGGAAGAGTGAGCGAAGTGTGAAGAAGTGTTCATGTGCTTAACTAGAACTATAATCAGGCATTAGAAAATGCTATTTTCTCAGTTCAAAATATTGCGGATGTAATTCGAATATTTTTGTAAGATAGCGTGTCTTCCTTTGGGCGGTAATCCTTTTTGTATTTGAGTAGTGAGCTCTAGGTAGTGTGCTTCAATGCATGTGCATTCCCCATTTATTTTTCTTTATACTTTTAATAGGGTATAATCTTGTGGAGTAACCTCCACCATGGTTTTTCCCCTAACAGGGTTTCCACATAAAAAATATTGGTGTTATGTGTGTTTCTGATGTGGTGATGGTTTATGATTTCATGTTTATTTATTAAATTTGAGAATAAGTTTAAGAAGTTTAATTTCTAAGACAACTGATTCACCCCCCTCTCAGTTGTCTTCCCTTATGTTTCCAACAATTGCTGGCTACGAGTGATGGTAGCATAGGTAGCATCATCTAGATTAATGTACACATCTCCTCCTCTATCATCATCAGGTTCAAATTCCAAATATCCATTTTCAGAGTCGCCATATTGATTAGATGAAGTGCCTTCCTTTGTGATTTATTCAATGAATTATTTAGTAGTAGTTAATTGCATAAACCTATTCATTTTAGGGAAGTCGACGCCATTCATCAGATGTGAGGTGAAAGACACACATATTCTTCTTATTATCTAGGGGAGGAGCTTCAATTGCCAACCTCTATTGAGTTGGAGGTAAAGGTAGCGTCTTATTCCTTGGCTAAAAATTTTCCTTTGTATGAATATCTTGATAGATTTGATTACCTTTTGGCATCTTCCTTTTGAGAGAAATTATGTCATTAGCCAATCTCTGGATCATGTGATTAGAAGAATTGGTAGGAAGTTCCTTTTTCGTATGCAATTCTTTCTTCCATTTTCCAATTGAAATAAAATCATCTTCTAATTCAACGACCAATGCCTGCGTAGCCTCAAGAGTGTTCAACGGTTGCCTCTTTAGGAGAAGACCAATATCAGGATGTTGTGCATTAATAAAGAAACACTTATGTATTTCTATAGAAGGTCTTTTAGCAACTGTAATCCGGTTTATTATTCTGTTGAACTTAGCTACAAAGTCTCTCATAGGCTCGTTTGCTTCCTTCTTCATATGAGTGACCTCTACTATCAATGTTAGATCATCATCAACACCTTTGAATCTAGCTTCAAACTTGTTGCGCATAGTGGCCCAATTTGTGATACATTCATGGGGCAGCTGATAGAACCATTATGTTGTTGCATCAGCTAAGGATTCTACAAACAAACTGACAACTACATCTTCTTCTTCTTATACTACAAGCACACCATATGCAGAAAAAAGGCATCAATGTGTTCTTCATGTGAAATTTTCCCATCTCCCTAGAATTTAGGAAAATTCTTATGTGACCCCTTGGGTAAATCATGCAAATTATTACCCAATTGAAAAGGACCAATAGTAGCACCCCAAGGGACGATTTGTTGAGCCATATTAAGGGGGAAATTAATCACAACTGGTAAAATAGTCTCGTGTAAAACAAGAGCATGGGAAGTAGAATGATCAACTGGTGTTCTAGTAGGTGAGGTAGGTCTACTCTTAGCCCCAACCCTTCGCCTAAAGGGAATGACATAAGAGAATTCACTTCTTTACAGGGTTTCAAAAATAGGATCATAAATTCACCTACTTCTTTCTCCTTTAGTAAATCTATGAAAATCTAGGGTTAATTAAATTACTCGTGAAATATGCCTAGACAAGATAACCAGGACCTTATAATTTGATCTCCCTAGCAGAGTCACCAAAAATCTATTGGCTAATAGATTGGGCACCTTGAGAGATCACAATCTAATACCAAAAAGGTGCCAAAAATTATCCAAACAACTCTAAATATCAATCCTTGAAGACAATTGAATATTCTCTTAATTTTATCAACGTACAACTCCCTCACATAATTTTCAATGAATTTAAACTACTGAAAATAAATACCATGTATGCTTTTAATGAGAAAGTAGAAAATCTAAACCCAATATTAGAAATAAATACCAAATATCAGGTGTGGGATCTAATGAATAAGATATATCAACACAAAGACCAATTAATCACCATAAATAGTACGTATGCCCAATACTATCAAGAAATGAAATCAATTATAAAGAAATGCATTAATTACGCAAAGATAAGACATGCATTAAGATATTCCTAAACACACATATTTAAGAACTCAGATTGCTTCACAACCGAATTGCACACAGACAAAATAGTAGTTTCATTAATAACCAATATTGAGCAGTCTTTGAAAATTTCTAGAGAGAGAACATATGAAAATAGATACATTAAATAGGAAAATGAAAACTGCCTCTTTATGTTCCTAGCTGATCAAAAATGAAAAGAAACATAAAAGAAAGAAAGGGAAGATAAGCCATCACGATGGAGTCACTTCATTTCCAGCTTCGGGGGTTGCCAAAAGTTTCTTTCACCACACCTGAAAATCTTTGAGAATGTGCATCATGTCCTTATGTTGAGGAATAGTTAGATTTTTCATCTTGACCTTCCACGTTAGATGGTTATCATTAATCGTTTCCATGCGACGTACACAAACTTTCATGAGGCCAATTTCTTGAGACAAGACCAGGTGTAATTCGCTATGTTTATGCAATTTTTTGGCATTAAGTGAGGGTGAATCAAGAGTATCCTTGACCATTTTCTGGAAACCATTTATTAGGCTCTTAACATTCATGTTATTTCTCATTTCGCCTTTATATTGGAGCAAACCAAGAGCCACCAAGGTACTCAATGCTTGATCTAAAATGTTAGTGCATTCATTAATGATTTCCTTAAGTTTTTGCACACATTGTTTAGAAATCTATAACTTCCATTCCATCCCTTTAATCCATGATAGATAATGAGTATCTGAAGCATTCTGTATGACTTGGTTTGCAGCCAAATTTTCCATATTTGAGGTCACCATTAACTTTAATTCTATTTGATAATTATTCCATAGCTTCTCCTATTCTTTAGTTGAAATGATTTTTTCCCCTAAGGTGGTTTTCAAGGCATTTATCTCTTGGAAGAATTTTATGGATTCAGTAATGACAAGACTTCCCTTATTAACCAAAGTCTCAATCCCATCATCTGTAACTTTGCTTAGGCTATGAAAACTCTTAATTTTAGGCAAGGCTTCTTTCCCAACCACCGTAAGTGATTCTACAGAAGAATCAACTTCAGAGAGAGGATGAGGAACAATCTCAAAAATAGACTTTAAACATTTATTCAAATTATGAACCTAGGCTTTTAACTCATCTTTACTTTCTTTATCTTTTTTCAACCGCTCTACCATCTTGGCTGCAAACACTTTAAAAATATGAACATCTCCATCCCTAGTAGGAGGGCCGAGGTCTACTATGTTCACTTGAAAGTCACTTGCAACTGCCTGAGAAACATCCCTCTACACCGAAGGGTGTGTAATTTCTATCTGGAGTCTCCTTGATTCTATATCATTGATCAACCTAGCAGTGGTCTTCAACTTCTTAGGTTTTGAGATCGTAGTTCTCTACAATAGTTGACCCACCATATCATGTTTAGGAAAGCTAGGCTATATAGCTTTCCTTTTTCATGACAATGAATCTTCCAACTACATTGGAGTTACTGAAACCTTGGTTGCCTTAAAACCTAGAGACTCAAACAATGTCCTAGTGACTAGAGTGTCCTCTGTAGGTGCAATTATTTGTGACCTTTGAGATATGTCGACCTCTCTGATAGGTGACTCATCTTGGGAGGGAGAGGAATTGATATTTAGGGTTTCTAAACCCTCCTCTTCTTCTTACCATTCATTTTCTTTCTCCAAAGTAGGTAGGTTGAAGATATCTTCTCCACAAGTTTGTGAATACACATTCTTGTCTGGTGGATCTTCATCGCCACCTTCTTGGGCTTCGAATGGTAAAGATTGGGCAACATTACTAACTGATTTCCCACTAGAAGAGGCCCAAAAAGTAGCTTCAATAGGCTATGAATTATTGAACTTAGTGTGAGGATGATACTACTTAGTTTTCTTCTTTGTCACCCATTCTCTTGTTCTAGTCAAAACATTAGCAATTTTCACTTCAATGGTCTCTTTTTATTTGAAATTCCAGTGCATAGTAGGAATAGGCCAGTTCTCTATAAATTCAGTATATATTAGGTCTACCATGTCAGATCCATCTTCCACAATGCCCTGCAAATCCCACTTCAAATCATAAATTATTATATGTGCCAATGTCAATCTCATCCATCTCCTTCTTTTGACCTCATATTCATTGAAACAATCATCCCAGTAGTCTTCAAGGCTAGATTGGTGGTAGAAATTAGGGCTTAATTTCAAGTTATTCTTAATGTAATCCTTTAAATCAAAGGATACTTGCTCATCATATGAAGGAATGTTATATCTAGATAATTCCTTCTCAATATTTAGAGCATCTAACATTGATTGACAACTATATTGGCCACAACCAAAAAGGAAACAAATTGTCAATCTTTTCCTGTCTTGGCATAATCTGTTAACATCAGCCAATTGCCTACTTACCTCAATAATCACCCACTTGTCTTCAGGGTACTAAGGCAATTTCATAGGGAATCCAACATATCCACCAACTCTAATGTAAGAAAATATCTGGAAATGAATAAAATGGATGCCATAGAAATCAACAAATTGCATGGCCTTAGGTGATAGCCACATTACAGGACGTCCCTATATTTCTCTGACCATCCTCATGGAGAAAGTGTCAGTCACCCTTCTAATATGTTGAAAGCTCTTGTGAAGCTAGAGTTTATCATGATAATCTTAAATTGCCACTTTTTTCGGAGGAAAATCACTTGGTCTTAACCCAGACCAAGGTCTAGTGCTAGCAAGGGAATATATTAGATATGAGGACATACAAATTTTTTTGTTGAGAGTAAAGAAGGTCATCAACTCATGTAGGCGGTCACTAATAATCTTTTCCCAATCCAGACAATCTAGATAAAGAAATGCATCCATTCTTCAAACCCATGAACATTCTTATTTCCCCTAACCCTATGTAACAACACCACAATGTCGACCACTTCTACAAAATGATTTTTCTGTAAGTTATGGGGAAATTGGGACTTTCCCTTATTTGGTTTGGCCAACCAATTCTTCACTATCACATTTATGTAAACCCCTTTCTTTGCAGTGAATTCAATCTGGGAATGTGTCATGTTCATCAGTGAATATTCCTCTCTTTCTAGAAGCCTTAAACATGACACAAAAGTGGACCTCTGAACCTTTAGAACAAGTCTATAGTTCTAACCTCCTGGGTCTATGAATTATAATTCCTTATACATTCTTGAAGTCTATAGGAAATGCAGTGGCTTCAATTAACCCATTGTATATTACTCGTTCAATGATGGGAAAAGGATTAGGTTTATCAAATTTGTTCTGCAATTCATCCAAACTAATAGGCCCTAAATGAGTATCACCAATTTCTGGACCCTCATATGTTAACCTAGATATATATTCACAACTCACGTATTTAACCCTTGCCATGGATAAGAAATAACAATTTTTGACAATATATGTTTTCTACAATGTAGGCAGAAACAATCCAGAGAATAGACCAAACGAGTGAAATCTAAAATACCTCAATGGCGAACACTGCAGCTTGAACTTCGCATCTTCCCCAATTTGTCTCCAAAGAATTTTGTAATGAGAATGTTTTTATAGCACTTTGATTTTTTTAAAGCTCAATTTCATGAAAAAATATGGAAGTAGATGAGCATTTAGTGCCTTAACTTTCCTCATAACACGTGGTAGTTGTCATGTCACCACTTCCAACATAACCATCTTTTAAATTTTTTAAAACAAACGTTTATGAGTGGCGAAATGGGGAGTTTGGTGAACTTCACAAATATGCACCTAAGTTTGAACGTCACAGTGAAACACAGCCCAAAAAAATAACCTTAAGTCAAAGAGCAAAAGAGAGTTCGATAGAACACACAAAACACTGCCCGGGTTCGACGTAGAGAAGTAATGTGAAAATAGGCACAAGCGACAAAGGGAAAAGTTTGAAAAACTTAAGAAAACACTGCTTGCATTTGAACTATGACCTAAAATACCACCCAAATAATATTATGAGTGGTTTATGGAATGGTGAATGAATTTAAATGAAGCAAAGTAAAAATATAGTGGTAACACTTTGCTAGGAGGTAGACTAGATATGAAGTCATATAAAATTGGAAGGTCTTCTTTACTACCAAGAGCTGGTTGTGTAGGTTGTCACTTATCATCTTATCCCAATGGAATTTAGCCTCACCTTGGATGATTTCTTCTACAAAGTAGAACATCCACTCCTCAAAGAATGAAGTGGTCAACAGGCCCATTACTCTGCCCAAAAGGGTAACCAAATTGTGGTATTCCTCAAAGAAATCACTTCTAAATAACCTATGAGGCACATTCTTAGCACTCCCCCTCTTGTCCTTTAACCAATGTTGGTTGATCATTCTTTAGCATCCTAGAGGGTCTTGTTGCCAAACCTTCTAAGAAAACTCCTTTTCTACTTCCTCCATCTTGTCAAATATTGGGATTTTGAATTTTCTGCCAATAGACTTGGTAGACAAGTCTACCAGTACTCTCCCATATGTATCAATTATCTTTTGATTGGAGTGATAACATTCCCAGCAGGCCATGACTAGCTCTAGAGCAATCAATGTGAGAGGAAAGTTAGCTGCCTTTAAAATACCACTTGCTTTGATCTTTCAGGCATCTTCTGTAGTGGTATTGACCATCACTCTTTGTTTGAACTCATCAATAGTCACACACCCTAGGTCTATATCTGAGACAATATCCTAGGTGGAAGCGAGCTTGGAGGTGCACTCCACCCTATGGAACTGATACTTCATTTGTTCCTTTTCTTCTTTTCCCCTAGGTGTTCTTTTAGGCTTCTTTCCTTTTTCAATCTTTCCCGTAGGCTTTCTTGATGATCCCTCAGTAGGTTCCATAAATCCTATACTCAAAAAAGTGTAGTAAGTTTTTTTATATGCAAATACAATGAATGTTAGTTAAATCCTAAAAATCCATGGTTAGATCCATTTATATATCCTTAAAAGATCATAATATTCATAATAGTCCACCTTTCAGAGCTCATTTGGGTCATTTGTGCAAATGCGGGTTTTGGGGTGTGGGTTTCCCCTAGGCATAAGTCATTCATAGTAGTTAGAAGAAAGCCATAGAAAAATGACACTGGGGTAGTGGAATCCCATAGGTAGCAATCTCCAGGGAATTTTTTGCATGGTTTTTTTGATGAGAAAATCTCTCATGGAATAATTAGGCACCTACAAAAATTGGTCATGAGGTACTTGGAGTCATTAGGTTAAGCTTCAATGCTCTTGTGGGTTTGAAAGATGTAGGCATTGTAGGGTGGAAAGCCCTCAAATTTTTGTCATTAAGCAACGACATTCAATAGATGATGACTCTCATACGGAGTTACGCATGGCAGAACCCGTGGATGCCTTGGACATTAGGAATCATGTCAACCTTTGATGTTGGTCTTGGGAGTGTAGAAGTCAAAGGGAAGACCACAGTTAGATTCTCATCATTAAGCCACAGCCATATGCAGACGGTGGGCCGCAGATGGTGGTCTACATACGCAGTCCCACAAAGAGCACATAAACTAAGGCTTTCATGTTGGAAAACTTTAAAATTTGGCTAAGAGGAATACCATCTTGCAGATTCCGCAATGCGGGAGGACATAGGTACTTGGGAATTAGATAGTAGCGATTGATAGACGCCAACCCCCATGCAGACACTCACATGAGAAGACCTGCAAGGGTCTTCTACATTAAAGGTATGCTTTGAGATTTCATTTTGAGGAAGCAAAGGATGTGGAACCCATAATGCAGAGGGATGCTAGGGTTTTGCCACTAGTCCAAAGGCGACAAGGTAACTACCTCACACAAATGCAAATCCATATCCTGGCCCCATAGACAATATTTTGAACTTAGAGTTTTGAAGAAGTACTTCATAGTTTTGAATCTAAAGAAACTGACTGTGGAACCTTCATGAGGGAGTGGCACCTTGGATTTTCCATTAAAGAACAAAAATAATGCAGGGGCATTTCATAGACGGAGTCTCGCATGGGATCCTCCACAAAGTAGGAGTTAGTCATTTTTGCTCTTAACACTTTCAATTGATGGGAAAAGGAACTATGAGGCCAATAAGGAGGACCGTAGGGGTTTCGCCACCAGGAGTAGCGATGAATAAGCATATTCTTGCATGATGTTTCATAAGTTAGCCCCATATTTTCAAAACATTAAAGGTAGAGCCAATGTGCTCAGGTTTGTTAGTGTTTGGTTCAAAGATCGTTTGGTGAATTCCCCAAAATTGGATTTAACAGTGAGCAATGCTAGGGTTTTGATGAATTTTGGATTTCAAATAGTATAAACCCTAACCACATAAAATTTTAAATGCATGAAAAAGGAGAGGGATGTAACTACACCTGAGGAATAGGAGACTAAAACAAATAAGGCTCGAATCCTTGGGGGAACTTGCACATGTAGGTGGCTTCCTCTCCTTTAAAATTCAAACTACAAGGTGAAAATACAGGTGGGGAGTAGTCTATTTATAGGAAAATCACCATTAATGTCGACTATTAACCCTCAAGACAACGACAGGGTGGATTGTTGGCCACAAACCGAGTTGGTGTGGGTTGTTCATTCAAGACCCAAGTGGTGAAGGTTGACGCGGAACCCAAGTGATGTGGGTGGATTCCAAGATGGATACTACTTTCCAAATTTAGAGCTAATGACAAGACATTGACAAGGAGACCACAAATGTGGGTCCGTGCAGCCCGGTGGACTTAACGAAAAAGGGCAAGGAAACCCATAGGCTCAAACTGCGAAGGTAAAAGACTAAAAATTTTTGGATAGGTGATTTTCTCAGGTGGAATATGATGAATTTATTACATTGAACAATTTAAGCTCAAGAATAGGGGCATTCAAAATGAGGCAAAAGCAAAAATGACTTGGAAAAGTGTGTTATAGGCACAAAAAATGGTGACTCCATTGGGAGAATGCTCCCAAGCATTCCAAAGGTAAGGATTCATCTAGAACCCAAAATCTCTAGTTTCGTAGACTAGAAGCTAGTTTCCTCAAACGAACTAAAGAATTAAAGGAGGACAAGATACTTGGTTGAATTAAATCATATTGTATCTTAGAAGTGTGTGCAGTGAGTTCATTTCCCTCCCTCAGAGACCAGAGAGGATAGCAGTCAATTAGCTGAGGCAAGATACATAGATTATCTAACCCAAAAAGTAACCTGGACATTTCTCTTCTTTCGGTCAAGCATGCATAGCTCTGAAAAGTTATCATCATGATCCCCACAAACATTGCTTTATTGCTAGCTAGGCATCCATAGCCCCGATAGAGTTTCTCGTACACCCACATAGTTTCCTATTCTTCACTATTCCTTTTTCTTCTTTGCTTTTCATATTTTCTTTTGATATTCTTTTGGTCAACTACATAAGCACTGAAGCTCATCGTGGGTTTGGAAATCACAGTGGTCACTAGAGTAAATTTAATATTTTTCACTTACCGAAGCCTCACGATGACTATCGTACAACTCATCAAAATTATTTAAGATGTATATCATGTGTAATCTGAGATCTAGATGTGAAGGGATTCAAATAAGGGTTCTATCCTAGGTCAAGTTAGAGTTCAGGTGAGAAAACCCACCTCACGGTGGCAGACAGAGACTCATGGTAACTGATGAAGACTTATCCTAGATACGAAAGGAGTGTGTAGCAAAGTGGGCCCTCTAAAAAGGCCAAGAACAACCACCACATCAAGATCAAGAGACAACCTTAGCAAAAATGAAATCCGAGAAAGCAAGCAAAAGTGAAGCAAAAGCAAAATGGAAGGAAGAAAACCTACTCTAACTATATACAACTATAAACAAAGGGTGAGGTCAGACAACTTAGGCAAGGAAATAATGCTTAAGGTATTTCCCATTGATGGGCAACAAGACATCCTCTCTAGTGAGGGTCTTAAGATGAAAGGCATTATCTCCTAATATCTCAAAGATCTAAAAGGGGCCAAGCTAGAGCTTGTTGAATTTGTCATGTCCCCCTTTCTTTTTGTGGGCCTTGTCCCAACATAGGACCAATTCTGCAATCCTAAAGGCCTTAACTTTGGCTCTATGATCGAACCATCTCTTCACTACTCCTTGATGTTTGGTGAAGTTTTATATTAGTTGGGTAACTATTTATTCCAAATGAAGGAGCTTAGGTAAGTGAGCCTCATTGCATTCTCCCTCCTCATAGTAGGTATTGGTGATCTTGAGGTGGACTGGGAAAACAAGCTCTAGGCCATAAACAAGACGAAAGGGTGAATTTTTGAGGGCTATCTTATGAGAAGTTTGATCTGCCCATAAAGCAAAAAATAGTTGGGTGTGCCAATCTTTTGAGTTCTTATTGAGCAACTTTCAGATGATAGTCAGTAAGTTCTTATTAGTAGATTTGGCTAAGCCATTTCCTTGGGGGTAATAATTGGATGAGAATTTGAGGACAATCCCATAATCAAATGCCCAACTAGCAAATTTAAGGGAAGCAAACATAGGGCCATTGTCACAAACAAGGGAAAAGGGATAGCCAAAATGATTCACAATAAAACTTTCAAGAAAGTTGGAAACTACTTCAGATGTGCATTTCCTACAGGAAATTGCTTTAGTCCATCTAGTGCAATAATCAGAAGTGGTTAGAATATACCTGTGGCCTACAAAGGATGGTAGATTGATGAGAGCAATAAAATCGATCCCCCACTGAGCAAAGGGCCTTACCTCAATGATGGGCTATAGCGAGATAGTGGCGTACCTTTCTTTGGTGGCAACAATTTGACTGACGTGAAAAAATATTACGTGGTTGTAATCATCCTTGAATAGGGTCATCCAATAGTACTCAACTTGTAGGATCTAATGGGTCGTTGAAGGGCTAGATCCATGACCAGTTTTGAACTTATCATGAAACTCCTTCAACACTTGGGCTACTTCTTCCTTTCCCAAGAATCTGAGATAAAATCTCTCATGATTCTTTTTGTACACCTTTAGTTACTCCAAAGATGCATTTCTTTGGGTTTAGTGAGATGTCAAATTCTATGAGTTTTTGAAAAACCTTGCATAAGTCAAATATGTGGTCTCCTCTTTCCTTTGAGAACATAGTGAGATCATCCATATATATGATAAGTAATTTTTTGATGAGGTCTTTGAAGGCTATGTGCATGGCATACTAAAATGTAGCACCTGCATTGATCAATCTGAACGATATCTTTCTATATGCAAACATTCCCCATTTTCTGGTGAATGCCATTTTGTGCCTATCTTCATACAGTACCATCACTTGATTATACTCAAAGTAGCCATCCATAAATGACCCTATTTGAGACCCATTGACGATTTGTAATACCTCATCTAATGAGGGAACTAGATAGTTTTCCTTTTTGGAGGCTCTGTTTAGGTTTCGAAAATTCACGCATAATTTGATTTCTCTATTCTTCTTTCTAACCAAAACTAGATTCACCACCCATGTGGAGTGTTTGATAGGAAAGATGATTTTAGCTGAGAGTAGTTTCTACACTTCCTTGAAGAAAATAGGTTCCAATAATGCATTAATCAGGCATTGACATTGTCGAAAGGGTCGTACATCTGGCTTAAGAGGAATGGTATGAGTGACAATTGATGTATCATAGGTCTTAAGGTCCTCATACCCCAAGCAATCATGTCATGATAAGTGCATAAGGAATCAACAATTCCTTTTCTTTCCTCTAGGGAACACACTTTTCCAATGAAAAAAAATTTAACCTCTTTTGCGATACCCATGTTGTGAGAATCACATTGTCTATCTATTGATTCTTTCTTGGCTTGTTGATCCTAATCCCTGATGTGATCCAAATCAAATATCCTTTCTAGTTGGACTATACCTCTTGGTATCATGTTAGTCTTTAAATTGATCACTCCCTTGATATCAAGCTTAGCTTCCTTTGGGTCTGTTTCATCAATGATCTAGGATGCAAATACTTCAAAACTGGTGATGAAGTCTAGAATGTGCTTATCATCATTAAAAACCTAAAAGTGAGTGACATTTTCAGGCACCAATGGGGTGGAGGTGAGCTCTACAGTGAACTTCTTTAAGCTAGTTAAGGATAAGGGATAGAGGGTACTAACTGCTTGGGCTAATCCATCTACAGTCTAGTTCTTACTACGAGGAATGAGCTGAATATTGAATGCATCTAAGCCTTCTATGAGATCACACACTCTATGTCTATAGCTCGCTAATCTTTTATCATGAAAGGAGTATAATTTCCTTGTTTCACAACTAGCCCAGAATCACCAAAGCCTTGAAAAATTTAACTTTCTTTCTTAGTGCCATTAGTAATCCAAGACCAACTCCTCGTATTCTGCTACATTATTTGTGTAATATAATTGTAGTTGATGTGTAGAAAAATACGTCCTAACCATGGGGTTGATGAGTTTGAATCCTACTCTCGCTCCTTGCTTGGACTTCGATCCATCGAAATGCAGCATCCAAAACTTGGAGGGACTCCTACCTTTGAAACCAATAGAGTAGACAACATCCTCTTCTATTTGCACCTTCACCCCTATACCTCTAGGTGGTTGTTTGTATTCAGGCTAACTTTGATTTGGTTGTCTTTCCATTCTCTCTTTGGGATTGCTCTTTCCTTTGATATGCTCTACTACTATTTGACATAAGCAGCATTCAAATTCAAAATGGGATGCATTGTGAAATCTACACTAGTTAGGGAGCAACAAATCCTAGAAATCCATTTTAGCTCCTAATTGAGTTGATCCTATACGCATTCTTGTATAAATTCTTGGAATCCATCAAGCAACCTAAGATTACCACCTTCACAAAATTCTTCATCTTCTAATTCAATTAGAACCTCAGTGTTGTTAGGAACATGGGCCAAATTGGTAGGTGCACTACATAGTACAAGGATCTCTTCTTCCCTTTCTTCTTCTTGGAACTCTTCATCATCTTGATAGACCATGGGAAAATAATTTCCCAACTCCATTTCTGCAAACAACACTTCATTCATGTTATTATACTCAGTGATCACAAACTTTATTTGGGGTTCTTGTTCAATGTGGATTTGGTTTAGCAGTCCCTTCCAAGGTAGCCACAAATGTGAATAGTTTGTTGCAACATAGTCATTCAAAGCTCAAGTGAAATCTCTTCCCAATATGATACCATAAGTATCAGGGATATTAGAAACCTAGATGTCAATAACCTATTGCATTCTTGGGTCAGCTACAATCTGCATAGGTATCATATTCATTTCTCTGACTATGTTCACTTCAATCTTGTCTAACTGAGTTACTTTCTGTTGAGAGGGGGTAGGAGTTATCCCTAGCACTTGGCATACTGAAAATGGAAGAACATTGGTAGAAGCTCCTGAATCTAATAGGAAGTTTTGTAGATTCTTGCCAAATATGCAAATTGTCAATAGGAAAAGAGGTGTTTCCAATCTCCCCTGGAACAGTCCTACAAAAACATCAGCCTGGGTCACTTGATATTTTTCTTTGTCACTTCCTTTATCCTTCGTTTGTACTTGATTTGACTCTTTGGTTGGAGGCTTGTCCAATGGCTAAATTTTAATAGTTTTCTAGTTTGGGGGTTGATCGGGCTTCTTTCCTATGATTTCCTCGATCATTGGCTCATTGTTGGAGATGTCAAATGAAACTTTCTTTTTTGGTATTTCTTGAGTTGGTTTTGAGGGAGTAGTTCCATTTAGCGACCTAAAGAAAATGTTTCTGATTGCAGGTACCCTTAATAATTCAAATGTTGATAGACTCACTTTGAATTTCTTTAATTCATCCGCTACATATTCTCCTATTTGTTCGACTTTTTTTTTAGAAAATTTTCTTTGGGAAGAACTTGTGAGTTGATCTTGATTCTGACTTGTCTGCCTATTTCTACTAAAGTAATGAGTAGGTATGTGGGGATAAGTTGAATTGTTGTTGGCATTAGGATCAGGTGGAGTATTGAAATTATTAGGAGGGGTAGAGGTAGTAAAAGGACCACCAACTTGCCTATTTCTCAAATTATAAGGAGTTTCTCTTTGATGGAACATATGAACCTCATCCTCATCTACGAGAGCATTGTCTACTAAATCAAAGAGCTGAGATAGGGAGCTCTCGTTACTTACCTCTTTTGCTTCTTCGTCTTTGGGCACCACCTCCTTCTCGAGTGAGTTTCTTTCACTTTATGGGAAAGGAGCTTGGTTAACCACCAGCACTAAGGAGTCATAGGGCTCTGATGGAATGAGGTTTTTGCAGCTTGAGCCATCAACAACATTCTGGAATTCCACATGAAATTTTTTTTGTAGCAGTTTGGAATTTCAGGAAATCCTACTCAGAATGTGTGTTGGTCTTGTGGATTCAACATCTAATGAGAGCCATGTTCATTCCATTTTACACCATATTTTAACCTATTCCATATATCTTTACATCCATTCTTATATTCCATTTTCCTATCAATTCATACCATTTATACTACTTTTGATTAAAATACAAAAGACATAATTAATATAGTTTTATGATAAAAATATGAAAAAAATTATTATATTGTCTTTACTAATGGGCATTGGAAAATAAATTAAATCCATGTTGAAATTCATAACAATCTCGTGCAGTAGTGAAGGAGGGAAATCCACGTGAAGATTGATATAATGTTACATCATTCCACAATATCTACGTATGTTGCTAGCTATACATTACTATTTTCCATGTTATTGTTTGTTGAAGCGGCAGGAAAATATGGCACCAATCTATTTTTTGCTACCTCATAATGGCCACTACAATAATGGTGATTGATACATGAGAATGGTGCGGGTAATCTTTACTGCATGGTGCAAAGAAGTGTGGTAGATATGTGTTGCCAAACCATATGGAGAAAAATGTAAATCTACCCTTTTCTATTTCTATTTGTTGTTGTAACAAGATTGGCCTACAGTCATGGTTTTACATAGACCATTATGCTATGGTTTGTTGGCCGCAAGGAATTTAACTATTTTATACATTGGTCAATGTATTTTTCTATCATATAGTTTCAAACCGTAGATTTATTTTGTTTCGTTTGGAGGCTATATAATCCAAGTTATGTAATAGACAAGGGAGATCAGAAAATAATATAATATCACTGTTATTTTATGATGAGTTAGCTTTGAAAATTCTCTGATCACTTTCTTCATTCGGTTTACTGGGAGGAAGGGTGTCCACTCAATAGTTGTCGAATGAATGTATATATATGTTTATTTCTACAGGTCATGTTTTATCATTTTCGTATTGTTTGGATTGGTTAAATATTAAAGATAGTTCTTGTGACTTCTATAGTTGGAAGTTTCTTTCAATTGATTATAGTTCTTTAGATTTAATTATGTACCTCGTGTTTAAGTTTCAGTTCTAGAATTTGTTGTTATAATTTGCTGTAATTTTTGTACAATTCCTATCGCCTAAACAAAAGAGAACAACTCCTGTCGCTAGGAAGTGACAATTCATGTCGCCAAAATTAGTTTGATTTGATGAAGGTTCATTTTCATAGGTTGCATTCATAACCACTCATCTCATGATTCTCAACCCTTGTGCAGATTGTCACGATACCTTTCATCAATTTACATCCTGGATTGACACGTATAAACCAAGCTAAACTTCATTATTAAAAATTGAATCCATTTCACTCTTTGCCCCAATTTTGGCCTATCATTTTGGAACTGTTGCCAAGGAAGGGTGTCAAAAGCCAATTAGTTTAGTGAGATGAGTTACGAACAATGCATTAGGATGAAAATCCACGCACTTGTCGACCATGTTCAGGTGATTACTCCTAATTTGCATTGCTAAAATCATATAGATGCATGATTAGATTGTGTAGGTAGATCTTAATGGAAAAAATCATTTATATATATTCACACAAGTTGTTGTGAGTTAATTGATAAAAGAAGTAATTTTGAAGAATAAAAACGTTGCACTTTCAAGGTAGTTCAAACACATCACTTTTCAAGGAAAAATGCTTAAAAAATGAAGAATTTGAAGGTCACAAAAGAAGAAAAATGTGCTTGGAAGCAGGGGCTCCGCCCCTCGACCCCACCCTATATCATGGCAGGGAGTGTGCCCAAGGCATTACCTCATGAACCTGCAAGGGGTGCTTCCCCTTTACCCCACTGGGGGTTGCCGCCCCAAATCCCCATTTTTAAATTTAAAAACAAAAGAAGAAATTAGTGGGGGAACCGTGCTAATAAAAAGTGATTTTCTTATACCCCCTCTATCTAATGGATGCAACTTAGATAATCTTGATCTTCCAATACCATTGTCACAAACCTCTACAAATTTTATTTCCATCATTGAGCAAGAACAAATAATTGATGAATTTTTAGGACAATGGCATTTTGAAAATGATGAACATTTGACCATTTGTTGTTTTGATTGTTGTAAGGAAGAAGCTAAGTGTACATTCCATGATGTTCAAGAGGATACAGTGAAGGAGATGCAAGTTGTAAGTGAGCCTCAACAAAATAAAAGTGGAAGTGAACAAGTCTTCTTTGTAACTCAAGGACAACTTCACACATCAAATTGGGAAGATCAAGTTATGTATAATGATGTTAACATGTCCTATAAATATACTAGATTAGAAAGACAATACATTTCTTCACAAAATGCTTCTCCATCTAGTAGGTATGGTGATTGGCAACAATCCCAATACTACCAAGAATGGAATAATGTATACTCACAACAACCACAATATCCATCATTACCATTTCCATTATACCCATCCTACTTCATTCCAACCACTTTATATCC
Organism: Sequoia sempervirens; assembly: GCA_007258455.2. Lineage (NCBI taxonomy): Eukaryota > Viridiplantae > Streptophyta > Pinopsida > Cupressales > Cupressaceae > Sequoia > Sequoia sempervirens. The sequence continues at coordinate 174,630,342 of VDFB02193867.1, forward strand.
ACAAATTTTTTTACCATTTTCATCCACTTCAACATATCCACCAAGGGCAACCTCAATTCCTAATAAATCATTACATAATAAGGTGGTTCAAACTGTATATAATAATGAAATTTCAAGAAATCCTTTACATTCTAATAATGTGTTGAAATTGGTGAATCTAAATTGAAATGCATTAATGCAATTGAAGAATGTGATTTTGGTTTAACTGAATTAAAAGAACAATATGATGAATTGAATGATATTCAACTTAATTTTTCTTATTTACGTAGAAAATCACAACCTTCAAAGGATATTCACACATATAATGAAGCACTTCCATTTGAATCTATTTTGATCATTGAACTAATAAGTGTGTGTGCTAAAACTTATTATGCACTAAGCAGTGTTATAATTGATATATTAATCACTCAAGAGATGTGTGATCAAAGCATAATAGATATATCCTTTAATATTTTTATGCTCACCCATATGGATCATTGGAGGCCCATGATTAAAATGTGCATTCCTCACACACTTATTGATTTAGGCCCACCAATAATGGATTTTATGCTTAAGTACGATTAGATGGGTTTAAATGCATTAATGACCATACTAAACATGCTACAAAATAATGATTTTTCATTGAAAAGGGTCACAATTTTAATACACATATCTTTGTCATTCTTCTTTGGATTATCATGACCATTCATTGAAAATGCTCAAGGTATTATTTAATATATCATTTTGTTTCTTGATCCATTGGATTATCCTAATACCCTCATGATTTTAAAATATGAAATTAAGTTTGGGGGAGAATCCATTGAATTTTTGAAAATATTTGGGTGATTGCTAATAAATCCTTTCTTGATTATTTATTTGGTGCTTCTAATAAAACCACATATGTGAGTTCTGGACCAAATCATGGTATGTATTCTTGTATTAATTGGATTAGATTCTACACAAGCATTTGTTTTAATAGAATTTATCCATCCATTTTTTTCAAGTATTTATTTCAATAGCGCTACCATTAATTTTCTAATTATAAATACATCAATTATAATGGTGGAGTTATCAAATGGGTAATATTGCATTACTATGCTTGATATGCTTGGTCTTGAGAATATGGTTGCAGGTTTCCCATCTTGGTTATCCAACACTTTTGCACCAGTTTATGATGCTTCTCTACGTGAGCATTCAAAAACACATTTTGTGTACTTGTTAGTTGTATGGGGATCAGAAGAGGATTAGTGGGAAAACTTTTCAACATGGCTTAAAGTTCTATTTTGTACCCTTCTCTATGCTAGAACCATGTGAAAGACAACATGAAACTTGGTCTATGAGATCCATTAATCTTGTACATAGACCATTAATCTTGTAGTACTATGTTCTTGAGCTACATAACCAAAGACAACTTGAAGACATAATCAAGGAGCTTGAATATATTCGAATGCAGATCATCACACTCAGAGATGAGCATTCACCTACCTAAAGTTGTGTGGACACATTTGACAAGTTGAGAGACTACAATTGGTTTTTCACTATGCAACCTTGTCTTTGGTAAGGAATTTTTGCTATTTACAGTTACTACAACTTTGGAAATAGTTATGGATATCTCTCATGCTTAAAATGAAAGGATAGCATAACTTCATGAGATGTCGATATGATTTGTCTCAAATTGGTCATTACAAAGTAGCATGTATTTTCAAGATTGCAGGCATTGTGGGTAATTATTTCAACCAAGTAAGTGGGCATGGATTCCAAAGTTCCCCAATTACCTTTCAAATAAAGTGGTATAAGCTAAATGAGATCGAGATTATTTGTAGTAGTGGCTCTATGTTCCAAATTGTGCTAAGGTTATTATTGGTCATCCTTTCAAGCATTGCAAGCAATTCACAATTACTTTTATTGAAGGGATTTAGATGGAACTCTAGGATTTGGATGGTATCATTTTGTCATTTGTATGGGAGTTTCATTTTATTTGTTCATTATATGCATTTTTTTAAGAGAAATGAAAAAAATGAAAAAAAAAGCAATAAATTCTAACAATGAAAAACTTTTGGTGTTGTTAGACAACTACAATTTGAAAACCAGTTTCTGGCAGATTGCAATTGAGTAAAATTCTTAGTGGTGAAAACTATTTTCACATCGCCACTAAGCAGTAAGTGATTGAAAACTAGCTTGCCAATGGTTACTTGTCATTATCAAAATTGAAAAAATGAAAAAAAAAAGGAAAAAAAGAAGAGAAAAAAAAGAAAAAAAAGGAAAAAAGGAAAAAATGCAATAATTAGTGTTCTTTCTCTCATCTAATCATTTTTTAGGTACACTCAGATGCTTCTATGGTTATTTGTCTCTAGCTAGGTGCCTCTAGCACCTCTTGTCACTACCCTGTGTGAGGTGTTAGCCAATAAAAGGAGAGATTCAGATACCAATAGTATGTTTTATAATGCTTCATTCAAGTGGTGATCTTCCAAGTGTTGTAGTTTCTATTGAAGTTCTTGATTCCTTCCTTGTTGGACACTCACAATTACTAAGTTCTTTTAGCTACCAGATCCTGGCATGCAAGTTGGTAAAACAATTAATTTTATTTTTCATTATTTTATATTTTAACTTTATTAATATTTCTTATTGTATTAATCATATACAACAACTTCCACTTATCCTCTCCTTGTTTCTCAAGGATGGTCAACCCTTTAAGTTGGGCGGAGGTCCACCATCCATATTGCCTATATTTCACCCATTTCCTCTCACCATCCTTATTTATTCCCTCCTAGTATCCCCTATTTTAACCTTCATTGCTTATGAAAATTTCCTATCATTTCACCTATTCATATAACTTACAAAAATAATTTTTATACCTCTTTCAAAAAAATGATGCTTTGGAAAGATAAAAAATGAGACAAAAAAAATTGAAAAATATGAGAAGAGAAATGATTCAAAGGGGGTATGCATATTTGAACAAAAAAAAAAAATCCATGAAGCTTGTTATGAAGAGCTGAGAAAAATTGAAGGGAATTGTGATTAACTATGAGCTATAATAGTTAAGGGTGAAAAGAAATCCAAATTCATGAATCCCAAGGCTACCACTATTAATGATTGCATGAGGACATGTGATGTAGGAGCATCTAGTGGTGTAAGGGCAATCCTGCATCACCCAAAAATATATTTACTTCATTTAGCTTTGTGTAGATTTTTTTGCATTTATGGATACCCTTTTCGTCGAATAAGAGTTCCCAACTTTCAAAATTGTATTTCTACTTTTTCTACTCAATTTCTATTTTTAGCAGTTTTGAATTTGAAGGCGTGAGGAGGGAGAAATTTATGGGAAGCTTTAGGATAGAAAAATAAGCACGCTGAAAAGAATTAGGTCTAGATAATTCTTGGTTTGAAATCTATTCAAGTTTCAGTTTTGCTTTTTATTGGTGTAATTAACTATTTAATTACATCTTCATAAGTTTACTTAGGCTTTTATTTAAGTCCTAGGTTGCATTTTATTATCCTTATCTAATTGAGCTAACTTGTAGCTCAAGTTAGGTTTAGGGTTGTGCATGCTTGCCTTTTATAAGCAAGCCTCATCTTGTACATTTGTATCAATTCAATCATGAATCAATCTTGCATATTGATAGCAAGCATTCTCATCATTATCTCTCTCTTGTGGAAGTATATTGGTCTAGCAACTAATTCCCGATTTTCTAAAATGGTATCAGAGCATCCAGGGTTGTGGACTCCTTCCCAGATCTGAGGGTTTCGTTCTAGCTTGAAGATATTTGTTGGGTGTAGATTGGGGTTTCAATAACCTCACGGTTGAGATCAGAAGGCTCCGTAGATTAATTTTGACTATAAATTCACCTATTTTGGGTAAAGTTGTTTTTGAGGCAAAAAATTTTTGTTGGGACAGCCTCCCAAGCGGTAGGATCTTTCAATTTTAGTAAAAAAAATATTTTGTGAAATATTTTCTACGATTTATCTCTATAATTTTGGGGCAAAATTATTTTGATTTTATTGGGGTTTATTGTACGTGGCTAATTCTATAGAGTATATTCTCTACGTCATTGTCAAATCATTGTCGGTAGACTTTTATTTAATAAAAATAAGCCGACAGGATTTTTAAATCAACCCCCGGTCCGGGTCACATTGCTCGCAATTTCCATTGATGTCCAATCGGGCGCTCAGATTTAAGCGTCTTCGCCAATCGCATCTTTTAGGATGGATTCCCCACATTATTTTTGTCGGCATACATCAGATTTGATCCCCATCAGTGTTGTTCCATTGGTCAGATTTGAAGGCAAGTAGTCATCGGCATTCCATAGGTGTCATATTCTTTAGATCCAGTGTGTTGGTTGTTGCCGTGGTTGGATCTACTTACTTCTCCAGCTACTATCCTTCCCCTGGTTCTTTGGTGTCATTTGTACTCCCTATCGTGGTACTCTTCGGCCATCCATCAACCCTTTTGGTCGTACTTACAATTCCACTTTACATCATCAGCATTGATTTGGTCATTGGCTCCATTCCTCGCATCATATCATTCTTTTCCCACATCCGGTGACATTTAATCTCCGCCCCGGCCATTATATAGGTCAAATCTCTTTGGTCATCCTGTCATTCAATCACACCGACAGAGTTTGTTGTGGCTCATCCGGTTTGTTCCATCTGGCAGGTACGAATCTTCATTAGCATCGTCCATCTCCTGGTACATCGGCGTCATCGTGTTTCCATCTGTCGGAATATTCATATCATCGGTTGTGCTTTGTCAATTATACCGGTGGTCACATCGAGGTATACTATCCTTTTCTAAATTTGCAGTTGCATGTACGAAGTCATATATGGTTAGATCTCCATCAGCATCCTATTTGGCAGATGGTACTTTGCATGATTTCAAAAAGCTTTGTTTAGAGGGAAATTTATTTTTTTGTGATTTGCATGGCATATATTTTCCCTAATTCTGGTTAGTTTTTGTTTAAAAAGAGGGCAAGATTTTTTGTAAAAAATGCTTTCTTTTTAAAAAAAACTGACGGGTTTTTGGAGATTTAAAAAAAAAAAGTTTTCTATAAAACTTATTTATTTCCAAAAAGAGGAAGAAGCCAACAGTGAGTCAGCCCCAAGATATTTTGCAAAGATTTTTTCATCTCCAAAGCTACGACAAAGGAGTTGCTTTCTGAATTTGTGCAGGAATTTATTTTTCTTCCCTCATCATGGATTTTCCAAAAGTTGTACTTTTAACTCCATTTAATTATTATGAGTGGAAATCTCAGATGGAGTTGCTACTGTTAAAGTTGAAGCTGCAATGAATTACTTTTGGTCAAGATCCAGAACCACAGGGAGCAAAAGAGAAAAGAAAATGGTTTGATAGAAGAGATGAAGCTCTTGGTAATCTTCTTTTGTCCATTTCTCCAGATCTTAGATATCATGTTGAGTCTTGCACACATCCTCATGAAGTTTGGACTACTTTAGAGAGCCTCTTTGGTAAGCCAGACAAGCTAAGGAAATTTAAGTTGGAAAATGAACTGATGGGTCTTAATCCTTCAGATTTTGACAATATTCAAGACTTTTTCTCTAAGCTCAACTCTCTCAGATTGCAGTTATCAAAATGTGGGGTTGTTAAAGAGGATGAACATATGATACTTTCTATTCTTGCTAAGCTTGGTTCTTCATATTTTGTGTTTGTTTCTACTTTCTATGCTACAATGGATGCTCTTGGCAATACATATAAAATGCCTTCTCTTGATGAATTTGCTGCACAGCTCACAAGGGAACAAGCAAAGTTGATGCACATGGGTACATTGAAGTCTTCAACATCTCAAGCTCTTATTGCGAATGATACAAAGGCTTCAAGTGGCAAAGGAAAGAAGCACAAAAAGGAAACCAAGTCAAATGAGCAAGGTAAAGATTCTCCTTCACATGGCACTCTTGAGTCCTCATCCTCTTCAAAAGAGGAATCATCAAAAAAGAAGAAGTCCAAATGTGCATATTGCAAAAGGTTAGGACATGATGAGCATAGATGTTATAATAAGAAGATTGATGAACTCACACACCTTCTTCAAAAGAATAACATTCAGCTGCCCTCATCAGTGTCTTCTACTTCTTCTTCACCATCACAATCGGCAGCTCCATCATCATCACAGTCAGAGAACACAACATCCACTTCTGGGCTACATAATATGAAAGGGCATGCACTCTTGGCCTCTACAAGTCCTAATTCTCAAGGATGGCTTCTTGATTCAGGGGCATCTCATCATATGGCATCTTCACAGGAAATGTTCTCTTCTTTTGAGCCTTGTAATTCACCTCACATTCTGATGGGTAACAATACATTCATGAAGGTAAGTGGGAAGGGTTCTATTGGTATTGGGGAAGGGACTTTCAATGATGTGCTTTGTGTTCCTTCTTTGACCACTAATCTCCTTTCTATTTATCAAATTACTCATGGGGGTCAAGGTAAAACAGTTGAGTTCACTCCTGATAGGGTGTATATAAGGGACTTGGAGACTAGGGATATTGTTGCAATCGGGATGGTTGATCATTCATCTCGAGTATATTCTTTTTCACATTTTGCTTCAGAAGCTGATAATGTTCCTTTGACTGCATCACACACTCCATTGAGTGTGACCCATATTAGTGAGGAGAAGTTTGGTCATCTACACCTTGGTATTTTAGAGACCTATGCTGAGCTTCCTACACCTCCACCTCCTGCTTCTTCAGCCATTGTTGCTTCTGTTCAGCAGGATAATCATAGTTTTTCAGATCTTGCTTTGTGGGATGATTATTTGACAGGGATTTCTACTTGTTCCTAGAGTCTCATACTACAGATTTGGAGGACACACTTGAGGGGATTTCTCTCCTCTTTGATGACAGTTTTAGCACAACTGTTACACCATCTTCTTTGTCTTTGGAGATTGATATTCATGAGTCTCCTCCATCACTTGATTTGTCATGTTTCTTGGTTGAGTTTGACCATGATTATGTTGTGGCTCATTCAAGCTTGGAGGCTCCTACTCAGTTTTCAGAGGCATACATGTTGAGTGTTCATTCTTCCTCCTTTCAGTTGATATGGAGTGGCTTCTTCATCAGCTTATGGATTTGTTTCTTCCTAAGGGGAGATGTGTTGCTTGCAGACATTGGGTCATCTTTTTTTTTCAGGCATTCTTCATTGGCTTTGGAGCTTCTTCAGCATGCAGGGGATATCTTATCTCATTACTTCCCTCTTATGGGGGGGTAATTTATTGTATATTCATGATGGATGTAGTCCTTGGGGGGTATCATTGAGTCCTCCATACATCATGTTTACATTCATCATGCTTGTTTTTTGTTTTCTCTCTTTTGGAGAGGGGTTTTCTTCCCACTGGGTTTTCCCCTTTTCTCTGCTTTATGAGAGATTGCATTTCATTTGCATCTGTAAATGGGTACCTAACATGGCCTAGTTGTTGGGACCCATAGTAGTTTGCATTATAATCTTCTCCCTAAGTTGCACTTATGGGGGGGTGTTGGTGTAATTAACTATTTAATTACATCTTCATAAGTTTACTTAGGCTTTTATTTAAGTCCTAGGTTGCATTTTATTATCCTTATCTAATTGAGCTAACTTGTAGCTCAAGTTAGGTTTAGGGTTGTGCATGCTTGCCTTTTATAAGCAAGCCTCATCTTGTACATTTGTATCAATTCAATTGTGAATCAATCTTGCATATTGATAGCAAGCATTCTCATTATCTCTCTGTGGAAGTATATTGGTCTAGCAATTGATTCCTAGTTTTCTAACACTTTTGCCTTGAAAACCTTCTTAGTCTAGTTTGAGGGACTAAACAGTCCCTGCATGTGCCCGTAAATCATAAAAATTGGAGTGGGTTCTTAGTGCTCTTCACTCGAGACCTTTCCAACGGTTCAAATGGTTTGAAAAATGGAGTCCTGGATCAAAAGTTATGGCTTCCAGAAGTTGGTCATTTTTTGGAAAATTGCCAATTTTTGAATTAGGACCCAATTTTTAAATTTCAAAGTGCAATTTTCGGTGCCAAACCACCAAAACTCATAATTCAAATGTTAATTTTGGCTCCAAACCAAAAAGGGGCTATTTATGGGCTAATTTCTAATTTTTGGGTAGCTTTTTAGGGAAAAGATCGCATGCTGCGAAAAGGGGAATTTTTGTATTTTATGTAACTTACATGTATTGCAGAACTTGAGGATTTGATATCCTCTGCATGTAAGCTTTTCATATTCTAAATAATAATAATATTCTATGGTGTTGTGTGCTATTTTTTGTGTCTCAGGTTAGCACCCTCATCAACATGTAATATGCTAAGTTGGGGGGAATGATGAGAGCCATGTTCATTCCATTGTACACCATATTTTAACCTATTCCATACACCTTTATATCTATTCTTATATTCCATTTTCCTATCAATTCATACCATTTATACTGCTTATGATTAAAACACATGAGAGATAATTAATATATTTTTATGATGAAAATATGAAAAATAATTATTATATTGTCTTTACTAATGGGAATTGGAAAATAAATTAAATCCATGTTGAAATTCATAACAATCTCTTGCAGTGGTGAAGGAGGGAAATGGTGCAGGAGCACCCTAGCATGTACATGCCTCCATGAGGCAATCTTAGGTTTTTGATTTAGTATTGATGATCTCATGTTGTAATAATTCCAAATGGACCACTTTGTGTTTCTTTTAGGTCCTAGATAGTAATCTTGGGTTCATTGGGCATATAATGTAAAAAGTTGCAAAAATTGCCAAAATGTTGTCTTGGCAATATTGTAAAAATGCAACAAATTGAAAAATGGTGGAATGTGAAGAGTAAGGTAGTTATAAAGTTAGGTTGAGTCAATTTTTTTGGTTTATAAAATCATTTTGAAGCCTCTCAAACTTTCAGGAAGGAAAGGGGATGGTGTAGGAGAGAAATTCAATGAAATACTCTATTTTTGGTCAATTTTCCAACATTTTCTTTGATTTCAGGCCATTGTATGGCCATGTATTGTGAATAAACCCACTCCTCCTTCATTTAAGGTAAAATACATATGAATATACTTTGTTATGCAATTGGTTTCAAGAAAAACCATTCAATTTTGTGGAAGTTATAGGTAAATTGCTCTAGGTGGGTAAAAACCCTGATTTAGGGTCACATTAAGCATTGGAAATTGTGTTTCTCCTATTTTCACTGTTGAAATATCCTCTAAGTTGGAGAAAGGAAATTTTTATATTTACTCAAATATTTCTCAAGGTTACAGGGTCTGTAGTTGAGGTTGTGGACAAATTCTATGAAGCCCTTGTCTCTAAAAATAGTGTTTGTGGACAGTCAAGGAGCCTAGAGCCTAGGGTTTGTTAAAATACTTATAAAATAGAAATTTTGATGGTTTAAATATCTTGTGAAGACCTAAATAAATGTGTTCCAAGTTTTGGGAAAGTAGATTTGAGTATGGAAATAGTAGAACCAATAAACCCCCGTTGTAGCCATGCCTAATTAGGCCTAAATTTGGACTGAGACAACAAGTTTTAAGCATTAGGTTACAAAAGACCTATAACCCATTTTGAAATATGTTTTAAGAAATAAAAAGAGGCATTCAAATGTGTTGTTGCTTTTGGGTTTCAGTGTATAATCTGAGAATAAATCTCTGACAGTCCCATTTGGAGACCTACTAGCGTTGCAGATAGTTTGGAAGAAATAGTCCTTGGATGATGCAAATAGTTCTTGATATTGACTCAATTTGAATAAGATAGAGTTACTGAGAAGCTTGAAGGTGATGAATAACCTTGTTTGGTTCAGTTAGTTTGTAAACCAAAAGTTTCCTTGTGAATGAAAGTTGCCTTGAAGGATGGTTACCTTGTGGAATTGAGAATTTTTTGTTTTGAACCCCTTAGCATTGCATCAATTGGTATCAAAGCTTAGAAGGTTTTGGCAAAGAAATTTTGGAGTTTGTTTGTGCTTGTGTGTTTCTGTTTGTGCAGGTTGGTGCCAAGAGACTAGGTAGAGGAAAAGGGAAGAGACCTAGGTGAGGCACAGACAAGAGGAAGTAGGTGAGAGGGACTTGCTTGAAGAGAGGATGGATTTGTGAAGAAGGCACTTGCAGGAAATGGATTCACAAAAGAAAGAAGAAAAAGAGAGGAAGAGGAAAGAGGAAAATATGAGGCAAAGAGAGATTGAGAAAGAGATAAGAGAGATAAGGAAAGCTATGGAAGAGATGATAAGAAGGCATGAAGAGGAGATGGAGCAGTTACTCTAAAGAGCACTCAGTTGGAACTTTCCAATTAAGAAGAAATTTGTATGGCCCATTAAGAAGATAGTTCAAAGGAGGAGAAAAGTGAAGATAATAGAGGAAGAAGAAAAATTTGAAGATGTGGAAGAAGAATTCATGAAGATGGATGAAGAAGACAAATAAATTGCAGTCATTCCTAGGTATGAAGGTGAAGGTGCAACAAAGCTAAAGGATTTGATCTTAGAGGGAAATGATACTAAGTTAGTGTCAAAGTGTGATTCAGAGAAGATCAAGGATGAATTGATCTTGAAGACTCAGAATGAGTTGAAGAAACATGGTTGTATTATGGTAGAGGAAATGTATCACTTCCTTGTTGTGATAATACTTTGGATAGGGAACAAAATAAAGGTCAAGATGTAGTAGATAGAAGAATGAAAAAGGGAGGTTGTGACACATAAAAGCATGAAGGAGCAGATTCAAGGAGGCAAGAAAAAGTGGAGACAACTTGGCATAGACCAACTAAAGCCAAAGGTGAAGATGAAGATTAAATGGAGCTGTTTCAAGAAGTAGGGAATAGAATACTAAAAGTAGAAGCATTTAATGATGAAGGTTGGTTACTACATTCAATCCAAGAGGACTTAGAGTTTTCATTTGGTCGGGAGTATGGTGTAGGAGCACCCTAGCATGTACATACCTCCATGAGGCAATCTTAGGTTTTTGATTTATTATTGATGATTTCATGTTGTAATAAGGTCAAATGGACCACTTTGATTTTGTTTTAGGTCCTAGATAGTAATCTTGGGTTCATTGGGCATATAATGTAAAAATTTGCAAAAATTGCCAAAATGTTGTCTTAGCAATATTGTAAAAATGCAACAAATTGCAAAATGGTGGAATGTGAAGAGTCGGGTAGTTAGAAATTTAGGTTGATTCATTAGTTTTGGTTTATAAAATCATTTTGAAGCCTGTCAAACTTTCAGGAAGGAAAGGGGAAGATGTAGGAGTGAGAAATTCAATGAAATACTCTATTTTTGGTCAATTTTCTAGCATTTTCTTTGATTTAGGCCATTGTATGGCCATGTACTATGCTTAAACCCACTCCTCCTCCATTTAAGGTAAAATACCTATGAATCTACTTTGTTATGTAATTGGTTTCAGGGAAATCCATTTAGTTTTGTGGAAGTTATAGGCAAATTGCTGTAGGCGGGTTAAAACCTTGATTTAGGGTCACAATAAGCATTGGAAATTCTGTTTCTCCTATTTTCACCATTGAAATATCATCTAAGTTAGAGAAAGGAAATTTTGATATGTACTCAAAGAGTTATCAAGGTATAGGGTCTGTAATTGAGGTTGTGGGCAGATTCTATGAAGCCCTATTCTCTAAAAATAGTGTTTATGGACAGTGAAGGAGCCTATAGCCTAGGGTTTATTAAAATACTTATGAAATACAACTTTTGATGGTTTAAATATATTTTGCAGACCTAACTAGATTTTTTCCAAGTGTTGTTAAAGTATATTTTATTCTGGAAATAGTAGAACCAATAAACCCCTGTTGTAGCCATGCCTAATTAGGCCTAAATTTGGACTGAGATAGAAATTTTTAAGCCTTAGGTTACAAAAGACCTATAACCCATTTTGAAATATGTTTTAAGAAAGAAAAAAGGGGCATTAAAATGTGTGGTTTCTTCTGGGTTTTAGTGCATAATCTGAGAATAAATCTCTTACAGTCCCATTTAGAGACCTACTAGTGTTGTAGACAGTTTGGAAGAAATAGTCCTTAGATGATGCAAATACTTCTTCATATTGACTTAATTTGAATAAGATAGATTTCCTGAGAAGCTTGAAGGTGATGACTAACCTTGTTTGGGTCAGTGATTTTGTAGACCAAAATTTTCCTTGTGAATGAAAGTTTGTTTGAAGGATGGTTACCTTGTGGAATTGAGAATTTTGTGTTTTGAACCCCTCAGCATTGCATAAGGAAATCCATGTGAAGATTGATATAATGTTACATCATTCCACAATATCTGCATATGGTGCCAGCTATACATTACTATTTTCCATGTTATTGTTTGTTGAAGTGGCAGGAAAATATGACACAAATCTATTTGTTGCCACCTCATAATGGCCACTATAGTAATGGTGATTGGTATGTGAGAATGGTGCAAGTAATCTTTATTGCATGGTGTAGAGAAGTGTGGTAGAGATGTGTTTCCAAACCATATGGAGAAAAACCATAAATCTACCCTTTTCTATTTCTATTTGTTGTTGTAACAAGACTGGCTAACAATAATGGTTTTACATAGACCATTACGCTATGGTTTGTTGGTCGCAAGTCATTTAACTATTTTTATAAATTGGTCAATGTATTTTTTTGTCATATAGTTTCAAACCGTAGATTTATTCTATTTCATTTGGAGGCTATATAATCCAAGTTATGTATTAGAAAAGGGAGATCAAAAAATAATATAATGTCACTATTATTTTATGTTGAGTTAAGTTTGTGGGTTCGTTGATCACTTTCTTCAGTCGATTTGTTGGGAGGAAGGGTTCCCACTCTGTAGCTGTCAAATGAATGTATATATATGTTTATTTATGCAGGTCATGTTTTATCATTTTCGTATTGTTTGGATTGGTTAAATATTAAAGATAGTTCTTGTGACTTCTATAGTTGGTAGTTGATTTCAATTGATTATAGTTCTTTATATTTAATTATGTACCTCATGTTTAAGTTTCTATTCTGGAATTTTTTGTTATAATTTTTTGCAATTTTTGTACATTTCCTATCACTTGAATAGAAGAGAACAACTCCTATCACCAGGAAGTGATAGTCCCTATCACTAGAATTAGTTGGATTTGTTGAAGGTTCATTTTCATAGGCTGCATTCATAACCACTCATCTCATGACTCTCAACCCTTGTGTAGATTTTCATAATACCTTTCATCAATTTACATCTCAGATTGACATGTATAGAACAAACTAAAATTCATTATTAAATATCGAATCCATTTCACTCTTTGCCCTAGTTTTGGCCTATCAACATCATCCAGACAAGGCAACCTCAGCCAAATAAACTCCACTTATTTACTTGTCAGCACCACCTGGTTGATCAAGAGGTGTGGGAGTTCCTCCATTGTTTGGCTTGGTGTTTCACATTCTATTTTTCCTTTGAGACAGTCTTCTGTCAAAGTTTTGCCCTGAATTTTATCCCCTCTCATAATTTTGTGCAAAAGATGCACCAAAATCATAATTTTCTTGATTGAGTTTGGCTTGGATGCTCCTTTGAGAGGCTTGCAATTGGTTATTTTGGTTCCTCATGTGGGTCATCTTGGTGGAGAGCTTCTTTAGCAGTTTGGTTAGTTCATCAATCCGATCCTTATCTGCATTATTCTATTGTGGCACTGAATTCTGAAGGAATATGGGTTGTATCACGGGTTGGTTCTACTGGGTAGTTAGGAATTCTGAATTTTGTAGGTATGTAGGCACTTGAGCTTATTGAGAATAGGCCTATTATTGTGGAGGCTACAAGTAATGTGGCACTAATGGTGCTTGATTCAATGGCTTCCTCGAATGTGGCACTATTGGAAGTTATGGAAATCAGTTCAGTATAGGTGTTTGATGAGCCAAGGCATGGGTAAGCCCTTGGATTTGATTTGGGTTGGTAGTTGGTCCCAATGAGGGCAGAGGACCTACAATGTGCTGGCCCATGTCCGTGCTAGCTTTCACTACCTCTGCATATGCATCCACCAATCTTGTAGGCAGTTAGTGCATCCTCTTAACTAGAGAAAATGTGAGATTATCCAAGGAAGCATAGTATACCAACCTAGCTGATGCATCATCAACTATGTAGGGAGGTTGCAACTTCATGTACGCCTGATGAGTGCAAGAAATGACACTTTAATTAATCCTTTTTATGTTTTCAAAGACTTTATTATATATTAATTAACTATGCTAGCGGTAGACTATATGCTTGAGTGTTTGCTTGATTTTTCCTTATTTTAACTAATTGGAGTATATATGAGAAATGATATTTTGCATTAAATGTCTTTCTTTTTAATGATGATTAATGATGAAATGGTTATGCAAGTCGAGATATTTTTCTATCTTAATTGCATCCTATCTTTGAGGATTATGTTCAGTTGATTAAGTGTTGACTTCATGAGGTGGATGTGTTAAACTCCCTGTTTAACAAGCTTGAAATCTATCTTCCTCCTAATCGCTCCAACAGTCTCTTGATGAATGCTTCCAAATTAACTTCTTTAGTTAGTTTGAGAACTTCATGTTCAGTTATTATCATGTGGTGGATTTCTTTATGGCACTTTTGGTTCTGTTTAAGTTTAGTTTTTACCACTTTGCATCTTGGCAGGATGCACTAGTTTTTGTATTCAAATAAGTGGATATTCTTATAAATATCCATCCTTAGTTTTAGTTTGGGAGTTAGTTAATCTTTCGCTTTATTATTGTAATTTTGGTTATCTGCACTTTTGTACTACTCGCCTATTTTGGCCAATTGGAATGCAAATAAGGAGTTGATTTGAATCTTAGTGTTTAGGTCCCACCAAAGGAAGAGTAGGGCCTGCTCAACCGAAGGAGGTGACCTTGTGTTATGTTCTTTGATTCAGTTGATTTCTACTTAATTCATCTCAATTGGAAAGTATGAATATTGATCTCTTTTTAATCATTGTTAGTGAGTTCAATTGCTTATATTCTTAGATTAAATTCATTGTGTTCTTAAAATGATTCATTATTCTTTACTGTAGATTTATATTCACTCATGTTGTAGATTTAATTATTGTTCATAGAAATTAGACTCTGTGGTTATTTTCAAATGCATGTAGTTTTAATGGAAGAGACAATGATGACTTATGGAAAGATGAAACTGAAGCTTGTTTGGAATTTGTTCATAGAATTTAGTATTATTGCTTTCTAGGTTAATATTTTTTTTTGCAAACATAATTAGATTCTTTTCTACAAATGTAAATAGATTTCCTTTCCGAGAACATTTCAATTCTGAATTTTAGATTAAAAGTAAATTCAGTTTTTAGCTTAATTCTTCCATGAATCAACTACAATTAAGTCAAGTAAAGTCTAAACTGAGTTATTGGAGTCTAAACAATCATTAGTTAAGAGATAAATTAGGATTAAGTCTTTAGAATTAGTTAGAAACTAGTTGTTAAGATCGGTTCCTAAGAGCTCCTGAAAGCTCCCAACGAGCTAAACTGCAACCAAAAGTGACTATTTAAAGTGCAAAACCCCCCAATTCATGGAAACACCGTTATCACATACAAGTCTAAGACACACCAGGTTTGACAATTGAAATATTAAATTGATGAGGGCCACACCACCCAAAACCCACATAAATCACAACAATAGATACCAACACAGAAGATATGAGACAAAAAAATGACTCACTTTCAATTATGTTCAGAAAATGAAACAGCCTCACGGGCTTGATTCATTACAACAAAATTCAACTCTAAAAAGAAAATCTACTATTCAGAGCCATAATATGCACTATCAGGGCCACCTTCTACAACCCCCACTTAACCCTTTTTATTTTCCCCAATAACCACCTTAGAATTTTCTAGAAAGTTCAAATTTCTCCTTCTGTTTTGGTGCCAAAAGTCCCACCATTTGATTTCAAGCCTAGGAAGAAATTCTAATGAAATTCACTTTTTAGAGGGTCAACTTCACAGGGCCATAACTTTTGATCCGGGTGTCCAATTTTCTATTATTTCATATCATTGGAAAGCTCTCGATGATCTCTACAATGCATGAATCGACCATAGGTCAATTCGGCCACCTTTTGAGTTGTTTCAGGGCCTCTAAAATTTTATATTTGAATTTGAAGCTGCATTGGAGAAATTTCTTAGGACCAAAACTTTAATTTCTCCCAAACTATGCAGGGTATTGAGGTGATTCTTTCATGACTGGAAATGTTTTTCAACTCTGCTCCTTGGGGTAAATTTTCATGTCCAAATGAGCCCGTTTAGGCTGACTTACTAAAAATAGTAAGTACTCATTTTTTTGCTATTTTTGATGCCTGACAATCTTATACCCCTTAAAATCCATCATGGACTCAAAACAACTAAAGAAAATAAAGAAAATATTTTTTTTGGGTGATGCAAGATTTCCCTACACCATTGGATGCTCCTGCATCAGACACCCAGGGTAATTTGAAAAGTGACCCTGTCACTTCTTAGGAGCTAGAAGGAAACCAAGATAGTTAACCTTTTCCTCATATAACCATGATGAATCTTCAACAGGCCTTCCTCTCCATTTCACCAAGTACTTTGCATATTTCCTGTTTCTTGTGCCTCTACCCACACAACTATCCATGATTTCTTCTATCTCTTCCTTCTCTAAAGTAGGTGCTGAGATTTTCAACTATCCATTTATCATCCCCTCCTCTATATCACCTTTATGATACTCTGTCAAATCAACAATACTGAACACAGGAGTAATGTTTATTCCACTAGGAAACTCTACCTCATAAGCATTTCCTAAATCATGCTTCTTCAGGATCTTGCATGGTCCAAACTTCTTCATCTTTAACTTGTTGTACGTACCAACTAGAAACCTTTCCTTTCAAAAATGAACCATGACTTCATCTCCTACCTAGAATTCCTTATACCTCCTTTTATGATTATCCTGATCCTTATGTTGTGAGTTCATCTTATTGATATGTTTTTTCACCTCTTTGTGCAAATTCTTCAGGTGCTTAGCAAAATCTTTAGCCTGAACACTACTCTTCTACCCCTTATCCATCTTTCTCAGTTCAGAAGCAGTTCTTGGACTACTCCCATACACAATCTGGAATGGTGATTTACTAGTGCTCCTATTGAAAGAATTGTTGTAAGAAAATTTTGTCTGTGGTATAATCAAATCCCATCCCTTGGGCTTATCTCCAACTAAGCATCTTAGCAGGTTACCCAAACTCCTATTCACCACCTCTATTTTTCCATCAGTCTATGGATGTTGTGCAGAACTGAACTTGAAATCTATCTTCAACTTCTTCCATAATTTCCTCCATAAATAACTAAAAAAATTGGTATCTCTGTCTGAAACTATAACTCTTGGGTAGACCATGTAGTCTCACCACTTCTATGAAAAAAAACTTTGCAACATGAACATCACTGGTCTTATGACATGGAATGAAATGTTTGATCTTTGAAAATCTATCCACCACCACAAATATGGAATCAAGCCCTCTTTGTGTCCTTGGCAAGCTAAGAACAAAATACATGCGAATATCCTCCCATGGCCTCTTGGGTACATGTAATGGCTAATACAATCTAGTATTTTGACTATTTCCTTTTTCCATCTGACATACTCTACAACTTTGTACAAACTTCTTCACATCTTGTTGTAATTGTGGCCAATAATAATTCTCACTGACAAAAGAAATGGTCTTATCTCGACCAAAATGTCCATCCAATCCTCCACTATGCTTCTCATTGATTAGATTCTCTCTCATAGAACTCCTTGGAATGCACAATTGGCTTCCTCTAAACAACATCTCGTCTTGGATTAAGAAATCCAACCATCTTGTCCTATCCAATGTAACAGGTTCCAAACAAGCCTTCCAAGCTTCTACAAAGTCTAGATCTTTTGGACACAAACTCTTGAGTTCATTGAACCCAACAACCTCTATATTTATCTCTATCAACAAATTTTTCCTTCTACTGAAAGCATCTCCAACTTTGTTGGACCTTCCACTCCTGTGCTTCAAAACAAAAGTATAACTCTACAAAAACTCAACCCACTTAAGTGCCTTTGATTTAACTTTCCTTGACTATTGAGGTACTGCAAAGCCTAGTGATCAGTATATAAAAAAAAATTCTCTTGGAAACAAATAATGTCGACATTTCTTCAAAACTTGAACTATAACATAAAACTATTAATCATAGACATAATATTTCTTCTTGGAATCATTCAACTTCTTACTAAAATAGGCAACAAGCTTACCTTCTTGACTCAAAACAACTCCTATGGTAGTGCCACTAGCATCACAATCTACCTAAAAGACCTTATTGAAATATGGAAGTGTCAAAATAAGTTGCTCTGTAACTTTCTTCTTCAACATATCAATAATTTTGGCTACTCCTGTAGTCCACTTAAACTCTTTTCTATCCCCTCTCATTGCTTCAGTTAGAGGTGCACAAATACTACTAAAATTCTTAATAAACTTTTTGTAAAAGCTTGCTAGAAAATTAAATGATCTTACCTCTATAACACTCCTTAGAGTAGGCCATTCAATGATAGCTCTCACCTTCTTTGGATCCATTTTGAGAAAACAAATCCCAGATACACCAACTCTCTCTTCAAAAAACTACATTTCTTCAAATTAATCAATAGTTGCTCCTCCCTTAGCTTCTCAAAAACTCTTCAGATATGCATCAAGTGCTCCTCCAATGTCTTACTGAAAATTAAATTTCAAATAAACAATAATAAATTTTCCTAAAAACTCTTTCAATACCTCATTCATAAGCCACATAAATATGCTTGGTGCATTGGTTAGCCCAAAAGGCATTACTAACCATTCGTACAAGCCCTACTTGGTTTTAAAGGTTGTCTTCCATTCATCTCCTTCTCTAATTCAGATCTGGTGATATCCGCTCTTCAAATCTATCTTTGTGAAGTACTCAACTCCACTCAAACAATCCATAATTTCATCCATTCTCTATAAGGGAAATCTATAATTGATGGTGATCTTGTTGATGGCTCTAGAATTCGTACACATCCACCATTCCCCATCCTTCTTTGATGCTAGTCCTATAGGTACTACACATGGAATCAAACTCTCTCTAATCAATCCCTTCCAAAACAACTCTTGCACATGTTTGTTCAACTCTTCACTCTTTGTTGGAGTCATACAATGAGCTGCCTTATTTGGAAAACTAGCTCTAGGAATCAAGTCCATCTGATGACTAATCTTTCTTAATGGAGGCAAACCTTGAGGTACATTATCATAAATAATAGCTTGTAACTCATTTAACAAATCTAAAACCTCTACAGGTACCTCAGTAGTATCTTCTTTATCAATTCTAGAGATCAATGAAAAACACATATGCTTGTTGGATGATGTGGTTGTGTTGCTGATATGTGGTTTTCATTGATGTCAACGCTATTAACATTGTTGTATTGAAGGTTGTATATGTTGAGAATATTGATAAAACTGTTAAAGAAAGAATTGTAGGTTGACAGTGGAGCAGTGAAGGTCATGAAGGTGTCTTGCTTAGTACGTTGATGATCACTCATTTTGGACTAAAGGGTTTATTGCTGAGAGTATCTAGTTTATCCATTGGAAGCTTTAGAGGTCCACGTGAAGATTTTATCGTGTTGTGAACAGTTGTGTTCTGACAGTCTTTTTGTGGTTTCAGTTTGTGTTCCTGAGTGAAGTTGATGTAATTCTAGTAATTTAATTTGCTACAGATGCTTCTCTATTGATTCATAATGTTTGTGGATGCTTCTCAATCATTCTCTATATTTTTTGCATGTTCGCGTTGATCGGTGTGCTCGTGGTCAGAGATTTTTCTCTTGTGTGTTCAAGTTTTCATGTTCTTGGTTGACATGGTGGTTGTAACGTATTGTGGATCCTTGGAGATTAAAATTTTAATTTTGGTGCACTCAAGGATATTGTTTCAAGTCGTCATTATATTGTGGCCAATGGTTTTTGATTCACAATGACAATTTATTTATAAAATTGGGCCCACATTGTAAATATGTTTTATATTTTGGCCAACAAAGTTGATGTAAATCCATGTTGTAGATATATAAGAGTGGTTGTTTGTGTTAAAATAAGTGTGTGTGTGAAGTGAGGAAGAGCCAGAGAAAGTGCAAGTGTGCGAATAGTGATCAAATCATTCAATTTCAAAGAAGAGTGTGAAGAAGTATGAGCGAAGTGTGAAGGAGTGTTTATGTGCTTAACTAGAACTGTAATCAGGCTTTTGTAGAAGCTATTTTCTTAGTTCATACCCTATGGATCTAATTCGTATCTCTGTAAGATAGTGTGTACTCTCTGGGTAGTGATCCCTTCTTGTATTTGAGTAGTGAGCTCTAGGCAATGTGCCTCAATGCATGTGCATTCTCATTATTCTTCATTATACTTTTAACAGGGTATAATATTGTGGACTAACATCCACCGTGGTTTTTCCCCTAACAAGGTTTCCACATAAAAAATCTTGTTCTCTGTGTTTCTGATGTGTTGATTGTTTATGGTTTATTGTTCATTCATCATATTTGAGATTAAGTTAAGTAAAGTTTGATAAGTTTAAATAATCTGTGACAACTGATTCACCCCCCCTCTTAGTTGTTTGTCCTTTTTTTTCCAATGATTGGTATTAGAGCATGTTTCTCTGAAGAAGTTTAAAAGCTTGAGGTGATCTGAGATGGCATTGTACAAGAAGGAGAGTCCTAGATTTGTTGGAAAAAACTACTCTTTGTGGAAATCCAGAATGGAGTGTCATTTGAGGTGTATTTGTGAACCCTTTTGGAAGATTACAAAGAACATATATACTATTCCTTAGAATGGTCCCTCCACTCTTGATGATATTAAAGAGGTTGAGATTAACATCAAGGCTATTGAAGCTTTGTTGAGTGCTCTGAAAGATTCATAAATGAAAAATGTGATAGGTCTAAAGATAGCTCATGAGATTTGGATGAAGCTGGAGACTTTGTATGAAGGATATGTACATGTGAAAGTCGCTAAGCTACAGAGTTTGAAAGGAAAGTATGAAAATTTGAATATGGGTGAAGATGAAAATATTTATTCTTTTATGCAAAGAGTAAATGAACTTGTAACGGGTATAAGATGTGTCGCTGGTACCCTGGAAGAACAAGAAATTGTAGCTAAAGTGCTCAGATCATTGCCTCCCTCTTACAAATCAAAAGCTCATGTTATTGAAGAGTTTAGATCAGTAACAAATGTGACAAGAGATATGCTGAGTGGTAAACTCGCTTCTTTTGAGTTGAGTGAATTTGGTGATTTTGCCCCTAAGACTGAATCTGTATTTAAGGCTTTTGTATCTAGAAGAAACAAGAAAATATATGATCTAGGAGAGAGTTCTAGAAATAAATTCAAATATGAGGAAGAGATGAAACAACTTGAAGATGAAGAAAGAGAGGTAGAAGAGTTGGAAGCACTGATTGTAAAGAAAGAAGGTAGAGGACAAGGTAAGTATAAAGGAAAGTTTCCTATTAAATATTTCTCTTGCAGTAAAATAGGTCATTTTGCCTCAAGGTGTCCTAAAAGAGTTCCAAGGTCTAAGCCTAACAAACCCAAATTTCAAAAGAAATGCTATTATGCTAAAGAAGGTGTGACTGATAAAGAATCTGATAAAGAAAATGGAAATGAAGATGAATGGGTTTTCATTGATACCATTGAAAATGGTCTGGTGGCTAGTGAATTTTCTAAAGTCGAGAAAGCTCTTGCAGACTGAATTGAAGAAAAGGATGAGTAGGTTATTGATAGCAGATGCTCACAACATATGACTGGTGACAAAATAAAATTTGTAAGTCGAGAAATATGACAGTGGGGTTGTAAGATTTGGAGATAACAATGCTGGTGTGATTTGTGGCAAATGATCTATTTGTCTTAGTGGTAAACATAACATTGATAATGTCCTTTATGTTGAAGGTTTAAAGCATAACCTATTGAGTGTTGGACATATGGTGGACAAGGGTTATGATCTTCAGTTCAAAGATGGAAGATGCAAGATACTTGGAAGTTCTGGAAATATGATTGCTCCAGGTACAAAGACAAGAGGTAATATTTTTCACTTGGGTGTTGCTAATGTAATTTGTTTAATTGTTCAAGTAGATGAAAGTTGGTTATGGCATAGGAGGTTGTGTCATGTGAATTTTGACAACATTATCAAGATAAGCTCCATACAATCAGTAAGAGATCTGCGTAAGCTAGTGAAACCTGCTAACACAATACACAAGGAATGTCAGATGGGAAAATAGACTAGAGTCTCTTTTTGGAGCAAAAAGAATCATTCTAATGGAGTACTGGAGTTGGTACATACTGATCTGTGTAGTCCCTCCAGAACCAGAAGTCTACAAGGAGAAAGGTACTTTATGCTGCTTATTGATAATTACTCTAGAATGGTATTGGTTGCTTTCTTAAGAGAAAAATGTGAAGCATTATAGAAGTTCAAAAGTTTCAAAGCTATGGTAGAAAATGAGAAAGGTCTAAAGATTAAATGTCTAAGGTCAGAAAAAGGTGGTGAGTTCACTTCCTGGGAGTTCAATTCTTTCTATGAAGAGCATGGAATCAAAAGACAGTTATCTACTCCCCGAACCCCTTAATAGAATGGAGTTGTAGAAAGAAAGAATAGAACAATTCTGGATGCTACTAGAACAATGATGATTGAAGGAAATGTGTCTCACATCTATTGGAGAGAAGCTATAAAAACTATTGTATACACTTTAAACCGGATAAATGTCAATGGTATTTCTAGTAAGACTCCTTTTGAACTATGTTTTGGTTATAAGCCTACTCTTAAATATTTCAAGATCTTTGGAAGCAAGTGTTATATCAAAAGAGATGAGGATATAGGAAAGTTTGATACAAGGTGCAATGAAGGAATCTTTCTATGTTACTCTACTAAAAGCAAGTCCTACCGGTGCTATAATAGAAGATTGAGAAAAATGGTTGAAATTGAAAATGTTAGAGTTGATGAGGACTCTACTTGATCATCAAGATATTGTGGATATGATTCAGATGAACAACAAGATAGTATAGATAAAGGGAAGAATTCTCAGACACAAAATCAAGTTCAAATTATTTCGCTAAATCAAGAAAGTCGGGAAGGAGACACAAGTGGAAGTGCAGAAGAAAGAACATAAAAACTAGAAGTGTGAGAGAATCCTAAAATTATGAGGTATGTGAAGCTAAATCATTCTGAAAGTCAAATTATAGGAGACAAGAATAAAAGTGTATAGACTAGAAGAAGGATTGTAGAAGAGTATTGTCTAATTTCCAAGACTGAGCCTAGCAATGTCAATGAAGCTTGTAATGATGAACACTGGATGGAAGCTATGAAGGAAGAACTGATGCAGATTGAAAAGAATGATACATGGATTCTTGTTCCTAGAACTAAAGATAAAAATGTGATTGGTACTAAATGGGTCTTTCAGAATAAGCTAAATGAACAAGGTGAAGATGTTTGTAATAAAGCAAGAATGGTATGTAAAGTGTATTCACAAATGGAAGGTATTGATTTTGAAGAAACATTTTCCCTTGTTTCCAGAATTGAAGCTATAAGATTATTTCTTGCTTGTGTTGCATATAAGAACTACAAATTTTATCAAATGGATGTGAAGTTAGCCTTTCTAAATGGTGAGTTAGAAGAAGAGGTATATGTTAAATAGTCGGATTGATTTCAACTGACAGATAAGGAAGACATGGTTTTCCAATTGAAGAAATATCTATATGGACTCAAGCACACCCCCAAAGCCTAGTATGCTAAACTAGATAAATGCATACTAAACCTTGGATTCAATAAAGGTATTGCTGATAGCAACTTGTATTTTAAGA
This sequence comes from Sequoia sempervirens, assembly GCA_007258455.2. NCBI lineage: Eukaryota > Viridiplantae > Streptophyta > Pinopsida > Cupressales > Cupressaceae > Sequoia > Sequoia sempervirens. The sequence continues at coordinate 174,654,060 of VDFB02193867.1, forward strand.
TGGATCATGATAAAGAGTTGATTATTGAAGTCTTTGTTGATGAAATTATTTTTGGAGGAGATGATGATCTATGTATGAAGTTTGTTGATGAAATGAAGAGTGAATTTGAAATGAGTATGATTGGAGAGATGAAATTATTTTTGGGATTACAAGTTACTCAGTTAGACAATGGGATTTTCATATCTTAGTCCAAATATGTGAGAGTTACTGAAGAAGTTTGGCATGGAAGACTCAAATCCTATTGGTACACCCATGGTAACTAGATGCAAGTTAACACAGAATGATGATTCTCCTAAGGAAAATCAAACAAGATATAGGTCAATGATTGGATGATTGCTCTACTTAACTTAGACCAGACAAGACATCATGAATATTGTGTGTATGGTAGCTAGATTTGAGGCTGATCCAAAAGAATCTCATGTGACTGTTGTAAAGAGAATTTTTAGATATCTGAAAGGAACAATTAATTTTGGGCTTTGGTATCCTAAAGATGATGATCTTACTTTGGGTGCATATACTGATGCGGATTGGGCAGGAGATGTAGATGACAAAAAAAGCACTAGTGGTGGTGCCTTCTTCCTAGGGAAGAAGCTGGTATCTTGGTTGAGTAAAAAGCATAATTTCATTTCCCTATCTACTGCTGAGGCAAAGTATATTGCTGCTGCAAATAATTGTACTCAAGTGATGTGGATGGAATAGATGCTGCAAGATATCAAAGTAGTATATGATGAGCCAATTGCCATATACTATGACAACTCAAGCACAATAAACATATCAAAGAATCTGGTACTATACTCTAAGACCAAACATATATCAATCAAGTTTCACTTCTTGAGAGAGAAATTAAGTGAGAAAGAAGTCAGACTGGAGTATGTGCCTACCAAAGAATAAATTGCATACATTTTCACCAAGCCATTGCCAAAGGATACTTTTGAGTATATCAGAGGGATGCTAGGGGTAATTACCCCTCCTAATATGAACTAAAGATGTATTTACTTGCATCAATCTATGTGCTTCAAAGCTATATTCTAATCTGGATTGATGTTTTTGTGGTTGCTACTCAGGGGGAGTAGTCAGATGCACAGATATGTGGTTCAGAGCTTGTATGTGGAAAGATAATGTCTATCTTTTCCATTGATGTCAAAGTGGGAGAAGAGCAATGTGAAAAAATATGAACTATCTGGGGAGAAGAGCCTTGTGAAAAAGATCATGTGGAGAAATGAGTCAAAATCTAAGGGGAAGTAAGTGTTGATTGAAAGTTGGGTTGATGGTGTTTTTCACATCATGTGTTGCCATCAATTCCAAAGGGGGATATTGTTGGATGATGTGGTTGTGTTGCTGATATGTGGTTGTCATTGAAGGTTGTATATGTTGAGGATATTGAGAAAATTGTTAAAGAAAGAGTTGCAGGTTGATAATGGAATAGTGAAGGTCACGAAGGTGTGTCACTCAGTATGTTGATAATCAGTCATTATGGACTAAAGGGTTTATTGTTGACAGTATCTATTTTATCCACTGGAAGCTTCAAAGATTCGCGTGAAGATTTGATCGTGTTGTGAATAGTTGTGTTCTGACAGTCTTTTTGTGGTTTTAGTTTGTGTTCTTAAGTGAAGTTGATGTAATTCTGGTAATTTCAATTATTGTGGATGCTTCTCTATTGATTTGTAATGTTTGTGGATTCTTCTAGATTATTCTCTATCTTTGTTGCATGTCTATGTTGATTGGTGTACTCGTGGTCAGAGATTTTTCTCTTGTGTGTTCAAGTTTCCATGTTCTTGGCCGACATGGTGGTTGTAACGTATTGTGGATCCTTGGAGATTAAAATTTGAATGTTTGGCGCACTCAGGGATATTGTTTCAAGTCTTCATTGTATTGTGGCTATCGGTGTTTGATTCACATTGAAAATTTATTTATAAATTTGGGCCAACATTGTAAATATGTTTTATATTTTGGTTGACAAAGTTGTTGATGTAAATCCATGTTGTGAATATATAAGAGTGATTTTTTGTGTGAAAATAAATGTGTGTGAAGTGAGGAAGAGCCAGAAAAAGTGCAAGTTTGTGAATAGTGATCAAATCATTTGAAGCAGAGTGTGAAAAAGTTTGAGTGAAGTGTGAAGGAGTGTCTCTGTGCTTAACCGAAACTATAATCAGGCTTTTCTAGAAGCTATTTTCTCAATTCATACCTTGTGGATCTAATCCATATCTCTATAAGACAATGTGTCTTCTCTAGGTAGTGAGTCCCTCTTTTATTTGAGCAATGAGCTCTAGGAAGTGTGCCTCAATGCACATGCATTCTCATTATTCTTCATTATACTTTTAACAGGTTATAATATTGTGGACTAACATTGACCATGGTTTTTCCCCTAACAGGGTTTCCACATAAAAAATATTGGTGTTCTTTGTGTTTCTAATGTTTTGATTATTTATGGTTTATTGTTCATTCATCATATCTGAGATTAAGTTAAGTAAAGTTTGATAAGTTTAAATAATCTGTGACAACTGATTCACCCCCCCTCTCAGTTGTATGTCCTTGTTTTTCCAACAATGTTTATGCTTCATACCTTCTAGGAAATTTCTTCCATCAACAAAAAAAATTCTTGCATTATTGCATACCTTTTCCTCTGCCTCTTTCAAGGGCTTCAAATTATGTCGAACTCCATCCTTTTTCAAAGAATAGGTGTTGGCATGTCCATCATGTATTGCTTGTCGATCAAACTTCCATGGTCTACCTAACAACATATGACAAACATCCATACGCATTATATCACATAATACCTCATCATGGTAATTTCCAATCTTGAACTTTACTAGACATTGTTCATTTACCAAGGCTTTATGGTCCTTCTACAACCAAGAAATCCAATATGGGTTCGGATGCCTTCTTCTCTCCAACCGTAACTTACTAACCATTGCTTCCGAAACAAGGTTATAAGTACTACCTCCATCAATAATAACATTGAAAACTTTATCTTCACACTTACAACTGGTGCGAAACAAATTCTTCCTTTGAATTGGCTCATTCTCCTCATTCAGCAAGGCTCTTCTAGTAACAAGAACCTCTCCTCTTTCTACATCCTCAAAATGTGAAGACTTAACATCTTCATCAACATGTGCAACTCATGCATTACCCTTAGGTCTTCTATTTGTCCTTCCTTGATGTTGAGGACACTGATAGGCTCTATGTCCTTCTTCTCCACATTGGAAATAGGTTCCATGGAAGCCTCCTCTTCTCGGTCCTCATCCAGATCTTCCCCTTCCTCTTTGGTCTCCATTATTCTGATCACAAGGATGGTAGGTGTTATCTCCTTTCTGGTTCTAGCCACTACTGGATCCTTCACCCTTCTTTTGATCTTCATTTTGACCTCCATATGACCGTCCACCAGTCTTTCCTCCACAACCTCCACCTTTTTGTTTGTTCTCAAACCTCTTTTTCAATCGTTCTTCAACCTTTAGAGAAAATTGATAAGCATCCTCAATGGTGGTCATTCTTACTAATGCCAATTCTTCCTGTATGTTTGGATTCAACCTATTAATATAATGAGTAACTTTCTCTTTATTCACCTTACAATGTCATGTTTGAATCAGGACCTTGTGAAATTCCTCTATGTATTCTTTCACCATCCTTGTCCCTTGCCTCAATCTCTACATCTTGAGCAGCTCCAATTCGTAATCGACTGGAATAAATTGTTTCTTCAATTTTGACACCATTATGTCCTATCTAGAAATTTTATCTTTCCCTTTTCTTCCTCTTTCTAACTGGACCTATTTCCACCATATACTGGCATGAGCTTTCAATTTTGTCTTTTCAAACCTCACTCTATGAGGATTTTCAATCTCCTCAAACTCAAAAAATTCCTCCATGTCATTGATCCAATCAATTAATTCTTTAAGATTCAGATTTCCAGTAAAAGTTGAAACCTCCATTTTAGGTCTCTTCCCAATGCTTGAGATCGCTCGCACAATCTTCTTTCTCCAGGATCCATTGGATCCTACTCTTCCTCTTCCATTTCCTCTTCACTGTCATCTCTGTCTCGTTGCACATCTCTTCTTTGAACCTCTTGTTGCAAGGTTTCTAATTGCCTTATAAGGGCTCTAATTTCATCTCTAGGTGGACCTCCTCCACCTCAGCCTCTACCTCTGTCATACTGGGCAAGTCTTGGAGGCATCTTGAATTCAACCCACACTCACAGGTCCTACTACAACTACCTCATGTTTCGACGCTTTGTTACAGGCTCAGGAACTCCTGCTCTGATACCACTTAATGAAAATCGAGAAAAAATAGATACCAACTCAAAATGCGAGAAAAAACAACTCAAAAATCGACACACTTTTCAGGCCATAACTTTGAGTTGTTTTGGGCCTCTAAATTTTTATATCTGAATTTGAAGGCTGCATTGGAGAAATTTATCAGACGAAAACTTTAATTTCTCCCAAACTGTGCAGGGTATTGAGGTGATTCTTTCACAAATAGAAATTTTTTTCAGCTCAGCTCCTTGGGGTAAATTTTCATGTCCAAATTGTTGGGAAAATTTGATCATCTCAGAGAAACCTCCAAAAACTTGTAGTGCCTTTGGTAACTTTAATTTCAAATAGATTGCCTCAAAAACATGTACAACTATGTCACAAAGAGGAATCAAACACAGTTCGTTTCCCACATTAATCCTTCTGAGAGAAGCACATGTAAATTCAATTTCAACAACTTGCATAAACAAATTTAACAAACAGAACCATTAAACATGAAAGATGGTACAAAAGATTAGAACACACAAATTTAAGTGGGGAAAACCCTTTCGGGTGAAAAACCCCACACTCCAAACGATTTGACCCATTGTATTATTTAGAAACAAACAGAGTTACAATACAATCTCAGGCTCATAGCCTTTTCACAGAGGTTACATTTTGTTTCATTCTAGATATAAACTGGCAACAACCTATTCTAATTCCCTCTCCCTTTTTATTTACATTTCTCTTATCAACCTCTCAATCCATTACAAACTTCGCACTATTACAATACTCTCACACAATATACAATGCAAATTCATATAGAGAGAGAGGTTTCACAATCGAATCACAGAGAGAGAGAGTGTTTTTTCCTCCTTTAGAACAGTATTCTCATTCTCCAACCAACCCACGAACGATCATGTAAAAATAGTTTTATCCCAACTCAAAATTGTTCAGTTCATCTTCTATAGTTAGATTAATCGTCAACCTATCTTGGACAATGAACAGTCTCCTCCAACTCATTGTGTTTCTCTGACGAACAATCAACACATCAATAGGCCAACAAAGTCACCGTTCGTTCAACCAAGTCCATCTTCACTTCCATCGGCCTAACTTTGTCTATCAGTCATAGACACACCGATCTCCAAAGTCTCCCCAATGTCTCTATCACCCTGACATCTTGACCAGGCCCATTGGCAAGACAACGTCCATCGGCAGGAGTTCATAATGTCACATCGAATGCACTGATGTCATTAAATTCAACCACCTCTCAAACCATCTTGTTGGCATGAGTCACCCTGATATAGACCATTGGCCATACTCATCCTGACAATTAACAGGAGGACCAACTGTTACTAGAATAGCCTTATCGGCAAGAGAACAAGCATCAAAGAAGGTTTCACCGAAGTCCCAAGTCACACTGACGACCAACTGGAATAGACCATTGGCAAGAGAACAAGCATCAGATAAGGTTTCACTGAAGTCCCAAGTCACACCAATGACCAACTGGAATAGACCATCGGCAAGAGAACAAGCATCGGAGAAGGTTTCACTGAAGTCCCAAGTCACACCGATGACCAACACCTCATCGGCTAGACTCACACCAAACAAATCACATCGGCCAGAGATCTACTATTGGTAAGATGCATTCTGAAGTATCATGTCAACCCGACCATCTGTTCATCGGCAAGATGTACACTGATCAGACCTATCGGCTAGACTAACACTATCAATATGAAACAGAGAACTCATGCCAACAGTTCAAGTCACTCCGATAGTTATCTTCGGAAAGATTGAACACATGTCACACTGATCTGAACACTTCAAGCCTTTAGGACTAAACAACTCATCGGTAGGATATCTCAGGTGTCTCACCGATTTACTCTTACAGGAGGTTCAGGTCAACAAGATTGAGGCACATATCTCCAACACAAACAAGCCTATTTAGGTCAACTTACTAAAATAGTAAGTGCCTGATTTTTGCTATTTTTGATGCCTAATAGCCTTATACCCCTTAAGTGCCATCATGGGACTCAAAACAACTAAAGAAAAATAAGAAAACATTATTTTTGGGTGATGCAAGATTTCCCTACATCATTGGATGCTCCTGCATCATAAATGATGGAAGAAGTGACATCAAAGACCTTGCACATCAAAGCCCTGTGAAATCGGTCATTGAAAGGGTTGATTGGTTCATTAAAATCCCTCCTAATGGACATGAACTGTTGATATAGCTCCATTGGGCTAATTGGAACCTTGAACTTCCACAAAAAAATATTCTTCATGAGGTCCCAAGAGGTAATGGAGCCCGTGGGTAGATGGATGTAATAATAGAAAGCTTCATCCCCCAATGATTAAGGGAAGAGCCTACATGGCACATCTTTATGTTTGATATACATATCCTTCAATGATGTTTGGAAGATCTTGATGTGTTCTTTTATTATCCTTTCTGTATCATGTTGATAAAACTTGGTGTAGAAGCCCTCTAAATTATTTGGCATGTCATGGTAATCTTTAAAGGACAATGGGGATGGGTTATTTCCTAGCCCAACCATTATGGGAAGGGGAGGCTACAATTGTTGTGCTACAGTAACTTGGGGTTGGAATGAGGCAACATCTGGGATAGTACCTTGGAAATGAGGTGTAGTGGTGAGGACAACACTTTGGATGTGGGAAGTGACTGGTGAAAATATTGTTTGGAGTGAAGGAGGGGATGGAAGTGGGTGGTTGGAGGGAGATGGAGGGGATAGAGGTTGAGTGGGTGGGGCTAAAGTTGATGCTTCCCCTTTCTTGGCTCTCCTAGCCTTAGTAGGGGGTGGTAGCTCTTGAAGCTCTCCCTTATCTAGTGTAGACCTGAATACTTTATGAAACCTTTGAGGGGAGAAGGACCCAATTCGATCTAGATTAACCCGATCCTCCTTCTAGAGTTAGTTTTGTTGATGGGTGTTTTTGCACTTTCTCAGCACAAGCAACACCCAAGTATGCTACCTCTCTTGAAAGGTAATTTTTGCAACTAATTTTTAGAAATCACCCCAATGTCTCTCGGGTATCAGGTCATGACTTTGAATAAATAGTTCAATTGTTGTTGTGATTTGCTATTAATCACAAAGGGAATTTATGGTTATTAAGCACAAAGGGAATTGGGTCTGTAAAAGGAGTTTTATAAAGTCTAGAAATGAGTGACTAGCTGCTACTAGTTTAGAACAACAATCTAAAACTCCTTTCTCATCAGATTTGGCTTTATAATGATGCTAGAAATTTTTGATAACTTCAAATTTTAAAGAAAAGTCAATAGGGAAAAGGGGTTAGAAGTTTCCTAGACCTACAACTAATGTTGAACAGTAACAATGGAGGATGCTATAATGGACAGAATTCCTAAAATTAAATTCCACTTAACCAGTGACAACCCACAGTCTCATGAAACTAGTGCAATCTTCAAAGGGTCGTTGCAGATTTTTAGATTATTCATTCACCAGTAAAGCATGAATAACAATTGAACTTAGGTGCAGCAGTATAAGTAATGCTCAAACTAAATTTACACAATATTTTATCATCAATAAACAACAAAAATATGAGCTAGGAACATATCAAACACCATAGCATACTTCACCATTAAAGCACATCATCAAGTAATAACTGAAAGTGACTTAAAACTTGGAACATCAAAGCTAAAATTTACTATTTGGAGATAGAATCATCCACACTTGAGAGAAATACGCAAGAAACCATCAAATTAATGTTTTTCTCATATATTTTGCAGTAGCATGTCTTTACAACAACTTATCTCTCTTTGAAAATGAGAGGATGCCCCTATTTATAGTTCTCAAAAAGTGAAATGAATGGACAAGATTCATTTACAATGTGTGGCTCAGATTCATTTTCACTTAGGGTTTCACCTACCACCAATATATTACAATTTTGTCTTTTTCCCTATTTTGTCCTCTAGTCTATTTTGTCTTTTATCCACTTCTAGCTTTATGGCTAAGTGGTCAAATACTCATCATCTATAACTAGATTTCTAGCATTCTTTTGGAGAGTAGCATACTCTACAAACTTCTCGATCATAGCTTGGAGCTTGTCCCATTCTGCAAAATCTATCTTGGCTATTTGAAAGGTGTTTCCCTTGAAGTGATTTTGCATTTTCTTGTGATGCCTCACATATTTGTCTCACCTTTACCATCTCTTCTAATTCTGAGAAGGCTTGGGCAGCAAAATCCATAAAATTGATCGACAATGTGTCACCGGCTCCTTGCGCTACGCACCTATGGTATTCATACTTGACCTTCTTTAGATCTATTTCCAAAGCAGGCACCTCATAATCCATCATCAACTTCAAGAAGTCATCCCCTTCAGCCATATGGGCAACAACACTGGCATAGATATCCTTCAATGCCACCAATGACCTTTCCATCACTACCTTCCTAAACTCAAGGGTATGCATCCAATCATCAAGAAAGTTGATATCTTCCTTAGGCAAAGCCAATTCTTTTTCCTTGACATCTAGAGACAACTTCAAGATGCATTACAACTTGGGGTATGTAATCTTATAGAGCTTTGGGAAGTCTTTACATGTATCAACCTCTAGCTCAATTTCCTTCTTGAGGGCCAAAAAGTGATTATGCACCCTGATGGCATAATGGATGCCCTTATTACCCTTGTCAACCACCCTCTCGAACCAATTCTGCAATGGACTTGGTCTAATTTTTCCTTTTCTTCATTTTATTTAGCTCCTCCTTGGAGAGGAGAGCAGGTGTCAGTGACTCAGTTGGAGCCTCTTCCTCTGTGGAAGTCCACTATTGAATATAAGTAGTCAAGTCCACTATTTGTGCTTTCAACTCTTCCTTGGTGGATTGATCCTTAATCATTTGTTGAATGATGGTGGAGATGGACCCCTGAAAGTCATTGATCTTCTGTTCGCGAGTAGTGGGGCCCAACTTGATCATGGATATCTAATAGTCCTACCCTTGTATGGTTCTAACATCCTTATCTGCTACTGGGGTGGTAATTTGTAATGTTTGATACCTAGAAGCATTAGTTGTAATGTGCAATCTGATTTTAGGCTTCTTCTCCTTTCGGGTTGTTGTCTATGCTCTAGCTAGTACTGCCTCTAGCCTTGCTTTTGGGTTAGCAACCACGTGAGATTTCTTCTTCAATTATCATTCCATCTAGGTGAGAACCTCTATTTGTCCCTTGAGTGATTCATGATTACTGTCCTTTTCCTTTTCCTTTTGGAGCTCATCCTCTTCATCAGTAGGGGCTTCTTTATCTAGCTTTTCTTCTTCATTTGGCTCTTTTGTCGATATGGATTTCCCTTTGAAGGTCAGTGACCTCCACATTCTCTTCTTCTTGTACCCCTTTGGTTGCCTCGAGCTGATCCTCAACACTCCCCTCCGGGGACCTGGTTCCTTTCTCTTTATCTTCTTCTTGTTCAATTCTAACACTCTACTCGGGCTCATAACTCTTTTCTTATGCATTTTCTCCTCCTTTATCTTTCTCTTCCTCACTTTCTTGAGGTACTTATTCCTACATCAGGCCCTCATCTCAAATATTCCATGGAGGTTCCTCAAGTATTTCAACATCTGGATCTGTTTCTATCTTCCATTCTTCGAAGCAGTGCTCCTTTGCGTGTATCTCTTATTTCGGCTCTTGATCTGATGTTTCCACCACATGGTGTTCATCGAGTTCTTCATCCTCAGAAGTTTGTGATCCTTCTTCGTTGAAAGGTACCTTGTCCAATTTTATACTTAATAATCCCTCTAGATGTTCAAATAATCATCTATGTCTGAATCCTCAGGCTCATTAACTATGTACTAGATGGTTTCTTTTTGTTGTTCTACACTAATTCTTTCCATTTCCTCTGAGATTGTATTGTGGCATCCATTTTTGGTGGTTTAGTAGGAAATAGGGGAAGAGGTAAAGCAACAACAAGTTGATCCATTAATGCTTGGACCTTGGGGTCAAGGACTACCTCAGAGAGTTTAGGTGGAAAATTTTGCATATAGGTCATGAAGGCATGTGTTAAGGTAAGAGGCACCATGGTAGTTGCTGACAATGTGGGTGGTAAAGTAGAGAAGGTAGGAAGTGGAGGAAGTGAGGAGGATGATAGTGGGGAAATAGTAGAAGAGGAAGACTCAAGCGTTATTATCGGGGTAGCCAAAAGAGCAGAGGTGAGGTGGACTAAGCTTTCCATAGTGGGTAGAGATGAGACGGGAAAAGCTCTGGAAGTGGAAGGTGGTGGAGTGGTGACAACAGTAACATCAGGAGCAGAAGTGGTAGGTGGCGAGCGTGGATACTCAATTTCTTCTTCCTCTTATGGATGTTCCTCTTCCTAGGTGGTAGGCATTTTGAGCACGAATTTCCTTATTCTTTTTGACCTTTTAGATGGTTTCCCATTGATCACCTTCCTAGAGTACACCTTTTGTTTGATTTTATGCTCAGGTGCATCCATCCTCTTCTTCGATCGAGTGATAGGTGGGGACTTGGGAGCCTCTCTTGATGAACTAGCGATGGCACCACTATCAGTTTCACTTTCTATTTCATCCTCGAGCTCCCCATATGTAAGATTTTCACCTTGCTCCTTTATTTGGGCTATATTTACATCCACCCGCTGCCTAGTTTTGTGCTCAATAGGATGGGTGAGAATGTCGAGATCGGTGACCTCTTCCTCATTCTAATCAGTGACTAGCAAGGGCATATCTGCCAAGGCCTGGTATCTATCATCCACAATGTTGTCCTCCTCAACAATCTGATTAGGTATGGGAAATAGATTGATGAACTTCACAAATTGAGCAGTCATCCTCATATAGTGTCGCATCCGCACCTCTTTTTCATCATTGCAATTGGCCCAGAAGTACTCATTATGAGTTCGGTGAGCATACTGCCTCCTAACCCACTTCTTTAATTTTCCATGAGGGTCTACTCTCCCTCTATCTGTGTGAAAGTCCAAGTGATATTCTACCAAATCCTGTTTTGAATATTTTGCACATTGGGCAATAGGGCATGAGTACATTCCCCGCCTGAATGTTATAGGATATGGCACCCCATCTCGATGCTTGTCACTCAACAATGTATGGGTTGTCTACAATTTTTGAGATACTTCCAAAAAGATGATCCAATCATTAGGGTAACACGGTAGCTGGTAGGGTTTTCTCAAAAACCCCTCTATTCTGATGTAAGTGAACTTTGGGAACTAGATGAATAGATATCTAAATCCCTTTATGAAGGCCTTAGAGTTGTGTGATACCCTTCTCTCAAAGTCTCCTCCTAAGAGTCTAATTATATGCTCGATGAAGGCAACATTCACTCTTATGTATTCTCTTTTGAAACTTTTATACTGCAATTGAGGGTAGCAATCAAAAACCTTGAGCTCTCCCCTCCTTGTCCCCAATGTCCCTACACAGAAAATTCCTTTATATGAGAATTTCTCTACTAGGAGGTAGACTAGATATGAAGTCATATAAAACTAGGAGGTCTTCTTTACTACCAGGAGCTAGTCTTATAGGTTTTCACTTATCATCTTAGCCCAATGGAATTTAGCCTCACCTTGGATGATTTCTTCTATGAAGGAAAACATCCACTCCTTGAAGAATGAAGCAGTCAATAGGCCCATTAATCTACTCAAAAGGGTGACCAGATCATTGTATTCCTTAAAGAAATCACTTCTAAATAACTTCTGAGGCACCTTGTTAGCATTTACCCTCATGTCCTTTAACCAATGTTGGTTGATCATTCTTTTGCATCCTAGAGAGTCTTGTTGCCAAACCTTATAAGAAAACTCCTTTTATACTTCCTCCATCTTGTCAAATGTTGGGATGTTGAATGTTCTACCAATAGAATTGGTAGACAATTCTTCCAGTACTCTCCCATCTTTATCAATTATTTCATGATTGGATTGATAACATTCCTGGTAGGCCATGACTAGCTCCAGAGCAATCAATGTGGGAGGAAAGTTGGTTGCCTTTGCAATACCACTTGCTTTGATATTTTAGGAATCTTCTATAGTGGGGTTGACCATCACACTTTGTTTGTACTCATCAATATTCACATGCCTTAGGTCTATATCTGAGACTATATCCCAAGTCGAAGTGAGCTTGAGGTGCACTCCACCTTGTGGAATTGATACTTTATTTGTTCCTTTTCTTCTTTTCCCCTAGGTGTTCTTGCTGGCTTCTTTCCTTTGTCAGTCTTTCTCACAAGCTTTCTTGATGATCCCTCAGCATGTTCCATAAATCTTGTACGCAAAAAGCACAGTTATCATTTTTATATGCAAATGCATCAAATATTAGTTAAATCCTACAAATCCATGGTTAGATCCATTCATATATCCTGAAAAGATCATAATATGCATCATAGTTCACCTTTTGAAGCTCATTTAGTTCATTTTTGCAAATGCATATTCAGGGGTGCAGGTTTCCTCTAAGCAGAATTCATTTAGAGCAGTTAGAAGAAAGCTAGAGCAAAACAATGTTGGGGCAACAAAATCCTGTAGGCATCCATCAGCAAGGAAGTTTCCGCATGGTTTTTTTGATGAGAAAATATCTCATGGAATGATTAGGCACATGTGAAAATTGGTCTTGAGGTACTTGGAGTCATTAGGTTAAGCTTTAGTGCTCTTGTTGGTTTGAAAGATGCAAGTTTCGTGGGGTGGAAATCCCTCAAAGTTTAGTCGTTAAGTAGCAGTGTTCAATAGACAATGACCCGCATATGGAGGTCCACATGGTGGAGCCTGCGGACACCTTGGACATTAGGAATCATGTCAACCTTTGATGTTGTTCCTATGAGTGCGAAAGTCAAAGGGCAGACCACGACTAGATTCTTGTTGTTAAGCCACGACCATATGCAGACAACAGGATGCAGATGTCGGTCTACATAGGTGGGCCCATAAAGAGCATGTGGACTAAGGTTTTCATGTTTGCAAACTTTAGAATTTGGCGAAGAGGAATACCATCCTATGAAGTTCATAATGCAAGAGGACATAGGTGCTTGGGCTTTAGATAGTGGCATTTAATAGATGTCAACCCGTATGTGGACACCCATATGAGTGGACCCGCAAGGGTCTTCCACATTAAAGGTTTTCTTTAAGATTTCATTTCAAGGGAGAAAAGGATGCATGACCTACAACATGGAGGGTCGCCAAGGTTTTTTTGCTAGTCCAAAGGAAACAAGGTAACTACCTCATGCAGATAGAAATCTGCATATCTCGGTCTGCATAATATTCTGAACTTATAATTTTGAAGAAGTACTTCATAGTTTTGACTCGGGAAATGCAATGAATATTGATTTATTTTGAAGTGATGCAAAATATGAAGTGTTATTTGGAATAATGAATTATTTTGATTTAATTTATTTTTTCTTAGATACTAATCTATTAATGGGTGCCTAATTTTACATGAGTTGTAGGTTGTCGAAGACCAAGAGTGTGGTTAAGGTAGAGGAGGTTAGCTACCTAGTAGGGTTAAGATGGAACGGTTTCTCTCACACACACACAAGCACTTAGTAAACATATAGTTGCATTTAGAATTTTATATAGTTAATTATTTATATTGTCCTTACTTTATAGTGATTATTTAAATTAATCAGTGGTAAATTAAAAGTGCATAGAAATAAAAGAATTAGTTTATTTTAATTAATGATTTCATTTGAAAATTAAATGTTATTTATTTATTATTTGAGGATAATTGTGTTGTATGCAAAATAAATCTTGTTTCCTTTTAAAATTATATTTATTAGATAAACTTAAATAAAATCTTAGAAAAGATGGGAAGATTTTTTAAAGCAAATCGATTAGATAGAAAACATTAAAAAAGTAGAAAAATAAGAGAAAAGATGTTAAATTTAGAAAACAAAGAAAAAGAAAGATGGGAAAAGAGGGAGAAAATAATAATAAAAAGGTGATAAAAACTCTTATTCTCTCAACAAGAAGATTCATTCTGAAGACCAAATTCATTTTTCTCTATCTTTCTTTCTACAAAACAATAACTGAACAAGAAATAGTGAAGTTAGATAATATTTGGGGAGAAGAAGTTGATACGCATAAGGGTTAGAATCTCCTTACCAACACAAAATAAGCACAACTAAATCACCTTCAAATCCTTATCACTCAATCTCATCAATTTTTCATTCTTCAAGCCTTCATGGCTAGTAGCCCTCCAAACTAGGTTTTTGAACCTCAACTCACAAACGGCTGATCAAACCCACAAACTATTATACTTTCCAGACACCCATGTGGACATTCCATCACATATCCGAAAATAAGATATTGTTGTTTTGTAACAACCTGCTGATCCAACCTTTTTCTACACTGTTTCTAGGCCTAATTAGGCCACTTTTCCAAAGGAAGTGCCTTCAAAACCTACCAAAAACCCAAAAACTCATTTGGGCAGCAGTTCCCATATATCAAAACCCCCAAATCCACAACTTTCATATTGAGAATCACCTTGCAACAAGACACCCACAAACCAGAAGCATTGGAAAGCTAATTCATTTATCTATTCACCCATATAAGAAATTTTCAAAAAAATTCCGTAAAATTCCGTACCAGGCCTGAAAACAGTGAAAAATATGCAAAATCTGGAAAACACAATTGTTCTTTTATTGAAATTTCTCTCCAGATGCCTCCAACCTTCATTACAAACATGGATAAATGTTTTTAAAGACATATTGAACCTTCCCAACTGAGAATAACTGACTTTTTAACTTCATTTTCACTAAATAACCTTTAAACTCTCTAATTTGCACTTTTCAACATTTTTGCCTTGACAACTTTTACACATTTTGTATTTTTTATATTTTTTGACTCAAATGACCCCAAACCAACTTGAATACATTTAAATAGTTTAAATCAACCTTATTAAACATAAAATGACACAAAACCACCTAAAACCTAACATTTGACTTTCTTTGTAAAATTCAAGCTTGGTGCTCCTGCACCATACACCCAGCCATGAAATCTTTCCAAGTCCCTTGGAAGTCTTCAACTCTTTGACCTGCAATAATATTTTGATCTCCAAATATTTGATGCTCCTCCTTGTTCTTGCAATTGCTCCATTGATCTTCATCTTCACCTTTGGCTTGGATTTGTCCATGCAAAGTAGTCCTCCTCTTGCCTTTTCATTTTGGATCTGCACCTCCATGTTCTGATTTGTACTTACCAGCATCATCCATCTGCTCTTACCTTGTTCTTCAGCTTCATTCTTTGCAAAATAATCCATGCTCTGTCTATTCTCTTTCATCTTAACCCATGGCTTGATTCTCAGCAACATAATCATCAAAATAAGGAAGTATAAAATGACTCCCTTCATTTCTTGTCTCTTAACTCTTCTTCTCTCAATCATTCTCAGGTTCACTATGCTTAGAACCATTCCCATAGCAGCATACAACTTCTCCATTATCAATTCCATCAACCAAGGACAATCCAATGTCCTAACCACATCACTTGATCTCTTCTCCATCTCATTTGGAGACTTCACCATCCTTTCTTTCTTAGCCTTCACTTGGCCTATCATTGACAACTTCACATCTTGGGTCCCCTCCATCATTGAGACCTTTTCCAAACTCATTACCTTTAACTCTTCACCTCTTGGGGTGACTGCAATCTTCATCCTTTTATCAACCTTCACAATTCCTTTCACTAACCTTTTCCATTTTCCTTGGCTCACTGTACTTTTTATCTTCTTGTCCTGCTTCTCACCTTGCACTTCATTTTCTTGACTGTCCACACTTTGCTTTTGATACTCTATCCTATCAAGTTTAGGAACACAACCTGACTGTCTACCATCCTTTTTAATTGCCATACTCTCACATTGCTGCTCTTCTACCTCATCTATCTTATGCTCTTTCACTTTCCATTTCCTTTTGCTCTTTTCACCTTTTATTCTCAGACTTTCTACCCCTGCTATCACTGTATTTTCAGTCATACAAACCTCTGTCTTTGCAGTACTTGACTGCCCCTTGCCTTCATTTACCTTCAAGGGACACAAAACTGCCCCTACTATGATCTCTTCATCTTGCTTATTCCATTCACCCTCCTTTACATCTGCAGTCCTTTTCCTTTCTTCTAAGACCTTCTCATCATGTGGTCTTATATATTCTTTGCTATTAAACTGCTGCTGCTCTCTATCTCTTTGTCCTTTCATTGGACAATGCACTTCTTTCATCATGACCTCACTAGGTCCTTCTTGACTCTTCTCTTTCTTAACTGCCCTGATCTTGTCTTTTCCTTTTACTAGGGTCTCTACCCTAAGATTCTTCATTTCACAATCCTTCATACCTGATCTGCATACCTCTGTTATGACAGTATGTGACTGTCCTACCCTTCCTTTTTCCTTTACTTGACTGAAATAAGTCCATTTGTTGTCTTCTTCTTGCTTTCTAAACTTTTCTTGATCCTTCATAGGTAATTCCTTTCCTCTCATCACCAACTCTTCATTCTTTTTCCTTGCTATTGTTGCCCTTTTGTCTACTTTTGCTGTCTCCATGCTTTCCTCTTTGTGAATAGCTGCACCTTCGTTATTTTTGTTTTCCTCATGCCTCATAGACTCTCTTCTGCCCTGCATTAGTATTCTTGCATGCTTACTTTGTCCCTGATCTGATTCCACCAATGGGAACAAGGTGAAAGAAACCCCATCCTTCTTAATCTTGTAACTATTATTCCTTCCATCATACAAAGCAAATCTTTCATACATCCATGGCATTCCAAACAATAGATGGCAAACTTTCATTGGCACAATGTCACACAAAAATTTATCTCTATATGCACCTATATGAAATTCAACCCAAGTTTGTTCTTTGACCAACAAAGCATTCTCACCATTCACCCAAGAAACAAAATAAGGTGACTCATGAGGTATCCTTTCTAATTGCAACTTGTCAACCATTTCTTGAGATACCAAATTATCTAAACTACCTGAATCAACCATCACAGTACATACCTTCCCTTGACACTTGCAAGTGGTCTTGAAAATTGTATTCCTTTGTGTTGCTTCACTGATCTCCTTTTCCATGTTGTCTTTTGGTTGCAACTTGTCTTTTCACCTTCCAACTCTTCCTTGTGCAATCATCAAATTTCCAATCAAAAGACCTACTCCCTGTAGCTCTGATACCAACTGATGCAGACAAGGGTTAGAATCTCCTTACCAACACAAAATAAGCACAACTAAATCACCTTCAAATCCTTATCACTCAATCTCATCAATTTTTCATTCTTCAAGCCTTCATGGCTAGTAGCCCTCCAAACTAGGTTTTTGAACCTCAACTCACAAACGGCTGATCAAACCCACAAACTATTATACTTTCCAGACACCCATGTGGACATTCCATCACATATCCAAAAATAAGATATTGTTGTTTTGTAACAACCTGCTGATCCAACCTTTTTCTACACTGTTTCTAGGCCTAATTAGGCCACTTTTCCAAAGGAAGTGCCTTCAAAACCTACCAAAAACCCAAAAACTCATTTGGGCAGCAGTTCCCATATATCAAAACCCCCAAATCCACAACTTTCATATTGAGAATCACCTTGCAACAAGACACCCACAAAAACCCTCATTTTTCAGCACGTTTCTTAGGGGTTTATTGAAAAGGTATACTACAGGCTTCTAAAACTCTTACCAACTATTCAAACACCTTCCAATACACTTAAAAATTCTCCAGAAACTCACCCACATCCTCTACCAATGCTGCACCATCATATTCCTTCTTTGAGCCATCATCTTGCAATGGAAATTCACACTTTTCCACCTAGGGCATCACACCTTGACACTCAAATGAACACACCTGCATAAATTAGAACCCTACACACCTAAGAATACATATTTTGGTCCATTCCACCGAGATACATCAACTACAGAAGGTGGAATGGACCTTTTTCACATTTTAGGTGCCCTCAAAAACCTTATACAAAAGATACACAGGCAGTTTTAGTAAAACGTTTGTAAAATGTGCAAAACTCAATATTTTTCACTCAAACCAGAAGCATTGGAAAGCTAATTCATTTATCTATTCACCCATATAAGAAATTTTCAAAAGGAATTCCGTACAATTCCGTACCAGGCCTGAAAATAGTGAAAAATATGCAAAATCTGGAAAACACAATTGTTCTTTTATTGAAATTTCTCTCCAGATGCCTCCAACCTTCATTACAAACGTGGATAAATGTTTTTAAAGACATATTGAACCTTCCCAACCGAGAATAACTGACTTTTGAACTTCATTTTCACTAAATAACCTTTAAACTCTCTAATTTGCACTTTTCAGCATTTTTGCCTTGACAACTTTTACACATTTTGTATTTTTTATATTTTTTTGACTCAAATGACCCCAAACCAACTTGAATACATTTAAATAGTTTAAATCAACCTTATTAAACATAAAATGACACAAAACCACCTAAAACCTAACATTTGACTTTCTTTGTAAAATTCAAGCTTGGTGCTCCCACTTAAGTAGAATGAGGAAATATAGAAGAACAAGAAGAGAATCATCAAGGATAGCATTCTTACCAGGTTTTTAATTCATCTTCTAATGTTTTTATTTTATTTTAGAATGTGTGAATAATGATCGTATTGTGGAAAGATTGAATTCTTCATTGAAACCCATTTGTGTATATCAATTGTATTCGAACATCTGGTGCTTAAAATGTTTTATTTTATGTATGATGGTTGTACTATTTTGTACTTTCTTGTTCTTCATATAATATATGCACGCACACACACACACACACACACACACATATAATCCTATTATTGTGAATTGTATCATATACACAAAAAAAAATCATTTTATTGTTGTTCTTACCAGTAATACAAATATATATTATATATATATATATAATTCTAAAGCGTTTAATATATATATATATACATACATATATATAATACCATTATATATATATATTCTTGAATGGATAAAAAAAATATTACATACTGATTCAAATTCAAACCAAGTAATGAAACATTGTTTTTCAATTGGAATATATAGGAAACATAGTTTTGTTTCCTTTGCACCCATGGGAACGGCACTATGGAGAATACTGGCTTGCGTAGCCTACGGGATGGGCACTGCCCTCCACAGGCAACACATCCCATGGGAGGTCATCCCCTCTAAACTCAACCCTATGTGGTGTAAATTCGACACTTAGCAAACCTCAAACTTTTATCCTTTACAACCACAGGAAAATAATATTTATCTATGTTTTTTTTCTTCTTCTATGAGGCTTTAAATATGTATGTAGAATATACATATAATATTGAAGATTCAACAGTATATAGGGTTGTGCATGATCTCTAGCATGGATAGTGAGTGTATTTTTGTTGTAAATGTAATTTTCTGAGTATATATATATGTATGTATATATATATATATACATATATATGTATGCATATATATACATATATATATGCATATATGTATATATATATAGGTACACACACACACACATATATATATATGCATGTATATATACACACACACACATATATATATGCATGTATATATACATATATACATACATATATATACATATATATACATATATAAATATATATATACATATATATAAATATATAAATATATAAATATATATGTATATATATATATATATACATTTATACGTATGAGCAAGATTTAATTTCTAAAATGAGTATTTATTTAAATCTGATTTAGAAAGTATTTAATCCGAACATAAAATTAAAACTCGGTATTTTTATTTGAATTGGAAATTGATTATTAGAATCTACTATGCACATGTAATTGCTATTTTCATTTGGAACACAAGTAAACTGACTGGATTAAGTTGCTGAATTAAATATAAACATGTTTTTCTTTGGATTATTTCATTAATGATGGAACTGCAACTATATTTGGACATGCCAAACCAATAACAAACTTTAGAGTTAAATTGTGTTTTCCAAAAAGAACCAATGAGTAGCAAATGCTTGATATTTAAACAAACTATGAGATTCCATGCATGATTTATTCTTTCTATGAGATTACTTCTGGGATAGGATGTTGAATGTGGGCTCCCAAAGATGGTAGTTTACCTTTTCTAAATTACCAATTTTATTATTATTGCTTGGCCAAGCTAACTGTACTAGTGAAATAGATGGATTCAAAAGCCTAGAATTTATACTATATATGTCTCTGCCACATCCTGTATGCGAGTAATATGTTATTCTAGTTAAGGAATTGCATATAGGCATCAGGCACACATCAAGAGTTTCCCTCCTGCTTACATCATTCCAGGTTGCTAGGCTCCTCATGCAGGGTCGATGTTTTCTTTGAGCTAGGAAGAAACCCGAGGAAGTATTGTAATTCATGGTTGGGCAGAAAAGGAACCTTAACCTCACTCTTTTCCTTGACTTGTGGTTGACCAGCAAAGTCATGGTAGTTGAGGACCGAGATTTCTTCATTATATGGATATACTTCTTGTATGACTCTTGTATGGCTTGCATAACCCCCTATAAATGTAAACTTATCTTCACATATGTATTTGATGTAAAGATGTAAACTTATTCTAGTACCATTGAAATAGATGTATTGTAACACCTATTGGTGTATGTGACTGTAATTCATTATTTTAACTTTCCTTAGAGCATTTATTGATATTTAATTTAATATATGTATCACTTATCCTTATTTGGAATGTGTTTTTCTTTTCTGAATACTATGTTTAGTATGTGAGTTTGTTCGAGCTTTACATTTGGTATCAGAGCATCTAGGTTAAACTATAGGACATACGCCTAATTACACTTTAATGCTATGTTTTTCAGAGTAATCCAGATGGATACTAGAACTTATTAGCATGGAGGAGGATCTCATGGTGATCTAAATGACAGATTGGATCAGATTCTAGCCCTACTGACTCAACAAGGGGCCAAGATTGACAGTCTAGAGAAAGCA
Source organism: Sequoia sempervirens (assembly GCA_007258455.2). Lineage (NCBI taxonomy): Eukaryota > Viridiplantae > Streptophyta > Pinopsida > Cupressales > Cupressaceae > Sequoia > Sequoia sempervirens. Next base: position 174,675,179 of record VDFB02193867.1, read on the forward strand.
AGACGAATAGGCCCATCAAGGCTGAACTCTAGCAAAAATGAAAATAAAACAAATGGAGAAAACCCTGAGACCAAAGGAAACCCGAGTAAGCAAGGGAAAGTAGTTGAAGAGTTGGGAAATGACCTCAAGAAGGTCACCCTGCCAAAAATTGATGGCAAAAAATTTGGGGATGGGGCAGAGGCATGGGTGATTGAGATGAAGTATTTTTCCCTACAATTTTTTTCCAATGAGACCAAGGATGAATGGGGATCCTATCAAGTCACTGACGAAGCTGCCACTTGGTGGGATAACAAAAAGGCTAAGAAGCGGTTGTTAGATGGCAAGGTAACATGGGATCAATTTATGCAATTGTTCAAAAAAAGGTGGCTACCATGACTATATTTTGATAAAAAGATGATCGACTTCTAGAATATCACTCAAGGGGGAATGACAGTAAATTGGCATTGGGAAAAGATTTACCACTTGCTCAAATACGTACCCCGGTACCAACTTGATGAGAGGTTCCATATTTGCAAATTCATCCTGGGGCTCAGGCCTTAAATTGGAGTTGAAGTAGACATTCATAATCCTTCCACCATGGATGAGGCTTTTGAGAAAGCAACCAAGTAGGAATAAAAGTTACAATAGGTTGCAAATTATAGAAAGAGCAGAGATGTTAAGTATGGTAACAAGAAATCGCAAGGAAATAGTTAGAATAATAGTAATCAAAATCAGAATAATCAAGGCAATAACAATAACCATCAGATCAGAAATATCAAGAGGGGAAACAATTCTCAGGATTGCAACGATGGGAAACAAAACAACAATAAGAGGGAAAATAACAACAATAATAGGAGAGATGCTTTAGACAAACCCAGAGCACCCCGCGGTGGTGAGCACTATGCCAGTTTGTGTCCTTAGAGAGTGAATAATCAAAAGAACATGAACCAGCATCACATCCATGTGGTGGTTGATAATCGCCAAGCTAATTTCTAGGCTACACCAATCCAGTTCATGGGTAAGCATTTTGGATGTCCTATTTCTATCTTAATTGATACGAGAGCCACTGAGTGTTTTGTAGATCCTCATGTTATTTCAAAATTATCTATTAAGCTGGGATATATTTCTAATTCATGGAATTTTCAATATGGAAACCAGGTAGAGAGAGCAATAGAGCAATGTCTAGCATGCAGTGAACTTGAACTTCCTAGCTTTGAGACATAGGTTAACTTGTATGTAGCACCCCTAGGATCATATGACATAATATTGGGAATAAATTGGCTTACTGAGCATAAGTCCATTATAGATTATGAAGAGAAAAAAATGAAATTCTTAGATGATTTGGGTAACCATGTTGAAATTCATGGCTTAAAGAGGCCCTTAGAACTTAGGCAGATCTCTGCCATGTAGCTAAAGAAAGCTAATAGAAAAGGGTGCGCTATCTATGTAGTAAAGGTCAAGGATCTTGATAGCTTAGAGTCATCAACTAATGATCATCCTATTATGAAGGAATTCCAAGATGTTTTTCCTGATGAGTTGATTGAGCTACCACCTAAATGGGAGTTTGATTTCTCAATTCACTTGCTACATGGAACTGAGCCTCAATCAAAGGCACCATATAGGATGAACACTAATAAATTGTATGAGTTGAAGGCCCAGTTGAGAGAGTTGATTAACTAGAGATTTATAAGGCCATGTGTGTCTCCATGGGGAGCACTTGTCAGATTTGTGAAGAAGGATGGGACCTTAAGGTTGTGTATTGATTATAGAATGCTAAAGAAGATTACCATCAAAAATAAATATCCACTTCCTAGAATAGATGAACTATTTGATCAGATGAAAGGGGCTAAGGTATTCTCAAAGATTGATCTGAGGTTGGGATACCATCAACTAAGGTTAAAAGATGAGGAAATTTCCAAAACTGCATTCCAAACTAGATATGGGCACTATGAATTCACGGTGTTACCATTTGGGCTAACCAATGCCCTGACAACTTTTATGAATTTGATGAGCAGTATCTTTCGAGACTGCCTAGATGATTTTGTATTAGTTTTCTTGGATGATATATTAATATATTCTAAATTAGATGAAGAACATGACAAACATTTGAGGATAGTGTTGCAGTGTTTGAGGGATCATAAGCTTTATGGGAAGACGTCTAAATGCACTTTTTACCAAACTGAGGTGCACTATTTGGGACATGTTATCTCAACTAATGGAATAGCAGTAGACCTAGATAAGATCGAGGCAATCATGGAGTGGCCAGTACCACAAAATGTTTTAGAAGTCTAGAGCTTTACGGGGCTTGCCAACTATTATAGGAAAATTTTTAAGGGGTTCTCAACAATCACAGCACCCATCACCACACTCCAAAGAAAATGAAAGAAATTTGAATGGAGTGATAAGTGTGAGAAGGAATTTCAATTGTTAAAGAAGAAACTTACTTTTGCAGCTATCTTGATTGTGCCAAATCCAAATGGGCACTTTACAGTGATAAAAAATGCTTCAGGAGAGGGTGTAGGAGCATTTCTTATGTAGGATGGATAGGTGGTGGCATACGAATCAAGAAAATTGAAACAACATGAATTGACCTATGCACCACACGATTTGGAGTTGGCTACCATAGTGCATTCCCTTCAAATGTGGAGACACTACCTTTTGGGGAAGCCTTTCAAATTGAAAATAGATCATTCAGTATTATAGTATATTTTCACTCAACCCAACTTGAATGCTCGACAAAGATGATGGTTGGAGTTTTTGAGTGAGTATGATTTTGGCATTGAATATATTAAAGGAAAAGAAAATATAGTAGATGCCCTAAGTAGGAGGAGACATTGTGCAGCTATGGTTACTATAAGGTCAAATTTTAGACAACGGGTGATTCAAGCTTTGCCAGGAGATGAGCATCATGATAGGGTGAAACAAGCCCTAGAGCAAGATTCTTCAAATCATCAATATGATGGCTACATGTTTGAGACTGATGGAATCTTAAGGTACCAGGGACAGATGTATGTTCCGAATGCAATAGGATTGAGGGAATTGGTGCTAACCGAATTTCACAATGAATCATATTTAGGGCACCCCGGTGTAACGAAAATGATAGAGGGACTTAGACCATTATACTTTTGGCTAGGAATTAGGAGGGATGTTACTACTTTTGTAGCTCGATGCTTGGAATGCCAATGAGTCAAGGCTAATCATGTGCATTCGACGGGACTTCTATATCCACATAGGGTGCTAGAATATAAATGGCAGGTAATCACTATGGATTTTATTCAAGGGTTGCCTATGACCAAGACCCAACATGATGTCATCTTGGTTGTGGTAGATAAATTGATGAAAGTAGCTCACTTCATCCCTAGAAATCTTAAGGATGCTTCATTGGTTTTAGCAAAAAAGTTTGTGTAGGATATTTTCTAAGTGCACAAAGTGCTAGAGACGATCATCTTTGATTGCAACACTCGTATGACTTCCAGGTTCTATACTACATTGAATCCTTCTTTGGGAACCAAATTGAACTTTAGTTCAGCTTATCATCTTGAGACTGATGGTCAAACAAAGAGGGTGAATCAAGTAGTAGAGGATCTCCTCAGGATGTACTGTATGGATCAACAGCATAAGTGGGAGGAGTACCTACCTTTAGTGGAGTTTGCATATAATAACTCCTATCATGCCTCTCATATAATAACTCCTATCATGCCTCTCTAGGAATGGCACCTTTTGAGTCTTTGTATGGCTGCAAATGTCACACACCTATTAGTTGGGATAAGGTGGAAGACAAGATTTTTATTGGGCCAAAGATGTTGAGAGAAATGGAGGATCAAATGAAGCTGATTAAGGAAAAGTTGAAATAAGGTTTAGATCGTCAGAAGAGTCTTGCAGATAGGAACAAAACATTTAGACAATTCTCAATGGGAGATAAGGTCTTCTGACTATAGAAGATTTCAATCTCATTCAGAAAGAGCTCTAAGCTTGGGCTACTAGATACATTGGACCATTTAAAGTTTTGGAAGTTATCAATATGATTGCATATAGGCTTGCTCTACCACCAGCTCTATCCCATATACACAATTTCTTCCATGTTTTTGTGCTTAAGCCGTACCATCCGACTGTTACTCATATTCTTGACTGGTGTGCATTGCAAGTTTAGGATCCAAGGGTGGTCTAGTGGAGCCCACCAAGATTTTGGAGAGGTGCAACGTTAAGTTGTGAAACTGAGATGTTGTGCAGCAAAGGGTCCAGTGGGACTAGTATTCAGTGGATAGTACCACCTAGGAAAATGCAAAGTATATTGATAGATCTTTTCCACATTTGAGTTTATTTTTGCTTATTATGACTTTTATATACTGGATGTTTAAGACTATGTTATTTAGATGTTTGTAATAAGACATTGAGACAATGTCTCTTCCAAGTGGGGAAGGATGTCACATCTCATAATTTGATGTTGCTTGCATTTGCTTTATGTGGAATTGATATATGAATAAATTTGTGTGGTAGAATAAATGATAAATAATATGTTTTGAAAGATGAAATAAGTGAATGTTCACTTTATTTTAGAAAAGATAAAATGCAATGAATATTGATTATTTTGAAGTGATGCAAAATAGGAAGTTTTATTTGGAATAATGAATTATACTTCTTTAATTTATATTTTCTTGGATACTAATCTATTAATGGGTGTCTAATTTTACATGATTTGCAGGTTGTCGAAGACCAAGAGTGTGGTTAAGGTAGAGGAGGTTAGCTACCTAGCAGGGTTAAGATGGAATGGTTTCTCTCTCACACACACAAGAACTTAGTAAATATATAGTTGCATTTATAATTTTATTTAGTTAATTATTTATATTGTTCTTACTTTATAGTGATTATTTAAATTAATTAGTGGTAAATTAAAAGTGCATAGAAATAAAAGAATTAGTTTATTTTAATTAATGATTTTGTTTGAAAATTAAATGATATTTATTTATTATTTGAGGATAATTGTGTTGCATGCAAAATAAATCTTGTTTTCTTTTAAAATTAGATTTATTAGATAAACTTGAATAAAATCTTAGAAAAGATGGGAAGATTTTCGAGAAAAAATCAATAAGATATAAAACATTAAGAAAAGTAGAAAAATAAGAGAAAATATGTTAAATTTAGAAGAAAACAAAAAACAAAAAAACAAAGCAAAATAAAGATGGGAAAAGAGAGAGGAAATAATAATAAAAAGATAATAAAAACTCTTATTCTCTCAACAAGAAAATTCATTATAAAGATTGGATTCATTTTTCTCTATCTTTCTTTCTACAAAACAATAACTGAACAAAAACAGTGAAGTTAGATAATATTTGGGGAGAAGTAGAATGGGGAAAGATAGGATAACTATTGGCATATGGCTTCTAGTGTTGTCATTGATGGAAACTAAAGTCATTTTCATGGTTCGTAGATCAATATCTAGTCATACCAGCAAATAAAGTGAAATATTGTGTGTTACCCTGACAAAACACTTGAAGAACAGGGTATCCGGTTAGTTAGCTAATTTGTCTACTTCACTGGATCATCATTTTGAGTTGTGGATCCCGAGATTGATTATTGAGCATGTATGTTATCTTATTACTAAATTTTGTGGTGTTGCATTAGTTTTTGTATGAGCTTGGAGGTCCGGTGGGATGTTTTCTGTCTATTTTCTCATTGTAACTGACTCAATGAATGTGGCGCATTGTGGATGTGTAAAGTGAAATTATTTTAAAAAAATTATGTTCAAATATTTAATTATGGGTCCTAGCTATAGTCTAGCCAACTTGGATGGGTGCGCATCAAAATTGTTCATGATTTGGGCTGACAGTTTATAATATTTCCAAGTCTTATTAAGGCCAACCTATAGCGACTTGATTTCTATGATGCGAATATATAAGAGATTCGATATATCATTTGGCACATGTGAAGAAAGATGTGTGGTGGTATGTTGCGATCATCAGGAAGATCGATTAGGTGATTATGCACAGTTTCACTTGTGCATTGAGATTTTTGCAGAGTGAATTGTGTAGAGTAGAGCAGAATTGTCAGATCAGTCAGAAGGACAAAAGATTATCCACAAAGCTTAACAGGAACTGTAATCAGGCATAGTAGATGCTATTTCATCAATTCACTCTTTTGGATCTATTCCAAATCATTGTAGGGAATTAAGCCCATCCATTTTGAGCAGTGAGCTCTAGGAAATGAGCCTGAATGCAAGTGCATTCCCATTTTGTACTTTTCATTTTGGGTATACTCATATTATAATGTGGATTGGCCATCCACCGTGGTTTTTCCCTTAACAAGGTTTCCACGTAAAAATTCTAGTGTTATGGGATTGTGATTGTTTTCTTTTTGTCGATGCATGTTTCTTTTGTTGAATGGTTAAGTAATTACTTAAATGATATAATAATAAAATTGAATTTTTGCACAACATTGATTCACCCCCTTCTCAGTGTTGCTTGTTTCCAACAATTGGTATTAGAGCTAGTTCCTTGAAAGAAGTCTTACAACTTGAGGAGATCTTGGAAAGTGTTTCTCAATGGATACAAGTGGTCTTCAACAACAACTTATGGTGGCCCTAAATTATCTTGACCAGATTAAATCTAGAACCGGGAACTGCAAGAAAATATTGAGAATGTAGAAAAGTTCATCCAGTCACTAAAAGAAAAAATTAATCAATCAAGGGAGAAAATAAATGAATTATCTGGTTAGCTCAAATAGAAGAACAAAAGCATGGAAGATGAACAACTCAATATGAATCTGAAAGAGAAAATAGAAGAATGTGAAAAAATTTCCAAAGAGAATGCTACCTTGAAGCAAGAGATGGAATATATCATAATGAAAATGACCAAGGAGATTGAGGATAGAAAGAAGAATGAAGAAAATATTGCACAGTCTTTGAAAGAAAAATTTGAACAATATAGCCGACTAGATAATGAATTGGAGCAATCCAAGAACAATGAAGAAGTGCTTGAAAACTAGCTTGATGATCTCAGAGATGAACTTGCTACTGCAAATGAGTATAAGGATAAATTCAAAGCAAGCTCAACCAAACTTGATGAACTAATAAAAGGATAGAGGACTAATGGTGAAAAATGAGGTCTTGGTTATGAAGAAGGAGAAAGTTCTAGATCTGGACAAAGAAACTCTGGACAAAGAAATTTCGGACAAGGAAATCAAATGAAAGGAGCCAGAATAAATCCGGTAAGGCAACCAACTGCTCAAATATTCAATGGCTATTGTTATGTTTGCAAAAAATTTGGTCATATGGCTTCTTAGTGTAGGAGTAGAATGAATATAGGTAGATCATCATTTTCAGGTTAGTGTTTTAATTGCTATAAGTATGGTCACAAGTCAAGTGAATGCAAAATTGTGATGAATAATTTTCATACAGATGTCAGATGCTATGCATGCAATAGATTTGGAAATATTTCTAACCAATGTAGATCAATACAAATTCAGTGAAACAGTTGGCCTAGACAGAGAAATGTTGTATGCTACAATTGCAACAAATTTGGCCACATTGCCAAATTCTGTTGGAACAAAAGAGCTCCGGTAAAACAAAAAATGCAACAGGATGTCAAAGGAAAAGGAAAAGTCACTACTAATGTGATTAGAAAGAAAATGCACAAGAAATGGGTGAAGAAGAATCCCTCTGTAGAAGGAAATGCACCTACACCAGAAGCAACTTCTGGTAATTCCTTAGGGAATTAATTTTAGGTCTTTGGCATAGGGGGCTATCAAGAAAAACTCTTAAACCCCCTCTTGCAGGTGAATGATACTAGAATCTAGATGTGTCCAGTAGGAGAGTTGATTCTTTTCAAATGTTGTTCGACTAGTTAGAAGCATTAGTAAAGAATATTGGAGATCCACATAAGAGTCATCTATCTCGGTGCCTGAAAGGAAGGAAACTAGATGAGTTAGGGCAAGGGAATTTATTGCAAACTAAAAGAGTTAGCTATGTGGGCAATAAAAGAATGGCTTCAACCCTCATTTGTCATATTGCATTTGGAGAAAATAGGTTTGAGTGCTCTAAAGTGATCATTGCAAATTTGTGGAAAGATTCAAGCAGAAAGGAGAATCTGCAATCAAATTCCATTTCATCCTTGAAAGGTATTTATTGGAAAACCTATAAATTTGTGTGATTACAATCATTTCAACTCCTCTGATAGTCAAAGTTAAGGATAGGCCGCATCCAAAATTTAAATGGCATTTGTATAAGTCCATAGATACATAACCCTTAGGTGCATTTTCATCAGTGTCGTATGAAGTCTTGCATATTAAGGATATTAGGGCTTATGTGCATGCAAACATTGAAGATTTGGGAACCTCTCATTTGATGGATTTGTACTCTCATCATATAATTCAAGAAGATCTTACTCTAAAACCAGAATTCAAAACCCTAGAGGATAAGAAATTTGAGCAATTTGCGAAATTTCCGATATCTAAAGAAGATGAATGGGTTCGATATGTGTTGAGTTGCGTCCATGATGAATTCATGTGGTTAGATGTGTCATTCAAAATCAAAAAATAATCTATATGTGTAGTTACAGGATTAAATTCCATTGGTAGACTTCCAATTTTGAAGTCTGTGAAGAATGATAAGGTTACTAATGTGACAGGCTCACGATGGGACAAAAGAGCAATGACGATAGACGATGTTGTCACAGTGGATGTAGAATTTGCATCAATGGTTATTGGCTGTAATATTTATCACTCAAGTCAGGAGAATTCAATATCTGGCACAACTATCTATGCAGCATATGAGATGGTCAAACAAAATACAGACTATGATTTGTGTGAACTGCTCAAAAGCCAGTTATTGGAAAATTTGGCAAAAATCAAGAAGGATAAGAAGAACAAATTCAAATACGATAACCAGCTGATATGTTTTTTTTTCTACTTCTCAAGTGAGGTTTTGGGAGTTGGTAAAGTTCAATGGCATAATGATGAATTGGTAGTTGTTCAGATAAGGAATATATTATTTGGACTAGGTGATCGACAAACCCGCAATACAATCCTATGGGGTTACTTTAAAAGCTTTTAGAATTTAATGCATGCTAGAGAGAGAATTCCTACCACAATAGTGGAACAGTACAAATACACTATTTGCTTCATGGTAGACATTGACTAGTGCCATATGGAAGTTGTTGATCCTAGAATAGTTTGGATCATGCCTATGGGTTATGAAGTAGATGAGAACATTTTGAAGATGTATGCATAACACCTGTTGAATTCTCCACTGGATTAGGGAGAAGAAAGGTTTGGTACTTATGCAGAGAAAAGCTTGTAGGTTCATTCAGAATTGAAAAAACCCATGATAGTCAGAAGGGTAAGAAAAGAGATAGAAGCTCTTCTAGAGAGTATGTGAATTCCTGTGGAGAAATTGAAAGAAGTGAGAAGGAAAAGAGATGAAGCTGAAGCAGATCAAAAGAAAGAAAAGGAAGAATTAGCTAGTTTGGGAACATCTCCTACTCACACTAGATCTACCAGGAGTTCCCCTGCAACTCATTCAAATCAAGCCAAGGCATCAAGAAAAAGGAAGAATAAAAGCACAAGATCTTACAAAGATGTGTTTACAAATGAAGAGGAAGAAACTAACTCAAAAGTAGTAAGAGAGATAAAGGCTACTAGTACTCAGGATGTCAAATTGAACAAAAGAAAACCTTTCAACAAAGGTGAAGAAGAAAAGAAAAAGGGAAAAGTTGACAAGCCCAGTATATCTGTTGAGGAAGTTGAGAATGCAGTGGAGAAAGATAGGAATCTCAAGCCACTCTATGATTGGTATGAGACATTTGATGAATCCAGTAAGAGAAATCTTGAAGAAGCTACAATAAAGCATATGAATGTTTTTAATAAAGCTCTTGTTGAAATAATGTTTGGTTTTCCTACAAGTCTATATAATGCTTTGTAATCTAGGAGGGTGAGTGCTAGAACAGAAGAAGAAAATCTAAGGAAGAGATTTATTGTCGATATGTGCCTAGAAATGACAATTGAAGAGATGGATTTACTCCTTGAAAAAGCTAAAAAGGAATTTAAGAGCAATACAAGAGTAAATAAGCTCATGATTAGTGAAACTGATGCTATTGTTAGTGAAACTAAGGAAATCCTGGAAGATTTTTTGTCAACGAATAAGATTAATGGTGTAAGTGTTCCAAGGCTTTCTTGCACAACTAGCTAAGAAGACTTTTCCTTGTCTTCGTCTAGGAACCTAATATCTTCTAGGTCCTTGTTAGGCTTAGATGATTAACTAAGTCCTGATCCAACTCCTCTCCAAGAGCCTCACACCTTGTACTTCACCTTGAAGGGCTAACACCACTTTGTCATGTGCAAACTCTCTCCTACACTTAGAAGACTCTAAGTGCCAACATCTCACAAAAAATTGAATTGATTGCAGGGGTACCAGACCTATTGGAAACATACCATGTACTTCCAAATGGATCCATCTTGGAGAATCCCCAAACTCCTTTCCTACTGGTTTCAAGAATTGGTCTTGAGGAGGTCTAGGTCAGATAGGGCTAATAGGCCAAGTTTGTAGGTCCCTACTAGTTTCTTACTCAAATCTCACCCAAATGGATTAATAGTTCCACAATCCTTCTATCATATCAAGACTTATTCATGTTCCTCCTGGAACTGTGGTTATCCTGTACTGTACTTCACTTCCCTGCCTATTTTCTTCAATTCACACTATCAAACCTCTAACCGGGCACTCTAAGCTCGCCTATAATTTGACATTACAAATAGCTGCTCGACTCTTCATGACTCCTAACACTAAATATATACAAACCAATGGATCCCCTAACACATCCATCTATCCTCGGGAAAATCCTGTGACCAGATTTCATGGGGGAGCCATAAAAAGAAAAGTTGGTCAGGACAAGACCAGTAAAACCCTAAACCTTAACCTATCTATTCAAGACACTAAAACAACTTAAATCAACTTACTTGCAAATGGAAAAAATTTAGAACTATCCTATGAACACTAGTCTAACATCAAATCAAAACATTCAATCTGTATTCTATCACTATCACTCAATAACACTCAGAGTTCACAGAAAAACATAGAAATTGCATAGCTCACTTCTATTCCCAAAAACTTTGATTACAATCCTCCCCTAATCTAGATCTGAGCCCTTAGTGATCTTAGATCCATTCTCCAGGTTTCTAGGACTGTTACTTGATCCCCCACTCCTAGCTTTTAGGGAATCCAAGGTTGTCAAGTTGCATGCAACATTTACAATAAATTTCCAATGTTGTCATGACAATTTTTGGCATCTTTACATTTATTAGGCCAACAAGAATATAGGACCTCTAAGCCAAGTAGTTCAAAGAACTATCATCATAAATGTCCTTAAAGCATCCTTCCAACATCTCACATGTGTTTGGACCACATTAAGGAACTCAAATCCAAACTTTAAGCTACTAAGGCTAAGCTAACAAAAGCAACAAACAATGACTAAAAGGTGACCTTAGTTCTAACACTAACTCACCTAGTCCACACACAAGAAAGACCTAAGGTCTAACACAAACATACAATTACTCTGACTTGGCTAATGTCAGATACAAGCCCAAAATATCCTAACTATGGAGGTTAGCCTAGGTGTGCTCCTGCACCATCCTCCCCAAAACAAAAGAGTTCAATCCACCCTTGGATTGAGTAAGCTGAGATCAATGCCCAACTTGTTGAACTCTAGTTCTTCTATCCATATTGCATCAGCATCCGGTTGACCATGCCACTTGATCAGATGTTCCTTGTATTCCTTGTTTCTAGTTAGCTTGTAGACCCTAGTATCCAGTATACTGTCAGCTTGCTTGACTGTAGTAGAAGGTAGTTTGAGCTCTTCCACATCATGGATGACTTCATTGAGGCTTTGATCCATGTCTGGTGGTGGTCCTTTGTAATGAACCAGGTCTATAATGTTGAAGATAGGGGACATTCCACTGTCTTCCGGTAGCTCCACTCTAAAAGCATTGTTCGCATACTTAGCCAAGATAGGACAAGGACCTATCCTCTTCATCTTCAACTTGTGAGGGACTCCCTTCAGTAGTCTAGACTTATTTAGATGTATCATCACCAAGTCTCCCACATTAACTGAACTTCTCTTCTATGCTCATCCACCTTGGTCTTATGCTTCATGGTGTTTTCTGTCAAAGTCTTCCTGACTGTGTCATGAATCTCCTGCATTGCATAGGCAAAATCATCAACATATCCACTTCCCTTAACTCCATCCTTTAAGTCTCTTAGTTCATAGACTCCTCTAGGATGTAGACCATAGACTATTTCAAAGGGACTCTTCCCTGTTGACCTGTTCATAGTGTCATTATAGGCATATTCAGCTTGTCCAATCAACTGATCCCATTGTTGACCATACTCCTTGGTCAAGCACCTTAATAGATTTCCAAGGCTTCTATTAACAACCTCGGTCTGACCATTAGTTTGGGGATGGTATTCAGATCCAAAAGATAAATTAGTGCCCAATCTCTACCAAAGAGTCTTCCAAAAATAACTCATAAACTTGGTGTCTCTATCTGACACTATGCTCATAGGTAACCCATGAATTTGTACTATCTCCTTAAAGAAAAGAGAGGCTATTTGGCTGGCATCATTGGTTGTCTTACATGGCACAAAGTGAGCCATCTTACTGAATCTATCCACAACTACATAAACATTATCCATGCCTTGTTTTTTCTTGGGTAACCCAACTACAAAATCCATACTCAAGCATTCCCATGGCCTAGTAGGAATAGGTAGTGGTTGGTATAGGCCTACATTTGAAGAAGTACCCTTGGCATTTTGACATACTATACAACTTTCCACATACCTCCTAACATCTAGATTCATCCTTGGCCAATAATAGAACCTTTGAACAAGTTCTTGAGTCTTCATGATCCCAAAGTGACCACTCAATGCACCATTATGCTTTTCTTGTATCAAATTCTCTCTAATAGAGCCTCTAGGGACACATAACTGATTCCCTTTAAACAAGAGATCACTTTGCAAAGTATATTCAACATATCTACTATGAAAATGATTCTTGTATTCAGCACATACCTTATAAATGTCTACAAAATCTTCATCATCTGCATATAGATCCTTGAAATGATCTATTCCCATGCTCTTCAACTGAATCTCTTGAATGGTAAGAACTCTTCTACTCAAGGAATTTGCCACCTTGTTGAGTACTCCTTTCTTGTGCTTGATATTAAAAGTATAAGCTTGCAGGTACTCAACCCACTTCATGTGTTTGTGACTCAATTTATCTTGTGAATTCAGGAAACTAAGTGCTTGGTTGTCAGAATACACTATGAACTCCTTGGGAAGCAAGTAGTGCCTCCATTTCCTTAAAGCTTGAACCAATGCATACATCTCAAGGTCTTAAGAAGAATACTTCTTCTTGGCTTCACTTAACTTTTCTGAATGAAAAGCCACCGGTCTACCCTCTTGTCTTAGAACAGCTCCAATAGCCACATTGCTTGCATCACACTCAATAGTGAATATCTTCTCAAAGCTTGGCAACACCAAAACATGTTGAGTAGCTATCTTTTCCTTCAACAACTCAAAATTTTGTTAGCTTGCTCATTCCATACAAATATAGTCTTCATCCCTCCTTTAATGGTATCCAACATAGGAGCACAAATAACACTAAATTGTCTTATGAACTTCCTATAATATTGAGCAAGGCCATGAAAACTTCTTACCTCTGTTGCTGTCCTTGGAGTAGGCCAATTGAGGATGGCTTTCACTTTGCTAATGTCCATTTTCAGGTTGCCATGAGATAATACAAACCCAAGGTACACCAACTCTGTCTTGATGAATTCACACTTCTCTAAGTTGATCATCAACTTCTCCTCATGTAGCTTCTTGCAAACCAACTCTATCTGTTTGAGATGCTCTTCTCTTGTTTTGCTATAAATCCATATATCATCAAGATATACCACTACAAATTTACCAATGTAGTCTTTGAGGACTTCATTCATGAGCCTCATGAATGTGGAGGGGGCATTAGACAACCCAAATGGCATAACAAGCCACTCATATAAACCCTCATTGGTTTTGAAGGTTGTTTTCCACTCATCTCCCTCATGTATCCTAATTTGGTGATAACCACTCTTTAAGTCTATCTTGGTATAGTACTTAGCTTCACCTAGACAATCCTTTAGGTCTTCAATCCTAGGGATAGGGAACCTCTATCTAATGGTTATCCTATTTATGGCCCTTGAATCAGTACAAAGACTCCAATCTCCTCCCTTTTTAGGTGCTAGGATAGTGGGTACGGAACATGGAGTAATGCTCTTTCTAATGAGACCTTGGTTTAGGAGTTCTTGTATTTGTCTAGCTATTTCCAAAATTTTTTGAGGGGTCATCTTGTAGGCTGCCTTATTTGGTAGGGTAGCCCCTGGTATCAAGTCTATCCTATGACTTATGGCTCTTTTAGGGGGTAATGCTACTGGTTGTCCACTGCTTACAATGCCTTCATAAGTCTGCAACATATTCTGTATCTCTTTAGGTAACTCTAGCTTCTGAGCTACTTTGTCATTACTTACCTCTCTTGGCCTTAACACTAATGCATATCCAACTCCTTCTTCTTCCAAGGCTTCTAAGAACTCTTTTTCACCAACCATGAGCAGATTAGAACATATTGTCTTCACCTTTGCATCCTCTAACAGTTACTGAATTTTGAATGTTACCTTATCTTTCTTGAAAGTATAAGAGTTCTTCGCTCCATCATGCATAGCTTGGCGATCAATTTTCCATGGTCTACCTAGGAGCAAGTGACATGCATCCATGGGTAACACATCACACAAGACTTTGTCCTTGTACCTTCCAATTGAGAACTCCACCCATGCTTGTCCATTTACTAAGACATGTTGGCCTTTATTGAGCCATGTGACCTTGTAAGGATTGGTGTGGGGTATCCTTGTCAACTTTAGCTTGTTGATTGTTTCCTCTGACACAATATTGTCAGTAGACCCTAAGTCAATGATGACTCTACATACTTTCCCCATCATTTTGCACTTTATCCTAAATAGGGACCTCCTTTGGCTTGGTTCCTCCTTAACCGGCTCTTTTATCAAAGTTCTCATCATCATGAGGTTCTCACCTTCCTCTGAATTTAATGTACCTCAAAATGTTTCTCTGCTGCATTTGTCTCATCATGAACTAGATTAGTCCTCTTATCACCTCCTTGGGAAGTACCACCCTTCTCTGGACACCTATAGGTAGGGTGTCCCATTTGATTGTAGTGATAACACTTCATATTGGCAAAGTGATTGCCTCTTCCTTGTCCACCACTTCTTCTTCTAAAGTTAGAGCCTCTTCCTCTACCACCTCTACTAGATATCCCTTCTTGATGCTCAGAGTACTTGATTTCTCCTTGAGCCCTTGATTCTGAACTCCTTCCACCATACCCACCTCTTTGTCCTCTACTCTTGGAGGTTTGCTCTTGCTTCCTTTTTCTTTTCTCCACTATCTTCAAGGCCATTTGGTAACATTGGCGGATGGTTTTGAAGTTCACTAGACTCATGTCTTCTTGAATAGACCATTTGAGTCCGTTCAAGTACCTTGCTAGCTTGATGCTTTCATCTTCAACCATCTTTGATCTTAGGCACAACTTTTGGAACTCCTCGGTGTATGTTTGGACATCCAATTCTTTTTGTCTAAGATTATGTCTCCTCCTATGCAACTAGACTTCATATTCATCAGGTAGGTAGGTCTAATTTACTTTAGTTACCATGCCCCTCCATGTAACTATAGGACCCTTTCCTTCTTTCTCTCTTTCATTTTGCACAAACTTCCACCATGTGAGAGCTGAACCTCTCAACCTTGACTTGGCCACCACAACTTTTTGGGCCTCTAAGATACCATCACATTCAAAGTGATTCTCAATGTTGTTTATCTAATCCATGACTGAATTTGGGTCCATTTGTCCACTAAATAGTGGCACACCTTCCAAAGCTTTACCACTTAAGGCCTTTATTGCCTTCAAGAAGGGTTCTTCAGAAAGAACAGGGTCAGGTGTTGGAGCTTCCTCCTCCAATTCCAATTCCTTTTCCCTTGCTTCTTTCTCTTCCTTTTGATCAATTTTAACTTTGACCTTATCAGTTTTTTCTTCGACTTCACCCAAGAGCTATTCTAGTTGGGACAATCTTTCTCTTAGCAACCGATTATCCTCTTCTTGTTCTTCTACCTTCTTGGCTAACTCAGCGTTAGTCACCATGGTTTTATCTTCCTCTGGTGTATTATATCCTACTGATTCAGTGGGTTGCAATATCAATCACAAGCTTGATCAAACTTTGCTCTGATACCAATATGGTGTAAGTGTTCCAAGGCTTTCTTGCACAACTAGCTAAGAAGACTTTTCCTTGTCTTCGTCTAGGAAGCTAATATCTTCTAGGTCCTTGTTAGGCTTAGATGATTAACTAAGTCCTGATCCAACTCCTCTCCAAGAGTCTCAAACCTTGTACTTCACCTTGAAGGACTAACACCACTTTGTCATGTGCAAACTCTCTCCTACACTTAGAAGACTCTAAGTGCCAACATCTCACAAAACATTGAATTGATTGTAGGGGTGCCAGACCTATTGGAAACATACCATGTACTTCCAAATGGATCCATCTTGGAGAATCCCCAAACTCCTTTCCTATCGGTTTCAAGAATTGGTCTTGAGGAGGTCTAGGTCAGATAGGGCTAATAGGCCAAGTTTGTAGGTCCCTACTAGTTTCTTACTCAAATCTCACCCAAATGGATTAATAGTTCCACAATCCTTCTGTCATATCAAGACTTATTCGTGTTCCTCCTGGAACTGTGGTTATCCCATACTATACTTCACTTCCCTGCCTATTTTCTTTAATTCACACTATCAAACCTCTAACCGGGCACTCTAAGCTCGCCTAGAATTTGACATTACAAATAGTTGCTCAACTCTTCATGACTCCTAACACTAAATATATATAGACCAATGGATCCCCTAACACATCCATCTATCCTCAGGAAAATCCCATGACTAGATTTCATGGGGGAGCCATAAAAAGACAAGCTGGTCAGGACAGGACCAATAAAACCCTAAACCTTAACCTATCTATTCAAGACACTAAAACAACTTAAATCAACTTACTTGCAGAATGGAAAAATTTTAGAACTATCCTATGAACACTAGTCTAACATCAAATCAAAACATTCAATCTGTATTCTATCACTATCACTCAATAACACTCAAAGTTCACAGAAAAACACATAAATTGCAGAGCTCACTTCTATTCCCAAAAACTTTGATTACTATCCTCCCCTAATCTAGATCTGAGCCCTTAGCGATCTTAGATCCATTCTCTAGGTTTCTAGGCCTGTTACTTGATCCCCCACTCCTAGCTTTTAGGGAATCCAAGGTTGTCGAGTTGCATGCAACATTTACAATAAATTTCCAATGTTGTCATGACATTTTTTGGCATCTTTACATTTATTAGGCCAACAAGAATATAGGACCTCTAAGCCAAGTAGTTCAAAGAACTATCATCATAAATGGCCTTAAAGTATCCTTCCAACATCTCACATGTGTTTGGACCACATTAAGGAACTCAAATCCAAAATTTAAGCTACTAAGGCTAAGCTAACCAAAGCAACAAACAATGACCAAAAGGTGACCTTAGTTCTAACACTAACTCACCTAGTCCACACACAAGCAAGACCTTCTAAGGTCCAAAACAATCATACAATTACTCTGACTTGGCTAATGTTAGATACATGCCCAAAATATCCTAACTATGGAGGTTAGCCTAGGTGTGCTCCTACACCAATTAACATTGAGGAAATCAATACTAAAAATGTTCAAGGAAGTGAGGAAGTGAATGTGGAGGTAAATGAAAATAAAGAAGAGAGTATGAATGAGGAGAACATGAATGTGTCTAATCCTCCATAATTTGAGGATATTATGACTTCTCCTAATGTGGAAAATATAGAGACACCTGTGGTAACTAAGGTCCCTATTGAGGTGTATGCTGAGGAAAAAGAGGAGCATATTGAAGAAGTTGAAATGCCTAAAGTCAATCCTAAATTTGAATCCAAGGTTGAAAAAGAAAAGGATCAAGAAATCAAAATAGGAGAAGTGAAGAGATCTCTATTGGAGCAACAGGAAGAGCTGGATCCTGAGTTAGATGAAAGCTCAATTAACCTATCCACTTTGTCACCAATTTAGATGATGAAGGTTGCTAAAATTGCTCAAGCCAAAGCCAATGAGAGGATACTAAAATCTCACGTAGAGGATAGTGAATTGCTAAATCTTGCATTTGGAGTTTTAAAGAAAATAATGTCTACTTATGTTATGGACCCATCAAGTTCCTCCTTCGGTGATTTAAAGAAGCTAATAAATTCTGTAAATTCTCATTTTGAATCTTTTGAGAAATCAACTTTGGTTAAAGTGAAAAAAGAGTTCAAGGAAAAGAGAGTTGGTAGCCTAAATGAATTGATTGCCAAAGACAAAGATCTGTTAGGAACTTGCATAAAAAATATTCAAGATACTATGTCTGAAGGAGGAAAAGTGTACAAGTCTTGCTTGGTCTTGTAAAAATTTGCTGAAGAAAATGAGAAGAAGGTGAAAGACATTGAGAAATAGTTGGTCACTATCTCCAATACTTTTGATCTATTAGTTGGTAGTGTTTGTAAACAAGAAAGTTAGGTAATGTCCTTGTTCAACCAAATAAAGAATCTAAAACTTGAAAATGAAAGGATTATTGGGAGAGTATGTGAACTCGGGGGACTAATATGTACAAATATTGAGATAATGGTGAATGCTTTGAAAGAGGCTAAAGATGCTATGGCTGCTCCTAATCTGGTAAGTCTCAAAGTAGCAGAAACATTGTCATATCTTCTTTGCGGTCATATAACCATTTTAGAAACTTTGAGAATTGTTTGGGACACAAACTTAAGTGGAATGAAGAATGACTTTGCATACGTCTTCAAATTTTTGTAAGTCTCAGGTTATATTTGTATAGTTTTGCAATTTTGGATTCCCCAATTTTGTCATTGATGTCAAAGGGGGAGAGAGTTCAGTGAAAAATGCCTTGACATTCTTAGGGGGGGCAATATTTTGAATTTTGGCAATATACTTACCAGCTTCAACACTTAGTCATTTTTCACTAAGTGTTGACATCAATGCCAAAGGGGGAGATTGTTGGCATATGGATTCTAGTGTTGTCATTCATGGCAACTGAAGTCATTTCCATGGTCCATAGATCAATATCTAGTCATACCGGTAGATAAAGTGAAATATTGTGTGTTATCAGCATAACACTTGAAGAACAGGGTATCCGGTCAGTCAGTTAATCTGTCTACTTCATCGGATCATCATTTTGAGTTGTGGATCCCTGGGATTGCTTATTAAGCATGTATGTTATCTTATTACTAAATTTTGTGTTGTTGCATTAGTTGTTGTATGAGCTTGGAGGTGCAGTAGGATGTTTTTTGTCTATTTTCTCATTGTAGTTGACTCAGTGAATGTGGCGCATTGAGGATGTGTAAAGTGAAATTATTTAAAAAAAATTTATGTTCAAATATTTAATTATGGGTCCCAGCTATAGTCTAGCCGACTTGGATGGGTGCACATCAAAATTGTTCATGATTTGGGCCGACGATTGATAATATTTCCAAGTCTTATTAAGGCCAACCTATAGCGACTTGATTTCTATGATGCAGATATATAAGAGATTCGATATATCATTTTGAACATGTGAAGAAAGATGTGTGGTGGTATGTTGCGATCATTAGGAAGATCGATTAGGCGATTATGCGAAATTGCACTTGTGCATTAATATTTTGGTAGAGTGAATTATGCAGACCAGAGTAGAATTGTCGAATCAGTCAGAAGGATAGAAGATTATCCATAAAGCTTAACAAGAACTATAATTAGGCATAGTAGATGCTATTTCATCAACTCACTCTTTTGGATCTATTCCAAATCATTGTAGGGCAGTGAGCCCATCCATTTTGAGCAATGAGCTCTAGGCAGTGAGCCTGAATGCAAGTGCATTCCCATTTTGTACTTTTCACTTTGGGTATACTCATATTATATTGTGGATTGGCCATCCACCATGGTTTTTCCCTTAAGATGGTTTCCACGTAAAAATTCTGGTGTTATGGGGTTGTGATTGTTTTCTTTTTGTTGATGCATGTTTCTTTTGTTGAATGGTTAAGTTAAATGATAAAATAAAAAAATTGAATTTTTGCACAACACTGATTCACCCCCCCTCTTAGTATTGCTTGTTCCCATCAAGAACAAGAAGAAAATCATCAAGGATAGTGTTCTTACCAGTTTTTTAATTCATCTTCTAATGTCTTTTATTTCAGAATGTGTGAATAATGATTGTATTGTGGAAAGATTGAATTCTTCATTGAAACCCATTTGTGTATATCAATTGTATTCGAACATGTGGTGTTTAAAATTTTTTATTTTCTGTATGATGGTTGTACTATTCTATACTTACTTGTTCTTCATATAATATATGCACATATAAATATATATATATATATATATATATATATATATTATCCTATTGCTATGAATTGTATCATGTACAGAAAAACAATTTCATTTTATTGTTGTTATATATATATATTATTCTAAAGTGTTTAATATATATATAATACCATTGGTACATATATTCTTGAATGGATAAAAAAATTATTACATATTAATTTGAATTCAAACCAAGTAATGAAACATTGTTTTGACTTTACTTTTCAATTGGAAATTATAGGAAACATAATTTTATTTCCTTTGCATCCATGGGAAGGGCGCTGTGGAGAACAACAACACCCATCCCACAGATCATGGCCTATGGGATGGGTGCTGCCCTCCACAGGCAGGGCCTCCCATGGGAGTTCGTCCCCTCTAAAATCAGCCCTGTGTTGTGTAAATTCGACACTAAGAAAACCTTAGACTTGTATCCTTTACAACCGCTAGAAAATAATATTTGTCTACATTTTTTTTCTTCTATGAGGTTTTAAATCTGTATGTAGAATATATATATATAATATTGAAGATTCAACAGTCTATAGGGTTGTGTATGATCTCTAGCATGGACAATGAGTGTATTTTTGTTGTAAATGTAATTTTATGAGTATATATATACATATATATACATACACATATATATATACATATATACATATGCATATATATATACATATACATATATATATACATATATATATACATATATATATGTATATATATACATATATATATATGTATATGTATATATATGTACATGTATATATATGTATATATATGTATATATATATATATATATATGTATATATATATATATATGTATATATGTACATGTATATATATATACATATATATACATGTACATACATATACATATATATATGTATATATATATATATTTATTTATAAATATATATATATACATATATATATGTATATGTATGTATATGTATATATATGTATATATATGTGTGTGTGTATGTATATATATACATTTATATGTATGAGCAATATTTAATTTCTAAAAAGTGTAGTTGTTTAAATCTAATTTTGAAAGTATTTAATTCGAACATAAAATTAAAACTCGGTATTTTTATTTGAATTGGAAATTGATTATTAGAATTGTAACTGAGGGTATTTTCTAAGTATTAGATTAGATCAAATGAATGAATGTAAATCATAAAAACCCAAAGTAGCTACAAAACATAATGGAAATACATGAAATAATGATTATACCTGATCGTCAAAGTCTCCATGATTCATTTTGTAGCACCTTCTTACTTGCTGGATAATGTGGCCCTCAAATTTGTTGTGCGAGCAAAATCTAAAAATTGTCTAAGTCCTACAACAAGCTTTGAAGGATTTTTCTATGACTAAATGCCTATGTCTATTGCCAATGCCTATGTCTAAAACAAATGCCAAAATTGATCAAATGACTATATTAAATACTACAATTGCCTATGACAATAAATGTGAAAGTAAATAAATGCCTATAATAACTATGCAAACTGTTAGCATGTGTGTGTCTTCGAAAAGTGAGAAGAAGATGGCATTTTATAGAAAATGCCATTTCGAATGGACGGACAAGATAAATTAATGAAATGAACGATCTAGATTACACCTAAGAATCCCTAATTAGGGTTAGGGCAAAATCCTTAATCAAACAGTCAGAATAAAATCGGATTGACAGTGGAGAATAAATGAGACAAATTAATTAGAAAATAAAGATTTTCGAAAAATCAAGAAGATAAGATTGTCCGATTTGCAAGATTCGAAAAATCAAAGAGATAAGATGTGGACTGAAGATCAGATTTGGAAAATCAAGAATCTGCCCGATTACTTGATTTTTGGAAGATTAATTACTAATTTGAATTAAAATAATTCAAATTATAGATTTTGAGAGATAATAAATAATCTTTTTCAGATTATTCATTAAAAAGGGCTGACAGTTAGGATTGACATGACATTTTAAATAATTTAATTTATTTAAAATGAGAAGAATGTTAATTGGCAATTAAATAATTAAATTTAATTATTTAATTTAGGAGATAAGATCAATTAATTAAATAAATTAATCCATTTATTTAATTAAGACAATCACATATTAAATAAATAAATATAATTCATTTATTTAATAATCAATAAGAAATAAATGACAAAGGGGAATTAAATAAATTAAGAAATTTATTTAATTAAGGGAAGACTTAGATTAATGACGTATTTAATAAATAAATAAAATTTATTTATTTAATAATCATGAAGAATACAAAGACATGAATTAATTAAATAATTATGAATTATTTAATCAATAGTTGAATGTGGACCAAGGACATAATTAAATGTCTTAATTATGCCAGGACGAAAGCGGTAAAAATGAAGCTTGCAAGCCTAGGTCATTTTTAGGTGTCTACAAGAATCTAATATGCAAATGAATAGGTATATAAGCACATGTAATTGCTATTTTCATTTGGAACACATGTAAACTAATTGGATTAAGTTGTTGAATTAAATATAAACATGTTTTTCTTTTTATTAATTCATTAACGATGAAACTATAAATATAGTTGGATATGCCAAACCAATAACAAACTTTAGAGTTAAATTGTATTTTCCAAAAAGAACCAATGAGTAGCAAATGCTTGATATTTAAACAAACTATGAGATTCCATGCATGATTTATTCTTTCTATGAGATTACTTCCGGGACAGGATTCCGAATGTGGGCTCCCAAAGACGGTAGTTTACCTTTTATAAATTACCAATTTTATTATTATTGCTTGGCCAAGCTAATTGTACTAGTGAAATAGATGGATTGAAAAGCCTAGAATTTATATTATATATCTCTGCCACATCTTGTATGTGAGTAATATGTTATTCTATTTTAGGAATTGCATATGGGCATTAGGAACGCATCGAGAGTTTCCCTCCTACTTACACCATTCTACGTTACTAGGCTCCTTGTGCAAGGTCAATGTTTTCTTCGAGCTAGGAAGAAACACGGGGAAGTATTGTACTTCGTGGTTGGGTGGAAAAGGAACCTTAACCTCACTCTTGGCCTTGGCTTGTGAAAGACCAGCAGATTCATGGTGGTTGAGGACCAAGATTCCTTCATTATATGGATATACTTCTTGTATTACTCTTGTATGGCTTGCATAACCCACCTGTAAATTTAAACTTATCTTCATAGATGTATTTTATGTAAAGATGTAAATTTATTCTAGTAACATTGAAACAAATGTATTGTAACACCTATAGGTGACTGTAATTCATTATTGTAACTTGCCTTATAGAATCTATTGATATTTAATTTAATATATGTATCACTTTTCCTTATTTGGAATGTGTTTTTCTTTTTTGAATACTATGTTTAGTATGTGAGTTTGTTTGAGCTTTACACAAATCCGCAAAGGCAAAAGACTTAGCAAATTTTGGATAGGTTATTTTGGTCAGATGGAATTTGATGACTTTACTGCATGTGACCAATTTAAGCTTAGGAATAGGGGCACAAAAAATGAGGCAAAAGAAAAAGTGACCTAGCAAAAATGAGAACAAAAAGAGGGCATCCTCGGTCTGAACGGGGCATGTGTGTTATAGGCACAACATGACCTAATTCAAAATTCACGTAATTATCACACTATGCTTCAAACAAGCTTGCAACAAGTTATGGTCCCCTCTAGTGTAAACCTGAATGACATAGCAACAATAATTCAAGGAATAAATGCTGACACTGTTTTCTACCAAAGTGAGCTCCCTCCTTTGGAAGTGTAAAAAAAATGATGCTTTCATGATCATATCTCAATACAATAGCACAGGGATAAAACGAACCCTTGTTGACAATGGCTTAGCCTTAAATGTGTGTAGTGCAAACCTTTTGGATAGGCTTGGCATCGATAAATCAAAAATTCAACCTGACTCTTTATCTATTAAGGGATTTTACAATGTCAAAAAACAACCACTTGGTGTGATCACTTTTCCTATTACAACTGGGAAGGCCACATTAGAAAGACCAATCCATGTTATGCCTCATGATCTTATGTACAATCTCCTTTTAGGTATACCATGGATTCATTTAATGAATTGGGTTCCTTCTACCCTTCATTGTATCATGAAATATGTCCAAATCAACAAATTTTATACAATTAAAGCCAATCCTAAACCATACAATTCTTTGAACATTGAGAAAGGTAAAGAGAATCCTTTGAAAACATTGACACCAATTACACAAGTAGATCCCATGCATGAACAAAAAAAAATAGATGTCCTAAACCCTTCACAATGATATCACTAGATGATTTGGGATCATTGAATTTTGAACCAAAATTTATAAGAGAATACAAGATCATAAACAAAGATTTAGACAAGGGAAAAGAAAAAGTGGTAATGTCAACACAAAATTTGAATGATCCTCTGAAAGCATCCACCTCAACCACTATAGAGGAAAAAGAAAAATATACAACAAACTTCGACGAAACTGACTATCAACAACCACCAAATCCTAAAGAAAAGAAAAAACTTTATGGAAAAGGTTACGAACTTATGAAACAACTTGGATACAATGAAAAAGGATGTGGTGCTAGAGAACAATGTATTCATGTCCCTATAGAGCCTAACATACAAGAAACAACTTGTGCTCTTGGTTATTGTCCTTTAATAGAAATAAAACCATCAAACAAGCCTTTGCTCAATATGAACACTATTACAAAGGATTTGTCTAAACCAACTTTAACAATAGTGCATCCTAAATTGATAGACACTAGTGATATTGATTATTATCCTTTGAAAGAAATGAAACAAACAAAGAAATCTTCTCTTACTGTCAATGTCATCTCGCAAAAACACTAATGATTTCAATTCATTAGATTTTACACCCTCCTATATAGGAGAGAACAAAATCTCACAACCTAAAGAGTCTTGTGTAGGTATGACACCTTGTGCTAAGAAAGAGATATCTTTATCGCAAAACAACGCAATATCTACCATTGATCAAGAGGGTATCTTATCGAGACTCCTCCAAGATCATTTTATATCCCTATTGGATTTTAGTTGTTTTGTGGTTTTTCCTTGATGTCAAAATTGATTATGCAGTGCTTTAGTATTCGGTGATTCACACTTATGCAGTTACATGATATATTGCCTATGGAAGTTCATTGGGTTCATATTATTTTAGGTTTTTGTAGTTTGGTTCCTCAAAGACTAGATGTCATAGTGATTGCCACAGGTATATTTAGCTGGTATATTCATGATGTTTTGACCTGATTTTTAAAGTCACAATGTGAATATGGTGATATCAAAAAGTAGTATTTTTGAACATATTGGATGGTTATTCATAATTCAACATTCAGGTTGATCAACTTGATCTGTTGCAAGTTGTCTTCACATGACATATGAATGACATGTTTCATGTTTGCACAAAAATATCCAAGTTTATGAAAGGCATAGGAATGCAGATTACAAGTTTTAAACTTGTATATATATCTTCATTGATATTTAATGTGCAAATATTTTGCTTCATAGTTTATAATACTTTGGGCAACTTTTATGGGATATTATTTGATTATCTTTCAAATAAATGTGACTTGGTAAGAGTCACCTTTTTGGTTCAACAACAATATAAATAGTCACATTGTATGTGACATTGGCATTGTAGAAAGTGTTGATTTTCCATTCACAAGGTATCAATATTGTTTTGAATAAGAAGCTTTGAATGTTAGTATCTTCAAGGTTTTGATTTGGTGGTAATAAGGTATCTATATTGTTTTCCATAATAATTTGAGCCTAAATTTTATATTGGGTTGTATGAGACACAACATACGTGTGACTTTGCTTCACTCATTAGTGACTTGGCATCGGTAGTGAATGGTTGGTTATGATGTGGAATGATTGTGTCGACATCCATGGCTGAAGACTTTGTCATCAGACTCAAAATCATTATGATGGTTTATTAATTATTATGTTTTGCTTTCTATCGGACTTCAAAAAATTATTATGATTGAAAAAGTCTTCGACAGACTTGAAAGAAATGAAAATAGGGCAATATCTTTTTGATTGTGTGAAGAGTTTGGAACCCTAGCCGCCATGAGGATATTTTTTTTCTTAGCTGTAAAACTGTGTTCTTCTTTGGCCGACACTAGAGGAGTGAATCAAGTTTGTTGTAAGCATGGACAACAAGTTATGAGCTAGGAAGAGCTTGATAGTTAATAAGGAAGTGAATATGGCTCCTTCATCTGGGTAGTTATGGTTGTCTTCATCGATCTTTCTTTGGTATTTGTTTGATTTCTTCATTTCATAATCAGGTATTACTTCAGTTGTTTGAAGAAAGTGAGAAAAGACAGTTAATGTTTCTTAAGGCCCGAATCATAACTAAAAAGTTTGTTTTATTTTTGTCAATGTACATTTCATGCATAAAAGGTTCTATTATTAATGTGAGCTCTAATACATGTGAAAGTGTTAAGTTCATCCTCTATTAATGTTTCATGTTTAATTCATGGTTCATGCAAATACAATACTGTTCATACACAAGTCAAATTTATTCTTTGAACTATCATTTGGTGTTTTAATATAAAATTCAAGTTCACTTCACATACTATCATTTGTCCCCTTGGTTCAAAAACAAACATAAATTCTTGTTTTGAAAAACTTTGTGACTTTTATAAATCACTAATTCACCCCCCTCTCAGTGATTTCAGTCTTCCAACAATTGGTATCAGAGCATAGGGTTATTTCATAGGTCTAATCGACCTAGGATTGATTCTAGTTTTTGGAAGTCAGTCAAACATGTCACAAGCTCAAGAAGGTACTTCTGTGACTAGAGCTCCACTGTTTGATATATAGTACAAATTATGTGTTTTGGAAAGTTAGAATGGAAACATATCTGATTTCAATTGATCTTGATGTTTGGAGCATTGTTTTAGATGGGTATATTGTTCCATCTACAATACCCATAGATTATGCTGAAAAGAAGAAGTATGAAACTAATGTTAGAGCCAAACATGCTCTTTTGTGTGGCTTAACCAAAGATGTATTTATTAAAGTCATGCATTGCAAATCTACTAAAGAGATTTGGGAAAAAATTGAAAAAAATTATCAAGGAAATGATAAAGTCAAACTATCAAAGATTCTTACTCTCAAAACTCAGTTTGAAGAAATGAAAATAAATGATGATGAAAAGGTGGCTGAATATTTTTTGAGAATAAGTGAATTTGTTAATGCAATGAAAGTTTTAGGAGAATAAATAGAAGAGTTTGATGTGGTCAAAAAGGTCATTAGAACCTTACATCCTAAATTTGAAACTAAAGTTTCAACTCTTGAAGAAAAGAAACACTTTGATAAGCTTACCTTAGATGATCTACAAGGAAATCTTACTACCTTTGAAATGAGAACAAGCAAAAACAATTTACCAAGAAAATAAATTTCTTTTAAAACTTAAAAAAAGGAAATTGTAGTTGAAAATGAGCCAAAAGACTCTGATACATACGAGTCTCATTTTCTTAGAAAACTAAAAAAGGAATTAGGTAAATACAAAGGGAAACTTCTCTCTAAATGTTTTAGCTGTGGAAAAATTGGACATCCTGCAGCTAAATGCCCCTATATTGAACAAAACAGTGATGATGCAAAACCTAACAAGCAGTTTAAGAAGAAGATCTATAAACCTAAAAGTAAATTCAATTTCAAGAAGAAAAAGAGTCTATTCATCAAAGATGAATTAGACAGTGAGATAGAAGATTCTTCAGATGAAGAAGAAGAGACTCTATTTTTGGGTGAAGTTAAATAGCAAGAGGATATAAACAAGTATGTTTTAGAAGATGATAAAATAGATCTAGAAGGTGAGACTAGAGGATATAAACAACAAGTATGTTTTAGAAGATGATAAAATAGATCTAGAAGGTGAGACTATATTTATGGCCACAATGAATGAAATGGAACTACAAGAAAATAGACTTGCAGAGACTTCTTCTTCTAATAAAGAATTGGGACGTTTTGAGAATGAACTATAAATTGCTCTAAGTGAAATTCAAAATTTGAAAAAGGACTTAGTATATTAGAAAATTCAGATTGAGCAAGATACTCAGAATCTAGTAAGTAAGATTATAATCACTGAAAAGGATATTCTAACTTAAAACTTCAAGTTGAAATTCTTAAGATTACAAGGATGCAATTGGAATTCAAGGAAGAAAATTGTTGTATCTTAGAAACTAAAATCAACAATCTTAGAAAGGAATTTGATAAATTTACAGATCTTTTGAATAAACAAAGGTCTTATGAAGACAAGTTAGGTCTTGGTTATATGGATGATTCAAGTGATTCTCTAGATGTAAAAGCTAAATGTGGCAGATCTAGACATGCTTCCTACAAGAAGAAAGAGAATAGTTTTTCTAAGACAACTATGCAAAACAAAGTTAAGTTGGTTTGGATGCCTAAAAGGAGAAATGTAGAACCGGAAGGTATTTTTAATCAAACTAAATTACATGTTAAAGTTGAAAATACATGAATTTTAGATAGTGGTTGTTCTCATTATATGAGAGGGGACAAAAGTATTTTTACTGAACTTGAATTTGGTGATTTTGGTTTAGTATGGTTTGGTAATGATGATTCATACAACTTATGGAAAAAGGCACAATGGTTTTTGGTAATAATATTTTCTTGCCAGATGTTTATTATGTGGCAGGTTTAAAACACAATTTTTTAAGTGTGACACAAATATGTGATCAGGATTTTTGTATTCTTTTTGATGATTGTGGATGTTAGTTTAAAAAGAAATCAGGAGAAATAGTTATTGTTGGTTCAAGGACACAGGGAAATATTTATGAAGTGACTAGTGTAAAATTTCTTGATCAATTGAGGAGGAGTCTCTATGATCTTCCTCATATTTCCTTTCACTAATCAATCTTTGTGATTATAGGGTGTGCTTTAAAGTTTTCTCTTATATCCCTAAAAGTATAAATTGCAATCAAATCTTTGCAGTCTATTTGGTGTTTTGGAATAGTTTGTAACTTTCATTTCATGAAGGATTGTGTGTTAGTGTGTCACTTTTATATTGTCTTGATTATGTCAATAGAGATATAGAAATTTTTTCCTTGAGAATGAACAAAGAATTGGTAAACTCAATTCATTTTTTTTTGCCACTACTATCAGTTGTTTGGACATTCAACACTCAGTTGCTCTATCTTCATAAAGAGGAAGGCTCTATGATATGAGAAGAGAATTTTTAGAACTCTATGTCTCAGGAGATGGATAAGAAAGATTATGTTTTTCTTCCAAGTCATGCAATTTGTCTACTTCATGAAGCAATGTGAAACAGGGAAGTACAGTGCAGTGAATATTGTTTTGAGGAGAATCTTATTGTTGAAATGACAATGACATCCATAACATTTTTGTATTTGCAAGGTTTCAAGGATTCTTGAAACAATCTTATCTAAATTCTTTTAAAAGTATGCATGGTCTTAGGGGGAGATATTCTAATCTGTTTGCACCATTTGTTTCCTTAATCATTGGTTCAACATGTGGTTGCATCTAGTTCTTCTTAGTATTATCAGTGTTCATCTTTGCATGTTCAGTGATATTTTATTTAATATTCCACTGGATGGTGTTACATGCTTTTTGGTATTGCATTATGGTTTGTATTGCATACTGATTGGTATAACAGTTTTTTAATGGTTAAGATTGGAAAATTAAATTGTTTCAGTTTTCATGAGATAGTTACTTAAGACAAGAGAACATCAGTGAAAACAACATTTGTTGTTTGGACACATGTCAATAATAAGAAGTGTTAATTGTGAAATAGTGATTTAATAGTGCTATATCATAGGGAGAGGTTTCATGCATATTTTATGGTACAAAATATTTTTGGTGATTGCTTGTATTACAGTTTGGTGATTTGTACATTCTTAACTTGTCATTGATGTATGGCAATGATATTTATTACATTCTCAGTTCGTTCTTGGGGTGCTTAACAATGATATTCCTTTGGTTTTTTACAGTAAGTTGCTATTTTCAGGTTGTGTTGCCAACTACATGTTGAAAATGGTAGTGTGTTACAGGTTTTCCTTGGTGATAGTTACATAATGAGTTTTTTTTTGTTTAAGTATGCCACTATTGAAAATGGTATCCTTGTCATTTAAGGTCTTTGTTCCCAAGGCTGATGATTCTTGATATTATTATTTGTGTTCCTATTAATTTCTTTAGAGATGTCAACATAATCCAATTAAAAGAACAGTGTCCACAAAGAAAGTTAGCAAAATATTCTCAAGGTGGCATTCAAAAAACAGTGACAGTATGATAACACAGACAATATTATGGATGCAGAGATATTGTGTTTGCTCAGGTGATCAACACAAGGAGGTATACGACACAGAGTTATTTGATTATGACTAAACTAATAATATGATTCTTGACATGACATGGTTGTTTGGCTTCTCGGTTTCTTTCATGGAATTTCACATTCTCCTTTATCATTCTTTGTCATTGAGGCAAAAAGGGGGAGAGATGATGTGTTTTTCCATCAAGGACAAAGAGGGAGTTTGTTGGTTTCAATTTTTTTGGGACAAAGGGGGAATTTGTTGGCTTTCAGTTGTTTTGTTGTTTGTCCTTGATGTCATTATTAATTATGCAGTGCTTTAGTATTCAGTGATTCACACTTATGCAATTACATGATATATTTCCTATGGAAGTTCACTGGGTTCATATTGTTTCAAGTTTTTCCAGTTTGGTTCCTCAAAGACTAGATGTCACAATGATTGCCACAGGTATATTCATGATGTTTTGACCTGATTTTTAAAGTCACAATGTGAATATGGTGATATAAAAAAGTAGTGGTTTTGAACATATTGGATGGTTATTCATAATTCAACATTCAGGTTGATCAACTTGATCTATTGCAATTTGTCTTCACATGACATATGAATGACATGTTTCATGTTTGCACAAAAATATCCAAGTGTATGAAAGGCATAGGAATGCAGATTACAAGTTTTAAACTTGTATATATATCTTCATTAATATTTAGTGTGCAAACATTTTGCTTCATAGTTTATAATTCTTTGGGAAACACTTGTTTTGGAATATTATTTGATTATATTTCAAATAAATGTGACTTGGTACGAGTCACCTTTTTGGTTTGACAACAATATAAATAGTCACATTTTATGTGACATCGGCATTGTAGAAAGTGTTGATTTTTCCATTCACAAGGTATCAATATTGTTTCGGAGAAGAAGCTTTGAATGTCGGCATCTTTAAGGTTTTGATTTGGTGGTAATAAGGTATCTATATTGTTTTCCATAATAATTTGAGCCTAAATTTTATATCAGGCTGTATGAGACACAACATATGTGTGACTTCACTTCACTCATTAGTGACTTGGCATCAATAGTGAATGCTTGGTTATGATGTGGAATGATTGTGTCAGCATCTGTGGCTAAAGACTTTGTCATCAGACTCAAAATCATAATGATGGTTTATTAATTATTATGTTTTGCTTTCTATCGGACTTCAAAACATTACTATGATTGAAAAAGTCTTCAACAAAATTGAAAGAAAGGAAAATAGGGCAATATCTTTTTGATTGTGTGAAGGGTTTGGAACCCTAGCCGCCATGAGGATGTTTTTGTTCTCGGCTGTAAAACTGTGTTCTTCTTTGGCCGACACTAGAGGAGTGAATCAAGTTCATTGTAAGCATGGACAACATGTTATGAGCTAGCAAGATCTTGATAGTTAATAAGGAAGTGACAATGGCTCCTTCAGTTGGGTAGTTATGGTTGTCTTCATCGATCTTTCTTTGGTATTTGTTTGATTTCTTCATTTTATAATAAGGTATTACTTCAGTTTTTTGAAGAAAGTGAGAAAAGAAAGTTAATGTTTATTAAGGCCCGAATCATAACTAAAAATTTTGTTTTATTTTTTTCAATGTACATTTCATGCATAAAAGGTTCTATTATTAATGTGAGCTCTGATACATGTGAAAGTGTTAAGTTCATCCTCTGTTAATGTTTCATGTTTAATTCATGGTTCATGCAAATACAATATTGTTCATCCACAAGTCAAATTTATTCTTTGAACTATCATTTGGTGTTTTGATATAAAAGTCAAGTTCACTTCACATACTGTCATTTGTCCTATTGTTTCAAAAACAAATACAAATTCTTGTTTTGAAAAAGTTTGTGACTTTTATAAATCATTGATTCACCCCCCCTCTCAGTGATTTCAGTCTTCCAACAATCCCTCCCTCCAAGAACATGAAAGAAATTTTATTACAAGAGTTCATTTTGTGCATATCTTAGATTTCATGGTCATGCTACTAACGAATGCAAGGTTTTGAGTAGTAAAATACATCTTAAGGAGTTTGGTGCTCTTCCTTATGTGGGGGCACCTAATTCCTCTAATCAATAGCGATTTTCACTCTAGCATGTTTCTCATCAATCATTTTGGTTCATCCTTGTCCTAAACTAAGTGGGGGAAAGGGGTTAGGTAGCCCTATCCTCGTATGTCATTCGTTGATTGCCTCTTTTGGCTAGTTGACCTCCTTCCATGTATATGTACAAGCAAGCTTGGGATGTGGATGACATGCCTCAAGTTGGCTCCAATGTGATGTTCTGAGTTTTGGGGGCAATCCCTTCCCTTCTCATGACGTAGCTTATTGGAAACATATGACTTGACATAGGGATTTCCGAATAGGTTCTCATTTCTTCTTCTACTTTAAAGAAATTTCCCATATCAATAGTGTTCAGAACCACTCTAAATTTGGGGCATACATCAACACTCATGTTTCATTGTGTGATTTTCTTTTTTCTTGCGATGCGTCCTTTTCTTGGTGGTTTCATTGTGTTTGATTTCATCTAAGAGCATGATATTTCTTTGAATTTTCCTCTCTTGGAAACATTAAGTACAATGTTCCCTAAGATGAGACCTTGCATTTGTCCTCTCTTGTTCAAACGTTAAGCACAATGTCCCCTAAGATTAAGACCTCGCATGAATTAAGAAAAATCCATTTGAGCATCCCTCACTCTTATTGTGTTGCATTTTTTGTACCTTATTAAATTCATGGAGGTATGGCTTTGCTATGGTCCCCTAGGGCTTACCTAGTGAACAACTAGCTTCACTAGCCCTTGTGAGCATGCATTTTTATACCTTATTAAAGTCATAGAGGTATGGCTTTGATATGGTCCCTTGGGGCTCACCTAGTGAACAACTAGCTTCACTAGCCCTTGTGAGCATGCATTTTCTTTTTTGCCTTATCACAATCATGGAGTATGACATTGATATGGACTTCCTAGGGCTCACCTAGTGAACAAATAGCTTCACTAGCCCTTGTGAGTCTGTGTTTTTTTTGCATAGTGTACAACGTGATCCACTTGTAAACATCTTTTGGAAAAACAACCTATACCTAGTCCACAACGTGTTGGACGACCAATCAAATCTTGATCCGTTGCATTTTTCTTTTTCCTTTTTCGATGTTGTATGTTTGCGATATGGTTATGGCTTCATCATCTGTGAGTGTGTTCCTTTGTGCCTATGTTGGTTTTCCATAGGATTTTGATCCTAAGGGCTTGGCCATCCTCTTGGTTATTGTCATCCTATCTTACTAGCATTCGTACATTTGAACCCCTCTTGATTGTGTGGTTGGCTACTTTAGTGTGAGTTTGAAGCAAGTTCAGCCTCTCACTAAAGTGGGGGATAAATGTAGTGTAGGAAAATGCATA
The DNA here is from genome assembly GCA_007258455.2 of Sequoia sempervirens. Lineage (NCBI taxonomy): Eukaryota > Viridiplantae > Streptophyta > Pinopsida > Cupressales > Cupressaceae > Sequoia > Sequoia sempervirens. The sequence goes on from VDFB02193867.1 coordinate 174,709,352, forward strand.
CCCTTGCATTTTCACACTTGTTTGGGCCCACCTTTCTTTGTTTATCCCTATTTATATCTTAATTGGTCCTATTTTGCATCCACAATCCTAATGAATTATATCTTTTATGGCTAATTCTGAAAAACATCAAAGGGGAAATGATAATTTTGGCTTTGTCACTAATTTTTGGGTCAGGACTAAGACACCACATAGGGCTTCTTTTTCCTCCAAAGGTCTTGGGACCCTAATTTTAATTGCACCTTAAATGGGCCCCTTGTTGGATTATGTTCCCCAAGTTTCATGTCTTGGGACTAAGATGCCACCTAGGGTTTTTTAGTCCCCCTTAAGGTATTTTTGGGATTTAATTACAAACCTTGGTAGGATTTAGCCTCCTTTAATTAGTGAATTCATATGTCAGCTTTTTGTGGTGTAATTTTGGCATATTAAACATGGATAAGTATAAATACAAGGTTCCTTTCTCTCATTTTCATATCTAAGCAATCTAAGCACTCTATATCCAAGCTAGCCACTTCACACAAGTTTGCAGACTTCATACAAGGGTTTGGTGAGTTGTAACATTGCATGTTGTTCATTCATAATTTTCCTTCATTATTCTATTTCATTTCAAGGTTTGATTACCAACAAGGGATTCGACTAAGGAAAACCCCCATTTACTAACAATCAACAAGTTTTTCCTCTCTTGTATGTTCATGATTTCAGATTTTGTAGATTTCATTTGAATACTTGAAGATCATTTGAAATGCAAAGTTTCATTGCAAAGTTTCCATATTCACATAAACTCACCTACAGGCTAGATCTTAAAGTTTTAGGACCAGAGATCTAAGAAGAAGGAAGTACAAACATTAGACCTCAAGATCACTTTCAGAGATTTCAAAAATTCAGATCTAGACTAAGTCGCCACCTCGGGCATCTTAGTCCTCCAAGTGGAATTTTGTAGAGATTCTTTCGGATTCTATTTCGACATATAAATATTTTACATTTCCCCCAAAAAATAGCAACGACACTAAGTCAACAGTAAGGGTTTCTTAGTCCTCCCTAGCATATTTTGATAACATTTTTGCATTTCCAAAATCCTCTTCACATTTCCATAATTCCTAGGTACACATACCCTAACTTCTTGTTACTTAATTTTGTCATTTTCACTCATCATTTGGCTTGCATTACTATGTTTCGTGAGTTGAATGTTAAATTTTATTTTCCAAGCTTTTGCTTGGTGGTGAACCCCTTGAAGCTTGAAGAATCCCCTCCTAGGTATTCCTTGTTGAGAATTGACTCACCTTTGGGGTTGATAGTCAATCTAATTTGGGATCCTAGGGCATATTTGAGTGACAATTGGAGAAGTTGTTGGAAAAATGAGTAAAGTTATCGATTTGTTTCCATTGATGTCACCATGTTGGTAGTATGCTAGCAGTTGGGTCTGGTACTCTTATACCGGTGCTTATCCTCTCTGGTGGTTGGTCCGATATTTTGGTTTCCTATCTGGTATTCTAGTCTGCACTTCTCTACGAATGATAATCTCTAGTTGTGGTTTTGGGAAACTACTAATGGATGTTAAAGGTGTGCATGATCAGGTTATTTCATGCTCTGGTACTCGTACAACATAGTAGCAACCAACAGATTGATTTTTTCCTTGTTGCGTTGAAGATTATTCCTGGCCGACTTGTTAAGTTAATTTTTATTTGATGTGAAAACTTATGTGTGACCTATTTCTTGGTCCAAGCCAACATGATGAAATGTGCTAAAGATTGTTTTGTGTGTTTGGAAATATTTTGTGAACTATTAGTGCTTGCAATGGAGATCAGGTACATATATAAGTATATGGCGAACATTTTGTGAGAGCGAGTGAGTAAGTGTGAATGGGTGTGTGTGAATATGTGTGGTGAGTCTGTAGGAAAGTGATAGAGGAAATAGTGAAGAGGTAATGAATGTGAAGGTGTGATCAGAAAGGCAGCAGCTATGAGAATATCCAGAATTGTATCAGTACATGTTAGGTGCATCTTTCCAGTTCATTTTTGGGTTATAAAGCCTTACTTTGTTTTGTACAATTTTTCTGTAGGCAGTGATCCTCTTGTTGGACAGTGAGTCCTTTTTGTAGGTAGTGAGTCTTTGTACTTGGACAATGAGTCCTTTTGGCAGTGAGTCTCCTTTTTAAAATACTATATAGTGTGAGTTAACCCTCACCATGGTTTTTCCCTTATTGGGTTTTCCACGTAAAAATATGGTGTTCGTTGTGTTGATTTACTTTCTAGTATCTATGTTTCATGCTCATATTTAGTAACAAAATAGTGTGGTTGAAGATTTTATAAGTGATAATGTTTTAAGTTTGAACTTGTGTGACAACTAATTCACCCCCAACTCAGTTGTCTTGCACCTATTTAACAATTGGTATCATAGCTCTTGGTTCCTCCGGTAAAGTCTAACAGCTTGAGGGAGATCCTAAAGATGGATATAATGAATGAAAAAGGAGAACTTTGGATTGCTCTTGAAGATCTTGATAAAGTGGAAAAAGAAAACAAAGATTTGAAAGAGAATCTTGATTAAGCAAATGGATGTGTTCGGAAATTGAAGGAACAATTGAAGAAATTTAAGGAAAGACATAGAGAAGTAAGTGAATAGCTAAAACAAGAGATAGTTGGACTGAAAGTGAGAGTAGAAGAAAAGAAAAGGATTGAAGAATGTCTTAATACAATGGTGCAGAACAAGTCTGAAGAATGTTCCAGACTCGAGCAGGAGATAGTAAATTTGAGAGTGGAATTAGAGAAGGCTAAACTCTGAGAAAATAATTTCAGATCCAACTCTGGTAAACTTGAAGAACTACTTGCAGGACAAAAACCATGTAAAGACAAAGGTGGCTTAGGAGTTGATACCGGTGAATGTTCTAAAGATGTGAAGAAGAATCAAGGTAAGAGGAAGCAGAGAAGGAATTTTGCAAGATGACCGCCTATGAAACAACCTAATGCACAAAGGTTTTGATGGTGTTTTCTGCACAACAACAACTCAGACATAATGTGATATTCTATCTCTCTTGAAAGGTAAATCTCTATCAACAAGCCTCAAGAGATAACCCCAAGGTCTCTAATGTCAGGTCTTGACAATGCAGTAAAACAACTCAGTGATAAATATGAAAATGTTGGTAATCACAAGGGGCCTTACAAATGAAAAATGTTGGAAGTATGCTTTCATCAGATGTAACAATATGGTGATGCTTTCAATCCTATAACTAACCCAAATTCAAAGAAATATCAAAAGAGATCAGGGTTCAAAGATATCTCTAATACTAACACCTAAGATTAATCATAACAATGATGAATGTTGCAAATGGATAGATCCCCAATAAAACCAATCTCTGCTTTGATCAAGGACAAGCCTACAACTACACATAAATGGTGAAATCTTCTAAGGAAATTGAATATTTTCAAACTATGAACATTCATTCACATACCCAATTATTGGAGCAATGTAAACAATCATTCACAGATGAAATAAGCACAAAATGAGGCCCATACTAACTTTACACAACAATCTACAATCAAAAAATTACTAAAAGTATGGACTGGAGATCGATCAACATCATTCATACTTCATCATCATTGCAAAAGAACTAAAATCTATCATCTAACATTGAGAATCAAGAATAAGAAACCATAAGCTATTGAAGCTAAACACAAAGTTTCCAAATCAACAATCTATTTGCATTAACTCCTCCAAAAATTACCTAATAGTTTCCAGCTCTCTCTCCTCTCCCACAACTAATTTTTGAAATCTACTTGCCAACTCTGCCCTTCTAACCCCTAAAATCTAAACCCCTACAAAATGAGAAGGCAAAGGCCTTTATAGATATTACATTTCAATTTCAATGGCCAGGATTAAATCAATCCAAGGGCTCAAATCAATCCTCTAGAAGTATCAAGAGGTTACATTTAATTTGGGACCTCATGGTACATCATCATCCAATCAATTGCATTTAATTACATTATGGCCCAATGACATTAATTTTGAGAAAATCCTCATTGGAGAATAAATACAACTTCACATGACTCTCCTTGTTAAAGGCACCTCTCCAATTGGCATACAGCTAGTGGCACAGAATTATAGGTAGGTGCATATTAAATATTTAATATTCATTTATAATCTATTCCAAATTTTCCTCCTAGAACGAATTCATATGCAAGTCCCCTCTTAATTTTTTTAATCCTAAAAAATAAATACGATCATTAGTAGCTCACATGTAAAAATCCAATCCATAAAACATTAAAATTAAGCATAAATAAACCTTTGGAAAATTCAAATCCATCATAAAACTTCATATATTTAACCTTATTAAGAAATTTTAGAGTTTACGAAGTTCACAACAAGAAGTTTGGGGAATCTGCTAGGAGGTGTATTTTTGGAGTGATAAGAGCTTCAGGTAATCCGAGACAGGAGGGATTTTTCGAGTGACAGGAGCTTTGGGTAATCTGAGACAAGAGGGATTTTCCGAGTGACAGGAGCATTGGGTAATCTGAGACAGGAGGTATTTTCTAAGTGATAGGAGCTTCGAGTAATATGTGATATGAGGGATTTTCCAAGTGACAAGACCTTTGGGGAATCCGAGATAGGAGGGATTTTTCAAATTTTAGGATAGCTTGAAATCCTCGAAACCCCATAACTTTTTACCAAGAAGGAATTTTCAAAAAGTTAAAAAAGAAACCTAGCCTAATTTTTCATTCTTAACCCACGGGTGCAAGAAATATTTACATATGACATTGAAAATTCACTTCAAAATCCCCATTTCCAAAATCCATGATAGGTGGATTTCTCCTAGACCTTTGAAATGCTTTAAAATATTTCCTTCATCAAATCAAACCCGAACTTAATCACAAAATAACCTCCCAAGAAGAGAAAAACTAAAGATTAACAAATCCAAAATGCGGAGATGTAAAAGAGGAAAGAGGGTCCCCACCTTTGGTGGGGCATGCATGTGAAAAGTGCACAAGGTAACTCTCTTTTGATGGTGTTTGTTTTTCTTGTAACAAATATGGTCATAGAGCAACTGATTGTAGAAGTAGGATAAACCATTTTTCTAGCTCTCTTTCTAGAAAATGTTTTGAATGTGGGAAGTTTGGACATAAGGGTACAAAATGCATATCTTAGGTAAGTTTGATTAGTTAGGTAATGAGAAAGAGGTTTAATGAAGGCAGAAGAAATCAATTCTTTAATGGTTACTGCTATGCCTACAATAAATTTAGACACAGAGAAAAATGGAATAATGGAATAATGGAGGATAGTCTAATAAAAAAGGTGTGATCTGCTATAACTGCAATAAACCTAGGCATGTATCTAAAGTTTGCAAGAATAAGAAAGGAAAGAAATATGCTCTAGAAGAGAAGAGTGAACCAGTAAAAATGATTGATAAAGAAGAGATGGAGTAAGAGATGGAGAAGACTTGGAAGAAGAAAGAAGAAGAAGAAGAGAAATCTAAGACTCTTGATGTGTCTATACCCTCATCCAATATAGATGACTTATTTGAATTTTAGACCTAGCATGGTCTTAGGGGGGCCATTATCAGAAGATCATAAAAAATCATGGAAGAATGGTGTGTCAAAGGTTGGCACATGATCAGAATGTGAAGAATGTTGGTAAGAGACACTACAAATGTTTTCTGGTGTTGTCATTTATGGCAACCCTAGTCGGTGATTGGATCCGCACGTCATCATTTGCTCATACTAGTAGACAGATTGAAGACAGTCAAGGAAGAATAGTGCATCCAAAATTTTTGTGCTCATTGATTCACATGCAAAATTTTTGTTGTTATTTTGAGTTGTGGATCTCATGGTAAATTTATCCATGTATGTCTAATGTTATCCAAAAATCTTAGTGCCTCGTATCAAGTTGTTTGCAAGTCTGGAGATTCAGTTGGATATCTTTTTGTTCATCAATGTTTTGTGGCCGACTCAGATGATATAACGTGTCGCGAATATTCGAAGAGTGTTTACTCAAATGTTTTTATGTTTGAACATCTTGATTTGGGTCTGAGCTAAGTTGTGGATGACCATTTTGGATGGACATTGAATATTATTCATGATTTGAGCCGACAGTTGTAAATATTTTAAGTTTTAGTGAAGTTGACTTGTTGTGACTAAATTCTTAGTCGCGGATATATATATATATATAAATGATCAATCATATCATTTTGTGTGTTAGTAAGGTGTTTCGATGTGTGTTGCTAATATCAGAAGGGTGATTGAGCGATTATGCATAGTTTCACTTGTGCATTAAATATTTTGTGATGCAAGTTAGAGCAAAGTAGAGCAAAAGTGTAGAATCAGTCAGAAGGACAAAAGATTGACTATTGAGCCTAACTGGAACTATAATCAAGCATTTGTAGATGCTACTCTCTCAATTCATTCTTTTGGATCTAATCCAAATTTTTGTAAGGCAGTGTGCCTCTCCATTTTGAGCAGTGAGCTCTAGGAAGTGTGCCTGAATGCAAGTGCATTCCCACATTGTAATCTTCTTTTTGAGTATACTCAAATCATATTGTGGATTGGCCATCCACCATGGTTTTTCCCCTAACAGGGTTTCCACGTAAAAATCCTGGTGTTATATGGTGTTGTGGTTGTTATCTTTTTTTTCTTTCATATTTCTCTTGGTTGAATGTTTTAAGTGGGTTAAAGATCAGAATAATAAATTTAATTTTTGCAGAACATTGATTCACCCCCCCTCTTAGTGTTGCTTGTTTCCAACAATTGGTATCAGAGCTAGTTCCTCGAAAGAAGTCTAACAGCTTGGGGAGATCTTGGAAAGTGATTTCAATGGATACAAGCAGTCTTCAAGAACAACTTTTGGTGGCCCTGGATGATCTTGACCAATCAAAATATGAGAACTAGGATTTGTAGGAAAATCCTGAGAATGCAAAGAAATTCATTCAATCATTGAAAGACAAAATTAATGAATCAAGGGAGAAAAGAAAGGAATTATGTGATCAGCTTAAGCAGAAGAATAGAAGCATGGAAGATGAACAAATGAGTCATGCCTTGAAAGAGAAAATAGAAGAATGTGAAAATTTTTCCAAAGAAAATGTTGCCCTGAAGCGTGAGATGGAATCTATCACGATGAAAATGACCAAGGAGATTGAAGATAGAAGGAAGAGTGAAGAAAAGTTTGCTCTGAAATCCTTGAAAGAAAAATCTAAAGAATGCAGCCTATTGGACAATGAATTGGAACAATCTAAAAACAATGAGGAAGTGCTTGAAAAATAGCTTGATGATCTCAGAAATGAACTTACTGCTAAAAATGAGTACAAGGAGAAATTCAAAGCTTGCTCAACCAAGCTTGATGAACTGATTAAAGGTCAGAGGACTGATGGTGACAAGCGAGGTCTTGGGTATGAAGAAGGAGAAAGTTTCATATCTGGACAGAGGAAATCTGAACAAGGAAGATTCAAGCAAGGAAATCAAATGAATGGAGCTAGAAGGAATCTGGTAAGACAACCAAATACTCAAAGATTCAATGGCTATTGTTTTTCTTGCAATAAATTTGGTCATATGGCTTCTCAATGTAGAAGTAGGATGAATCCAAGTGGACCATCATTCCCAGGTCAGTGCTTTAATTGTAATAAGTTTTGTCATAAGTCAAATGAATGCAAAAACATGATGAAAAACTTTCATAGAGATGTTAGATGCTATGCATGCAATAGACTTGGGCATATTGCTAGCCAATGTAGATCAAGGAAAAATCAGTGGAACAGTAGGTTTGGACAAAGAAATGTTGTGTGTTACAACTACAAAAAAATTGGCCACACTCCTAGATTCTATTGGAGCAAAAGAGGTATGGTAAAACAAAACATGCAACAGGATGTTAAGGGAAAAGGTAAAGTCACTACAAATGTGATCAAAAGGAAAATGCAAAAGAAATGGGTGAAGAAGAATCCCTCTGTTGAAAAAAATGTGTCAACACTAGAATTTTCTTCTGGAAATTCCTCTGAGAATTAGTTTTAGGCCTTTGGCCTAAGGGGAGCTGTCAAGAAAATATCTTAACCCCTTGCTGGTAACTGACACTGGAATGTGGATAAGTCTAGTAAGTGCATAAATGATTTTTAGATGTTGTTTAACGAATTGGAGAAAGTATTATACAGTATTGGAGATCTGCAGAAGAACTATCTATCTCAGTGCATAGGAACAGGGTAACCAGATGAGTTAGGATAAAAGCATTTATTACGACAAAAAGGGTTAGTTGTGCAAATAATAAAATGTCATTTTTATCCTTCATTTATCACTTTGCATTTTGGAGAAAAGAAGTTTGGAGAGCTCTGGGGTGAACTTTGCTAAATTGTGGTGAGATTCAAGTGTGAAGAAGATTCAAATATCAAACTCTGATCTGATGAAAAGGAATTTATCAAGAAAACCTGTGAATTTGTGAAAATGGCCACTCCATTGGTAGTTGAAGTCAAGGATAGACCCTATCCGAAGTTCAAGTGGCATCCCTTTAAGTTTGATGAGACTGAACCTCTAGGTGTGTTTTCATTTGTACCATACGGTGTCTTGCATACTGAAGACATTAGGGCTTACATACATGCCAATATTGAAGAGTTAGGGAGCTCACAAATGCTGAATTTATATTCCAACCATATAATTGGAAAGGACTTCACTATTAAGCCAAAATAAAAAACCTTGGAAGAGAATAATTTCACATAGTTTGTGAAATTTCCCATATTTGAGGAAATTGAATGGGTGTGATATATTTTGAGTCGAGTTCATGCCAAGTTCATGTGGTTGAATATACCTTTTAAGATTACAAAAGAGGCTATAAGCATTGTCATAGGTTTAAATTCCTCTAGTGGACTGCCAATCTTGAAATCTGTAAAGAATCAGATGGTTACTAATGCAACAAGTGCAAATTTTGATAGAAGGGAAATGAAAATCGAAGACATTGTTGAAATGGATGTGAGATTTGCATCAATGGTCATTGGCTACAAGGTCTACCACTCTGGCCAGGATAATTCAGTATCTAGTACAACCATTTATGCAGCCTATCAGATGGTAAAAGAAAAAATAGATTATGACTTGTGTGAGCTACTTAGAAGTCATCTGATGGAGAATTTAGGTAAGATTATGAAAGACAAAAATAACTCTTTTAAATATGGTAATTTCCTATAGTGTTTGTTCTTTTATTTCATGAGTGAGGTTTCAGGTGTTGGGAAAGTTCATTGGCAAAGTAATCAGCCTATACCTATTCAAATAAGAGATATATTGTTTGGAATTGGTGATCGTCAAACTAGAAACACTGCCCTTTGGGGGTACTTCAAAAAAATTCAGAGTATGATGCATGCAAGAGAAAGAATTCCTACTTCAATTGTAGAGAAATACAAAGATACGATTTGTTTCATGGTAGATATTGATCAATGCCATATGGAAGCCGTTGATCCCAAAATGATAGGGATTATGCCTATGGGATATGAATTCGAGGAGAACATCTTGAAGATGTGTGCAAAACATTTTTTGAGCACACCTCTAGATCCGATAAAAGAAAGGTTTGGAACCTATGCTGAAAAAGATATGCAGGTGTATGAACAACTAAAGAAGGCTAAGCTTAACAAAAGAGTAAGAAAAGAAGTGGAAGTCATTGCAGAAGGTTTGGGTATATCTACAGAAGAATTGAAAGAAGCCAGAAGGAAGAGAGATGCAGCTGAAGTAGGAAAAGAGTCAACAAGAACCGAATCTGCTAGTCCGACAGGATCCTCAACCCGTACTAGATCAACAAGGAGTTCCCCATCCCTATCTACTCCTGCAACCAAGCTAGTTCCTATGCAAACCCAAGATAAGGCTTCCAGTAAGAGGAAGAAGAACAAGAGCACAAGAACCTATGAAGCCGTCTCAGAAGATGAGGAGACTAAGTCAGATGAAGGTGTCAAAGAAATAAAGGCTACTGGCACTCAGGCTACAAATGAAACCAAGAGGAAATCTTCTAGTGAAGAAGAGAAGGCAAAGAAGAAGGAAAAATTTGACAAACCAGGTATGTCAGTTGAAGAAGTTGAGAATGTTGTTGTCAAGGATGAAAACCTCAAGCCCCTCTGCAAGTGGTATGAAAATTTTGATGAATCAGGTCAAAGAATGCTTGAGGAAGAAACAATAAAACATCTGAATATTTTCAATAAAGTTCTTGTTGAAATTATGTTTGGTTTACCTAAGAGTCTATATGAGTTTTTGTAGATGAGAAGAGTAAGTGCTAGAACAGAAGAAAAAAATATAAGAAAGATAATTCTTGCAGAATTATGACTGGAAATGTCTATTGAGGAGATGAATTCACTCCTGAACAAAGCCAAGAAGGAATTCAAAAGAAAAATAAGGGTGAAAAAACTTATGATCGGTGAAACTGGTGTTGTTGCTAATGAAATCAAGAAAATCCCATAAGCATTTATGTCAAAGAACAAGACCAATGTTGAAGATGTCGTATTTGATCCGGTAAATGAGGAGGTGAATGTAGATACTAAGGATAATTAGATTCCTCCTAATGAGGATAATACAGAAGTACCTATGGAGACTAAAGTTCCTAAGGTGGTATTAGCTGAAGAAAAGGAGATGCCAAATGAAGAGGTTGAAGCTAGAAATCAAGAAATAGTTACTGAAGAACAAGAAGTTGAAGAAGAAAAGTTTCAAGTTAAGGAAATCCCAGTGGAATCAAGAGACATTGTCAAGGTAGTGAAGAAATCTCTGGTGGAACAACAGGAAGAATTTGATCCTGAATTGGTTGAAGGCCCAGATGATCTATCCACCTTGTCCCCAATTCAGACAATGAAGGTCACATCAATTGCACAAGCTAAGGCTAGCGAGAATATTTTGAAGTCATAGAGTGAGGACAGTGAATTATTAAATCTTGCATCTAGAGTTCTAGAGAAAATTATGCCAACTCATGTTAAGGATCTGTCTAGTTCCTCTTCTGGTGAACTGGAGAAGCTCATAAATTTTGTAAGTACTCATTTTGAGTCTCTTGAAAATTCAGCCATGGTTAAAGTGTAGAAGGAGTTCAATGGAAAAAGATTTAGTAGGTTGAAAGAAATGATTGAAAATGGAAAAAATTTGTTAGCCACATGTATGAAGAATATTCAAGATTCTATATCTGAAGGTGGAAAGGCCTAGAAGTCATGTTTAGTTTTGTCCAAATTTACTGAAGACAATGAGAAGAAGGTGAAGGATCTTGAAAACCAATTGGCTACCATTTCTGATGCTTTTGATTCATTAGTTGGTAATGTTGGTGAGCAAGAAGGTCAAGTAATATCTCTACTTGACAAAATAAGGAGCTTGAAGCATGAAAACAATAGGATTGTAGGAAGAGTATGTGGGCTCAGAGGACTAATTGGTCCAAAGATTGAAATAATGGTGAGTGCATTAAAGGAAGCCAAAGATGCTATGGAAGCTAGTGACCCAATGAATCTTGAGACTGCAGAAACACTATCTTATTTATTCTATGGTCACATAACAATTCTGGAGAGTCTCAAAAGGGTTTGGGACACAAATTTAAGCATGTTGAAGAGAGACTTTGTAGATGTTTTCAAATGTGTGTAAGTTACAAGATCATGCTTGTATAGTTTTAAATTTTGGTTTTCAAAAAATTTCCATTGATGTCAAAGGGGGAGATTTGTATTGTGAAAAATGTATATTCATCTTAGGGGGAGTTACATTTCTAATTGAAGATTCTTTTTGAAGTTTTGAAGTGGCGGTGTAATTCATGTTGGTACTGATCCGACACTTAGTCATTTTTCACTAAGTGTTTCCATCAATGAAAAAGGGGGAGATTGTTAGCAAGATACACTGCAAATGTTTTATGGCGTTTTCATTGATGAAAACCCTAGTCGGTGATTGATCCACATGTCATCATTTTCTCATACTGGTAGACAGATTGAAGATAGTTAAGGAAGAACAGTGCATCTGACAGTTTTGTGTTCATCGATTCACATGCATATTTTATGTTATTATTTTGAGTTGTGGATCTCATGGGAAATTTATCAATGTATGTCTTGTGTTATCTAAAAATCTCAGTGCCTCATATCAAGTTGTGTGCAATTCTGGAGATTTAGTTGGATATCTTTCTATTCATCAATGTTTTGTGGCTGACTTGGATGATATAACATGTCACAGATATTCGAGGAGTGTTTACTCAAAAAAAATTTATGTTCAAGCATCTTGATTTCGGTTTGAGCTAAGTTGTGTTTGACCATTGTGGATGTGCATTGAATATTATTCATGATTTGAGTTGACAGTTGTAAATATTTTAAGTTTTAGTGAAGCTGACTTGTGATTAAATTCTTAGTCGCGGATATATATAAATGATCAATCATATCATTTTGTGTGTGAGTAAGGTGTGTCGATGTGTGTTGTGAATATCAGAAGGTTGATTGAGTGATTATACACAGTTTCACTTGTGCATTAAATATTTTATGATGCAAGTTAGAGTAGAGCAAAGCAGAAGTGTATAATTAGTCAAAAGGACAGAAGATCAACTACTGAGCCTAACTGGAACTGTAATCAAGCATTTGTAGATGCTACTCTCTCAATTCATTCTTTTGGATCTAATCCAAATTTTTTGTAAGGTAGTTTTCCTCTCTATTTTGAGCAGTAAGCTCTAGGCAGTGCGCTTGAATGCAAGTGCATTCCCACATTGTAATCTTCTTTTTGAGTATACTCAGATCATATTGTGGATTGGCCATCCACCGTGGTTTTTCCCCTAATAGAGTTTCCACATAAAAATCCTGGTGTTATGGTGTTGTGGTTGTTAGCTTTTTGTTCTTACATATTTCTCTTGGTTGAATGTTTTAAGTGGGTTAAAGATCAGAATAATAAATTTAATTTTTGTAGAACACTAATTCACCCCCCTCTCAGTGTTGCTTGTTTCCAGCAAAGAATGCTTGTTTAGAGGTTCTAGAAGAACCAGAGAAAAATATATTGGTATGAGGATTTGCGGACCTTTTGAAGGTTTCCTGTGCTAAGTGAAGTGTGTGTTTAGTAGCTTTTTCTGTTTTCCACATTTAATGTGCTTAGGGAAAATGCAACGTGGATAAGTAGAAATTTGTGATGATTTTTGGTTAATTGCGCATCTGAAATCATCAGAAAGTGCTCTAAAGATTTCTTGAGGCGTGCTCAAAGTGTTTATGAAGGTAATTTGAAGATTTATTTAGGTAATCTGGAAACCCTCTCTCTGTTTGCATAACGAAAGAAGAAAATTGAAGTATCGTTGAATTTCAAGAAAGTTAAGCAATGGATAGTGGCTCGTGTGGTGTCACCTCTCTGAAGCTGAAAAGGGTTGAAATAGAAGAATACGATCATAGGAAAATGAAGGATATTGAACTAGGGTTGAGCGAAGTCAAATTACAGAATATAAAAACCCTAAGGATGGATTTGTGGAGTGAATTTTTGTGGGTTTCAGATAAGGAAGTTATCATATTCTTACTAAATTTTCTTAAGGATGGAAACATTGTTCTGGAAAAACCCTACTTGATCTCGAAGGAAACAATTGAAGTGATCACTAGATTATGCAGCATTGGAGAACTTCTTGGAAAGAAAACTATGAAATATAAATATGTGGTGGAGCTGACTGGCATTGGCAGAGATCAGAGAGCATTGTTGATTGATACACTTGATGACTCGGTCATTAGCTATGTTGCATATGGTATCTCATACAAAATTTATTTTAGGAATCGTGAAAGCTCAACTTCGACTATTGACATACATATTTCCCACATGATGGTTAAGGAGAATAGACAATTTGATTTATGTAGCTTGTTACTTGAGAATTTGCTTGAAAATATTGCAATGTCATTGGTTGAGAATTATCCATTTCGTTTCGGATCCTTGCTAGTATGCCTGGTGTTTTACTTTCTGAATTCTCTACCAAGAAAAGATAATGTGGTGTGGGAATCTGGTATCCCTATTGGAAAAAAAATTTACAGACATCTAGAGTCTTTGGAAGATAATGAAAATATGTGTAGATTGTATTTCTCATCCTTGTGAGAAAAACCTTACTATGGTATATCTACATTAAGTCAATTAGAAGTAGGCTCTTCATCTGGGAAAAGAGAATTAGAAGTTGTTATCTGTGATTCCCCTCTAGAATCGAAAAAGAGAAAGGAAATGGTTGAAGACATCATTGATATTTCGGATGAGAAGGAGAAAGAATCGTTGACTGCTACTGAATCCCCTAATCCTGATGATATCCATTCTATGATTGTTGAAGGAAAAATGAAGAAGATTAGTGAATTATAGGATGTTACCTCAACTATTGACAGACTGAAAATTGATGATGCCCTGGTAGATTATCTACTTCAGAAAGGTATTGAAGTATTTGCTATTTCTGATTTCTTGCCAAAGAATCTGATTGAGATTGTTGAGGAAAGGATGTTGCTTGAAGGTCCAAAAGGATGTAAGATGGGAATCTTGGTTGAAAGAAGGTGTAAAAAGGCTATGCAAATATTTTCTATATTAATTGTAGAAACTAAGTGTGTTAAATAAATTTCATATATTTACAAGTATTGTCTTCGGTGGCCTATTGTTGTAGACAACTTTAGAAGTAGAATTGAAGCAATTGAAGCCGAGGTGAATGAGATTGGAAAGAACTTTGACATATTTGAAGATAACGAAGGGAAACAAGGATAAGATTTGGTGAACTTCAAGATGAACCGATCATTACACAAAGACAAAGAGATGATGTGACAAAGACCTTTTGGATTGTTAAATAAATTGCTAAAGTTTGGTTAGAGAATTTTTCCAAAATTCTTGTTGATGTTGAAGATATTGAGAAACAATGTTCTAATGTATATTTTTCACACTCTTTTACTCTGTTGGGATTATTGGAAAGCACATGCACAAAATTGGAGTCTATTGTTTTTAACTAGAAGAAGTTGTATCCAGTTCTCAAAGAAAGGTATAAGAAGGTGTTCCAGGTGAAGAGTGTCATCTTCACTTAATTTTTGCTTGCTTAAATGATCTGGATTGTTGGAAGTTTTTGATGTTTTTGGAAATATTTTTGAAATTTTGATTTCACTGTGTTTGCACTCATTTTTGGAACCTTTTTCCATTGATGTCAAAGGGGGAGAGAGTTGGAATGGAGAGTGTTGGAGATAGTGGAGAGAGATTTTTTTTTCACATGTTGCTATCAATGACAAAGGGGGAGATTGTTGGAAAAATGAGTAAAGTTATCAATTTGTTGTCATTGGTAGTATGTTGGCAGTTGCATCTGGTACTCTTATAATAGTGCTTATCCTCTTTGATGGATGGTCTGATATTTGTGGTTGCCTATCCAGTATTCTACTCTACACTTCTCCGTGAATGATAATCTTTGGTTGTGGTTTTGGGAAACTAATAATGGATGTTAAAGGCATGCATGATCAGGTTATTTTTTCCTCTATTGCTCGTACAACATAGTAGCAACCAATAGATTGATTGTTGCCTTGTTGCATTGAATATTATTCTTGGCCGACTTGTTAAGTTAATTTTGATTTGATGTGAAAACTTGTGTCCAACCTATTTCTTGGTCTGAGCCGACATGATGAAATGTGCTAAAGATTGTTTTGTGTGTTTGGAAATATTTTGTGAACTAGTGGAGCCAACATAACAATGGTTAAAGCATTTTGAAAATACTTTGTGGAGCCGACCTAATTAGTGTCTGTGATGGAGATCAGATATATATATATATAATTATATGGAAAACAATTTGTGAGAGTGAGTAAGTGTGAATGGGTGTCTGTGAATATGTGCAGTGAGTCTGTAGGAAAGTGATAGAGGAAATAGTGAAGAGGTAATGAATGTGAAGGTGTGATCAGAAAGGCAGCAACTATGAGAATATCCAAAATTGTATCAATACATGTTAGGTGCATCTTTCCAGTTCATTTTTGGGTTGTAAAGCCTTACTTTGTTTTGTACAATTTTTTTGTAGGTAGTGAGCCTCTTGTTGGACAATGATTCCTTTTTGTAGGCAGTGAGCCTTTGTACTTGGACAGTGAGTTCTTTTGGTAGTGAGACTCCTTTTTAAAATACTATATAGTGTGGGTTAACCCTCACCATGGTTTTTCCCTTATTGGGTTTTCCATGTAAAAATATGGTGTTCATTGTGTTGATTTACTTTCTATTATCTGTGTTTCATGCTCATATTTAATAACAGAATTGTGTGGTTGAAGATTTGATAAGTGATAATTTTTTAAGTTTGAACTTGTGTGACAACTGATTCACCCCCCCTCTCAGTTGGCATGTGCCTGTTTAACAGAAGTGTTGTGTTCTATGACCTAGGCCATAAAGCATACCCATTTTCCCATTGTTCAGACATAAACCAACATCTGAACATAATCTCAAAATCCAAATAAACTCTTCATAGGTGAGAATTTTTCATGTACTCTGCCTTTGTAGTGAATAAAGTGACCACAACCTATCATTTTCTCATCCAACTCACTTCACCACCAAATAAACCAAACACATCCACTAGTAGATCTTTTATTGTCAACACCATTTTCCCAATCTAATTCCAAATAACCTTAAATATCTAATCAACATTGTAAGAATCCTAATATTTCACATCTTTGATATAATATAAAGTACTCTAATGTACCCCACAAATATCTAGAGACCCTCTACACTGGTACTCAATAATCCCCTCTTGAATCAGCCATAAAATGAATCGACTCCCACTACTTGAGAAATGTCAATTATAGTGCAAACCATAAAATATGTAAGGATCCCAAGTGCACTAGTGTAGGGCACAATACTCATGTATTTTATCTCTACAAGTATCAAAGTATACTATTCAACTGAAATCTTTCATTCCCACACAAATAAGAACACTCACTAGTTTATTATCAACTATATTGAAACATTACAAAAGAGAAACAACATACTTCCTTTGACCCAACCAAAGTTTAATGTTATGTTTGTCCCATCTAATCTCCACCGCTAAGATAAAAATTAATAGATCCTAATTAAATTTCATTTTAAATTATGATGAAATATAATATTCCAAGTCCTTAATTATACTATTATCATTACCAAATAACATGTTATCAACATATAAAGTGATAATAATAAGTGCAACATCAACTCATTTGTATTATACATAATGATTAGATGTAGACTTAATAATTCACAACACAGAAATATAAAATCAAAATTCTAGTACCAAATTCTAGGAGATTATTTGAGACTATAGAGGAATTTATTCAACTAAAAAACCAACCTTTCCTTACCCTTTTCAATGCAGTGTTATGAATTTGATATATGATTTTTTTTCTCCAAGTCACTATAAAAGAAATTTATCTTCATATCCATCTACTCAACCTCAAGGTAAAATGTAGAAACACAAGATAACAAGAATTTAATGGATACCATCTTAGAAAAAAGAGGAAAAAACTCTCCAAAATCAATTCCCTCAACCTAGAAATATTCTTTCACAAACAACTACACTGCACTTTCTAGCATTATCATTTGAACTAAAATTACACTTGAAATATTTTTTTGTATCTAAATGTTTCCAATTCTCGGTCAAGTAAATTGAATCCCATGTATTATTACTTTTCAATCTATCCATCTAGTCTTCCGTGGAAATTTCTAAGATTCATTGTCATTCATTTGCATTTCCTCTTTCACAATTCTAGTCTAATCAATTTAGTACTTAAAATAATCCAAAAATATTTAAAATAAAGTGGGATATACCTTTTTGGTTTTCATCTCTACCAAAGTGGACCTTTTCAAATGCTAATATAAATATAATTCATCTTTGGTTCAATAGTATCATCATCATCTGGTCCATCACCAACTTATGATGCACCACCTAATACATCCTTCATGGTATTTGGTTGTAGCTACACAACTTAGCATCATACTTTTATTTATCAACTGTGGAATTAAAACGAATCTCCCAAAATATGTTATTCCCTCTATGCATGTTTTTTCCAATTACAAGATTATAAATCTTGTATCATGTCACATGTGTTGTATCCAATGAAAATAAACTTAAAAACTTTGTAGTCCAACTTACACATCTTTTCTTTGGGTACATAAACATATGTCTCACAATAAAACACATGATTATAGTGAAGTAAGATAGTTCCCCTTCCAATGCTCCCATAGGGTTTTATAAACAAGTATCATTGTAGGAGAATTAATCAATAAAAGTGATATGATTATTTCTTTTACCCAAAAATTTTGATCTAAACCAACACTATTAAGCATACTCATATTCCTCTCCACCAACATCATGTACATTCTCATTGCAACTATGTTATACTAAGGAGTATATGAAGTTGTCTTATGTTGCATGATTCCATTCAACCTACAAAATATTTGTAAATCTCCCAAATAGTACTCTCCACCATTATTTTTTTCAAAAACCTTATTTTTCTACCCATCTAGTTCTCAACAAGATCCTTAAATTATTTAAACTGATTGAAGACCTCAAACTTTTTCTTTAGAAAATAGACAAAATTTTCCATGGAGAATTCATCAATAAAAATAATATAACACAAATATATCCAAGTGAAGGTGCATCTACAAGACTAAAAACATCACTATTAGTCAAATATAAAATGCCATCAAATCTAGAAGATATTGAATAAAACTAAACACAAATTTTTTTCCCATATATTTAATGTTCAAATAAATCCAAATTCAAATTATTAACCCCTCATTAAAGTTTTTATTTTTAAAAACATTTAGGCCCTTCTCACCAATGTGGACCATGCACTCATGTAAGAACATTTTCTTCTCTTTAATAATATTTAAACTCTTTGAGGTAAGAGAAATCCTAGGAACCTCTATAATTCATCTAGAAGATCTAGATATATGTTTCTTCATTGAATGTACAAAAAAATTGTCACAATATATATGTATGCTCCCTTCAAGGAAAAAGGGTTTGATAACAAATCCCTTATCAAAAACCATGGCACCATGAACCATCTTACGTCATTTTTTTAAACCACTTTCACCCCCACATCATTCATCTTTCTTATAGACAAAAAATTTCCCATCAAGCTTGGAATGTGCAAAACTCTAAAGAAGCATTTATCCTCTCATCACTAAAATTTATCTTGACTCAATCACAACCAACAACACTAAGGAATATATTATAACCAAGGTATACCTTTCTGCCATCAATGTTCATGTACTTAGATAACACACTTCCTATGGGAGTCATGTGAAAAAAAGTGTTGAAGCCAATCATCCATGAATTCTCACATGCATATGTAACCAAGGCTACAATAAGAGGATTGGAATCATCCTAAGAGATCATTGAAACTATATCATCACATAATCCATTCTTTTATGTCTCCTTCTCTAGGAATTCATTTTGAATGTGAACTTTTTCACCATAATTCCAATATTTCACCTTGAATTTTTGTAGGAGACTTAGATCTACCACAAAACTTAGATATTCCTTTCTCTTTATTTTTTTCCTTATAACCTATTTCCTTTTATCTAATCCAAACCAAGGCATCTTTGAAAATGCCAATTTTTTCACCTCATCTTCTCTTTAAGAGAATCCACCATCTCTTCAAGTGTCAACTTCATCATAGTGATTCTAGTGGCCCTAACTAAGTTGTCCCACTTATCAAGAAAGAAACACAAAAGTGTGATAATTTGATCATTTTCATCTTTTTGCACATCAGTGGACTTCAACTAAGTAACCACAATGTTGAACATGTTTTGGTACTCAATAAAAAGGCACCATTGCACCTTCAATGAATACTTATTCCAAATAAAAATTTATTTACAATGGATTTGACCTAATAGAGTTTTCGGAACTTTGACCACAAGCACTCAAAGTCACTTCTTTTGAAATATTCAAGAGTACTAAAACTTCCAAATAGAGCCAAATAAAGCACCTCAATTTTCTATCCAACACATCCCATCTTGCTTGTTGCATGGTTCTAAGTTTTCTTCCAATGACTAGACCCTATAGATCTTAATCCACCAATAAATCTTCCATTTTTAACTTTTATGTCTTGAAATTTATGACATTAAACTTTCTCATCTCCACACAAGGTGTGATTGCCATTATCTTTGCAAACAAGATGTTTTCTACATAAATCTCCAATTCAAACTAAATTTTGTTTGAAAAAAAGTAAAAAAATTCTAACCCTTTAAATTAACATCTAATACCAAATGAAATAAATCTAGATAAAACTTTTATAATTAATCTAAGAGGATAATAAGTAGAAAATATATATAATTTTAAACACAAAAATAATAAACACACAATCATAGCAAAACATATACCCTAGAATAACTATTTCAAGAAAAAACTCAATCGTCCTACTTCAAACCAATTATATTATCAACAACACAAAGAAGATTGTAATGCAAATCAACATATAATCCTTTTTGTGAGATTATATCAACATACAATCTAGAGATATTTCAATAGCATAACAATATCTACAAAACTAAACTATAAAACCTCCATCTCAAACATCCAATAAATAGAAGATGTAATACATGAAACCATCAAATGGTAATTAGGAAATCATGAGCTAAAAACACTCAAAATGTGGCACCCAAATCCCTATTCAAAATCCAAAGCTAAATCCCAAGATGAATTTGGAGGCTAAAGATAACATATTCATTACAACGAAACACCCCATTTTGACTCCATTATCTCCATTAAATATGTCTTCTGATTGTTATAACATACATCATAAGTTGTTCAACAAGTGTAACTATCTTTTACAACTCTCTTATGTTTCATGGATGCTCTTATATTTCTAATGTGTGGGGCCTAACATCTAAATACCATAATTTTTAAGGTCCTAGTGAACTCATTATATCATAACTCACTTTCTCTAGTTAAGGATCATTTCAATATTTTGAAACCAAAACAACCTTTATAGCCCAAAAACTATATTTTTTATATTTTATAACCTAAAAATTAATTTTTTTGTTCTTGAAATTAGGATGCAAGATTGAGACACCTTTCCTAACATCTAAAAAATTTATACCATAAAAATTGTTCTCCTACCTAGACATCCCATTGATAATGTTGTATTGTGATGTTGTGCAATAATAGTGTCTA
Source organism: Sequoia sempervirens (assembly GCA_007258455.2). Taxonomy (NCBI): domain Eukaryota; kingdom Viridiplantae; phylum Streptophyta; class Pinopsida; order Cupressales; family Cupressaceae; genus Sequoia; species Sequoia sempervirens. The sequence goes on from VDFB02193867.1 coordinate 174,730,376, forward strand.
AAAATTTGATACAATTCTTCTTGAAAAACATTGCACAAACAAAGTGAACTTGTTAGATTCTACGAGAAATGATAATTTAAACTAAGATCTATTTTCAATCATAAATAACATGCACTTCAATAAATAGATAATAAAAGATCAAAATAGTATAATGGAGATAATATCCTAAAAAGAGAATTTACAAGACAAGAATAACTCCATCCAAGAGAAGTAATAAATCAAACTACCCAAAGTAGACAAGATTTTTACCTACTTGATAAATACCAAAATACATAGTTGCACTTATTCAAACAAAGTCAAACAAATGGTTATAAGAGGTGGCTAATAAATACAAAAGAGTGTGTAAGATTCAACTACCTAAAAGTGAATGAGAGTGACACATCTAATTGATGTATTATGGCATATGCTCTCATAATTATTGTGTTATAAACCTGAGAAAGATTAATAACATGTGTAGGAACAAAAAATATCCCCAAACATTAAAAAAAATCTAAACTAACACTCCCCTTAAATCTAAATCTAGGTTCCTATGTACAAAGAGTTCCCTCCAAAAGAGAAGAATATCAATCAAACAAAGAGAGAAAAGAACCACCACAATAGAGAGATAAAGTGAAGTACTAAGAATGCCCCCCAAAGTGAACATATGTTGCACCCCTATAAAATATTTTAGCTAAGGGAATTTTCTTCCAATGAATGGTTTGGTGAATTTTTTTTCAATATGCTCCAAGGTCAAATAGTACTAAAGATCAATGACGTGATCATGAATTAGCTCTCAGATGTAGTGCATGTGTATATCAATGTGTTTGGTCCACTAGTGATGGGTAGGATTCTATGAGATATTTATTACACTCTAGGTATCATAAAATATTATTGCAAACTTAGTGAAAATATGCTAAAGCTAAATGGCCTTAGTGGTGATATTAACTAACCTTCGATACTCAACCTCTATAGATGAAAGATAAATTGTAGATTTCTTGTTTCTCAACCAACAAACTTGACCTAAAACAAGTGAAAAATTATAACTTAAATTATACTTGTAATCTTAAGAATCATCTTCCCAATATAAATCAATTAACTCAGTATCCACACATGTTGTATGTTGAATCCCATAACTATGAGTGTCATACAAATAGTAGATTATCTATTGAGTTTCTTTCCAATACAACTCATGGAGACCTTGCGTGAACCAAGAGACCAATCTCATAACATATGAAAAGTTAGACCTCATGCAATTGGAGTATAGAAAAATCTCAATTGATTTGCAATATAAAGTAACATCCATTAATGATGTAGAATAGTAAGTCTCAAGTTTTACCAATGAAAGAAATGGATTCGATGTAGGCTTATATTTCTCCATGCAAAATATAGAGATAATATCAAGAGCATACTTGAGTTGTGCAATGAAGATACTTGATGATTTATTGATCTTAATCCCTAAGAAGTAATACAAAATTCCCAAGTTTGACATCAATAGTTGATCATGAAGTGTAGTTTCCATTTCCTTAATAGTGGATAAGTGACTCCCTATGATCAACAATTCATCAACATAGAGAACTAGAAATGTGATCTAGTGGAATCCTATGATAGAATGTATAATTCCATATCAAAGTGGTGGTGATTGAACCCAAATAACAAAATGAAGGATTCCATATTTGAATACCAATCCCTAAGGGCCTATTTGAGGCCACAGAGAGACTTGTGAAGTTAGAAAACTAGTGAGGAATCATGAAAAACCCATGTAGTTGTTCCATGTAGATTTCCTCTTGAAATTCATCATAAAGAAAAAAACTCTTCACATCCATCTAGTGAACTTCCTATCCATGGGCTATAGCTATAGCAAGGACAATTTGGATGGAATTCATTTTGGAAACTAGCACAAAAGTCTCATTATAATCAATCCCAAGAACCAAGGAGAATCCTTTGGAAACCAAGTGATCCTTATGTTTTTCAACCAACCCATCTATATTAAATTTTGTTTGATAGATCCACTTTCATTGAACAAGTTTCCTTCACATAGTAAGGGAGACTAAATTCTAAGTATGGTTCCTCTCCAAGAAAATAGACTCTTTCTACATAACAACATCCTACTCAAGGAGACCAAAATCTTCCCAAAAATAATATGAATTGGAAGTTGAATAAATGAAGAGCTATGGAGTCTACTAAAATTGTGATTGCACGTTCTTCTAGTATCTGAAGCACCCCCAATCTATTTGTCTACCGATTGCAATGTTTGTTGAGCCCAAAGAGGATTATTGGTTGGATATTCTAGAGGAGAATCAATAACCTCTAAATGATGATTAGGAAATGAGATAGGTGAATCTTCACTATCATTGTCATTTGAAGTGGAGGAATCTAGTACTCTTCATCAAAACTAGGAGAATTAAGATCCTTTGAAAAACTATCATTATTTCGTAATATATTTGATGTAATAGTAGATGAAGTGTTAGGAGAAGAAATAAAATATCTATCCTCAAAACAAACACTCCTCACTATTAAAAAACTCATTATTGGTGGGATGAATAATCTTAGTTTTTGAAACCATCTAGTTACCCAACAAATATACAAGGTTTGCTCTGGATTCATTACCTTGCATTTCTTTATTGAAATGTGGGCTCATTTTGTAGAATGAAACACTCAAAAGTTCATTGTGATTTTATAACTGAGCCAAGCTTCAAAATTATTTAACCCCTTTACAACTCAATGAGGAACCTTTGTTCTAAAATAACACATAATGGCCTTTACCCAATATTGAGGTACTAATGATCTGAAGTGTATCATACAATTGGACATCTCTTTCAAGGGATTTTTTGTGTTTTTTGCAACACTATTTTTTCAAGGAATATATGGAACTATGTGTTGGAATGCATTGTCCTCTTAAACACAAAACCATTCAAACTAATGGTTAAAATATTCACCCCTATTATCTATGTATAATCTTGATGGAATGGCCTAATTGTTTCTCAACAAATTATTTGAAGTCCTAGAAGGACTTATACTTCCTAACTTTTTTTGATAGAGTAAACCAATCATACTTATAAATATCATCAATAAATTTCAAGACATATCAAGCCTTGTTGAAATATGGATGTGGAAATGGCCCTACCAAGTCACTGTGTACCAACTCCAAAATTTGTGGGGGCCTCCATGCTTTTCTCTTTTCCTATTTCTCTTTAGGATTGTTTCCAAGAATGCATCCCTAGAAAAATACATCATTAAATTGAATATAAGGTAACCCTAAACCCATGTTATGTTGATTGAGATGTTGTAATTAGTGATAGTTCAAATGGAAAAACCATTGATGCTAGAAGTGGTTCACCTCATTTGAATGAGTGAAAAATGTTTTCAAATGAGAGTCAACAAAAAATGAGAAAGGTGATAGAGTCCATTCTAGTGATTTAAGTTTTCCATAGCAAGAGTGGACTAACTATGCATTTCACTAATTACCACTAAGTTTAATGTGAAATCAACTTACTTGCTAGAGCCAATGTAGGTGATCTAATAAATAGACAATTATAGATTAGTTAACAAATATGGTGTGCAAAGAACAACCTAAAATCTCCTTTTCCCACATCAGCAAGCCCTCTCACATGCACTTTAATAGAGTTGGCATCACCCATTAATATAGATGGCATGGAACATGGCTCTAAGTAGGTGAAACCATCATTTGATTAGGCCATGTAATTCAAAGAACCAAATTTAATAATCCAAGTATTAGTCTATGAAGCAACTACAACTAAGGCATTTCCTTTTCCTTTACCCTTATGTGATACATGTTCTTAAAATATCCTTCTAGTGATCCTTGTTTGATAGAGTTAGGAACCTTGATGTTGTTCTTTTCTATAAGATGAGTTAGGGAATCTATCTACTTAAAAAAATTGTGTTCATCATGTCCAATCCTTTTACAAAAGGCACAAGTGATTTTCTCCTTCTTAGGCTTCATGTCATCTTTAGAAGAAGAGGTCTCATTAGTGATATTGGAGGCAACAAGTTTTTATATATCTCCTTCTCTCCTTGGTTATTTAATTTTTTATCTTATTTTATTGACCATTTGTGTTCTTTTGTGTCTTGATTTGAATCCAAGTCATGTGATTTTGAGGGTTTGATTATACCCATGAACCAATTTTTCTTGCTCCTTAGTGAGTTCTATAGCAAAGCCATTTAGAAAAGGAATTTTATAGGTGGAACCTAGAACACATTTTATGGCATGAAATGAAGAAAGAAATATAGAATAGTTAGGACCAATTTTAGAGAAAATACTCAAGATAAGTTGTGTATTTCTTTTCTATCCCACACATATGTAGCTGCAATTTGATGTCTTTGAACTTTGTGAAGAAATATTCAATTGTGTCAAAATTACTTGGACTTAATAGGGAGTTCACTTTCCAATTGATGTCCCTTTAATTCATCCTTCTTACCAAATAGTATTTACAATGTGGTTCAAACCCATTTGGAGTAGTGGTAGATTCAATGTGAAATAATAAGTCAAGAAAGACAAATATTTACAAAGTACTATATGCTTCACCATATTTATTAAACCATTTTATATTTTTTGCAATCATTGTAGCCCTATGTGGTCCTTGTTTTTAAGATATATTGTCATTTTAAAATTCCATTCAAATTATTTATATTGTGTGAGGACAAAAACTATTAATTGATCTATTAGTGCAAAAAAGTAATCATTGTTGTACAAAAAAGAAGTGTAAAAATAAGGCACACAAAACACCCCCATGTTTTCACTAGTATTTCAAATGACCCTCGTGCCCCCCCTCCCATCGCCCCAAGCAAGTAAAATGCTGACACTTAATGATTAGTGAGTTTTACATTGATTTTCATTAGATTGGGATATTTTTCAACTTAAAAATGTACACAATGTTGAAATCACAATCTACGTACAAGCTAGAAACTTATAAACCATGCCAATGTGTAGAGCTAAAAAAATGAAATTCCATAAATTGGCACATAAATAAAGCCTATTCATAAAATTCAAAAGCATTTAAAGCTCAAAAATTGTGACAAGATAGCAAGTTTCTCGAGAAATATAGTTTTCTAGAAAATTGCAGTGTCAAAAAAAACTAACTTCACCATTGTGTAGAGTGCAAAAGTCTACCCCAAAAAAAAATGTGTTGAGAAAGGATTTTGTATGCTTAATATATGTCTTTAAAGTTTCACTACAAAATCAAAAATCACAATAATGAAGTTGTCCCAAATTTAGTTGGAGCATGCTAGTGTCATGATTACATCAACATGGAATATGTTAAGATGCTACTAGAATATTCCAAAACCACTCTCAAATTCCACAAAACTACCATCAAGAGTCCAAAATCACTTAGTTTAAATACAAATTTTCTCAACTTCTAACTTGAAACCACCTTTCAATAAAATCATTTATTTTTCTTTTAAACTATTCTCATTCTCCAAATCATTTGAGGATGCAAGAGAAGAACATATTGTATTTTTTCTTAAAAGTATTGGCAATAATTAACCTCAAATATCTCAAATAATAAGCTAATAAAATTAACCATACTAGAAAACAAAACTCTAAAACCATATTAGATTCTATAAGAAATGAGAATATAAATCAAGATTTATTGTGAATCATCGATCATATGAACTTCAACTGAAAAATGATCAAAACTAAAAATAACATAGTGGAGAGTGTTGGCACAACAAGGACATACAACTGAGAGGGGGGAGTGAATCAGTTGTGATAGAAACTAAAAATTTTCTTGTAAATCTTAACTTAATCTTAGATCTGATGAATAAGCAATTAACCATAAACAATCAACACATTAGAGAGACAAAGAACGTAAAGATTTTGCGTGGAAACCCTATTGGGGAAAAACCACGGTGGATGTTAGTCCACAAGATTATACTCTGCTAGAAGTATAAAAGAAATAATTAGGGGAATGCACATGCACTCAAGAACGCTGCCTAGAGCTCACTGCTCAATTAAAAAAGAGGACTCACTATCCAACAATAGAGTTTGGATTAAAACCATCCAATATTTGTGAACTGAGAAAATAGCTTCTACACAAGCCTGATTACAGTTCCAATTAAGCTCAACACTTCTTCACACTTCGCACATTCTTCTTCACACTCTACTCAGCAATCAAATGATATTTGTACATACAAAACATAGGAGCACATGAAGCATCATCACCAACAATGAACTAATCGCCCTTATATATCCGCTACATGAAATTCCATCACCTCTTCGTCGGCCAAAGAAAAAATATATTTTTTTAATGTCGACCCAAATTTACAAATAAAATTTTAATGCATATCCACCAAGGTTTTCCACAACATAGTGGAGACCCAAATTAATATCTCCAACACAAGAATACTTTAATTAATTACACCTCGAAGATCCACAACATGCTACCAATGACATGTCGGTCAGGAACAAGAAAAACTGAACATGCACACAAAGATCTTCAACCACAAACTCTTCTGAATAATGTGGACATACCACAAAGATAGAGAATGATCTAGAGACACCACATAACACCAAGAAATAGCAAAGAAGCATCCGCAACAACTGAGAAAACAAGAATTACACAAACTTCATTTAGGAACACTGACAGAGACCAACAACACATTGTCAAACCACATCATGCTCAAAACTTCACGTGGACCTCCAAAAATTTTGGTAGATGATCTAGAAACATTCAACATTAGACCTTTAAATCTACATCAGCTAATCTTAAATGTACATAACACAATTCCTTCTTGACCTGCATAGTTCCATTGGGAACCAAGAATACTTTATTTTACAATTTTCTCAATATCCTTGACATATACAATCTTCAATGCACCAAATGCTAATAGTGTTGACATCAATGACAACCACATATCAGCAACCATATCCACAACATCCAAAAATATCCCCCTTTGGCATTGATGGAAACACATGATGTGAAAAATACCATCAACCCAACACACTAACTTCTTCTGTACTTCTCCTCTCAACTGAAATTCTCTTCTCAAGAATTTTTCACAATACACTTCTCCCCCTTTGACATCAATGGAAAAGGTAACCATGACCTTTCCAAACACATGATTTGAACCACATATCTGCACATCTGACTACTCCCCCTGAGTAGCAATCATGAAAACATCAATCTGGATCATAATATAGCAATGAAGCTCTTGGATTGATGCAAATAAATGCATCTTTAGTTCTTATCAGGAGGGGTGATTACCCCTAGCATTCCTCTGAGATACTCAAAAGTATCATTTGGCAATGGCTTATTAAATATATCTACAATTTTTTCTTTGGTAGGCACATATTCCAGTCTGACTTTTTTCTCATTCACCTTTTCCCTCAAGAAATGAAACTTAATTGAAATATGTTTAGTCTTAGAGTGTAGTACTAGATTCCTTGAGATGTTTATTGCACTTGAATTTTCATAGTATATGGAAATAGGCTCTTCATATATCACTCTGATATCTCTCAACATCTGTTTCATCCATATCACTTGAGTACAATTATTTGTAGTAGCAATGTATTATGCTTCAGCAATGGATAGAGAAATTGAATTCTACTTTTTGCTCAACCAGGATATCAACTTCTTCCCTAGGAAGAAAGCACCACCACTAGTACTTTTCATGTCATCTACATCACCAGCCCAATCCGCATTAGTGTATGCACACAAAGTGAGATCATCATCCTTTGGATACCAAAGTCCAAAGTTAGATGTTCCTTTAAGATATTTGAAAATTCTTTTAATAGTAGTCACATGTGATTCCTTTGGATAAGCTTGAAATCTAGCAACCATACATACATCATTCATAATATTTGGTCTAGTTTGCGTCAAGTAGAGCAATCCACCAATCATTGATCTATACCAAGTTTGGTTAGCCTTTGGAGAATCATCATTCTATGATAGCTTACATCTGGTCACCATGGGAGTACCAACAGGTTTGGAGTCATCCATTCCAAACTTCTTCAGTAGCTCTTTCACATATTTGGACTGAGATATGAAAATCCCTTGGTCCAATTGTGTAACTTGTAATCCCAGAAAGAACTTCATTTCACCAATCATGCTCATCTCAAATTCACTCTTCATTTCATCAACAAACTTCATACATAGATTATCATTTCATCCAAAAATGATATCATCAACAAAAACTTCTATAATCAATTCCTTATCATGATCTAATTTTGTTGGTGTAAATAAAGTCTTATACCTAGTTCATTCATTACTAGGGGACTTATTTACATCTTAGTTAATTTTACTTAGGTCATAGGAAGGAATCTTTCTAGAAGATGTTAGTTGTCATTAGTTGTTATCTTATCCTTTGACAACTACTACATGTGAACCTAGGTAAGTGTGATTAGTTGTCTCATGTCATATGATTAAGACACTTGTCATAATCCTATGACATCTTGCATCTCACCTTGGCTATATAACCAAGGGGTCTCTCATTGTAAAATCAATCAAAATCATCTCATATTATTGACATTGAATACAGTCTATTCTTGTCATATTTAGCTCTCTCTTTTTGTGCTTTCCATTTGGTCCATAGATCTTGGCATCCATAGCCAATTCTAACATGGTATCAGAGCGAATTTGGTGCCATTGGAGAGTCTTTTTTCTGAAGAGAGATTCCAGATTTGGGGAGGTTCCATTTTTGGCTCTTTGTTGTAGGTTCATATTGGAGCTTGTTGGTGCAAATCTAAGCTCACCATTGCGTCCGGAAGGTTCGAGAAAGTCAATTTTTCCTTTTGTTTCATCCAAATCGGTCATACAAGGCCAAATCTATGAGGGTTTGAAGCTAAAGAGTGGTTACCAGATCCAGAAGGTAGCTGCAATTTTGGAGCACTTTGGGTCAAATCCGACCCTGCCATCGCGTCCAAAAGGGCCAAAAACCCTAAGATCGATTGTCAATTTCTCCATTTTGGAGCAAGTCATTCGGTGAAACAAAAAAAATTCCCCGAGAGTCGTACGGCCCCCAGGTCGTCATTACATCGACAATACGATTTTATTAAAAAATATATATATTTTATATTTTCTGCAAATAAAATTTTCAAATATTTTGTAAAATATTCGCAGTTTTTATATTTTCATTGTAAAGTTTTTATTAAAAATCAAAAGCAAAAATTTGTTTTCTGCGGATATTTCTGTAGTACAAAGTACTACAGACTTCACAGGGTATTGCGGCAGTACCCAGTCCCTCTGCGGGTGCCACATGGTGCCCCCGCAGCCCCCACTCTCCACATCCGCCAACGGCGGCAAATAAAAAATCCGGCAGGCGTTTTGAATTACAAATCCGACCAATTCAACGAAAACCGGTAGCCGACTTCAAATTTCGGCAAAAATCAACAAAATATGGGCAACACTTTTCAAAAAGGTCAGGAATATTTGGAGATTCCATCAAAGATTCCCTCTAATGCCAGTAACATAATATTTCATCCGGTCAAAAGCATATTCTAGATTTTGGCTAATATTTCCGACAAGAGGAGTGACGGTGATAGTGACGGCTAAATAGTTGTCAAATTTAACATCGTATTTTTCTAACGTCAGAAATACGTCAGCAGATTCAAGTAAAATTGCCCCCCTCACCATTGGGCTTTTTGATTTTTCAGTCCAACTTTGAAGGCTCATAACTCAGTCATTTTGGCTCCTTTTTTGGAGCAATTTTTTTTATTTGAGCTAATTTTTCATGCTCTACACAGTGGTACAATATTTTTTTGGTTTTGGTGCCTGGTGTTTCTATAATTTGCAGATTCTCACAGATGTTGCTACTTTGTCCTCATTTTGGGAACTTTGGGAGCTCATATCTTGCTCCTACAGTAACATTTTTGTGTGCAATTTTTTTTGAAAATGCATGATTTTTTAAGTACTTCTCAATGGTATGATCATATTTATCTCATTTATCTCATTTTGTATCAAAAAGTGTACTTGACATTGTGGCCTATTTTGGCATTTGTAAGTACTAAGATCAAGTCTAGTTTGATGTTTTTGGCATCTAGCAACTGTAAACACACTAAATATAAAGTGCCAAATCAGATATTTCTTGGGGGGTTTCTTGATTGAGTGATTTGGGTGGGGTCTCTTGGTGCATTGCTTTGATCTATTTGCTTTTTCTCTCTCATTCTCATGGATCATTCTAAGGTTCCTTTGCTCACATCATATAATTATTCAACATGGCATCAAAATACATTGAATATTCTAATGATAGAAGGTCACTCTCTATATGTTGAAAATAAGGTGCCTAAACCTACAGATGCAGATAAAAAGTTAAAATGGATGATCAAACATGCCAAAGCTCTTGGGTGTCTTTGTAGACTAGTTTCTCAAGATTTTTTGTTCCAAATTGAATCATGTAAAAATTCTCATGAAGCTTGGGAAAAATTGAAAACATTGTATGGTACTACAAATGAAGTAAGAGGCTATCAAATTGATAATGATTTGATGAATCTTGATCCTAAGAACTTTGACAACATCCAAGACTACATCACTAAGGTTAATGATCTAAGAGAGCAATGTAAAGCATGTGGAATTGATAAGAAGGACATCCAGTTGGTATACAATACAATGAACAAGCTTGTTCCTGATTATGCTTCTTTTGTTTCTAGCTTTCATACTCATAGATTGACTATGGGTTCTGCATACACTACACCTTCATTTGCATCATTTTCTGAGATGTTGATACATGAGCAAAAAAATATTATCTCAATGGGTCTCATTAAGACTTCTAAATCTCAAGCATTGTTGGTTAGTCAGGTGAAAGAATCAGAATCAGATAAGAAACAGAAGAAAGCTAAGAATAATCAACATTCAGATCAATCAAAGAAAAAATATTCTTCAAAAGGAGAATCATCTAAGAAGGAGAGACCTTTTTGTGCATATTACAAGAAGGATGGACATGAAGAAAATTATTGTTATAAGAAGGCTATTGATGAGTTGAAAAATCTTCTCAAAAAGAGTCACATTGATTTGCCTTCTAGAATGTTTGAATCTTCTTCTCCTACTTCAAAACAGTCTAAAAAGGACAAAGTTCAAGCATCTACATCAGGATATAAAGGTCAAGCTCTTTGTGCTCATTCAGGTCCAGGATCAGGGAGATGGCTTCTAGATTCAGGAGCATCACATCATATGGCATCTTCACTAACTATCTTCTCTTCATTTCAGCCTTGTACTATGTCTCCTATCTTGATGGGAAACAATACATATATGAGTGTACTTGGGATGGGATCTATTAGCATTGGGGACAACACTTTCCAGGATTTTTTGTGTGTTCCTCATTTGACGAACAATCTACTTTCCATATATCATATTACACATGGTGGAGATGGGAGAACTATGGAGCTCACTCTTGATTCTGTCATCATTCGTGACTTGGAGACTAGAGAGATCATTGCTACTGGGGTGGTTGATCATTCATCTCAGTTGTACACTTTTTCACAATTTGCTTCTGATGGTGACAATGTTCCTTCAATTGTTGATCATATGAATAATAATTCAGAGGAGACATTTGGCTTTTTGAACTTGCGATTTCTCACATCAGATCTGGTTCTTGAGTCATGCATTTCATCTCCTCCATCTATTGTTGTACTTGATGATGCTTGTGTTGCTACAGTTTTGGCTCCTAGTGATTCAGTGCAGCAGGACATACATACTCTTCCAGATATGGCTACTTTGGATGACTTTCTGATAGGTATTTCAGACTTGTTTGTGGAGTCTCATCTTGCAGATTTGGAGGACACCATTGTTGACATCCATCTTCTCTTTGATGAAGATGCACCTTCTTCAGTTGTTGTGAGGGAACACCTTAACCCTCTTGTTCATTCTCTACATGATCATTCTTCATAGTTTGGTGTGAGTTTGGATACTTTTGGACAACATTTGGAGGAGGCTTCTTTGTCTTCAGAGGGGATATATTTTTCTTTGTATCATGTTCTACATTCTTCTCTACTAGATGTTAGATTGTCCTCTTCAACAATGTGGCCTACAATGCCTGTTTGGAGTGTGGCAGCTTTCTGCATCAGAATGGAGACACTTGAGCATGCTTCAGAGACATCATCATCCATCATCCATGGTTTTGTTTCTTCCTAAGGGGAGGAACGTTGTTCGGCGAGATTGGATCATCTTCAACATTCAATGTCGAGCTTCTACCATCATTGCAGGAGACTCAACATTGAGGGGGGGCTACCTTGTCTCTCTTCTACTTCTCTCTTATGGGGGGGTCTTTTTCCTCACATGGGGTTTTTGCCTTCTCATGTATCATTGAGAGTATTGTATTTCTTTTTTGTATTTCATCTCTCTTTTGGGGAGGAGTTTTGTCCCACTGGGTTTTCACCTTTTCTCCGTTTGTGAGAGATTGCATTTCATTTGCATTGCATTGTACATGGGTATCTAACATGGCCTCATAGCCGGGACCCATCTTTGTGTCATTTGCAGAATAATACGCTACTCCCTAAGTTGCACTTAAGGGGGGGTGTTGGTGTAAATAAAGTCTTGTACCTAGTTCATTCATTACTAGGGGACTTATTTACATCTTAGTTAAGTTTACTTAGGTCATAGGAAGGAATCTTTCTAGAATATGTTAGTTGTCATTAGTTGTTATCTTATCCTTTGAAAACTACTACATGTGAACCTAGGTAAGTGTGATTAGTTGTCTCATGTCATATGATTAAGACACTTGTCATAGTCCTATGACATCTTGCATCTCACCTTGGCTATATAACCAAGGGGTCTCTCATTGTAAAATCAATCAAAATCATCTCATATTATTGAGATTGAATATAGTCTATTCTTTTCATATTCATCTCTCTTTTTGTGCTTTCCATTTGGTCCATAGATCTTGGCATCCATAGCCAATTCTAACAAATTTGAAGTATAAGTTTCTATCAGCAGTATCTTTTGTGAATCCAAGCTTTAGTAGATATTTGTCCAATCTAGCGTACCAGGCTCTGGGGGCTTTCTTAAGTCCATACAAAGCTTTCTTCAATCTGCAAAACATATCTCCCTTATCTGTTAATTGGAATCCATCTGGCTGTTCAATGTACACCTCTTCTTCTAATTCTCCATTCAGAAATATAGACTTCACATCCATTTGATAGACTTTATAATTTTTTTATGCATCATAAGAAAGAAATAATCTCACAGCTTCAATTCTAGCTACAGGGGCAAAGGTGTTGATGGTGTTTTTATGCACTTTTCAACACAGGCAGTGCATAGGTGCACTACCTCTCTTGAAAGACAATCTTCCACAATCAGATTGCAGAACACTATCCCAAGGTCTCTAATGTCATGTCTTGATAGTGCTTGGAATATCTTAGTTGTTTGATGTGATTTGCTAGAATCACAAGGCGGTCTTATGGATGGGTTATAAGGCATGGAAGTTGGATATTGAAATGGAGTTCTTGAGATGGAAAGTTGTTATGCATTGGCTATAGGTTCAAACAACAGACTTGGACTCCATTTTGTTGTTGGATTTGGCTTTACAATGTGCAATGAACCTTAGCATAGGTCAATCATTAAAAGAAAAAAGAAAAGAAAAGAAGGCAAGGAAGAGGGAAAGTTCCTAAGTCTACAACTAACTATGAATAGTGACAATGGAATTCCTGCAATGGACAATTTCTCAAAACAATATCCCACTTAACCAGAGATTTCACAGTATCATGGAAATTGTGCTATCTTCTAAGGTCTGCAGATACTTTTTCCTTTATTCACCATGTACATGCATGAATCAAAGACAAATGTCTTGGAGCAGCTTTGAATTCAAGTCCAGGCTAACTTTACATAGCTATCTACCATCAATAAACAGCAAAAAGTATGGACAAAGAAATCATCAACATGGCAGGAATTTTCATAATCACCTAACAGCATTCCTAAAATCTATCCAAAGAAAGAAGATAGTTAACTAAAACAACAATAAAACCTAAGTCAAACATCTAACATTGGAGATTGAATCAAGTAACATGAGAGAAACTAAGGAAATACACCAAGTCAATGCCTTTTCTTTATAAATTTCTGCAGCATGTCTTTACAACAACTCAACTCTCCTTTGCAAATGAGAGGAGATCCCTATTTATAGTGTCCAAAAGATTCAATGAATGGCCAAGATTAATTCTTATTGTGTGGCCAAGATTCATTACAAAATAGGGTTTCACCTACCCCCCAATATATCATAATTTAAAATTACATTTTGTCTCTTCCCTATTTCATCCTCTTGCTGACGGCACTGTAGCTCTTTTGTCCTTTAGCCAATTGTTGTTTTCACTGTAGCTACTTTTCAGGAAGTTCTTCATCTTTGATAGGGTTGTCCTCCTGCCCCTTGGAAGCTATGTATTCTATGAACTTGAGGACGACCGCCTAGAGCTTGTCTATCTCAATGATTTCACATCGCAGCGCCTGGTAGCTCCATTCCTTTGCATTATCCTTGAGCCTTTTCCAATCCTCATCATACTTTGAGCCTTGGTCTCTGAACAGCTCTGATTGATCGAAGACGCAGGCAGCAAAACTCAGGAATTCCATTGTGATATCTCTAGCCATCCCATCCTTCACCTTCTCCTGGAAGTAGGGTTTTATCTTTTTTGGATCCATTTGCACAGTGGGCATATCATAGTCAGTCATCAACTTAAGGTATCGAGCACATTCTGCCCTGATTTCTTTGATCCATTCAACGTTCGGATCCACCTTGCTCATGATTTGTTCTAGCCTCTCCTTCCGGTTGTCACAGTCTCGACGCCACACATCCATCAGCCAGTGATCTTCTTTCTTAAACGCAAGCTTCTTCTCCCACGTGGCTTCAGGCAGCTAAAGGATAGCTTCAATCCTTGGAAAGGTGGAGTCGTAGGTCGCAGGGAAATCGGTGAAGAGCTTCCTTGTGCTCTCCAGAGACTGCATCAGGTCCAAGAACTTGTTGGCTGTTCGCACAGCCTAGCTAATCCTCATGTTTTCGACATATGAGACTTGTCAGAACCAGTCCTCTGTGGTCTTCTCCAAGTTCTTTCTTCTTTCCATCTTATTGATTTTCTCCTTGGAAAGCAGTTGAGGTGTGGCCGTGGATGTGGTAGGCAAGTCATCTACTGAAGACCATTGTTGTATGTAATCTATTAAGGCCGTGACCTGTGCCTTAAGCTCATCCTTCGAAATTTTATCTTGCTTTATTAGATGCACCACCGTAGCCACTAACTCCTCAAGGTGCCTGACTTTCTTCTCTCTGGTGGCGGTTCCCAAGTCATGGTGGAGATGTTATAACTTACCCCAGCTTGGCCAATCATGGGCGTTGCAATTTGTGCCGCTCGAGAGCCGAAAGCATCCATTGTTACCCTGGATCAAACCTTGGGCTTCTTCTCCTTCTTCATCATGATTTGGGCTCAAGCCAAGATGGCCTCTAACTTTTCCCTTAGGTCTTTCAGCACAGGGGTTTTTCTTTCAAGCTGCTTCTCCAACCATTCGGGCACAGCAGATTTCCCCTTGGGTGAATCATGGTCACCCTCGCCCTTCTCAGTCAAGGCCAAGATTTTCGCTCCTTTTCCCTCTGGGGATTTTTCTTTCTCTTTGGCAGCATCTTCCTCCTCTTCATTGGAGTCATGGACAAATACGAGGCGTTTGGTAGGCGGCCCAGTGGATGGTTGCTGAATGGGACTTTCTTTTCTTGCTGTTTCTCCTTCCTTCTTTTCCTCAGTACACTCAGCCTTGCGGCTTCTAACGACATGGGTTTGAATGATTTCCTTCACACCTTAGCCATCTTCCTCATCCCCACTCTTAGAAGAGCCTGTCTCCTCCTCCTCATAAGCCACCCTGTCGATGGTTCGGTGTTCATACTCTAGGTGCTTGTGGTACTCATCGGCCTCCTCCTCAATAGGCTTCGAGGCCTCCCGCTCTCGTTCCTCCCACTCCTTAGAGATTAGCATGGTGGCCTCCATAGTCGGTGGCCTTGTCAATGGTTGCAAAGGTTGAGCAGTAGCAAGGACTTGCGCAAGGGCTGCTTGAAGAGTCAGATCCATTAAGATCTAGGAGAGCTCTAGGGGAAGGTTCTACATGTGCCTTGAAAGAGCCTCGGGCATAGTGGCAGTGGGAATAGGTGTTGTTATTGTTGCTAGAGGGAGTGATGTGATTAGTGACATAGCAGCAGAGGAAGGGGAGAAGTCATGGTGGAAGATGAGTCAATAACTATCACAGACTCGGCCAGAGGCGAAGGGGCAAGATGGATAGAAATGTCCACTGCTAGCGGGGATGCAACGACCATAGCTAGGGAGGTGGGTGGTGCAACAGGAGGGGCAGAGAGAGCCAAGGTAGGCTACAATTGATCCATACCCTCTGCTTCTTTCTCTTGGGTTGAAGGTTGTTCCATAGTACTCCCTGTCTGTTTGAGCCTTTTGGGAGGTGAGCCTCCTGTTTCTTTCTTTGCATAAGCCTTGGGGTCTGGATACTACTCAATTTCTGCTCCTTTTCTTTTCTTGGACCTAGTGACCGGAGGAGACTTGGAAGTCCCACCAGTTGAAGTAGTGGCAGCAATATCCCCTGTGGAACTCAGCTCGCTTTTGAGCCCTTCATAAGTCAAGATTACTCCCTGTCGCTTTAAATGAGCCACCTGCCCATCGATCCACTCCTTGGTATGAGTTAAGATTGGCTGGGTTATGGTATCTAGTTCATCGACCTCCTGTTCATCCCAGTCAATTGATGGTATTGGTAGGTTGGCGATTGCAGGGTACCTGGGATGCATTATGGTGGCCTCGTCCTCCTCGACTTGGTCTGATATGGGGAATGGCTACACCCTTCTTACGAACTATACAATCATTTGCATGTAGTGCCTTGCACACACTTCCTTATCATCCTGGCAGTTAGCCCAAAAATCCTCAATGTGGTGGAGATGGGCATATGCCAGCCCCAGCACTTTCCTAACGTGGCCATGTGGGTCCATCCATGGGCAAGCAGTGTGTAGGTAGAAATGGTAATCCTTCAATTCTTTCTCAGAGTTACCAGCACACTGGGAAGTTTGCAGTCGGTACATGCCCTGGCCAAGGGTCATGGGATAGGAGATCCCCGCTATATGTTTGCTGCTGAAGATTGCTTGTAGGTGTTGGAGTTGCCGAAAAAGCTCCAGGAGGATGATTCGGTCATTGGGGTATCGGGGCAGCCTATTTGGCCTTTCAATGAAGCCCTGGGCACGGATGTACATAAACTTCAGATATTGGATGTAGAGAAAGGCATACTGTTTCAAAAGTGCCCTGGCACTGTGGGAGACCCTCCTCTCGAAGTCTCTGACAATCAAGCTGATAATGTGGCCAATGAAGGCATTGTTTACTCTGCAGTAATCCCTTTTAAAGTTTCGGTACTAGAGCTACAGATATCTATCATAGGCTTTGAGTCCTCGCTTATGCCCCTAATCAGGTACCACAAACAACCTACTGTACTATCCCTGATCTGCCAAGGAATAGACAAGGTAGGAAGTCATATAAAATTTGGAGCTCTTCTTTATGTTAACAAACTGCTCATGGAAGCAGTTTCTTATGATTCCTCCCCAGTAGAATGAAGCCTTTGTCATGACGTCCTCGTTTCCACGTAGGATCTGCTCAATAAAGTATGCCATCCATTCCTAAAAGTAGGTGGCCATGGGGAGACCCATAATCCTGCTCAACATGGTCACCAGGTTGTGGTAATCTTCATGGAAATCACTGCAGAAGAGTTCCTGAGGAACCTTCACAGTGATGCCTCGTCTTTCCTTGAGCCAATGTAGATTTATTGACTTCTTACAGCCACCCAGATTATCATCCCATGCCCCCTAGCATTATTCTAAGGTGGGGACCTCCATCTGTTGGAATGTGGGAATATGGAAGGTCTTTGTGATCCCTTTAGGTGACATGTCAGCGAGAATGTTTCCCTCTTTATCAACGACTGTCCTTGTGTCGATTTGATATGCTTCCCGACAAGCCATGACCAATTCGAGGGCCACAAGAGATGGAGGGAATCCAGCAACCTTAGTTATTCCACTCTGTCTTATCAATCTTGTGCTCTTTGTTGTCGGGTTGACCCTAACCCTTTGCGTGAATTCATCAATGTCAACCTAGCCTATGTTGGTGTTAGTGATCTCCTTCCAGTCTATGGTGACTTTTGAGTGGAGAGGCTCACCCCAGAATTGGTACTTCATCTGGTCCTTGTCTTCCTTCCCTCGAGGGGTCCTTCTTGACTTCTTCCCCTTGTCCCTTTCGGTAGATGCCCCTGAAGGTCCTACACCCAGTTCAATATATTCTACAAACAAGGGCATATTTAGCACAATGGATCACAAAAGTATTCATGTTATCCAATACCCTGAAAACAATATTTATTTCAAACAATCATTTAAACATATCATGACCATATATCCCTAGATGTTACTGATCTTTTGATTAGGGGAATTTAGACAATTCAGGCCTAGAGGGCCGGACTTCCTCGACAGGAATGCTATTTAGAAGGGAAAACAAGGCAGAAGGCTCCCAGAGACTCCCTTCAGTCAAATTTTAGTGTTTCAAGAGGTTGGCAATGAAGAGGACCAAAATTCAGCATGTGGGTCGAAGTTAGATTTCAGATTTGGGCTCATTTGGATCGTCTTAAGGGAACTCGAAAGTCCTAAGCCAGAGAGCTGTCAGGAGATAGCCGTTTGGAACGGCAGACAATAAATGGAAATCCAACGAAAGAACTCTGGGGTTCGGGGTCCGATGGGCAGAAGGGCGGCCAATGGTTTTCCATTTTACTTTTGAGCACTCGGGCCGGCGGCACCAGGAAGGTGCTCGAACTTTGTCATTTGGGATGACAAACATCGAACGGAAGTCCAAAAGGGGTAGCCCGGCAGCAAGGGCCCGACAGTGCAAGGTTTGGCATCGGCAATGAATGGGAGGGCAGAGCCCGGATCTCGAAGGGACGGGGCGAGAATTCCGTTCGCAACGGCGGGCAAGGACCGAAGTCCTGGGATACGAGGCCCAATGCTGATGAAGGTGTTCAGAGTTCAGCTGACATCCCATGGCAAACGGCGGTCCAGAGTCTGTTGGTCAGAAGAACGCCCGGGAAGGAGGGCGAAAAAAGGTTACAGCGAAGTGCGAGATCATGCCGACAACCGGGAGCAAGACTGGGCCCGGCAGAGGGGTCCGCCGTTCAACTTTGTTTTCGCCTCAGCAGCGGATGGAAGGGCGAAACCCAGGGACCGGAGCCCAAAGATCAAAAGGACGGTATGAGTTTAAATCACTAGAAGCAGCAAACAAGGAGGCGGAGTCCACAGGGTGGGATGTCGGGCGAGATTCACCGTGGAGGATGACAAAACACCCACGGAACCCCAGAGGCGGAACCCTGGGGTCCCGAGCTCGAGAGACCCAAAGGACATTTGTTCAGTTTGAAGCTCCCACAGCAAGGAGAAGGTCGGGCTCCGCTAGTCAGGAGGTCGAGAAGAGTTTGCAATTTTGAAACGGTGGCATCTAGGGTGACTTCTGAACGGGGAAGTTCGATGGGCCAGGCCCAAAAGGTGATATTTTCGTCAACAGGTTTGTTCAAATTTTTATCATGGACAGCGAAGGCAAGCCCCAGGGCCGAAGAGGAGGTTTTCCCTGTGTGAAGAACAGTCACAGCAAGGAGAAACTCTGGATTGGTGAGGAGGGCATCGTAGAAGGTTTCTCAAGTTTTTAACATGTGGGTTTTGTGCGCGACGTCGTGTATTATCATTTCCACACCTTCTTATCGTTTGCTAGTCATTTAAATGCTTAGAAATCATGAAAAAAACACTCGAGAGGGCGAACGGATGGCCTACCTCAAACACGCGATGCAGGGAGATGTGGGATCCACCTACGGTCGACGAAATGATGCTGAGGGCAACGAGTGTGACGGTGTCGAAGACGGTGGGCTCCTCAATGAAGTTCTCCAATCGCTCTGCAATCATGTGAAATGATAATGATGGGTCAGAGTGGGTATTTTATACCCCTAACTGCCATTAATGCTCGTATTTAATGCAGGTACAACGGTGAAAAAGCTGGTGAGTTCAAAAGTCGGTGATGGCAGCAGGAGAACCGAGGTCCGACGGTCGGGGAGACGCAGGACGGCGGCCGCTGTAAATATTTTTGGGTCAGTCAAGATGACGGCAACAAAGAGCGAGCCAGGTCCCGAAGGGCGGACTTTTTCCAAAGATCCGCCATCATGGTTGGTGGAATCATCACGAAATTCTGGACTCATAATTCTAGATGGTTGGGCCTGAAACATCTGACGGCAATCAGGGACTTCCTCATATTTCGGTCGGCAAAAACGATGGCGAGACCCGGGAGGCGGGGTGCAGCCAAAGGTTCGCCATCAAGCAATGACGAAGCACGGTCGGAACCCTGGAGACAGAACTCCGGGGTTCAGGGTCCGAAGGGCAGGACGCCGTCGGAGATTTCCACAAACTTTAATTTAAGCGGCAAACAGGAATTCAGACCCAGAGGTTCGGGAGCATGCGGAGTGTACGCCACCAGGAATGGAAGGTTCAGTAGGGAAACCCGGTGAGGGAATCCCGAACGGTAGGGCCCGGTAGGGCCCAAGGCCATTGGTAGGGTCAAACTGCTAGAGGGACCCCGCGAGGCACCAAAACATAGCAAAATTAAAGGGGGAGGGTATGGTCAATTTATGGTGGGACTTTAAAGCAGTATTGACCATCCGAGACACCAAAAAAGGGGGCATGCAAAATGAGGCGGCGATGAAATGACCAGACAAGGCGAAAGAAAAGAGGGTCCCCATTCCGAACGAGGTGTGTGTGCTAAGGGCACAACAAAAGGTTTCTTCAAAATCAATACCTTCCATTTGAGAATAGCTTGTACATACCAGTCTTGCTTTATTTTGGACCACTTCACCTTCTTCATTCAGCTTGTTTCTGAATACCCATTTGGTACCAATCACATTCTTGTCTTTAGGCCTAGGAACTAGTAGCCATGTGTCATTCTTTTCAATTTGTGTCAGCTCTTCCTTCATAGCGTCTATCCAATTTTCATCTTGACAGGCTTCAATGACACTCTTAGGTTCAATCTTGGATATCAAACAATATTCTTCTACAATTTTTCTTCTAGTTTGCACTCCTTTACTCTTATCTTCTATTATTTAACTTTTAGAATGATTCAATTTTACATACCTTGGACTTTTGGGACTTACTTGGACTTTTGATTCTTTAGATCTTTCTTCTACACTTCCACTTGTATGCGCCTCTACACTTGTCTGAACTTCCTGACTGACTTGATTTACCAAAACAAATTGGGTTTGCTTCACCAGAACATATGGAATAATCTGAAGTAGATTCAGTGTCTGAGTGTTCTTCCCCTGGCTTGTAATGTCTTTGTCTGAATCATAATTGTAATGTCTAGATGACTTGATAGAGTCCTCATCAACTCTGACATTTTCACCTTCAACCATCTTTCTCACTCTTTTATTATAGCACTGGTATGCCTTGCTCTTAGTAGAGTAACCTAGGAAAATCCCTTCATCGCTTCTAGCATCAAATTTTCCTATATCATCATCTCTCTTGATATAACACCTACTTCCAAAGACCTTAAAATACTTAACAGTAGGCTTGTGACCAAACCATAACTCATAAGGGGTCTTACCAAAATTTCCATTCACATTTACTCGGTTCAAGGTATACACAACAACACTTACCACTTCACTCTAGTACATCTGAGACACATTTCCTTCCATCATCATGGTTCTGGTAGCATCTAGAATTGTTTTATTCTTTCTTTCTGCAACTTCATTCTGTTGAGGGGTTCAGGGAGTAGATAGTTGTCTTTTAATTCCATGTTCTTCACAATAAGAGTCAAATTCCTTAGAAATGAACTCACCACCTATGTCAAATCTCAGGCATTTTATTTTCAAACCTTTCTCATTTTTTGCCATAGCCTTGAAGCATTTGAATTTCTCTAGAGCTTCGCATTTTTCTCTTAAAAAGGAAAACCAAATCATTCTAGAGTAATCATCAATAACCAACATAAAATACCTTTCTCCATGAATGCTTCTGACTCTTGAAGGACCACAAAGGTTAGTATGTAGCAATTCTAGCAGATTATTTGAATGAAAATGTTTGCTCTGAAAGGAGACTCTAGTCTATTTACCCATCTAACATTCTTTGCAGATTATATTAGCAGGCTTCACTAATCTAGGCAGATCTCTTACTACTTGGTCAGAACTTATCTTGATAATTTTGTCAAAATTTACATGACACAATCTCCTATGCCACAACCAACTTTCATCTATCTAAGCAATCAAACAAATTCCACTAGCAGTATTCAAATGAAAAATGTTACCTTGTGTTTATTTTCCTGTTGCAATCAAGTTTCTAGAACTCCCACATATCTTGCATCTTTTTTTTTGAATTTTAGATCATATCCCTTGTGAACCATCTATCCAACACTCAATAGATTGTGCTTTAGACCTTCAACATAGAGGACATCATCAATGTTTTCCTTACCATCAAGGCAAATTGATCCTCTGCCACGAATCACACCAACATTGTTATCTCCAAATCTTACAACTCCACCATCATACTGTTCCAGACTCACAAATTTGTTTTTATCACCAGTCATGTGATGTGAGCATCCACTATCAATGAACCACTCATCTTTTTCTTCAACTTGAGTTGTAAGAGATTTTTCATCTTTATTAGATTCAGTAGCCATAGGATTATTTTCAATGGTAGCAATGAAAGCCCAATCATCTTCTTTTCCATTATCTTTATTAGATTCTTCATCAGTCAATGCTTCTTTAGCAAAGTAGCATCTCTTCAGGAATCTAGACTTCTTAGGTTTAGATCTAGGAACTCTTTCAGGACATCTTGATGCAAAATGACCTATTTTACTACATGAAAAACATTTAATAGGTAATACATCTTCATACTTACTTTTTCCTCTCCCTTCTTGCTTTGCAATCAACGCTTCCAATTCTTCTACTTCTCTTTCTTTATCTTCAAGTTGTTTCAGTTCTTCATCATACTTAGATACCTTCCTATAACTCTCTCCCAGACTATATCTTTGTCTGTTGCTTCTGGACATAGTAGCCTTAAATGAAAATTTAGTCTTCGATGTGGATTCACCAAACTCACTTATCTCAAAAGCAGCAAGTTTCCCAATCAGCGTATCTCTGGTCAATTTGTTTACTGATATGAACTCTTCAATAGCATGAACTTTCATTTTGTAGGAGGGAGGAAAGGATCTGAGTACTTTAGCCACAATTTCATCCTCATCCATAGAACCACCAGCACATGTAATACCCATCACTATCTCATTTACTCTCTGCATAAAAGAGGTGATATTTTCATCTTCACCCATATTCAGATTCTCATACTTGCCTTTCAAGCTTTGTAGCTTAACCATCTTCACCTATGCATCTCCTTCATACAAATTTTCCAATTTCATCCACATTTCATGAGTTGTATTCAAACCTACCACATTATCCATCTCTGAATCTGTCAAGGCACTCACCAACACTTCAATAGCCCTGATATTGCTTTCAGCATCTTTGATCTCATCAGCAGTAGAGGGACCATTATGAGGAATGACATATTGATTTTTAGTAATCTTCCATATAGCATCACCAATACACATTAAGTGACATTGCATTCTAACTTTCCACAGTGAATAATTAGAGCCATCAAATATAGGACTATCCTTCTTGAATTTTTTTGCCATCTCAAATCACCTCAAGCTATTAGACTTTCTTCAGAGGAACCTACTCTGATACCAATTGTTGGCACAACAAGGACACACAATTGAGAGGGGGGGTGAATCAGTTGTGATAGAAACTAAAAATTTTATTTTAAATCTTAAGTGAATCTCAGATTTGATGAATAAGTAATTAACCATAAACAATCAACACATTAGAGAGACAAGGAACACAAAGATTTTTGTGTGTGGAAACCCTGTTGGGGAAAAACCATGGTGGATGTTAGTCCACAAGATTATACTCTGCTAGAAGTATAAAAATAATAATGAGGGGAATGCACATGCATTCAGGCACACTGCTCAATTACAAAAGATGACTCACTATCCAACAATAGAGTTTGGATTAAAACCATCCAATATTTATGACCTAAGAAAATAGCTTCTACACAAGCTTGATTACAGTTCCAATTAAGCTCAACACTTCTTCACACTTTGCACATTCTTCTTCACACTCTTCTTAGCAATCAAATGATATTCACACATACACACATAGGAGCACATGAAGCATCATCACCAACAATGAACTAATCGCCCTTATATATCCGCTACATGAAATTCCATCACCTCTTCGTCGGCCAAAGAAAAAATATATATTTTTAATGTCGACCCAAATTTACAAATAAACTTTTAATGCATATCCACCAAGGTTTTCCACAACATAGTGGAGACCCAAATTAATATCTCCAACACAAGAATACTTTAATTAATTACACCTCGAAGATCCACAACATGCTACCAATGACATGTCGGCCAGGAACAAGAAAAACTGAACATGCGCACAAAGATCTTCAACCACAAACTCTTCTGAATAATGTGGACATATCACAAAGATAGAGAATGATCTATAGACACCACATAACACCAAGAAATAGCAGAGAAGCATCTGCAACAACTGAGAAAACAAGAATTACACAAACTTCATTTAGGAACACTGAAAGAGACCAACAACACACTGTCAAACCACATCATACTCAAAACTTCACGTGGACCTCTGAAAATTTTGGTAGATGATCTAGAAACATTCAACATTAGACCCTTAAATCCACATCAGCTAATCTTCAATGTACATAACACAATTCCTTCTTGACCTGCATAGTTCCATTGGGAACCAAGAATACTTTCTTTTACAATTTTCTCAATATCCTTGACATATACAGTCTTCAATGCACCAAATGCTAATAGTGTTGACATCAATGACAACCACATATCAGCAACCATATCCACAACATCCAATAGAGAGAATATCCTACAAAGAAAGACTTCATGAGACAAGAATGCAAGAGGATTTAGGTAATATTTAGATTACTCTATCTGACTATAAAATGTAAGAAGTGAGTGTTGTATATATAGAGAAATAAAAATAAAGATCCAAATAAGTAATACCTCCAACTACCTAAAATAGTAAGAGGTTTTACCCACATGGCAAATATCAAAATACATAGTTGCACATACTTAAATAAATATAAACAAATAATTTTATGAAGTGGATAGAAAATCTACAAGAGGTTGTGAGAATCAACTACTCAAAAGTGGGTGAATGTGACATATGTAATGGATGGATTATGCCATGTGCTCTCATAATGATTATTGTGTACATGTAATTTTGAGCCTACTAGAGTAAATTAAAACAATATTAACCTAATCTACTCAAAACATAAGCAACACTCACTATACAATAGGGTAAAACCTAGGTTAATGTAAAAGAGCATAAAAACTAACCCTAAACCAACACTAAAGCACAAGTAAGCATAAAAACATGAAATATAAAGTAATATCACCATAAATTCTTCTTGCAATCATTGCTTCACCTCTATTTCCCTTCTCCATCTTGCTTGAATGTACTTAATGCCCTTAGATTTGATTGTCCAATAGTAGCCTATGACAATGCCTAGCAAAATATTGAAGATAGTTGTCTCACCCTAATAGCATGTACTTGCATTAGCTCAAGATATGCATAATATGTAGATGTCTAATATTTTCTAGATGTAGAAATGACAGTGATAGGGGCTTTTATAGAAAATACAAATTTGAATGAAGGGTTGAGATTCAATGTTAATAAGATGTGTCAATCAATGGCCAAGAATGAAATTTGTCATATGCAATAGGGTTAGGGATAAATTATGGCAAAGATAGGACTAGGTTAAGGATGGATGGTGGAGATTAAATTATAAAATAATTTAATTAATGGTGGAAATTAAATGAGACAAGAGAAGAAAAGATTGCCTTGGATGATAATATTGGCACAAAAAAAGAGGTTGTAGGAGGAATTCAAATAATTATAAAATTATTTGATTTAATAGGGAAGTGAATAATTAAATAATAAAAGAATTATTTAATTATAGAAGGCATGTGAAAAGTTGACTTTTTCATTAAATAATATTTTAATTCAAAAGTGGGACATGTGACAAGCTAATTTTTTAATTAAATAATAATTTAATTTAAAAATGGGAAGAAGATGACAAATTAGTTAGCAATTAAATAAACAAAATTTATTTAATTGTGAAAGAAAAGGATAAATGAATAATTAAATAATTAAAATAACTATTAAATATAGTGGAAAGATGATAAAGAATTAAATAAATATAATTTATTTAATTATAGAAGACAAGGATATTAGTGACACAATTAAATAAATAACATTTATTTAATTAATCAAAAGAGGAAATAAAAAAATAGAAATGAATTAATTAAATAATTAAAATTATTTAATTAATAGAATACATATGACATTAGACAAGGAAATTGACAAGGAAAATGGTATTAGTAGGTCTAGGACATTTTTCAGTGTCTACATTTTTCCCCTCTTTGATACAATGCAATTTATTACATTGTGTCAAAGAAATTTAATTTAGAAATATGCCCCAGTGTAAAGAGGATGAGGAAGGATGACCAGGAGGGTTGTGGTATGCCCCCTTGAGAGGACATGCGGGTTCAAAGAACACAAGTGCGCTCTCGAAATGGATAAGAGGAAAATAGATAAGAGGAATAGAAGAAATTTTCACGTAGAAGATAGAGATGTTAGCATGGCGTTAGTGGAGACGACCTATAAAGATGAATATTTTGCTATGCAAGGATTTGCATTAATCATCATTGGGTGGTAAAATGTGACAAGTGGACAACAAACACTAAGGTATGAGATATTCTAAGGTGTGCAAGGTCATCCACTTGTAAAATAGACAGATGCAAACAAGGAATGTCCTGACTCATACTAAAGGCAAAGTTTCCCTATTCTTTTTTCCAAGAAAATCCACAAACAATAGTCAAAGACAAGATTCATGAGACTTCCTCGCTCCTCTAAATCCTTCATGGGACATCCTTAAGGTAGCTAGTAACGTGACCCACAAAAAAATGCAAAAAGATAAGACAAAATAGCCCAACAAAGTTAATAGCCATTTAGAGTGTTTGTCAATAATTATTTGTTGACTAGGTGATTGACAGGTTGATTGTTTGACAAGGCCTAGTTTTAGGAGAAGAAACATGTCGTATAAGACGTCAAGTCTAGTTTCGACCATGTGACCAGCTGTATAAGGCTTGGTGACAAAATAATGACAATGTCTACTTTCAAGAAGGACACATCATGTATAAGACATAATATTGACCAATTTTATGTTTGAGATTGATTTAATGTTTGACTATTTTGACAATTGACTGAGTTGACCTAGAGACTTATTTGGATTGTTTTTCTTGTTGATTCATGACTTGGTTGATGTTTTAATGAGTGTTTGTGTCTAGATTGACAATATCTAGTTTATTGTGACTGACTCAACAAACCCTAAAGGACCAGCCTATGTGGCCTCAAGGGCTCATCAACAGATGGCCTTGCCTATGTTATACATGCAAAGGCATCATAGTTCGACTGGAATTGGACTGACATGACTAAATTTGACTCTATTTTTGGGATTTTTGAAAGTTATTTGGATGTTTTTGGATTTTTATAGTTTGTGATTTTTTTTTGTCTTTTTAGGAATATTTGATTTTTTTGGCTTTTTGATATAATGACGTCCAACAACAAGTGTAGAATCCATGAAGACATAGGTCAATATTTTCCCCCAATTGGGTATGAGACCAATTTATTAGAGGTGGAATGGGATAGGCATTATGGAAGGTGATAAGACACATGATGTCAAGTGTTATGATGGAAGACACGAAGATGATGGAGGAAAAATTTGTTATGAATCAAGGGTGACCATAAGGACCATGAAAAATGCATGTGAATGATGCCTACAAGCAAGTGAGAAAGCATACACAAGAATCCAAGGACAACCATGATCTTGCTCCTAGTCAAGTTGAAAACCAATTGACAGGTGATAATGATGATGACGAAGTTGTTTGACATGGGAAGGACACATCCCAAAACAACATGAGGATGAAGATAATGTGACTAAAGGGTCAAGGTTTGTAGTAAGGCTAGAAACAAATCCAAGGAATTTTTTGGATAATGCGCTAGGATGCATAGCAAGATTATATGGATTAGGCTTATTGCATTTGGAATGACTAACCTTAGGAATAGATAGGATTATGGAGGGGACTTGGATAAGTGGATTAGAATCCTTAAACTAATGACAAGGGAAAACCAAGACATGTGATAGGTATGAAGGATGATGGGTGAATTTTGGTAAAAGATAGGAGACATGAGGATTATTGGCTAGAAGAATTATCATATGGTCTCCAAGGACTATGTCACATAAGGATAATCTATTTTCTTTGAGGTATGGGTTTGGATAACGCTATCAAGGCAATGACATGATATTTCATGAATAGTGTATGACCAAAGGATATACATGTCAAAATTTTTCCCAAAGCATGATTTATGTCTATACCTTAGTCCTTATCAAGATCAAAGTAGGTGGGAAAATGAATGGGAATAATGTGGACTAAATGGATAGATGGAAAATGTCATGAGAAAGGTATGGGAGATAAGATAACTTTCCCCCAAGTGTAATAGTCCACATAGATAATTGCTCTTACACATGATGCCTGTTTGCCAAGTTTTCATCATGATACTTATCCAAAGTTCCATAAGAATGGCTTTCACTATTGGACAAAAATTTTCTCTTTACTATTTTTTTTTTGTCACACAAGACATCTGTTTGCCAAGTTTCATCAAGGTGATAATTTTTTTTATTTTTTTATATGGAATTGATATTTTGGATGATCACTGACTATTTTGAATCCTTTGATGGTGTTGATATAGATGTCGGTGTCATGATATTCCAATAGTGACCTTTATGGAGTAGTTATCTTTTCAAGATCATAGCACTTGCATACAACTGATCGATGTCATAGTGATCATTTTTCATACTAGGTTTGGCTTTGTTGAAATATGCACATCGTGATAGAGTTCCATGGGAGTCCTTATGATAAAGAGTTGCTACCAAGATGTGATGAATTTGTGACATGGGAGTTTTAGACTTTAGGCGAGATGTAGGATTATGATGGATGATGGTAGGTGTGGATGGAATATTTGGAATTTTGGATGTAGGAATTTTTATTTTCCAAACTTGGGGTGGTGAATGATGGAGTTTGGAATTTTGATTGGGATAGTGTTTGGAACCATGAATTTTATATGCCTTGTGTGATGACCATTTTGAAGGATGTGGACATTTATTATATGTCAGAGACCTCTTTTCTTATGGCTCCACACTTTGATTGGATATTGGAATTGAATTTTTTTCTTTATTTGATCCACTTTTCTTTGGGATCCACTTTAACTTCATTTATCCATTTGGAATTTTGCATTCAATGGACTTCGGTATAAATGATTTTGGGCTTTAGGCTTGTAAGAATTTTGTTTTTGTTGGTTCCAGTTGATGGGTTTAACTATGTTGGAATGATGGTTTATGGTGTGGATGAAGTGTTGGCAGTAACCTTATGACAAGGACTACTCATGGCCCCCATTTTGATGTTTTTATTGGATAAAGTTTCCCCTAATATCATGGAGCTATCACTAACATCATCTTATTTTTTTATTGAAGAAAATCCAAGACCTTGATGTCTAGGATTTTCATAAAAGTGTATTGGTTCTCAAATGCCTTGCTCATGTAGGTCTAGTCATCTTCCTCAATACCACATGCTCTGAAATATTATATTTGTGATGGGTTATTTGTTATTTTGGAAGCAAGATGTGAACCCATCATTATGTATGTGGAAACTAATGCTTGGAATCTTCTCCTCTGTGAGAAAGGTCAATTTGGTAAAAGTGGATGATCCTAGTTGATAGGATATTTTGGCTTTATCATTCACCATGCTTGTGTCTACTTGATCATTTGGGATATCAATTTTTTCCATGGTAGATTTTTTCTCTTCTTCTTTCGCTTGATCCATAGTAGCCTTTTATGTTCTTCTATGACTTGATCCATGTCATTTATTTGGTTATCTATGTGTCTAAAGGAGGAAAGTGTCTCATTTTGGGAAATGGAGGTGTTTGGAGTTTGGTGTAATTTCCCCATTTTACAGTGTCCTCTTTTGGTGGGATTGATTTTGATACACTTACTATTTTTAGTAAATGAGCTATTTTTAGCAGGGAGTCTGGTGTTGTGCTTCTTTCCTCAATGAGCCCTTTCAATCTCGTCAGTTTCCCTCATATTAGAATTTTAGATCAATACTTACTATTTTTAGGACTTTCTAAAAATAGTAAGTCATCCAGGGCAAGTTGGACCCGGTCAGGGTTGTCTCTTAGTAGTATTTCTTAGTGGAGGCATTAGTTCTAAGGTTGGGAATTTTTAATATTTAATTCCTCCTTTGAAAATTGGATTTTAATAAAGTGACTTTATATTTATTCGTTGAGGGTCATGAGGGGGGACTATTTTGTACCTTGATGCCTAGTACGATGACTTTAAGTCATTTTTAAAAGAGATTTTAAAGTATTTTATATTGCATTAAGGGGGTGGACGCCTATGAAGAGAAAAGAGTTAAATTTTAATTAAAAAAGCTAATGTTGAGGTAAAAATATTTTAAATTATATCTTTTTAATGAGGCTAATACTTTGGGTGCCCAAGTGAATGAACGAAAATATTTTAAAATAAATTGAAATAAGCTAAAGTGAATGGGCGTTGGAAATGTGAGGAGGTATAAGGGAAAAATATGTGCTTCATTTTTCATTATGCTTGGATTTGAATCTTGGTCATGCATTCTCTTAGAGCTGTGGAAGCTTGAAGGTTTGAACCAGACTTTGCTAAGACAAAAACCTTATCAAATATCCCTTTTTCATGTGTGAAAGACCACATCAGGAAAGATTATTGGAGGCCTCACACAAGGGTTTCATTTGGGCTTCATAGTTTACAAATTTCAAAGTTTAGAGATGAAGATTTTTTATATTTTTTGAAGTGGGATTGTTGGTTTTGGCTTGTTAAATCTTGGTATCAATTTTGGTAAAGATTAAACTCATTTTGGTGGTGATTTTCATAATTTTTGGGGCACTTTCAGTTTGGACTTGGAACCCATATTTTGGCTCATATCTCAGAGAGGGATTTTTATATCATTATGGGTATTGCAGCAAAGAACCCCTTCAAATGCGATTCTAATGAGTACTGATTTGCATTTTTTAAGGGAGTTTATGATTTTTTAGAGAAGGTCAAACTTCTCAAGGAGGGTGCCTTTTGTAGTGGTCATTTCTTAGTTTGTTGTTTGTGTGAGCTTAGAACCTGGGTTGCAAGTTACATGGTTTTTTAGCAGGTGTTTGGGTAGCCCAAAGACAAGGTGACTAGTGACAAACATTGTTCCAGTTTGAGGGCCTTTTTCCTAAAGAATTATTGGTTGCCTTGCTTCTTATTTCTGGTGGACCGGTTCTTGGAAATGAGACCCAGCTTCCTACGTGTTGGCTATGACTATTTCTAAATCATCATTGAAGTCTAATTTACAGAGCTAGGGATGTGGTCAACAAGGGAGATTAAAGGTTATTAGCTTGGTGATGTACATTTCCATTTATGAACTCTATTCACTACTACTATGTTGTTTATTTTAGGTCTAAAAGTGAACTCAATTTCTAATGTATATGGAAGTTTAAATATGTACTCTTTGACCATTTAAATATGATTATTGAAGGTTTCAAAATAGTGTTCTTGCGAGCATACTTTATCTCCTTTGTTCTTGTTCTTTTCACTCCTTGTAATGTGCAAAAATATGCAAACTCTATGAAGAAAAAACAAACACCAAACTTCTTATGAAAACTTAGTTGGCAAGTAGCAAAAAATAGGGGAGAAACAAAAATAAATAAATTAGGATTGATTATTACATTTGGATAGGATCAACTTCAAATGTTTGATCATGGATGGTATAAAGGTCGATAAGCAGATCACTTTGGGTTTCTTGTTCAATGGTAGGATCTTGATCAAAGATAGATTTTTCTTGGGTGACATGGTTGTCTAGAAGGATTTCTTGGATAGACTTAAGAATAGGATCGTGGATGGAATAGGATCACAAGAAATAATTTGATCTTGACATAAAGGGAGAGTTATGCTATCATGCTTTGGATTTTCCTTTTGACATATATCTAAAGGTTTAGGCGATGGAATGTGATTTTGGAAATTGATAGAATTTTCATGGTTAAATGTGTTTTTATTGGATGGGGTTGTAGATTGGGATGGAGTGGATTGAAATGGATTAGTGAATGATGGATTAGGATAGGATGTGGAGACTTGGAATGGATTGGTGAAAGGTTGGTTTCCCTTGTCAAGGTTAGGATAAGGATGTCTAATGGATGTTTGTTGTGGATCAATGGTATGGATTGTGTTAAGTGACTCTTGGTAGTGAGGGTAGATGGATGGAGGACTAAAGCTCATGGATGGTTGGTATGGAGGATTGATGAATTATCTTTTTAAGTCTAAGGCTTTTTGGGATTGACCATTGTGGATTAATTGGTATTCAACTTGACTACAAAGCATATCAAGATAAATTGAAGACATGGTAGTGAGTTTGGATTAGGATGGAAAATGAGGATGAGAGGTTTGACTTGGAGATGATGTGGATAGATTGACTTGGAGGACACCTAGATTTTTTTGTTTTTGAAATGTTTCTAATTTTTTTGGATTTTTGATTTTTTTTTTGTTTTTTCAATTTTCTATTTTTTTTGGTTTATGGCTTTTTTCTTGCTTGACTAAGATTTAGATCTTCAATACACATTCACACATGCAAGACAAGATTCGATGCAAGATGTAATGCAAATTATTATGATAAGAAGACACTTCCAACCACAAGAACAATCCTAACAATTATTCAAGTAGGTAGATTGGCCAATGGTCTTAAACTAGGATGCACAAGGATCTAGGGATTTCCTCTATATACCTTGAAGGTACATGAGGCCCAATTTTGTGAAATTGAAAGGAGAATAATGCCAAACAACTGGGAGGAGAGGGTAACCCACACTCCACCTTCACTTCCCATAGGTATAAAGTTCTTTGGGGCTTAACCAAGATTGACAAAATTCTACTTCTAAGAGGCGTGTCTTTAGATTCACCCCCCACTATTTATACTCCATCAAAATGCTAAAGTTGAGGTCACCCCTAGAGTGGTCACTTCTTTAGGTAGGCCCCATAAGAAGGTTACACAAAAGTGATGCAAATAATGCATTTGAACTCCAAGATCATATGATAATGCGAGGAGAGAGCATACACATGTATTTGATCACACAAGCAATGTTCATTAACCTTAGAAATTGAAATGTGTGACGTGAAAATAAGAGTGTTGAAGAGTGATTTTGATTCCAAAGATCATATGGAAATGTGAGGAAATAGCATACACACCTCCAAGAACAAACAATATCACTAAGAAATGCAAGCACTTGTTCTTTTTAAGCCCAAGTTCAAATGTGATTTTGAGCAGACACTTTTTCTTTTTAAGCCCAAATTGAAATGTGATGTTGTAAACAAGGTTAAGATAAAGATATGAGTTGAAAAGTGTGCACTTGATTTTCTTTAGCTCCAAATTTTTGTCCACTTGATCCAATTTTCCTTTTGAGGAGTTTATTTTTCTCACATTAACAAAACCAACAACAAAGCCAAAACCCTAACAAGATAATTGATCACTAATATTAGAGGGTTAGCTTGAAACCAAAAAAAGGAAATCAAATCTGATAATGACAATAAAAACTCTTGAAAAAAATATAGATTAGAAGCTGCAAAATTTAACACCCTTTTTTTATTCTTTTTTTTTTTTACTTTTTTTTTTGTGTTTGACCTAGTCAACAAGATTTGATTTTTTTGAAATTATTTTGACTCCAAAAACTAAAATGTTAAGAAGACACCCCTACTAAAATTCTGAAATATTTTTGAAAATGTAAAAATTTCTAAAAAAAATCTTTGATTTGAGCCCTAGATAGTAGATTTATTGAAAAACCCTAACTTTTGAAGATATGATTTTTCATGAATTATTTTTCATCCAAATTAAAAACATAAAGAACATACCCCTAATAGAATTATGATAAATTTCCATAAATATAAGAAAATTTGAAAAAATCGCTAATTGTCTCCCAAAATTAATTTTTCATGAAAAATAATTTAAAAAATATATAAATAATTAAAAGCAGATCCAAAAAATCTGATTTTTTTACTAAAGGCCTCTAATATCATCCCCAACTTGCAAAAAAGAAATTGTGAAAAATCTACAACCGTTTGTGAGATATGATCAAATCTTTCTAAAACCCTAATTTTTAAAGATTATTTTTTTCCTAATTATTTTTCATCAAAATCAAAAACATAAAGAACAGACCCCCATTAGAATTATGAGATATTTTTAGAAACATAAGACAATCCAAAAATTCAGTTATTTGCTCTCAAAATTAATTTTTCATGAAAAATCATAAAAAAATTATAAATAATACAAAACAATTCCAAAAATATGATTTTTTAACTAAAGGCCTCTAATATCATCCTCAACATGCAAAAAATAATAATGAAAAAATCTACAGTCATTTTTGAGATATGATCAAATCTTTCCAAACCCTAGGCTTGTATCTCCAACCCTAGCTGCAAAATGTTAGTCTCCAAATTTTTGCACAAAATAACAATATAAGATTAGGGAAATATGAAAAAAAGCATTTCATGTTGGGTTCACCAATGTAGAATAGGGTAAAAATATAGGTTAATGTAAAATAGCATAAAAACTAACCCTAAACCAACAATAGAGCATAAATAAGCATAAAAACATGAAATATAAAGTAATATCACCATAAAGTCTTCATGATATCATTGTTTCACCTCCATTTTCCTTCTCCATCTTGCTTGAATGTACTTAATGCCCTTATATTTGAGTGTCCAATAGTAGCCTATGACAATGCCTAGCAAAATAATGAAGATAGTTGTCTCGCAAAAATAGCATGTACTTACATTAGATCAAGATATGCATAAGATGTAGATGTCTAAGATTGTCTAGATGTAGAAATGACAATGATAGGGGATTTTATAGAAAAGACAAATTTGAATGAAAGTTTGAGATTCAATGTCAATAAGATGTGTCAATCAATGGCCAAGAATGAAAGTTGTAGGATGGAATAGGGTTAGGGCTAAATTATGGCAAAGATAGGACTAGGTTAAAGATGGACAGTGGAGATTAAATTATAAAATAATTCAATCAAGGGTGGAAATTAAATGAGACAAGAGAAGATAAGATTGACATGGAGGATAAGATTGACATAGAAAAAGAGGTTGTAGGAGGAATTCAAATAATTATAAAATTAGTTGATTTAATAGGGAAGTGCATAATTAAATAATAAAAGTATTATTTAATTATAGAAGACATGTGACAAGTTGACTTTTTCATTAAACAACATTGTAATTCAAAAGTGGGACATGTGACAAGCTGATTTTTGAATTAAATAATAATTTAATTCAAAAATGGGAAGAAGATGACAAATTAGTTAGCAATTAAATAAACAAATTTATTTAATTGTGGAAGAAAAGGATAAATAAATAATTAAATAATTAAAATAACTATTAAATATAGTGGAAAGATGATAAACAATTAATTAAATATAATTTATTTAATTATAGAAGACAAGGATATTAGTGGTGCAATTAAATAAATAAAATTTATTTAATTAATCAAAAGAGGAAATAGAAAAATAGAAATTAAATAATTAAATAATTAAAATTATTTAATTAATAGAAGACTTATGACATTAGACATGGGAATTGACAAGGGAAAATGGTATTAGCAATCTAGGACATTTTCAATGTCTACACTCACTATTAAGCATAAGAGTTGATAAAGCATTGATAAAAACATGAAATATTTTACCAAAACCAACCCTTGTTGCACTATGGAGAGGTGATTGTATTGATGGATAGTTGGATCTAAGTACTCTTTCCAACAACATAAGGTTGCATAAGATGTGATTCTAAAATGGTGAGTTGAGACCAATTTATAGATTTGTAGCCTAAGGAATGGATGGCTATAATGTGCTTGAACTATCAATGGCTCATATTGGTTGAGAGCCATGGCAAGATGGGAGGAAGACAAGTTTCCTCTTGTGGTTGGAGGAGATAGAGGGAGAGGGATTAAGGGAAGAATCAATGGTGGATATTCTCCTTGGAGGAATTGGAGGGGTGAGATGGAAAGGGTAATTTGGAGTACCCTTGAGGGAATTTAAAATTAGATATGAGGGATGGGAAAGGACTTGACCCATGTGACATGGTACCAAGGTCATGTCACATGTACAAAAGCCCATATTGGAG
Source organism: Sequoia sempervirens (assembly GCA_007258455.2). Lineage (NCBI taxonomy): Eukaryota > Viridiplantae > Streptophyta > Pinopsida > Cupressales > Cupressaceae > Sequoia > Sequoia sempervirens. The sequence goes on from VDFB02193867.1 coordinate 174,766,700, forward strand.
GATGCGAGGGATTTGGGAGGGTTTGACCAAAATTAGGGATTTGCAAGTGGGTGATTAAGGAATTGAGTGGATTAGCTCACTTAATAAAAGGTGTAGTAAAATAGGGAATTAAATAAATAAATTTAATTTTTGGGAAAAAGATGGGAGATATTTATTTACCTAAGGTGGATTATATAAAGATGATGATTAAGTGATTTAGACTAGAAATAGGTGTAGGTGGATAGTGATGAATGGTAGATGAATAGCGATTTTATTAATTAAATAATAGTATATTATTTAATTAATAATGAGATGAGAATGAGATTATTAATTGAATAATTAAGGTTGTATTCAACCAATTATAAAGGAAATAGTTAGCTAATGATAATGTGTTAACTTTAGTTGTCCACATTTTTCCTCTCTTTGAGATGGTGTTATGAAGTAGCATCATTTCAAAGAAAATTAAAACATAATGCTTATAAAAAATTGATTAGATTAAGGAAGATGCCTCAATCATTCAAAGGAGTGACTAGTAGGAAAAATTATGAGGGTGGGGATGAGGATCATATGCCCCCTCAAGAGGACAAGAAGGTTTGGGTGATGAGTGTGTTCTTGAACTAGATGATAGGATGCAAGGTAGGTAAGAGAAGAGGGAGCAAACTAATAGATAGAAGGGGAAAGGGATAAGTTATGGGAAGATGAAGAGATATGAAAGGAGGAATAGGGATGGATGAAATGTGTCGTTATGCCACATTAGATTGATGTAAAGATAGATACCCCGATCTGCATATAATTTTTTTTGTTTTTACCAATTGAGATGCTTAGGCATTTTTTCAAACAATTTGTTCTACTATATGTTGTTTAGAGTTTGGCATTTAAACTCATTCGATAAATGGTAGTAGTGACATTTTAATATCATAATTCAATACAGTTATACATTTAAAGTGTTATCAATAGTGACCAAAGACTGCTACAACACTAGTAAACAACTACTATACTAATGAATCCTTTGATATGCGTAGAAATCATACACCAATGACTGAAAAACAATTACAACCGACTAATATACTTTTTTTCTGAGTGTAAATAAGATTGTAATTCATGAACAACAGATCAAACACTTGACTTGACACTATACCCAGTTGTTACAAAGAGTGTTGCAAGAGAAACTTCAAGAAAATGACATTTAATATATTTTATTACCACTTCACAGGAACCAGAATATTTAAGAACATAACAAGTTCTATTCTGACCTTGCATATTAAAGCCTTCATATCACCAGCCCCAGCTTTTTGTCATCTTATTTGTATTCTTGAGAGATAACTATCAGCTACTCAACTCTCCTCAATTTGATAAGGCAACCTCATAAGAAATATGGTGGTCTCTTTGATTGCTTTGGTGTGTTTAAAGGAAGCTACGCTGACTCACTCAGATTGAACTTCCTTAGCCCACGTCACCACATAACTTGTCCTCTTCTAATATAAGGTGGCTCTATCAGGGACTACAGTTTCTTAATATAATCTTCAACACAAAGAATGTTCGACAGTTAAATATGATAAGGAACTCCATCTTTATGCTAGGACTCCTTAATGAACAAGGCCACAATAAAGACCATCTTCAAATTACAACTCCTTTATCTCCATATTTGTGGCTCCCTACTAAAGTTTAGTCCCCCCAACAACAAATCGATACGTCTTCCTTGAAGTTTTGACACATCACAACTCAAGAAATGATATTTTAAATCACCCGTTATATGAAGACTCTCGTAGACTGTTAGGAAAAGAACATTAGTTACAGAAAATTTAGATGTCTTCTTGATTCCTCATTTTATTTCTCCATTTGCTCTCTTCAAACTTGGAAACCCAACTATATGAGAATATCAGCCTTTAAAAGCACCACAATTCACTATAATTTTGAAAGAGATTAGAACTTGGGCGGCACTAATTACTTCCCATTTTTTTCCTTCAATGCTATGAAGAAGAATAGTGACCACCACTCTTTTGTAAATGATTATGTCCCATGTCTCATATGTGATTAATAAAGAATTCAAAAGATATCATGGCTTCAATAATCTTTTGTTTTCAATTAAACTCGCTCTCGATAATTGGCATATATGTATCGAGCTCCTCTATTAGTTTGCATATTGATTAAAATTAGTTGTCTTATATTCCCTGTCTTTTGTCATCTGTTGTACCCAAAACAAAATTATTGTTTCATTAAGGCATTTTGATTAAAATAGTCTAAATCCTGTAAAATTGTTGTCAAAAGTTAGTTTTTGGTCAAACCAAGCATGGGATTTTGTGGGTTTAATGTCTAGAAGATACTAGCAAAACTTGAAAATTTTGAAAATTAGGGTTTTTAGACCCCTATTTTTGGGGAAAACCCTAAAAATAGGATCTCACCAAAATTGGTTGAAATTAATTTCGATTGGCTTATTTCACATCATGATCATAATGATGAAATCAAAATCAAGAAAAAGTCAGTTTAAATCTAGTGGGTTGTTTTCACTTTTCAAGAGAAAAGTTAGGACCTCCAAGGTTGTTAATGGCAGTTGGCTAGCACCAGGTGTTGAAATCTAAGCCTCAAACTCATCACAAAAGTTTTTGTGGAGAAATATGTTGAAAAAGATGCTTCATGATGGAGGGGATTTTTAAATGGAAAAAAATGCAAAAAATACTATGTCTGGAAACACTATGCCTTGCTACGTGGGAGATACTTGTGCAGTCGATGCTTACCTCAACTTTCCAGTGTCCATACATGTAAAAATGGTGAAATGCAATCACATACACATATCAACAGTAGTAATGCTTCAACGCAGTCAACTCAGCAAGCAGCTTGGTGTTTGTGAAGCACGAAATGGTGAAAATAATCAATTCTAGAGCAAATTTGCACCACTATAGGCCAAAGGCGCCCTTGAAATTGAAGGCTCAGATCCAATTGTTAATGTTTGTGAATGCAGTCATCATATCCAGAATTCTACCAGCTTTCCAATGAGTCATCAAGCGAATCCATCAAATTTTTGAAGTACCAAAAAATGATGGTGGAAGCAGAAGAAACGAGAAATTTACGAATCGGAAACGACAGTCAAAATACAAAATATGCGCCCCTGTAGCCCAAGGGCGCCCTTGAATAAAGCCTGTCAGAGGTCAAAATTTGTAGAAACTATTTTTGAGGGATCTCTTTAGATTCAGCCCAACTTTGTGATGAATCCATTCACTAGTCCATAAGACATACTAAGAAACTGTGGCAGTTGATCCAACAAGCACGTAAAACAAAGGGAAAATAAAAGTGAAAATATCAAATTGTACCTCTATAGGTCAGGGGTGCCTAGCCTTTTGGCCAGTTAAATGAGGTTTTCGACAACTATCGTCTTCATGAGATCTATGTAGAATCCTCCTAGCTACTCAGTGAATCCAACTGCCAACCCTCAGGATCCGTCAAATTCTTGTAGATGAAAAATTAGTGGAAAATGTTAAAGGATAAAGGAAAGCAGAAAAATGGCTAAGTATGGAAAAATGCACCTTCCTTGAGAAAGGTACCCTTCTACTGGAGGTCTTAGAAGCAATTTTCTCACTTCGTCACTCTTAGGAACATCTCTTCCAAGTTGTTCTATCTCCACAATGAGATCATTGACACGCGCATCGAAGCAATCTAGTTGGATTGGAAGTGAAGGTCAAAGTGGAGCATTCTGTTGAAAGTTACAAATTGCAAAATCATTTTCAAAAGCTCAATTGTGCCCCTGCAGGCCATGGGTTCCCTTTCATTTGAGCTCCTAATTTCAACTTTCAAACGTTGCACATACAGTCATCCTTTATAGAATTCTTCCAGCTACGAGATAGATCCAACATCCAGTTGCAGGGAGTCATCATTCACTGGCAGCGGCAAATTGAAGCATGAAGAGACAAAATACAAAAAATGGTTGTTTGGTGTCATATGCACCCTTTTGAAAATAGGCACCCTTGAATTTGAGGCATCAAATGAAGATTTTAGCTCTCACAACTCCCAACAACATTTCATCAAACTTGTTCCAACTACACGATGAATGTGTCGGCTCAACTCAAGGATCAACTGAGCATCCAAAATTCAAGGTCTAACAGAGGTTGTGATGATGTTTCTAGAAGCTAGAAAGTAGGAAGTTAGCAAAAAGTTTCAAGACTAAGAAATGGTGCCCAAAAAGTCAAAGTTTGACTTCCAAAATTGAAGTAAATGCTCTGGCCACCCTATTAAGGTGGAGTCAGTTAACTGAATGAAAATAATATTAAAACTTTAGTTTTAAATGTCTATCTTACTTGCATATGATGTATTTGTGCCTTGCATGTTGGGTGGTGTCCATTTCAAGGCTCAATCTTTGTTTCTATTAACTAAGTGCGGCCCAATGAGATAATTCCATCCAAAATTTAGGGTTTTCTCCTACATGTGACATCTAAACCCTCAAAAATTCTTTAAATATGCATTTAGGCGTCCATTATTTTCACAACAGGTTGAAGGAAAACACATATTTTCTTGTGTAAGCAAGATCTAAAGCCGCTACAGGTGATATTTTTTAGTGTTCTTCACAGATACAGGTCCATATTGCTCAACAAACTTCATTCAAGGATAGGAGTTATTTTTATAAAGGCAGAATATAACTTCTATTTTCTCTCTCTATTTCTTCTATCCTTGTCTTAGGTTTTCTCTCGCATGTCCAAGTAAATAATAATTTTTCACAATTCTGATCATTTGGGTATGTTGTGCACGACTTTCTCTACAAAACCCATGTGCTAGAATTTTTTAGGAAAAATTTGCTTCGTAGCTTCACTTTTTGAAGCTTTTCTTTTTTCTGGAGATTCCTTTACATGGTAGAGGAAAAATCAATATTTTGATAAATGAAGAATATGGGTTTGATCAGCACATTGGCAGCTACAAAACCCATATTCTAAAATTTTCAAAAAAAAATTCCCCCACAACCCATGCTGCCCCCTTTTGCTTTTTTCTGAAAAGTCTTTGCATATGAAGCGAAAAGGTGTTTTTTTGAATTTCTGATGTTGTGGGTTTGCTTAGAATTATTTTCTCTACAAATCCCACGTCTCAAAAATTTTCATGAAAATTTCCCCTCAACAGGCTATTTTTAGGCTCACTAGGAGCTATTTTAGCCTCACCATAAAATTTGTTAGAACATAGTCATGTTTATAGTCAACAAGCTAGTTTTTCATAATGCAGTTCACTTAGACTAAATTCAATACCAAGTCAATCTTAGTTCATTATTTCATCAGAATGACTGACACAAATTTGCATCAGGTGGATCCAAAGCTTGACTTGAATGCTTCAGAAATAAGCCAGATCACACTTCAAAACATTGAGGAATTCAAGTTGCTAGAGGTGACCTCACTTCCCATCACAGTACATTGTATAGAATTCATAATTTCTTGTGTAAATCATTACAACTCTACTACATGATAAATTCAATTAGTGAATCAATGGGTGATATGCAGTATCAAGCCCAAGGACATCGACAAGTGCTTTAGTATTCCTCTGAATCCGAATAATTTGATCATTACAATGGAACAGTGTGATAAGGCATTCATTGTTGATAAGGAGAATGGAAAAGAGGTGGCTTAAATAGAAGAAAGTTAACTTGCCAAAGAATGTGGGTCATGGAGAGTTCAAAGATGAATATGTGGTTAATATTACCCTTCTTAACAATGTTTTCGTTCAAGCAAATGCCAAAAAATTCTAGCCTTTGATGTATTACATCATGGATCAGATCATCAACAGAAAGGAGCATTACGACTGAGCCTCTTTGATCAGCAATGTTCTCCACAGACAAATGACTGGCTTCTTGGTTGCTCATGAGTTTCACATGTGTTTGTACCTCATGTATCTGATAGCCTTCCAAGGCCAGTTTAGAGGGTTGAACACTGTGGGGATTCTTCGTGTACAAAAATTTCATCAATATTACGCAGTCCGAGCGACACTTCAAGCAAGTGCAAGATGCATTTTTTATGTACACAACAAGGAACCTGGATCAGGAGTTACATGTACGTATCTCAGCAAAAGCCAAATCAACAATGGTAGAATGGGTACATTAGCTCATCCAGTTCCCTACCTTTACCTACATCTATGTATATGGATGCGTAGGTCATCCAGCCATGCTACCCCATTATCCTTTAGATAAGGTGGTGTTCATGGATTTTCTACGATAGTTGTACGATTTTCACCCCTATCTGCACAACAAAAACAAGCCCCCTGCCACTTTTCCATTATAGATGGGGATTTACAGGTGTTAGAAAGTAGTTGAAACCAAGGCTATGGTCCATGAGTTGGTGAGAATTAATCTTAAGTATCTCATCAAGAGACGCTCATATGACGCTTGGGGTTACTTTTCAGCATGCCTTGGTAGTCATTCTTATCAAAAGCATTCTATGGAAGACTACTAGTTCAACTATGAGGACAAGTTCAAGGTGCGTCAGTGCAACTAGAACTTCACCCTTTCATAGATTTATGTTTTCATGTTAGAGGATATCAAAGGGTTGTCAAATGATGATGGGAATGTCACACTTCCCCAATTCTTTAGAGAAAAAGTTGACATGCAGTCACTTCCATTCGTTGATTGGTTCACCAAGGAATGCACATTTGTTAAGGAAAGATCAAGCAGGGTTGTCAGAAATAGCGTACTCTACTTGGATGGAAAGAAGACAAGGAAGGAAACCATGCCAAACACAAAGCTGCCACCAATGGTTACTTCACTACCTTCCATGTCAAAGTCAAAATCCATACAAAAGAAAAGGAGTAATCCTCCTAAAGGAAGTAGAATGTCAAGGAATTCAAAAGGAAAAGCACTAGTTGCTAATTTGGACCAGTAAGAACAACATGTGGAGATTGTCACAAATTCAATTAAGAGCATGCCAAAAACAAAGGTAAAACTTCCCATGCCATCACCAACACCACAATAGTCTCTAATTCACATCGACTTAGAGCCAGACTCACCACCGCATAGCATTACTTCCACACATTCCCACTCATCAGGAGTTCCTAGGACTAGCACCAATCCTTCCAGTGAGATTAGTTGAGACTCGTCTTGGCTTGAGAATCAGCTAGGTAGGAAGAGGAGGCATCCATCCTATAAACTTGACTTCTCAAATTTTTATCATGTCTATCAAGACACACCAAATAAAAATATAAAGACGCAAGTCCATGTGGAAAGGAATGCTAACAAGGAAATGATAATTGAGACCACTGCACTGTCAAAGGATAAAAACTTGGACGAGGTAGAATTTAATGACTTCACCTTGATAAAGGTCAACCTTGGAAAAAGCATATGCCAAGAAAATGTTTATTTCCTCGAGGTTACAATGGAAATCATAAAGGAGAGAGTAATAAAGGATAAAGAAGACAAAGTATCCCTCAAGACTAAAAACCAACAACTTCTCCAGTATATCTCTAACCTTATGCATAGCATTGAGAATGTCACTGCCTTACTCCTGTAGATGTTAGAATTACCAGAAGAACAAAATTAGCTAAATCAGTTGGTTGTATACGGGAAGTTCTTGAAAGACTTGGAAGAAGAGTTTGTCACAAGGGGCCACTTCATACTTTCAAAGTTGTACCAATTGAGGTACAATGCCCACAAACTTCACACACAAATTCAAGATTCGGAGCAAGACTTAGCAGTTGACAAACCAAAAAATGAGATCATGGTCTCTCACCTAAGGACAACATATGATTCAATCACTACAAAAGAGGATAAGGAATCTATTATTGCTTGGAGAGAACAATTAATCTTCAAGGTAAAACTATGTGAAAAAAAAATTGCAGAGTTGGCCGAGAGCAAAGAAAAGGTGACAAGTGCTATCAAGTTTGTGAGAAATTTCATGTCATGAGTCCCTTGCTAGTATCAACATGAGGGTGGTGAGTACATCGATCTCACCGATGTATAGTCAGAGTTGTAGATACTCAATCATGAGATTTTCAGTGGTGATTCAATTGGCTATAAGTTGGATCAACTTATAGTCTTGTCAACATTATTTGATGAGGTGTTCAAGAGTGGAGGAGAACTATAGAGTCAAATCATGGGCAATGAAGAGATGCTAAGGAGAAATCAAGTACTTCAAAGGAGTATCAGTGCTCCAAATGGTGACGTAGTCACATGGAGGGGTTAATTGCTCGAGATAGCAGCCAATGAACTACAGATCAAGGTGTCCCACCTTTTTAGGATAGACATTAGACACAACAATTAACTTGATGCCTCTTTCTGAGTTAACTCATTGATCCACATTCATTGCATGTCTATTTTTGAGATACCTATGTACATATGGAGTTCTCATGTAGTTTTTAGTTTCAGTTAACTAATGTTAGTTATTAGTTGACTTTCATATCAATAAGGACTTGTGTGTTGCAACATCCATTTAGTTTAGTTTTAGTTTAGCTAGCTAAGGTAATTTTTCCAGTTAACTATTTAGTTGCATACATTTAGGTTTAGCAATAAAGCTTGCATTCTTGCAAGACTCATGTTAACTCAAGGAGATTTTAGGGTTCCCTGCTCCTTTGAGGTATATAAATAAGAGCACCTTTGCTCATTGTATTTCAATTTTTTTTGTGATAACAAATTGTTGAGCCACCTTACCGTGCAATATTGCTATATTGTACTTGTTCACTTTGTTAATATAAAGTTGGTTTGATCATTCACTTTGTGATAGGTCCTTCATGTAATTTTCTTGTTCCATATTTGTTTCTAATAAGCTTTTTTTGTTGAAAATGGAGAAAATTATGTAGCTTAATACTTTGTAAAACTATTATACTATAGATCTAAATAAGTGTTATTTTTTATAATTTCTTTGTGGATGATTATTCATTTAGATTCATTTTACAAATTTTAGTAGACAAAAGATTGTAGAAGAATAAGACCAGAACATAGAAGTGACACAGCATATACTCTGGAGAAACCCTTTCGGGAAAAAACTGCACCACCAGAATTAATAGTGCTTGTATTATTTAACCTTAGAACAAGATTACAATAATTCTTTATCAATCCTTGCTTGAGATGCTTCTTTTTCCTTCAACAATTCTTCTTCACAACCTGCAATAAACTCTTATTAAAACTCTCTTCAACTTGTTGCAATAAATAGACAATAATGAGCCTTGTAAACTTCAAATATTTTACAATTAAAAAGCATAAAGCTTATATCACAAAACCTACGCCTATTCTTTGCAAGTAGAGTTCTTCTGTGAAAAAAAATGTCAAACCAAGTCCATCAATTTAGGCATCCAAAACTGAAGTCCTAACTCAACGTTGATTACAAAGATATCTTGTAAGCTTCTCCTCAAAGTTGGTGCCCAAGAATGGGCCCACTTAACTTATCTTCATAAAATATCTATCATGCAAAAGTGTTAACTCCAAGATGCCAACTTGAGCACCCAAGGTGGGTCTAAGTCAATCTTTGTTAACTAAAACATATCTCTCCACCATTCATGCAAATATCATGCATGATTGATCATCCCCACTTAACTGAATGTATCACCTATTATCTTTCATGCAACTCAAGCCATTAGTCATGCATTCCAAGTCAACTGAAGTCAACTAGCATTCAACTGAAACTAACTACATGCAACTAAAGATGACTGAACCATAACTAAACTGAACTGAACTGAACTCCCTGCATATAAACATCAATCCCTAACTTCTAGGATCTTTACATTCATTACATAAGTGTTATTTTTTTCTCCAAATAGTTAACTTAACTCAACATGGGTTCCACCTTCCATGTGGGTGCCCCATGTGCTCCTATTTTGTAGGAGCTCTTCTTGGGCGTCCCCACATGTTACTATCATTTAGAATTAATTACAAATGTCAATTTACATGTTCATTTTATTTGAATTTAATCTCTTTCTAATCCTAGTGTTGGGAAACACTTTCCAAGGACTTAGGAGATACAAGAAATAATGTTTAGGATTGCAATTAAATGGCATCCTATTGCTAACATTCTCCCACTTGACATTATATATTGCAATTATTCTAAACAAGGAATCATTATTATAAATCAAGTATAGGACTCAAGGCCAATGGCCTTCCTGCACCAACTAATCAATCTATGCCAACTTCAAATGCAACCTGCATAATCATGAAGCTCCAAGCAAATCCTTAATACTCAAAAGAAAGAGAAATCATCTATAGGAATTGATTTTGTAAGATAATCTGCAACATTAATCAAAGTTTCAACTTTCTCAATTAATACCTTCCCACTCCTAACCATTTCTCGCACAAAGTGATACTGAACATCAACATGTGTAGTACAAGCATGATACATAGGATTTTTGGCTAAACAAATAGCACTCTAACTATCACATTCAATTTTAACTTGCTTTCAATTAAAACCAATACCTTTCCCAAGTCTCTATAACCAAACTGCCTCTTTGGAGGCATGTGAAACTGTCGAGTGTGTTGAACTCATGTCCAACCAAGGTGTAGGATTCTCATTCTTTACTGTTGAAAAAATATTTTCTTACAAGTGACCATTCCAACATATATCTCTTACCATAAGAGAACTCAAGCCTCACCTATTTCTCCAAGTATCCATGAGGACCTATAACCAACCAATCCATTCCAAACTCCAAATGCAACATAGCACTATCATGAAGTAATCAAGAAAATGATTAATGTAACCAATACATAAGAGAACTACACAAGAGAAATGTCAAAGCTCCAATCATGAATCAAGAACATAAACATGAAAACATGATCTAGCCATCTCCTCCAAGGAGATCACGTGCATCATGACATACATAAACATCCTAGTCTCAAGAGAACAAGTACCATGACAAACTCTAAACGTGTATCAAGAGTAAACCATGACATAATAGCAACCACTCTAAACCAAGAAAAAACATATCTCCAATCACATGAGGATAACCTTACCAATGATGCATCCAAATCACTTCCAACAATTCCCACTGAACTGTGGTACGAGCTACACACAATATCATGACTACCATCCTCTTCATGAAATTATCAATGCATGATTATCGTCATCCAAGGATTTGTCTATAGAATAATCAGAACTCTTTTCTTGTTTTTACAATCCTTCTTCACACATCCTGATTTCCCACAGTTCCAACACTTTACCTTACTCCATCCTTTGGACTTACCCTTTCCTTCCTTGTCTCCCTTAGGTTCCTTTTTCTTAGGCCTACCTTTTACAAACAAGGCATCTAGGATTTCTATTTTAGACTTCCTCCTCATCTCCTCTGATAGGAGAGTAGGAATTATATTGTCCATCTTCGGATCTACACCACTACCATTGATAGCAACAATTAGATTTTCCCAAGATTCTAGGAAAGAACAAAGTAACAAAATGCATTTATCTTCATCTTATAGCTTTACATCTACAGATGTTAACTGACTTAGAATCAAATTAAAATCATTCAAATGGTTTGCAACAGAATCACCATCTTTCATCTTTAAAGAATACAACTGTCTTTTCAAATACAACTTATTAGTAAAACTTTTAGTTTGATAAATGTCACCTATTCTCTTCCACAATTTATATGCAGTAGTTTCTTCTAAAACATTCAAGAGAATATCATTATCAAGACATAATCTTATGGTACCTCTTGCATTCTTATCAAGCTTATCCCAATCCTCATCTAACATTGTTGTAGGCGACTTTGTCTCATTACCAACAACTAACCATTGATCTCTCTCTTCAAGGAGATCCTCCATTTTTAGTTTCCACATCTCATAATTAGATCCATTGAATCTTTCAATATCTAAATGAGAATTAAAACTCATTGTAACAAACTTATTTTCCAAAATAAGCAATAACACAATAGTAAAAGCTCCCATACAGCCAAAAAACCTTCAAACTTTTAAGAGAAAGGCATCCCAAACTCTACCCCAACTGTTAGCTCTAATACCAAATGATAGTGCTATGTTACATTTGGAGTTTGGCATGGATTGGCTGGTTACGGGTCCTCATGGATACTTGGAGAAATAGGTGAGGTTTAAGTTCTCTTATGGTAAGAGATATGGAATGGTTACTTGTAAGAAAAAAAAAATTCAACAGTAAAGACTGAGAAGCCTACACCTTGGTTGGACGTGAGTTCAACACACTCGGTGATTTCACATGCCTCCAAAGAGGTAGTTTGGTTACAGATACTTGGGAAAGGTATTGGTTTTGTTAGTGTAATTAAATTAATTATTACACTAGCATAAGTTAACTTAGGTCATGCATCATTTATTCCTATGTTATATTTTAATAAATCATTTAATAAATTGGGTAAATTCTCCTTCCATGTTTGTAGGGATAAGATTCCTTCTAGAAGATGAGTTGTCCTTCTAGAACTTATCTCAACATTTAATAATTTCCCAGATAGGGTTCACATATTGTCACATGTTGTTAGATCATGACACATTGCAACATCTCATGCATCTTAGGTTTTCTCTCTTGCCTATATAATTAGGCAACTTGTACATTTGTAATAATCCAATCTCGTAGTGTAGATCAATAGAATCTCCATTGTGCATGCCTAGTTCCAACACTTTCTGTGTGGTCGATTATCTTTCCTGGCTCAAAGGTCCTCCATTGAAGACTGCAGCCTCAAGGACCCTGTGCATCCATAATCTCAACATGGTATCAAAGCATGTTGAATTCTAACATTTTAATTGCAAGTTAAACTTGAATGTGATAGTTAGAGTGATATTTGCTTAGCCAAAAATCCTATGTATCATCCTCATACTAAGCATGTTGATGTTCAGTATCACTTTGTGTGATAAATGGTTAAGAGTGGGAAGGTATTAAGTGTTCTTTGTTATAATTTCTTTGTGGAAGATTATCTATTTAGATTCATTTTACCAATTGTAGAAGTAGACAGAAGATTGTAGCAGAATAAGACCAGAAGATAGAAGTGACAAAGCATATACCATAGAGAAACCCTTTGGGAAACTCCACCACCAAAATCAATAGTGCTTGTATTATTTAACCTTAGAACAAGATTACAATAATTCTTTATCAATCCTTGCTTGAAATGCTTTTTTTTCCTTCAACAATTCTTCTTCACAACCTGCAATAAACTCTGATTAAAACTCTCTTCAACTTGCTACAATAAATAGACAATAATGAGCCTTGCAATTACAAAGCACAAAGCTTATCTCACAAAACCTAGCCTATTCTTTGCAAGTAGAGTTCTTCCGTGAAAAACAATGTCAAACCAAGTCCTTCATCAATTTGGGCTTCCAAAATTGAAATCCTAACTCAACGTTCTTTACAAATATATCTTGTAAGCTTCTCCTCAAAGTTGGCACCCAAGAATGGGCCCACTTAACTTAGCCTCATAAAATATCTTATCATGCAAAATTGTTAACTCCAAGATGCCAACTTGGGTGCCCAAGGTGGGTCCAAGTCAATCTCTATTAACTAAAACATATCTCTCCACCATTCATGCAAATATCATGCATGATTGATCATCCCCACTTAACTGAATGTATCACCTATTATCTGTCATGCAACTCAAGTCATTAGTCATGCATTCCAAGTCAACTGAAGTCAACTAGCATTCAACTGAAACTAACTACATGCAACTAAAGATAACTGAACTGAACTCCATGCATGTAAACATCAATCCCTAACTTCTAGGATCTTTACATGCATTACAAAAGTGTTAACTTTTTTCTCCAAATAGTTAACTTAACTCAATGTGGGTTCTGCCTTCCATGTGGGTGCTCCATGTGCTCCTATTTTTTAGGAGCTCTTCTTGGGTGTCCCCACATGTTCCTATCATTTAGAATTAATTAGAAATGTCAATTTACATGTTCATTTCATTCGACTTTAATCTCTTTCTAATCCTATTGTTGGGGAACACTTTCCAAGGACTTAGGAGATACATGAAATAATGTTTAGGATTGCAATTAAATGTCATCTTATTCCCAACATGTTTCATATCTACACCTCGGATAGGAGTCCCTCCTCCTTGGGAATTTAGAAATATTTTTTATCATTTGATGTTGTTATTAATAATCTTTCTTTCATATCTACACCTCGCATAGGAGTCCCTCCTCCTTAGGAATTTAGAAATAGAGATTGTCATTTAAGTGTTGTTTCCAGTAATCTACTTTCAGCCTGCACCTTGGATAGGTGTCCTACCTCCTTGGGAATCCTGCGGACTAGCTTGCCATTTGATGTTGTTTCCAATAACCTTCATTTTAGCCTACACCTCGAATAGGTGTCCCGCCTCCTTGGGAATCTTGATTTAAAATTTATCATTTACCAATTCCCTGCTCCTAATTCCTCTTGCTCTATTTATCTAGAGGAGATAGGATAGTTCTAGTGTTAGCCTAGTTGTAGTTAAGATCTACAAAACTAAAGAAAAACCTTAGCTACAATGTATCAGTTCTCTTAACCTTGTACCTCTTCCAGCTGAGTCAAAAAGATAGGATTTTAGAATACTTTACTTTTACGCATATCAACAAAAGAGGGAGCTTCCCCTCCTAATTTGAAGAGTAAGTTAATTTTGTGCATAGTTTTCCATTGCCAATACGCACTCCAAAGGTTCAAATTGTAATGCCAATAGTTTTTTATTGCCCACCGTGGGGCATGAGGCAAGAAAACTTCAAGAAAAGATAAACTCTTTGATTTCATGGGAATGACACTCTGGCATCCTATTGCATGATCCATATAGAGGCAATAGATGATAACAACGATAATGTTGGTAATGTTGGTAGAAATCATTGACGTCCACCCCCATTACCTTGGGGTAATAACATTGGACCTTTGGATTTTTAGGTAAATCATAAGTTACCTAAAGGGTCAAGGAAGCGCTTTCCTTGATTTCATGGCAATGGAGCTCAACACCTAGAGGAAAAAAAATTTGTGTTCACAACGGCTTGTGTCATCTTGCGCATAGTGCATGAAGACATCATGGTGCATCTCTTTGTTGAGACTATTACGGGAAATTTTTCCAACTGGTTCAATCACCTGGTGCTAGGCAGTATCACAAGCTGGGCAACTATGAGCAAGAAATTTTTAGTGAGATTTAAGGCCACTGAAGACAGTCACCTATTGTTTTCCCAACTTATAAATTCAAATATGGAGTACAATGAGCACATGAGGAATTTTGTAACAATATTTATTCATCTTGTTATAAGAATTTCTTCTACACTCGATCCATCACCAGAGATTCTGATGAAATTTTTCATAAATTCTCTTCCATCAAAGATAGCCTTCTTACTCAAGACAGAAAAAGCAATAGAGTTGAAGAGTGTGCAAGAAAACACCATCAAGTTGGAGGATGATATGATTACATCCGGTTTGATGAAAATAGATTTCATCATATCTCTAGTTCAACAATCGTACCAACCAAACAGATACAGCATTCAACCACGATTGCCAACATCTCCATCAAGACCAATGATTGAAGCTACACATAGTACAATATTTTTTTGTTTCCATGACACCGATGCACATATCAGATCCACATGTCCTTAGAATCTAAGGATGAACCAAATCATGGGATACACTAAAGCTACTCCTAGTTCTAGTTTTGTACCAACATCAAGTTCAAATGTTTTCTTACCACATATGGAAAACTTCGATGGCGACTCCGATGTAGGATACTCGTATAAGGAACTTGTAAATCAAGAACAAGAAGAAGAATATTGCCAATATGCTCCTACGATGAATCATGAAAATTCTTCAATGCCTGTGTTCACTCGTGCTCAGCACTTCAAAGCACAGAAAAAAGAAGAAGAAAAGCATAAATCAAATGAAAATTATAAATAAGTGTCTTCCACTTCTAATCCTAGAACTTCACAGGAGAACAATATGCCAATTGCTCAATGTTGTGCATTTTTCGCACACACACCCCGCTGAAAGCAGGGACCCTCTTTTCCTTTTGCTTTTGGGTGTTTCAGCACTTTGATTTTGAGGATTTATCTTGCTTTGGCATGAGCCTAAATTTTTATCTTGCTTGCTTAAGTGATTCCCCCAAATTACACATTGAAATACCTAAGTTCTAGGCAAAGTTTAGGTTTTCTCCCTAGTTCGGGATTTTCCACCCCAGCCGGATTTTCCCAGATCTTGCTCAAACTCTAGCTAAATGTTGCGGTTCGGAGATCTTTGGTCTTTGCATAATTCTGCGTGGGCCTGAATTTTTTGAAAATTAGCTCTGCCATCAGGTTTCCAAATTTCTCTAGGCTATCTTGTCAGCAGCATTAATGTTCATTCGTACTATTGTGGGGGATGTATTTAATTGATGTTTGGGACTCTTGTGCCATTATGCTTTATCATTTGTGTTCCATTGACCTAATGAGTTTATTCTTTGAGTGTTAGACTTGATTTGGGATGATTGATTTTCAAATTATTCGATTTGGTGGTGATTTCCTTGGCATTTTCATTGTTGTTCTTTGTTGAGCATTGATAAATTGGTATTTGTTGCCACAATCTATTTCTACTTCATCAAATGGTATGTATATATTACCTTGCTTCCAATTGATGAATGTAGACAGCGCTTTAATGTTATGGATTGGCTTGGAGTTTGAATTCTTGTATGTTTGGGCGTCTGGTGCTAGGATTGCTTGACATTGCCTTACTTATGGTCTCCCAAGTAGTTTCAGAGATTGTTCATTTGTTTGCATCATGAGGTATCTTGCTTGTGAGCCATGAATAACCCCTAGGAAGGATTTAGTAGTTGAAAGGATTGAATCCTGAGCTTCCCTATGCGTTAATGGCGGATTTGTAGGGTTTGATACTTAGGGCATCACCATTTCACCTGAGTTTTCTTTTTGAATAGGCCTAGAATTTAAAGAAAATTTGTAGAAGGTCTGTATCGAACTCGTCGCAGGCCTAGATTCCTAAAATTTATGATCAATCCATCAATTTGAGTGAAATAATGTGATAAGGCCAATATTCAAGTTTTTCCTCCATCTCGGGATTTTCTAGCTCTGGTGGATTTTCCCGATTTTCCCACTCCTCTTCTTTTTCCTAAAATTCGCAAGCTTTCGGAGATTCATCTTCTTCGCGGATTTCCTTCGACTCTAGATTTTTCCGAAATCCTTTGTTCCCTAGTTTTTCCAAAAAATTTAGAATGTCTCCTCCTTCGCGAAAATCCGTCCCACATGGATTTTCCCAAAATCTGATGGAATGTGAAGAAATATGGAATAACAGGACTTGTTAACAAATGATGGTACATTTTATGATTAATTGGTGCTATTTCCAGATCTCATATGTTGTTCCTTGATTGATAATGATCAGATTGAGTTGCTAGTATGTGTTTTCATGTTTATTCCATTGGAATCCAAATGGGCTCAGAATTCTCTGAAATTCCTCTCTGGCTTGGATTCCACGAGTGGACTTAAAACCTGAATTTTAATATGATCATTTTATTTGAGATTTAATGACACCTTGCTTATCTGGGATTCATTTTAATGATGATTTTTATTGATTAACCTTTGTTTGTGTGATCTTTACTATAATTCCCTTTGTTGAGTGCAGGCTGAATCTAGCAAGGTAGTAGCTGGAAAAGCTAAGGGTGATATGGAGGGATCTTTGGTATCTAAAGCAGAAAGAATCAAGATGGACATCAGGAGTAAAATCCCAGAGAGAAAAATTACTTCTATATGGTTGGAGGTGACTGACACGAACATTGGACTATGGGATTATGAAGAATTCAAGGGCAGAATGGAAGTGCATGATCTTCCTTTGGTGGCTACAAGAATGTTGGAATCAAGATTCACACATGTAGTTGGCTTTCCTTCTATAGTGCAATGTTATGAATTGGTTCTTGAGTGTACCAAATATTATGACAGTGATACTCAGAGAATAATTGGTCCCCAGGGGAGGATTGTGGAAAATTTGAATCATGTCTCTATAGCCCAGACCTTTGACATGCCAGATAGATCTCATATGGTGGCATTCAACATGGAGGCAGCTAAAAAGTACTATGAAGAGGAGACTATTAAATCACAGCAGATCATCAATTCCTGGTTGGAAAAGCCCAAGTCTCATTATTCTAAACTACCTAAATAGCTATTCAGAGCAAAGTTCAAAAAGGAATATTATGATGCCATTACTCTTCTTAGCGGGGTGGTTGGTTTAAAAGGTGCAAGTATGTTTGAGAGTTGGATGTGCCATGTCATTGCAAGGATGGAACAAGAGAAGATCAACTATCATTGGGTAGGTGTTATAAGTAGGGTGATTCATGACCAATTATGCAATGTGCTACAAACCAAGACCTTCACCATGACTTCCTACTCCATCTATGTACTTGCAAGATTTCATCCATATAAGGGATTGAGTACCAGCAACATCTTTGGGAAAGATGTAATTTATGAGGTTTACCCTCAATTTCACTTGGGAAGCTCAAGTTACAGGAGGGTGAATGATGCATTCACCATGCATATCAATAGATTTCTTTAGGGTGTAGAACATCTGAGGATTTCAGATCAGGCCAAGGATCTAATCAAGAAATATGGGGCTTGGTTCATACAATTTCCCACCTTCTCATACATCAGGATTAATGGGTTTCAAAGGGCTCCATATCAACTTCCAAGGTATCCCACTGATCATCTCTTAATCCTAGAGGTCAGTAGGAAAATATGTGACTTTGATGCTATTGTCAAAAGGGACAAACATAAGACTGGGTTTGGTGGAGACTTCCCTTTGAGGATAGGCACTAGACAGGCATGCCCTTCCATTAATTCAACTCACTCTTCAGAAGAGGAGATGAGTACTCTTGGTTTATCTTTCCATTCCAAGAGGTCTAGATTTGACATAACTCGTGAAGCTCAAAAGAAGGCCAATCGAGAATATAACCACAAGGATGATTTGGAAGACCACTGGGCCAATTGCAGTGATGAATATGAGGTTAGAAAGAAGAATTTTTCTTGACTTCCAATTGAATCAGTCTGGTTATATAGTGTGAAGGCAGTTCCAGATCAAATTGAAGATGATGGGGACTTGATTCAAGGCCATGCTTATGAGGCAGTAAAGGAAAACCAATTGGCGAAATAGATTGGTTGGAAGAAGAAAAAATAGAGTTAGGACAGTTGATGAATCCAGTCATTAAGTACACCAAGTTGTGGTTGAAGCATAAGAAATGGGAATTGGAGAATGAAGGTGTACAATGCACTTATGATCTGATGGGAGATTTAGACCCTCATTCTACTTCTGAAGAGTCAACTGAGCAAGATCCCAAGGGTAAGGGTAAGGCAAGCTCTCCTTTTAAAATCAAGATTAAGGGTGTACAAGTGGAGGAAGTCCAAGAAACAGAAAAATAGAGAAATCCAATTACCAAGAAAAGGGGGCATACTTCAAGGACTAAGAAGTCTGGGAGAGAAGAAACTAAAAAGAAGGATCTTTAGGTTAGTTCTTTTGTGCCTAAAAGAAGGAGAATTGTAAGGCTGTCACAAAAGGCAAGCTCCAAGGATGGAGAGGAGGTTAATCCACCTGTGGTAAATGTAGAGAGTTCAGGAGAAAGGACACAAGTGTACACAAGGAAATTAAGAACTCCTTCTCCTAAGGATAATGTGCCAAAGAATGATCCCCCTTTGGTTGCCTCTCATGCATAACAACATGATCTCTCATCTTCCCATGAAGCGTAAAATGAACCAGGAAAATCTAAGGAAGCTGAGGATCACCAGGATATAGAAGGAGAGGAATTTAATGAGGGTGAGCTTAATAATGCTGAGGCAGAAGTAGAAAAAGTGTTGCAGTCTCCCCTAGTTGCATATGAAGATTCACCTGTTATAACTGAAGAAGTTAAATCTCCTCAAAGAGAAGAAGTATCAGATAAGGTTCCATCACCTATGAACAGAGAGGAGCATGCTGAAGAAAAGAAGGATAAGACTGAAGAGGTTCTTGAGAGGCAGGATTTGAATGAGGATGCACTTAAGAACCAGCAAGAGGAAATGGGGCAAAGTGAAGTACAATTGGAGTCCACTGTTCAGAGTGGCTAGATAAAGAAATCAAGAGAAAGCAAGTTGTTGTGGAGGATACCCCACCCAATTGGGATGAGTTACTGGCAAAAATAGGAAAAGATAAAGGAAAGAAGAAGGCCAGAGTCATTTCAAATATTGAAAGGGATGAAGCAAGTAATA
This sequence comes from Sequoia sempervirens, assembly GCA_007258455.2. Lineage (NCBI taxonomy): Eukaryota > Viridiplantae > Streptophyta > Pinopsida > Cupressales > Cupressaceae > Sequoia > Sequoia sempervirens. The sequence goes on from VDFB02193867.1 coordinate 174,786,741, forward strand.
GAGCGGTCCACATTGCAACTCTTGCTCCGGATAAGAACAGGGATGATGTAACTGGAAAAGATTACAATTTGCTAACTATCAACCTAAGAACCACCTTCGCAGAGCAAGATATTGAAGAATATGAGGGTTCAAGTGCAGTAATCTTGGGTAGGTTGAGGAAAGAAATAAAGACAAATCAAAAGATGAAGAAAGAGATTGAAGGACTTAAGAAATGTTTAGAGGATCTAATGAAACCTTTGCAATCTATTGGCTCTTCATCTTTTGCCGCTAGTCTCCTACCCCAAGAAACCATCACTGGGCTGAAAATAATGAAGGCTTCCACTCTTGCTACTACAAATTGGCTAAAAAGGGTGCAAACCAAAGGAAATGATGCTCTCAAGGACATTCTCTCAACTGGAAAAGATGCTATGAGGGAAATTGATTGGTTGAAGGAAGTACTAGCTCAAGATAAGGAAGATGTAGACCTCTTGTTGCAGAAAACCAGAACCATCATGGAGTATACCAAAGATAAACAGGTGAGTGATGGAATTCTCCCTTCCTCCAGAGCTGCAAAACCTTGGGAATGGTGTGAAGATTTGCAGATTAGGCAAAAGGTTCTGAAGAAGATACATAAGCAAAGGAGGCAAATTGAGGATACCTTGACTGGTATATACAATGGATGCATTTCTTTCTTTGAGATCATGATAGGGAGAAGGAATTTTTGCGCCAAAGCATTTGAGCTTGGAATAGCTTAGAAAATGGTGGCAAGATGTATATTCCCCAGCCAGTGAGGGTTCAATTACTGAACATCAATTGGATGATGCGGTAACCTATGTTGTAGTTATTGATAAATATCAAGCTTATAAGGTTGAGTGGGATAAATTGGTGAAACAATCAAGGGAAGATATTACATCAATTGAGAGCCGACTTAAGGTTTTTCCTTTACCACCTGTGGCCAACTTGGACAAGATGCTTTTGATGGTGCATGATAGGATGGGTCAAAATAAAGACAAAGGGGAATATAGTTAATGTTGGGCCACATCGAGATTTGTGCTTCCCTATTATTTTGCATGCATTGGTCTGAGGTACATTGGAGATCCCAAGCCAACCTAGATGAAGTTCAAGCATTTAATGCATATTTTATTTTATTTTGAATTTCTCTTGGCCGACTTGTTTTGTGGCCAATTATTATTGTAAACCCTAAACTAGGCCAACATATCTTGGGGGGTTTCTATAAATATGGAATTTTACCTCATTTGTAAGGGCTAGAAGAAAAGATAGATAGTTTTGAGCTAGAGCGAATTAAGCAGTAGAGCAAAGTTAGAAGTTAGTTCATTTTCAAGCAAGTGTTGTAATAGAATACTAGAATTGTTGCTACTTTGGGTGATTCAATACAATTGGAGACATTGTGCTTTTGGTGAATTCTCTTGTGTTGATTTATCTTGCATGGTTCTTGTGATTTTCTCTTTGAAATTGCTTAAGTTAAGTGCATTAGGGTTAACGTTAGATAAATTGATAGTTTTTGTGATTTAGTGCTTGAAGTGTTTGTAGCAATCCCTGGTCCATACTTTTCGCAACCAACTGATTATTAGTTGCTTTGCAAAGTTATCCTGGACTTTTATATTCATTATGCTTAGTTCAATTGTGAAGGTTTATTCATTTCAATTGCAATATGGTTGTTTTGAATGAATGTTCATGATCTGAAAATCTTTAACACCTTAGAAGATTGCACTATTTCTATAAGATTGCAAATCCATTTGGGTCAAGTCGAAATCAGTTTTTGAGGGATTGGTCCATTTCGAGTGTTTGTCATTTGCATTGTTAATCTTAGGAGTAGTGTTAAATCTAGAAATATCTTTGAAACCTTATATCTTTTATCATTGGGTTAGATTTAGGATTGAAGTATCATCATATTGCTAGATCTGATAAATTAAAGATTCAGTGTTTTCTTGTAGTAGGGTCCCATTGTGATTACCAGCATTTTCACATTTATCACTGAGTTGTTTATGCATTGTCAAGACCTGACATTAGAGACCTTGGGGTTATCTCTTGAGGCTTGCTAATAGAGATTTACCTTTCAAGAGAGATAGGATTTCCATATTCTGTTTGAGTTGTTGTTGTGCAGAAAACATCATCAACAGATTGGCGCTAGAAGGAGGGATTGAATAAGCAAGCTGGATCAATTTTTGAATGCCATCTCTCCTGAAAGATTAAGAAGAAGAACCATATCTACTCCAGGAGAGGAGGAATTTCAAGAATTACCAGTCCGTACTAGGTCTAGAAGGACCAACAGAAGGGGAGAATCATCATCCACTCATTCACCTTCGTCATCTCCATCATCCCCATCTTCATCAAGTTCATCTTCATCTGAGTTTGAGGACATTCCCATTCCACAACCTCAACCAATCATAAATCAGCCATTACAACCCCCACCTCCACCAATGGCTTTCCTAGCTAATAACCCATCTCCATTGAGTTTTTCCAATTACAATGTCATGTCCAAGAACCCTGAACACTTTTGTTCAAAGTTCCATGTTAATGATCCCAATAGAACTACTGAGGAACACATCAGGATTTTTCAAACTGGCCTTAAGGATAGAGGAATCAATCATGAGGATGTAGCATGCAGACTCTTTCCTTATTCATTGGGAGATGATGCATTCTATTGGTACAATCATTTACCTATTGGGTCTATCCAAAATTGGACTGAGCTAGAGACTGCATTCTTGTAGAAGTTTAGGATTCCCATTAGTCCCAATGAGCTCTATCTTTAGTTCACTAATGTTAAGAGAGAAGTCCATGAGCCTATAGGGTCCTTTAACAACCGGTTTCATCGTGCCTATACCTGACTGTAGGCTCCCTATGTTGTTGATGAAGCCACTACTTTATAAGTCTAGTATGAGGGACTTGACAGTTTGATAGCTACCTTTATGAAGTGGAGGAACAACCCTCCTGATAATCTACTTGATGCATATGCGGAGGTTGTGAAGGTTATCATTGCTTTACTGTCATTAGGACCCGTTGCTCACCCTGGACAAGTCCCAGCTCTCAACCAGGCTCTTGCTAATCACACTCCTATCATGAATTCAGTGCCTTAGTTGCCTCTGGTTCCTCACCCAGGACCTCCCGTGAGACAAGTTTCACCCACAATCAGATACCCTCAGCAAAATGTAAATCAACCTCTTCATACATAGCCTTAGGCTAGTTTTCCCACGTATTTGCAGAATTCTGAAGTATTAAACCAATCATTGAATGCCAATATTGCAGTAGGATATTCCCAAAATAATGTGAATCAGCCTCCATACAGTAATCCTGACAAGGAGAGACTGGAAAAATTGTCTGAACAAGTGAAGAAGCTAAATATGGAGGTAACTTATTTGAGGAACACAAACAGTTAGTTGCAAGCTGCTTAGAGAAATATGTAGTCCAATCAGAGCAGATAAAATCGAGAGAATCAACAAGGACAACATTTTGATAGAGGGAAACATCTTGAAAGGGGATATAACAATGAAAGAGGATATAACAACGAAAGAGGATATAATAATGAAAGAGGGTATAATAATGGCAGAGGATAGAATTATGATAAAGGACAATCCTTAGGCCAGAACTTTGATAGAGGGCAAGGTGGTGGACAAGGGTTCGATAAGAGGCAGCCACCCAGATAGAACAAGACTTGGAATACGAGGCCTCACAATGGAGGAGTCCCCACCCCATTGGATCAACTAGTCAATCAACCAGTTAATCAAGAGAAGCCTCCTAATGGTGTATATTTAGTTGAGGTTGCTTTATCAGGATGGTGTATGCTCCATAAAACGAGTCAACATTCTGAGATAGATTGTCAAGAGTTCCAGACGGGAGATTCAATTTTTTAGTATGAAGTGGAGAATAATGCAAGTAGTTAGGAAATGGTGCCATCTACTCCCTATGATTCGTCAATGTTGGTACTGAATCATGCTCCTTTTCCACAAAGTAAGGAAAATGTACCTGAAGAAGAATTTGACCAGCTGAAGGAAGAGGCAGACCAGGTGTGCAATGGGGATGAAATTACACAGTTGTTTGATGAGAATCCAGTGAATCATAATGGCCCTAGGGATGAAGAAGAGGCTTATGTCAAAGAAGTACAGACCTTCCAGAGACCTGTCAAGAAGTATGATTTGAGGGATCTGCCACACAAACGTCCACAGGCTGGAGGCCCCTTCACCACCTCCACTCCACCGAATAACTTCACTATGCCTCCAAATCCTAATGCCAACAATAATCTGTCACATCCTTAGATGTCTAGGAAATATTTATCTCAAGATCAAGGACATACTGATATGCCAAAAGGGAGAGGCATTGATGCAAACAAGGACAAGGTGATGAAATACCCAAAGGAGACCCCTGCTGATCTGAGTGGGGAACAATTGGCCATGTATGTTGCTAAAGAACTTAGAAAACTAAAGGTAAGCCTCTCTACATTTGAGTTATTGAGAGTCTCAACCATTAGGAATGCAATTGTAGGAGCTTATAATGCAAATTCCATATCACAAGACAAATCAGTTAGTGAAAGTGTCAACAAAGCATCTAGTTCTCAATTAGTAGGAAGGAAAAATTAGACTCATAATCAAGCCCACATGCCTCCTGGAGATAAGGGAAAAGAGAAGGACAAAACTCAAGTTTCTCAAGTGGATACTCCCTTAACTCTGTTTCAAGGGAAAATAGACACTCCTCCATTCTTGATTTTTGTTCGTATATTTGGTAAGAACTTGCATAACTGTTTGTTGGATTCAAGTGCTTCTACCAATGTAATGCCATTTGGTGTCTATAGAGCTATGGGTATTACTCCTAATGACTCCCAAAAGAAAGTTACACAATTGGATAGGACTAAAGTCAATGTTGTAGGGGAGTTAAATATGATTCATATGCAGGTTGCTTCTGATCCTAGAATTCAGCGGGTTATTAATATACAGGTGGCTGATATACCTGATGCTTATGGCCTAATCATGGGAAGAGACTTTACTAGGGCCTTGAATGGATATGTTTCGACTGATCACTCTCACATGTGGCTTCCCCAAAAGGGAGTGCCAAACCAAATTAGAATTGAAAGAGAACCCAGAATGAAATACATGATCACAAAATATCAGAATACCTCCAATGAAATTTAGATATTAGAAGTAAGTATGGGTAATTATGTGCTTGCAATCCCTTTTGAGGAGTCAAATGTAGAGGAAGTCCTTATGTTGCATACAATGCCTATTGATCTCACAATAGAATCCAGTGGTACTGAAGCCTTGGTGGAACCAATTGAAAATGATGATGATCCGGAAGATAGTCAGCTAGGTCTACTAGAAGTTTCCAAGAATTCATTCAGAAGTGCTTTGAAGATCAGGTTCAATTGGGTAGAGGAATGAATTTTGGAGAACTACTCTTGCCCAATTGGTGCAGGGTGCATAATGCCTCCCATTCAGAATTGGACTATTGTTTGTGCCAGACTGTAGTGGAACAAATACAGAAATGTATCAACCGCACTCCCGCAGTCAAAATTAATATCTAGAATGTCCAAGAGGATCCCAAAGGGAAAAAGGTGATGCTTTCTGAAGAACCATCCAGTAGCAACAGTGCAATAGATACATCAAGGAAGTCTACAGTTGTTGGTTGTTGGAATTTAAGATTTGATGGGTCCAAATCAAAGCAAGGAGTTGGGGTAGGATTTGAACTAATCAGTCCAAGAGGTAAGACTTTATTTGCTACTCATAGACTTCAATTTCATTGTAAAAACAATGTAGTAGAATATGAAGCTTTGGTTCATGGGCTATTAATGGCATTAAAGAAAAAGGTTAAGATTTTACAAGTCTTTGGGGATTCTGAGCTAGCGGTTAAGCAAGTCAGGAGACAATACTCTTGTCATGACAAAAGAATGGCCAATTATAGACACGGAGTATGGGACCTTAGTGAAGGATTTGATGCCTTCAACATTCAGTTGATCCCATGATGTAAAAATCAAATAGCTGACTCTCTTTCTCAGGTAGCTAATACATTGCAACCTCTGTCTCTTTCTGGATTGAAGAAGTTTACAGTGGAACTGACCCCAGTACCTTCAATACCTGACAACATTACCAACTTCCAGGTATTTGAAGATGACAAGCATATTCTGGATTTTATCACAAGCTCATATGTCTTTGCTTCTCAAATTATTGATGAAACTAAACTCCAAGAAGTAGAGATGGATTTGGAAGGGGTAATTAATTTGAAGAACAATACTATTCCCAAAGGAATGGTGCAATTAAAAAGGATCTTTGATTTGGACAAGGTCAGGGATCAAGAACAAGATGCCAAGAGGGATTCCATCAGTGGACAATGTGAAAAGTATAATATGGGAACTCAAGATGATGCCAAGAATGTCTTCATTGGTAAATTATGCACTCCAAAAGAAAGGAAAGGAATAATTGATGCATTACATAGATATCCAGATGTGATAGCCTGGAGTTATGAAGACTTAAAAACCTATGACACATCAATCATAACTCATACTATCCCTCTCAATCCAAGAGAAAAACCTTTCAAATAGAGGCAAAGGCCAATTAATGCCTTACTAGAACCCATAATACAGAAGGAAGTGCAGAAATTACTATCTTCAAGAATCATATTTCCAGTCAGACACTCAACTTGGGTTGCAAACCTGGTTCTAGTGCAAAACAAAAATGGTGAAATCAGGCTATGTTTAGATTTCAGGAACCTTAATAGAGCATCAGAAAAGGATAATTATCTAGTACCCTCACTGGATGAAGTACTCCAGATTGTCAATGGATGTTAGATGATGTCTTTCTTGGATGGCTATTCAGGATACAACCAAGTCATGGTGCAGTATGAGGACAGACATAAGACTACTTTCACCACCAAGTGGGGCACTTTTTCCTACAAGAGGATTCCCTTTGGCTTGATTAATTTTGGAGCCACGTTCCAAAGAGCCATGGACATTTCCTTTAAATACATAATTGGTAAGTGCATAATCATTTAAATGAATGATCTGACAGTCTTTTCCAAGAAGAGAGGTGATCATATCATAGACTTGTGCAAGGTTTTTCAGAAATCCGAAGAGTTTGGTATATCTCTCAATCCAAAGAAATGCATCTTTGGAGTTACAGAGGGTAAATTGCTGGGGCATGTTCTCTCTGAGAAAGGAATTGCCATTGATCCAGAATGAGTGGAAGCTATACTCAAGTTCCCACCACCTGCTAGCAAGAAAGAAATGAAATCATTCTTTGGCAAGATCAACTTTGTGAGGAAGTTCATCACTGGATTCGCAGAAATAGTCAAGCCAATGGATGCAATGTTGAAGCAAGAGGCCAAAGTTGAATGGAATGCAGAAGCAAAGGAAGCATTTGTAGAGATAAAAGGGCTATTGTTGAAGCTCCGGATTTGGTGAGTCCAGACTATGCTAAGCCATTCTATATATTCATTTGCTCCTAATCACTCCTGTGTTGCTATGCTGACTCAAAAATTTGACCAAGGAAATGAATATCCCATAGCATTCATGAGTGCACCATTGAAGGATGCAAAGATGAGGTACCTAACTATGGAAAAGAAGGGTTATGCTTTAGTCAGAGTTGTAAATAAATTTAGACACTATATCCTCAGAAACAAAATCTTTGCAATAGTTCTTGATCCTGCAGTTAAGCTATTGTTGATGCAAAATGAGCTAGGAGAGCGTAGAGCTAAGCGGGTAACTATGTTACAAGAATATGACATTGAGATTCAACCCATGAAGCTGGTAAGAGGGCAAGGACTTACAAAGATGATGGAAAAAATAGGCCCTGATCTTGCAGCTCAGCATTACAATCTAGAGGATGTCTCTCCTAGCGAATGGTATGATGATATCATTCATTATCTCCTGACTCAAAGATGCCCTGACCATCTTAATGTAGTACAAACAAGGGCATTGCGCTTAAAGAGTGACAGTTTCATGCTAAAGGGAGTTGTTCTATATAAAAAAATCATGATGGTGTTTATTTAAGGTGTCTAGGAAAGACAGAATCTGAAAGAGTAATGTTGGAATTTTATGACAGATATGGTACAGGCCATGGATCAGCACCTTGTACAGTGAACCAAATTCTGAGAGTTGGTTACTATTGGCCTAAATTGTTCAAGGACACACACAACCATCTCAGAACTGTCATGTGTGTTAGACTGTAGCAACCAAAGAGAAGTATGCAGCACTCCCACTCCAACCAGTCTTTGTGGTAAAACCTTTCACACAATGAGTGATGGACTTCATAGGTCCAATCAATCTGCCTTCCTCTGCAAGTCACAAGTATATCCTTACTGTCACTGATTTTTTTACAAGATGGATTGAGGCCCTTGCTTGCAAGCAATGTACTTATGAGGTAGTAATCAATTTCATCGAATCAGTTATCATTAACCATTTTGGATGTCCTATGTCTTTGGTTTGTGATAATGGTCCTGCATTTTCATCATTGAATTTTTCTAACTAGGCATTTGATCATGGAATTATCATTAATTTTGCATACAATTATTACCCTCAGGGTAATGGTTTGGCTGAGCCTTCCAATAAAAATCTCCTGAATGTTATTCACAAGCTGTTAGAAAGAAATCTGAAGGATTGGCACACCCAGCTCAGATTTTCTCTCTGGGTAGATCGTACAAGACATAAGACTTCCATAGGCATATCCCCTTACCACCTAGTTTATGGGTTAGAGCTTGTGTTTCCTATTCAGTTAAAAATCCCCACCCTACAGTTCATTAATGAATATTATGATGAGGGGGATAAACGTGAGGCCATACTTTCTGAGTTGTTACACCTTGAGGAAAAAAGAGATGAAGCCCTAGAAAACTTTTCCAAACATCAGGGGGTAGTCAAAAGATGGTTTGATAGAAGATCCAAGGTAAAATATTTTAGGATTTCTGGCTTGGTTCTTTACTGGGATAAAGCCCATGACCATAAGGGGGAGCATGGAAAATTTGATAAACTTTGGCTTGCCCCTTACCAGATTTCTGAAATCCTGGGAGATAATGCTTTTCATTTGAAAACTTTCACTGGAGAGGATATCCCACTTCCTGTCAATGGGTAGTATTTGAAGCATTATTTCCAGTCTTGAGTTGTTTTCAACTCTTTTCCTATATATAGTTAGATTAGATTGCCTTTTTTTTTTGCTTCGCTTTGCTTTGGTTAGAGTAGGTTTCCCTTTTTTCTTTGCTTTTGTTTGTTTTCGTTAGTTTAGGTTTGCTCTCGGTTTGGTGTGTTTTGCTCTCCTCTTGCTTTGGAGGTTTTCTTGTTTTCTTCTGGATGTGTTGCACCTACATGGCAAATATATCATTATCTGGGACTGTTCTAAGTATTTCATTGGTGGAATTTAGTCCTGTGTCTCAAAAGGATGGTTGAAGTCTTTGTTATTGTCAAGTAGTCTAAATGTTTAATTTATAGAAGATGGGTCACTTGTTTTGATTTGAATTTGAAGTATTCTGAAATCTTATATCTTTCAATACATCTTAAGAATCCTGATGTTACCATAAGATCCTGGTGAAGTTTTGTCAAGTGAAAAATCCTATTTCTACTTCAGCACCGCTATGGTTCTCATCCCTGAGTGTGAACTTCATTGTTCACAGGTTGAAATGAAAAAGTGACAAAGAAAAGAAATATCAAAAGAAGGAAAAAGAGAAAATATTGAAAATCAAATGAATTCAATCTATTCGGAGTATCTGAATATCTCTATCGGGGCTATAGACGCATGTTTGGCAATAGAGTTATGTTCGGCAGAGTCACAACGATAACCTCGTCGGGGCTATAGACGCCTAACTAGCAGCGACAATCTATCCAGGTTCCTTTTGAAGTTAGAATCTTTACATAGCATGTCCTGACTGAACTCAGTTTCTGCAGTAGCTCAAGGAGGGAAATGAACTCATATGCACACAGTTGGATATTCAGTTTATGGAAGGTTCGGTCTACCTTTGGTTCTAATTCTTTAATCTTTACATTTTGATTTGTTTGTCTATAGTGAGACTAAAACCAAAGATTTTGGGTCCTTGATTCATGTTCGTTATCTAATGCTCTGGAGCATTTCCTAGTAGAGTCGCCATTTGTTGTGTAGTTTTTTCACACACACCCCGCTGAAAGCAAGGACCCTCTTTTCCATTCACTTTTGGGTGTTTTATCCCTTTGATTTTGAGGATTTTTCTTGCTTTGGCATGAGCCTACATGTTTATCTTGCTTTCTTAAGTGATTCCCCCAAATTGCACATTGAAATACCTAAGTTCTGGGAAAAGTTTGAGTTTTCTCCCTAGTTCGGGATTTTCCACCCCAGCCAGATTTTCCTGGTTCTCGCTCAAACTCCAACTAAACGCTATAGTTCGGATATTTTTTGTCTTTGCGAATTCTGCGTGAGCCAAAATTTTCTGAAAATTCGCTCAGCCATCAGGTTTCCGAATTTCTCCAGGCTATCTTGTCAGTGGCATTAATGTTCATTCGTACTATTGTGGGGGATGTATTTAATTGATATTTGGGACTCTTGTGCCATTATGCTTTATCATTTCTATTCCATTGACCTAAGGATTTTATTCTTTGAATGTTAGACTTGATTTGGGACGCTTGATTTGCAAATTATTCGATTTGGTGGTGATTTCCTTGGCATTTTCGTTGCTGTTCTTTGTTGAGCATTGATAAATTGGTATTTGTTGCCATAATCGATTTCTACTTCGTTAAATGGTATGTATATATTACCTTTCTTTCGATTGATGAATGTGGACAGTGCTTTAATGTTATGGATTGGCTTGGAGTTTGAATTCTTGTATGTTTGGGCGTCTGGTGCTAGGGTTGCTTGACATTGTCTTACTTATGGTCTCCCAAGTAGTTTCTGAGATTGTTCATTTGTTTTCATCATGAGGTATCTTTCTTGTGAGCCACGAATAACCCCTAGTAAGGATTTAGCAGTTGAAAGGATTGAATCCTGAGCTTCCCTATGCATTAATGGCGGATTTGTAGGGTTTGATACTTAAGGCATCACCATTTCACCTGAGTTTGCTTTTTGAATAGGCCCAGAATTTAAAGAAAATCTGTAGAAGGTCTGTATCGAACTCGTCATAGGCCTAGATTCTTGAAATTTATGATTGAACCATCAATTTGAGTGAAATAATGTGATAAGGCCGATATTCAGGTTTTTCCTCCATCTCAGGATTTTCCGGCTCTGGTGGATTTTCCCAATTTTCCCACTCCTCTTCTTTTTCCCAAAATTCACAACCTTTCAGAGATTCATCTTCTTCATGGATTTCCTTTGACTCCAGATTTTCCTGAAATCCTTTGTTCCGTGGTTTTTCCAAAATTTGTAGAATGTCTCCTCCTTCGCGGAAATTCATCCCACACGGATTTTCCCAGAATCTGATGGAATATGAAGAAATATGGAATAGCATGACTTGTTAACAAATGATGGTACATTTTATGATTAATCGGTGTTGTTTCAAGATCTCATATGTTGTTCCTTGATTGATAATGATCAGATTGAGTTGCTAGTAGTTGTTTTCATTTTTATTCCACTGGAATCCGCCTGGCTCGAAATTCTTCAAAATTCCTCCCTAGCTTGGATTATGCGGGTGGACCTGAAACCCGAATTATAATATGATCATTTTATTTGAGATTTAATGACACCTTACTTATTTGGGATTCATTTTAATGATGATTTTGATTGATTAACTTTTGTTTGTGTGATCTTTACTATGGTTCCCTTTGTTGAGTGCAGGCTGAATCTAGCAAGGTAGTAGTTGGAAAAGTTAAGGGTGATATGGAGGGATCTTCGGTATCTGAAGCAGAAAGAATCAAGATGGACATCAGGAGTAAAATCCTGTAGAGAAAAATTACATCTATCTAGTCAGAAGTGACTAACACGAACGTTGGACTATGGGATTATGAAGAATAAAAGGGCAAAATGGCAGCATAGGATCTTCCTTTGGTGGCTACAAGATTGTTGGAATCAGGATTGGCACATGTAGCTGGCTTTCCTTCTATAGTGCAATGTTATGAATTGGTTCTTGAGTGTGCCAGACATTATGACAGTGATACTCAGAGAATAATTAGTCCCCAGGGGAGGATTGTGAAAATTTTGAATCGTGTCTCTATAGCCCAGACCTTTGACATGCCAGATAGATCTCATGTGGTGGAATTCAACATGGAGGTAGCTAAAAAGTACTATGAAGAGGAGACTATTAAATCACAGCAGATCATCAATTCCTGGTTGGAAAAGCCCAAGTCTCATTATTCTAAACTGCCTAAACAACTATTCAGAGCAAAGTTCAAGAAGGAATATTATGATGCCATTACTCTTCTTAGCGGGGTGGTTTGTTTAAAGGGTGTAGGTATGTTTGAGAGTTGGATGTGCCATGTCATTGCAAGGATGGAGCAAGAGAAGATAAACTATCATTGGGCAGGTGTTATAACTAGGGTGATTCATGACCAATTATGCAATGTGCTACAAACCAAGACCTTCACCATGACTTCCTACTTAGTCTATGCACTTGCAAGATTTCATCCATATAAAGGGATTGAGTACCAGCGACATCTTTGGGAAGGATGTAATTTATGAGGTTTACCCTCAATTGCACTTGGGAAGCTCAAGTTACAATCCAGGGTGAATGATGCATTCACCATGCATATCACTAGATTGCTTCAGGGTGCAGAACATATGAGGATTTCAGATTAGGCCAAGGATCTAATCAAGAAATATGGGACTTGGTTCATACAGTTTCCCACCTTCTCATACATCAGGATTGATGGGTGTCAAAGGGCTCCAGATCGACTTCCAAGGTATCCCACTGATCATATCTTACTCCTAGAGGTCACTAGGAAAATATGTGACTGATGTTATTGTCAAAAGGGACAAACATAAGACTGGGTTTGGTGGAGACTTCCTTTTGAGGATAGGCACTGGACAGGCATGCCCTTCCATTAATTCAGCTCAGGCTTCAGAAGAGGAGATGAGTACTCTTGGTTTATCTTTCCATTCCAAGAGGTCTAGATTTGACATAATTGGTGAAGCTCAATAGAAGGCTAGTCGGGAATATAGCCACAAGGATGATTTGGAAGACCATTAGGCCAATTGCAGTGATGAATATGAGGTTAGAAAGAAGAATTTTTCTCGACTTCCAATTGAATTAGTCTGATTATATAATGTGAAGGAAGTTCCAGATTAGATTGAAGATGATGGGGACTTGATTCAAGGCCATGCTTATGAGGCAGTAAAGGACAGACCAATTGGCAAAATAGATTGGCTGGAAGAAGAGAAAATAGAGTTAGGACAGTTGATGAATCCAGTCATTAAGTAAACCAAGTTTTGGATGAAGCATAAGATATGGGAATTGGAGAATGAAGGTGTATAGTGCACTTATGATCTGATGGGAGATTTAGACCCTCATTCTACTTCTGAAGAGTCAGCTGAACAGGATCCCAAGGGTAAGGGTAAGGAGAGCTCTCCTTTTAAATTCAAGATTAAGGGTTTACAAGTGGAGGAAGTCCAAGAAATAGAAAAACAGAGAAAGCCAATTGCCAAGAAAAGGGGGCATACTTCAAGGACTAAGAAGTCTGGGAGAGAAGAAACTGAAAAGCAGGATCTTCAAGTTAGTGCTTCTGTGCCTAAAAGAAGGAGAATTGTAAGGTTGTCACAAAAGGAAAGCTCCAAGGATGGAGAGGAGGTTAATCCACCTATGGTAAATGTAGAGAGTTCAGGAGAAAGGACACAAGTGTACACGAGGAAGTCGAGAACTCCTTCTCCTAAGGATAATGTGCCAAAGAAAGATCCCCTATGGTTGCCTCTCATGCACAACAACATGATGATCTATTGTCTTCCCATGAAGCTCAAAATGAACCAGGTGAATCTAAGGAAGATGAGGATCACCAGGATATAGAAGGAGAGGAATTTAATGAGGGTGAGCTTTATAATGCTGAGCTAGAAGTAGAAAAAGTGATGCAGTCTCCCCTGGTTGCATATGAAGATTCACCTATTAGAACTGAAGAAGTTAAATCTCCTCAAAGAGAAGAATTATCAGATAAGGTTCCATCACTTGTGAACAGAGAGGAGCATGCTAAAGAAAAGGAGGATAAGGCTGAAGAGGTTCCTGAGAGGCAGGATTTGAATGAGGATGCACCTTAGAAACAGCAAGAGGAAGTGGGACAAAGTGAAGTACAATTGGAGTCCACTGTTCAGAGTGGCTAGATAAAGAAATCAAGAGAAAGCAAGTTGTTGTGGAGGATACCCCACCCAATTGGGATGAGTTACTAGCAAAAATAGGAAAAGATAAAGGAAAGAAGAAGGCCAGGATCATTTCAAAGATTGAAAGGGATGAAGCAAGTAATAGAGTGGTCCACATTGCAACTCTTGCTCCAGATAAGAACAGGGATGATGTAATTGGAAAAGATTACAATTTGATGACTATCAACCTAGGACCCACCTCCGTAGAGAAGGATATTGAAGAATATGAGGGTTCAAGTGCAGTAATCTTGGGTAGGTTGAGGAAAGAAATAAAGACTAAACAGGAGATGAAGAAAGAGATCGAAGGACTTAAGAAATTTTTAGAGGATCTAATGAAACCTTGGCAATCTATTGGCTCTTCATCTTCTGTTGCCAGTCTCCTACCCCAAGAAACCATCACTGAGCTGGAAAGAATGAAGGCTTCCACTCTTGCTACTACAAATTGGCTAAAAGGGGTGCAAACCAAAGGAAATGATGCTATCAAGGACATTCTCTCAACTGGAAAAGATGCTATGATGATGAGGGCACAACCTGAGACACATAAAATAACCCACAAACAAGAGAATAATTTTATTATTCAAAAAATGGAGCTTCTTACATGCAGAGGATCTCAAATCCCCCAGTTTTACAACACATACAAGTTACAGACAGCTACAGAATAACCCTTTCGCAATATGCGAGCTTGTCCCCAAAAAGTTACCCAAAAATTAGAAACCCGCCCATAAATAGAGCTCCTCATTAATTTGGAGCCAAAACAACATTCAAATTTGAGTTTAGGCAGTTTGGCGCCCAAAATTTACAACATGAAGTTCAAATTTCAAAAGAGCATTTGCAATTGTATCTTCTAGAAAGTGCGCCAACTTTCCGGGGCCATAACTTTTGATCCGGGACTCCGATTCGCGAACCGTTTGAACCATTGGAAAGGTCTTGAAGTCAATAACGCGCTTTAAATATGCTATGCCAATTTTAGAAAGTTTTTGGGCCGTTCTGGGAACTCTAAGTGCCTCAAATCTAACTCGAAAGATTTTTAGGTGCAAATCTGGGAAACTAAAACTGCAATATCTTTCAACCCACGAACAGAAAATAAAAACCATAAATTGGGAATTTCATTATGACAAAAAGGGTATCCAAAAATGTAAAAACATCTAAAAAGTAAGAAACTTGAAATTTAACTATTTTTGGATGGTGCAAGATTGCCCTTACACCACTGGATGCTCCTGCATCAGACACCCAGGGTAATTTGAGAAGTGACCCCGTCACATCTCAGATGGTGGAGGAAAAACCAAATGGTCAACCTCTACCTTAGGCAGCTAGGATGAATCTTCAACATACCTTCCTTTCCATTTCACTAAATATTCTTCATATTGCCTGTTCCTGGAACTCCTTCCCACATGACTATCCAAGATTTCTTCAATCTCCTCCTTTTCTGAAGTAGGTGCTGGAATCCCACATTGTTCCATCATTGGTACTTCCTCTGCACCACCTTCATGATACTCTGTCAAATCTAAAATGTTGAACACAAGGGAAATGTTGAATCCATCTGGCAACTCTACCTCATATGCATTCCCTGAATCATGCCTCTTCAAAATTTTACAGGGACCAAACTTTTTCATCTTCAATTTTTTATATGTTCCCACTGGAAACCTTTCTTTCCTCAAGTGGACCATCACTTCATCACTAATATAAAACTCCTTATACCTCCTCTTCTGATCTGCCTTAGCCTTATACTGCATATTCATCTTGTTAATATGTTCTCTTACCTTCTCATGTATATCCTTGATGTGTTCTGCAAAATCTTCAGCTTCAGCACTTATTTTCTTTACTTGGTCCATCTTCCTCAATTCTGGAGCTGTTCTGGGGCTACCTCCATACACAATCTGGAATGGTGATCTACTCAAATTCTACATTCTAGGGTAACATCAAGTCCATCCCTTGGGTTTATCTCCTACCAAACATCTCGATAGGTTACCCGGACTCCTGTTAACAACCTCTGCGCCCATGTTGATGGTTGTGCGTGTGAACTTCAACTCATCTTGAGCTTCTTCCACAAGGTCCTCCAAAAGTACCCCACAAATTTGGTGTCACGATCTGAAACAATACTCTTTAGCAGAATGTAGCCTCACCACCTCTTTGAAGAACAAGTCAGCAATGTGGACTGCATCATGGGTCTTCTGACATGGAATGAAATGTGCCATCTTCAAAAACCTATCAACCACCACAAAGACTGAATCATTTCCTCGTTGTGTCCTTGGAAAACCAAGAACAAAGTCCATACTTATATCCTCCCATGTCCTCTCTGGTACAGGTAAGGGCTGATATAAGCCTGTATTCTGGCTCACTCCTTTAGCCATCTAACATACCCTATAGCTTTGTACAAACTTCTTCACATTCTGTGACAACTAAGGCCAATAATAATTCTCACTGATAATGGCAATGGTCTTATCCCGACCAAAATGTCCTGCCATTCCTCCATTATGCTTCTCCTTTATCAGGTTGTCCCTCATGGAACTCCTCGGGATACACAATTGACTTCCCTTAAATAACATGCCATCATGGATTATGAAATCTAGCCACCTTGTCCTATCCACTATAATAGGTTCCTTGCAATATTTCCAAGCCTCTGCAAAATCAAGATCTTTTGCATATAGTGTCTTGAGTTCATTGAACCCAACCACTTCAATCTGCATCTTTGTCATCAATGTATGCCTCCTACTTAAGGCATTTGCAACCCTATTTGACTTCCACTCCTATGTTTCAAAACAAAGGTATAACTTTGCAAAAAATCTACCCATTTCATATGCCTCTGATTTAATTTTCCCTGACTATTTATGTACTGCAAGGCCTGATAATCAGTATATAGAACAAATTCCTTCAGCAATAAATAATGTCTCCATTTCTTTAATGCTTGAACTATCGCATAAAATTCCTAATCATATATAGAATACTTTCTCTTGGCATCATTCAACTTTTCACTAAAATAGGCAATGGGCTTACCTTCTTGGCTCAACACTGCTCCAATGGCACAACCACTGGCATCACAATCCACTTGAAACACCTTGTTGAAATCTAGGAGGGCTAGAACAGGTTGCTCTGTCACCTTCCGCTTCAACAGTTTAAAACTTTTTGCCTCTCCAGTGCTCCACTTGAATTCTTTTCTATCCCCTCTCATTGTTTCAGTCAGGGGTCCACAAATACTACTAAAGTTTCTAATGAACTTTTTATAAAAACTAGCCAAACCATGGAAAGATCTCACCTCGGTAGCAATTCTTGGGGTAAGCCATTCCATAATAGCCTTCACCTTTTCTGGGTCCATCTTGAGACCTTCTGCTGAGACAACAAACCCCAAGTACACTAACTCCCTCTTCACAAAACTGCACTTCTTCAGATTAATCAACAGTTTCTCTTCTCTTAACTTCTCAAAGGCTCTCTGAATATGCATCAGATGCTCATCCAACGTCTTACTGAAAATCAAAATATCATCTAAATACACAATAACAAAACTTCCAGAAATTTTTTGGTACCTTGTTCATTGGAGCATGGATATTCGGTGCATTGGTTAGCCCAAAGGCATGACTAACCACTCATACAAGGCCCTCTTTGGTCTTGAAGGCAGTCTTCCATTCATCTCCCTCTCGAATCCGGATCTGGTGATATCCACTCTTCATATCAATCTTTGTGAAGTACTGAGCTCCACTCAAACAGTCCATCGGGTCATCCATCCTTGGCAGGGGAAATCTGTACTTGATTGTTATCTTGTTTGGCTCAGGAATCTATACACATCCTCCACTCCCCATCCTTCTTTGGTGCTAGTGCTGCAAGTACTGCATGGACTCAAACTCTCCCGTATCAAACCCTTTCTCAACAACTCTTGAACTTGTTTGTTCAACTCCTCATTTTTTGCTGGAGTCATTCTATGAGCTGCCTTATTTGGCAAACTGGCTCAAGGAATCAAGTCAATCTGATGACTAATCTTCCTTATTGGTGGTAAACCCTCAAGTACATTATCAAAAACAATAACTTGAAACTAATCCAACATCCCAAAAACTTCTTCTGGAACCTTCTCACTATAATCCTTACTCACTCTAGGAATCAATGCATAACACACACACTCATGCTTCATACCTTCTAAAAATTTTCATCCATCTACATAAAAAATTTTAGCACTACTGCATACCTTTTCTTCGGTCTCCTTCAGGGGTTTCAACTTGTGACGAACCCCATCCTTTGTCAAGGAATAAGTGTTTGCATGGCCATTATGTATAGCTCGCCTATCGAACTGCCACGACCTCCCCAACAATATGTGACATGCATCCATAGGGATGATATCACAGAGTACCTCATCATGGTAGCTCCCGATCTTGAACTTTACTAGGCACTGCTCATTGACCAAAACTTTGTGGTCTTTCTGCAACCAGGCAATCTGATACGGATGCGAGTGCCTTTCCCTCTTCAGCTTCAACTTTGTGACCATCTCCTCTGACACCAGATTATCAGTGTTCCCACTGTCAATAATGACATCACAACATTTTCCTTCACACTTGCACCTTGTGCGAAATAGATTTTTTCTTTGTTCTAGTTCCTTTTCCTCAATCACCAGGGCTCTCCTAATCACTAGGGCTAAACCCCTTTCAGCATCATCAGAATGTTCAGATTGGGCCTCCTCATCTACATGTGCAACCCTTCCATGACCTTCTGGCCTTTTTTCTACCCTTCCTTGGTGTTGTGGACATTCATAGGCTCGATGCCCTTCTTCACCACACTGGAAACACGTTCCTCTAAAACCACCTCTTCCAGATCCTTGTCCATATCTCCCTCGTCCTCTACCTCTTTGATCACCACTGTTTTGATCACGAGGGCGGTAGAAGTTGTCATTTCTTTGGCTTAAGCTGGTACCCACATCTTCACTTTTCTTTTCATCATCATTTTGGCTTCTGAAGGTCTTCCATTTCCCCTTCCGCTTTGACCTCCTCATCCTTTTTGCTTGCCATCAAATCTTTTGTTCAGCTTCTCTTCCACCTTCAAAGCAAACTAATACACATCCTCGATGGTGGTCATTCTGACTAGGCTTAACTCCTCCTGAACACTCGGTCGTAACCCATTAAGATATTGGGCTACCTTCTCCTTATTGGCCTCTATGTGACCCGTTTTGATGATTATCTTGTGAAAATCTTTAGTATATTCTTTCACATATCTACTTCCTTGCTTCAACCCTTGCAATTTCTTCAACAGATTTAACTCATAGTCCACTGGTATGAACTGCTTCTTCAGTTTCTCTACCATGCGATCGCATCTGGTGATCTTTCCTTTTCCTCTTTGATTTCTTTCCAACTGGACCTCTTTCCACCAAATACTGGCATGGCCCTTCAGGTTCATTTTCAAAAACTTAACCCAATCTGGGTCCTCTATTTTCTCATACTCAAAATATTCTTCTAACTCGTGATCCAGTCGATCAAATCTTCCAGGTTCAGACTTCTAGAATAACTGGGGACTTCTGCTATGGGTCTTTTCCCGATCTTTGAAATGGCCCTTATTAGCTGCATTTGGTCTTGATCAATTACTTCTTCCTCTTCTACATTTGAACCTTCTTCATCTCCTTCATCCTCACTTTCCTCCCTCGGGTTTAACCCTCTTCTCAACTGCTCTTGTAATGCATCAATCTGTCTCTGAAGGGTTGTTAGTGCATCTCTTCCACCAGCATTTCTACTGCCTCAACCACCTCTGGCACCACCATGCCTACCAGGCATCACGCTTGGAGGCATCTTTCTTTACCTCGACCCACAACCACGGTCCTGGTGCAAACTACCTCACGATCGGCGATCTGTCCACATGCTCAAGAAAACCCGCTCTAATACCACTTGATGAGGGCACAGCCCGAGACACAGAAAATAACCCGCAAACAAGAGAATAATTTTATTATTCAGAAAATGGAGCTTCTTACATGTAGAGGATCTCAAATCCCCAAGTTCTACAACACATACAAGTTACAGAAAGCTACAGAATAACCCTTTCGCAATATGCGAGCTTGTCCCCAAAAAGTTACCCAAAAATTAGAAACCCGCCCATAAATAGAGCTCCTCATTAGTTTGGAGCCAAAACAACATTCAAATTTGAGTTTAGGCGGTTTGGCGCTGAAAATTTACAACATGAAGTTCAAATTTCAAAAGAGCATTTGCAATTGTATCTTCTAGAAAGTGTGTCAACTTCCCGGGGCGATAACTTTTGATCCGGGACTCCGATTCACCAACCGTTTGAACCGTTGGAAAGGTCTCAAAGTCAATAACGCGATTGATATCCACTATGCTAATTTTGGGGCCATTCTAGGAACTCTAAGTGCCTCAAATCTAACTCGGAAGATTTTCAAGTGCAAATATGGGAAACTAAAACTACAATATCTTTCAACCTAAAAATAGAAAATAAAAACCATAAATTGGAAATTTTATTATGACGAAAAGGGTATCCAAAAATGTAAAAATATCTAAAAACTGAGAAACTTGAAATTTAACTATTTTTGGATGATGCAAGATTGCCCTTACACCATTGGATGCTCCTGCATCATATGAGGGAAATTGATTGGTTGAAGGAAGTACTAGCTCAAGATAAGGAAGATGTAGACCTCTTGTTGCAAAAAACCAGAACCATCATGGAGTATACCAAAGATAAACTGGTGAGTGATGGAATTCTCCCTTCCTCCAGAGTTGCAGAACCTTGGGAATGGTTTGAAGCTTTGCATATTAGGCAAAAGGTTCTAAAGAAGATACATAAGCAGAGGAGGCAAATTGAGGATACCATGATTGGTGTTTACAATGGATGCATTTCTTTCTTTGAGATCATGACAGGGAGAAGGAAGTTTGCACCGAAGCATTTGAGCTTGGAATAGTTGAGAAAATGGTGGCAAGATGTATATTCCCTGGCCAATGAGGGTTTGATTACTGAACGTCAATTGGATGATGCGGCCACCAATGTTGCAGTTATTGATAAATATCAGGCTTATAAGGTCGAGTGGGATAAATCGGTGAAACAATCAAGGGAAGATATTACATCAATTGAAAGTCGACTTAAGGTTTTTCCTTTACCACCTATGGCCGACTTGGACAAGGTGCTTTTGATGGTGCATGATAGGATGGATCAAAATAAAGACAAAGGAGAAGATAGTTAATGCTGGGCCACATCGAGATTTGTGCTTCCCTATTATTTGCATGCATTGGTTTGAGGTACATTGGAGATCCCAGGCCGACCTGGATGAAGTTCAAGCATTTAATGCATATTTTATTTTATTTTGAATTTCTCTTGGCCGACTTGTTTTGTGGCCAATTATTATTGTAAACCCTAAACTAGATCAACATATCTTGGGGGGTTTCTATAAAATGGCATTTTACCTCATTTGTAAGGGCTAGAAGAAAAGATAGATAGTTTTGAGCTAGAACGAATTAAGCAGTAGAGCAGAGTTAGAAGTTAGTTCATTTTCAAGCAAGTGTTGTAACATAATACTAGAATTGTTGCTACTTTGGGTGATTCAATACAATTGGAGAAATTGTGCTTTTGGTGAATTCTCTTGTGTTGATTTATCTTTCATGGTTCTTGTGATTCTATCTTTGGAATTGCTTAAGTTAGTGCATTAGGGTTAATGTTCGATAAATTGATAGTGTTTGTGATTTAGTGCTTGAAGTGTTTGTAGCAAACCTTGGTCCATACTTTTCGCAACCAATTGATTGTTAGTTGCTTTCCAAAGTTGGCCTGGACTTTTATATTCATTGTGCTTAGTTCAATTGTGAAGGTTTATTTATTTCAATTGTAATAGGGTTGTTTTGAATGAATGTTCATGATTTGATAATCTTGAACACCTTAGAAGATTGCACTATTTCTATAAGATTGCAGATCCATCTGGGTCAAGTAGAAATCAGTTTTTGAGGGATTGGTCCATTTCAAGTGTTTGAAATTTGCATTGTTAATCTTAGGAGTAGTGTTAAATCTAGAAATCTCTTT
This sequence comes from Sequoia sempervirens, assembly GCA_007258455.2. Taxonomy (NCBI): domain Eukaryota; kingdom Viridiplantae; phylum Streptophyta; class Pinopsida; order Cupressales; family Cupressaceae; genus Sequoia; species Sequoia sempervirens. The sequence goes on from VDFB02193867.1 coordinate 174,808,931, forward strand.
GAAACCTTATATCTTTTTGTTATTTCTTTTATCACTGGGTTAGATTTAGGATTGAAGTATCATCATATTGCTAGATCTGATAAATTAAAGATTTAGTGTTTGCTTGTAGTAAGGTCCCATTGTGATTACCAGCATTTTCACATTTATCACTGAGTTGTTTATGCATTGTCAAGACCTGACATTAGAGACCTTGGGGTTATCTCTTGAGGCTTGTTGATAGAGATTTACCTTTCAAGAGAGATAGGATTTCCATATTCTGTCTGAGTTATTGCTGTGCAGAAAACATCATCAACACTCAAGAGACATCTTCAACAATTTTTGACATTGTAGCTTCCATGATGAAGACCAAGGTACAAATCTCTTAGCTGAAATATCTTCAGGATTATCTAGAACAACTATACTAGATTCTCAAAGTTATAAAGAAGCAGGCTATGCTCAATTCATCTATTCCAGTAGAAGAAAATACTGAAATGGGTCCAGGTAATTATGTTACTCTGTCAGAGATAAAAACTGAAGACCAAAACATTGCTTGTTCTGAAAAGAGATCGATAGAGGATACAAAGTTATGGACAATACAATTCAATGGAGGTTGTTTAAATACAACTTCAAAAGTAGGGGAAATGATCATCTCCCCTAAAGAACAGTTGCACCCATCTATGCAATTGGAATTCATTGAAGCTGAAAAAAGAGGTGCTTTTGTTAGGCCTCAAAGATGTCGAAGACATAGGAATCAAACTCCTACTTGTTATACGTGATGTATTGTTGATCGATAAGCCAGTCAAGGGATATTTTCAAGTCAGAAAAGATCACCTATGGCATTACAAAAATTGAGTTTGGAACTTGATTGACTAGTTTGAAGAATTCAACATACCAAGGATGGACGACAGTAGAACTAATGCTTTCAGGGTATCAACTTTCCAATTTGCATCATATTCTAACCTTTTTCAGAGTACCTTTGCTTGGATATATGAATACCTGAGAATCTTCATCCCAGAGGGATTGCCTCCTGTGATGCCCATCAGAAGAGAAGTGAAGCCTTTCAAGTAGAAATGGAATTGATGGAAGGCTCTTACCGCTATCATGCAACGGACAATATCCAAAGCACTTCATCTCTTTGGGGGTGGAGTGAATTTTCTTTAAGTAATTTCCATTTTCTATTTTTTCATTATATTGTAATGTGTTTTCATTATATTGTAATGTGTTTCCCCATTCAGTAAATTTTTGTTGTGTTTTAGTTGATTTCTTAGGTAGTCTTGTTTTTAGGTGATTAGGAAAACTCCAAGTATTAGGTGATTAGGGAAAGAGTCATGATTCCATACCCAATGGATAAGTCACATGGTCTATAAAAACTCAGAGATTCTCAATTCTTCTATGTCATAAGTATCTGACATTGTCACCAAATGAAGCCTAATGTTGTACCCAAAACAAAAAATTTGCTTCATTAAGGCATTTTGATTAAAATAGTCTAAATCTTGTAAAATTGTTGTCAAAAGTCAATTTTTTATCAAACCAAGCATGGGATTTTTGTGGGTTTAATGTCTAGAAGATACTAGAAAAAATTGAAAAAATTGAAAATTAGGGTTTCTAGAGCCCTATTTTTGGGAAAAACCCTAAAAAATAGGATCTCGCCAGAATTAGCTGAAATTGATTTCCATTGGCTTATTTCATGTCATGATCACAGTGGTGAAATCAAAATCAAGAAAAAGTCAGTTTAAGTCTGGTTGGTTGTTTTCACTTTCCAAGAAGAAAACTTAGGACATCTGAGATCGTCAATGGTAGTTGGCCAGTACCAGGTGTTGAAATCTAAGCCTCAAACTCATCACAAATGTTTCTGCAGAGAAAGATGCTAAAAAAGATGCTTCACGATAGAGGGGATTTTCAAATGGCAAAAAATGGAAAAAATATTCTAAGTCTAGAAACACTGCGCCTTGCTATGTGGGAGATACTTGTGCAATCGACGCTTATGTCAACTTTGCAGTGTCCATACATGTAAAAATGGTGAAATACAGTCACATACACACATCAACAGTAGTAATGCTTCAACGCAGTCAACTTAGCAAGTGGCTTGGTGTTCATGAAGTGTGAAATGGTGAAAATCATCAATTCTGGAGCAAATTTGTGCCCCTATAGGCCAGAGGCGCCCAAATTGAAGGCTCAAAACTAGTTGTTAATGCTTGTGAATATAGTCATCATATCCAAAATTATGTCAACTTTTCAATGAGTTATCAAGAGAATCCATCAAATTTGTGAAGCACCGACAAACGATGGCAGAAGCAAATGAAACAGGAAATTTACACATTAGAGACGACAGTCAAAATAAAGAATTTGTGCCCCTGTAGCCTAGGGGTTCCCTTGAATAAAGCCTGTAAGATGTCAAAATTTGCAGAAACCATTTCCAGGGGATCTCTTCAGATTCATCCCAGCTCCACGATGAATCTAGTCGCCAGTCCATAAGACATACTGAGCAACCATGGCAATTGATCTAGTGAGCACGTAAAATAGAGGGAAAATAAAAGTGAAAATATCAAATTGTACCTCTACAGACCAGGGACGCCTAGCCTTTTAGCCAGCTAAATGAGTTTTTCGACAGTTGTCACCTTCACAAGATCTATTTAGAATCCTCCTAGCTACGTAGTGAATCCAACCATCAACCCTCAGGATCTGTCAAACACCCATAGATGAAGAATTAGTGGAAAAAGTTGAAGGATAAAGGAAAGTAGAAATGGCTAAGTATGGAAAAATGCACCTTCCTTGAGAAAGGTGCCCTTCTACTGGAGGTCTTAGAAGCAGTTTTCTTGCTTTGTCACTCCCAGGTTCATCTCTTCCAAGTTGTTCTATCTCCATGATGAGATCATCAGTGTGTTGATCGAAGCAATCTAGCTCCCAGTAGTGAGGGTCAAAGTGGAGCATTTTGTTGAAAGGTACAAATTGCAAAATCATTCTCAAAAGCTCTGTTGTGCCCTTGCAAGCTAGGGGCGCCCTTGCATTTGAGGTCCTTATTTAAACTTTCAGACATTGCACACACAATCATCCTTTGTGAAATTCTTCCAGCTACGCGATAGATCCAACATCCAGTCGATGGGACTCATCATTCACTTGCAGTGGCATATCGAAGCACAGAGAGACAAAATTTAGAAAATGGATAAGTCTGGTGTCATATGCACCCTTTTGAAAATAGGCCCCCTTGAATTTGAGGCATCAGACAAAGTTTTTAGCTCTCGCAGCTCCCAACAACATTTCACTAAACTTGTTCTAGCTACGTGATGAATGTATCACCTCAGCTCCAGGATCAACCAGGCATCCAAACTTCAAGGTCTAACAGAAATTGCGATGACGTTTTCAAAAGCTATAAAGTAGGAACTTAGCAAAAAAATTCAAGACTAAGAAATGGTGCCCAAAAAGTCAAAGTTTGACTTTCAAAATTGAAGTAAATGCTTTGGCCACCCTATTAAGGTGGAGTCAGTTAATTGAATGAAAATAATATTAAAACTTCATTTTTAAACACCAGTCTTACTTGCATATGATGTATTTGTACCTTGCATGTTGGGTGGCACCCATTTCAAGTCTCAATCTCTGTTTATGTTAACTAAGTGCGGCCCAATGAGATAATTGTGTCCAAAATTTAGGGTTTTCTCCTGCATGTAATGCCTAAACCCTCAAAAATTCTTTAAATATGCATTTAGGTGTCCATTATTTTCACAAGTTGAAGGAAAACACATATTTTCTTGTGTAGGCAAGATCATAAAGCACTACATATGATATTTTTAGTGTTCTTCGCAAATACAAGTCCAAATTGCTCAGCAGACTTCATTCAAGGATAGCCATTATTTTTACAATGGCAGTATATAACTTCTATTTTCTCCCTCTATTTCTTCTATCCTTACCTTAGGTTTTCATTCGCATCTCCAAGTAAATGATATTTTTTCACAGTTCTAATCATCTTGGTATGTTGTGCACAGCTTTCACTACAAAACTTGTGAGCTAGAAATTTTCAAGAAAAATTGCCTAGTAGCTTCAATTTTTGAAGCTTTGCTTTTTTCTAGAGATTCCTTTGATTGGCAAAGGAAAAGTCACTATTTTAAAAAACAAAGAATTTGGGTAAATAATCAACACATTGGCAGCCACAAAACCCATATTCCATAATTTTTTGAATAAATTTTCCCCTGCAACCCTTGCTACCCACTTTTTCTTTTTTTTTAAAAGTCTTTGCATGTGAAGCAAAAAGGTGTTTTTTTGAATTTCTGATGATGTGGGTTTGGTTAGAATTCTTTTCTCTACAAAACCCATGTCTCAGAATTTTTCATGAAAATTGCCCCTCGACAGGCTATTTTTAGCCTCACTAGGAGCTATTTTAGCCTCACCAGAAAAGTTGTTAGAACATAGTTGTGTTTATAGTCAATAGGATAGTTTTTTAGAATGCAGTTCACTCAAACTAAATTCAAGACCAAATCGATCTTAGTTCATGATTTCATCGGAACAACTAACACAAATTTGCATCAGGTGGATCTAGAGGTTGACTTGAATGCTTTAGAAATGAAACAAATCACACTTCAAAATAGTGAGGAATCTGAGTTGCTAGAGGCAGCCTCACTTCCCATCATAGTAAAGTGTAACGAATTCGTAATTTCTTCTGTAAAGAATTAAAACTCTACTACAAAATAAATTCAATTAATGGATGGACAGGTGATATGCAGTATCAAGCCCAAGGACATAGAGAAGTGCTTTGGTATTCCTTTGAATCTAAATAATTTGATCATTATCATGGAACAGTGTGAGAAGGAATTCAATGCTGATAAGGAGAAATATCAGAGGAGAATGGCAGAGAGGTGGATTAAATAGAAGAAAGTTAACTTGCCAAAGAATGTGGGTCGTGGAGAGTTCAAAGATGAATATGTAGTTATGATTACCCTTCTTAACCGTGTTTTCGGTCAAGCAAATGCCAACAAATTCCAATCTTGGATGTATTACATCATGGCTCAGATCATCAATAGAAAGGAGCATTACAACTAGGCCTCTTTGATCAACGATGTTCTCCATAGACAGATGACCGGCTTCTTGGTTGCTCATGAGTTTCACATGTGTTTGTACCTCATGTATTTGATAGCCTTCCAAGGCCAATTTAAAGGGTTGAACATTGTGGGGATTCTCGGTGTACAAAAAGTTCATCAATATTATGCACAACTTGAGTTCACACAGTCTAAGCGACACTTCAAGTGGGTGCAGGAAGCATTTTTTATGTACATAGTGAGGAACCTAGATTGAGAGATACATGTACGTATCTCAGCAGAAGCCAGATCAGCGATGCTAGAATGGGCAGATTGGTTCATCCAGATCCCTACCTTTACCTACATTTGTGTATATGGACACACAGGTCATCAAGCCATGCTACCCCATTGTCCTTTGGATAAGGTGGTGTTCATGGAGCTTCTACGGAAGTTGTATGATGTTCACTCCTATCTACACAACAAACGCAAGTCGGCTACCACTTTTCCATTATAGATGGGGATTTATATGTGTAAGATAGCAATTGACGCCAAGGCTATGGACCATGAGTTGGCGAGACTTAATCTTAAGTATCTCATCGAGAGACACTCATATGAACCTTGGGGTCACTTTTCAGCATGCCTTAGCAGTCGTTCTTATCACAATATTTCTATGGAAGACTACTGGTTCAACTATGAAGACGAGTTTGAGGTGTGTCGGCGTAGCTACAACAAGTTCACCCTTTCATAGATTTTTGTTTTCATGTCAAAGGATGTTGAAGGGTTGTCAGATGATGATGGGGATTCCACACTTCCCTAATTCTTCAAAGAACAAGTTGACACACAGCCACTTCCAGTCGTCGATTGGTTCACCAAGGAATGCAGATCTGTTAAGGAAAGATCAAGCATGGTTGTCAAAAATAGCATACTCTACTTGGATAGCAAGAAGACGAGGAAGGAAGCCATGCCAAACACAAATTCACCACCGGTGGTTACTTCACTGCTTTCCATGTCAAAGTCAAAACCTAGACAAAAGAAATAGAGTAATCCTCCTAAAGGAAGCAAAATGTCAGGGAATTCAAAGGGAAAAGCACTAGTTGCTAATTTGAACCAACAAGAACAACATGTGGATATTGCCACAAATTCAGTTGAGAGCATGCTAAAAATAGAGGTAAAAATTCCCATGCAATCACCAACACCATAGCAGTCTCTGGTTCGCATCAAATTGGAGCCAGACTCACCACCATGTAGCAGTGCTTCCACACATTCCCACTCATCAAAGTTCCTAGGACTAACACCAATCATTCCAATGAGATTAGTCAAGACTCATCTTGGATTGAGAATCAGCTAGGTAGGAAGAGGAGGCAGCCAACCTATAAACTAGATTTCTCGGATTTTGATCATGTCTGTCAAGACACGCCAGATAAAAAGATAAAGAAGCAATTCCATGTGGAAAGGAACGTTGACAAGGAAATGATAATTGAGACCAGTGCACCGCCAAAGGATTAAAACTTGGACGAGGTAGAAATTGATGACTTCACTTTGATAAAGGTCAACCTTGGAAAAAGCACAGACCAAGCAAATGTTGATTTCCTCGAGGTTGCAATGAAAAGAATAAAGAAGAGAGTAATAAAGGATGAAGAATACAAAGCATCCCTCAAGGTTGAAAACCAACAGCTTTGCTAGTATATCTCCAACCTTATGCACAACACTAAGAATTTCACCACCTTGCTCCCACAAATGTTAGAATTACTAGCAAATCAAAATCAACTAAATTAGTTGGTTTTATATGCGAAGTGCATGAAATACTAGGAAGAATATTTTGTCACAAGGGGTCACTTCATACTTTCAGAGTTGTACCGATTGAGGTACAATTCCCACGAACTTTGCATACAGATTCAGGATTCAGAGTGAGACTTAGGGGTTGACAAACCATGAAATGGGATCATGGTCTCTCACTTGAGGATGACATATGATACAGTCACTGCAAAAGAGGATAAGGAAGCTATTTTTTCTTGGAGAGAACAATTAATCTTCAAGGTAAAAATATATGAAACAATTTTTGCAGAGTTAGCCGAGAGCAGAGAAAAGGTGACAAGTGCTATCAAGTTCATGAGAACTTTCATGTCATGAGTCTCGTGCCAATATCAGCATGAGGGTGGTGAGTACATCGAGCTCACCGACATACAGTCATAGTTGTAGATACTCATTCACGAGATTTTCAATGGTGATTCAGTTGGTTGTAAGTTGGACCAACTTACAATCTTGTCATCATTATTTGATGAGGTGATCAAGAGTGGAGAAGAACTACAAAGTCAGATCACGGGCGGTGAATAGATGTTGAGGAGACACCGAGTATTTCAGAGGAGTATCAATGCTCCAAATGGTGATGCAGTCAACAACCTCATGGAGGGATTAATTGCTCGAGATAGTAGCCAATGAACTACAGATCAAGGTGTCTCACCTTTTCAGGATAGACATTAGACACAATAGTTAACTTGATGCCTCTTTCTGAGTTAACTCGTTGATCCACATATCATTGCATGTCTATTTTGGAGATACCCATGTACATATGGAATTCTCATGTAGTTTTCAGTTTCAGTTAACTAATGTTAGTTATCAGTTGAATTTCATATCAATAAGGACTTGTGTGTTGCAACGTCCATTTAGTTTAGTTTTAGTTCAATTAACTGAGGTAATTTTTCCAATTAACTCTTTAGTTACATACATTTAGGTTTAGCAATAAATCTTGCATGCTTGCAAGACTCATGTTAACTCAAGGAAATTTTAGGGTTCCCTACTCCTTTGAGGTCTATAAATAAGAGCACCTTGCTCATTGTATTTCCACTTTTGTTGTGATAACAAATTTTTGAGCCATGTTGTCATGCAATATTGTTATTTTGTACTTGTTCACTTTGTTAATATAAAGTTTGTTTGATCATTCATTGTGTGATAGGTCCTTCATGCAATTTGCTTGTTCCATATTTATTTGTTTCTAATAAGCTTGTTTCATATCTACACCTTGAATAGGAGTCCCTCCTCCTTGGGAATTTAGAAATAAAATTTATCATTTGATGTTGTTATTAATAATCTTTCTTTCATATCTACACCTCGGATAGGAGTCCCTCCTCCTTGGGAATTTAGAAATAGATATTTTTGTTAAGTGTTGTTTCCAGTAATCTACTTTTAGCTTGCACTTCGGATAGGTGTCCCGCCTCGGGAATCCTAAGAACTAGCTTTCTGTTTGATGTTGTTTCCAATAACCTTCATTTCAGCCTATACCTCGAATAGGTGTCCTGCCTCCTTGGGAATCTTGATTTAAAGTTTATCATATACCAATTCCCTACTCCCAATTCCTCTTGCTCTGTTTATCTAGAGGAGATAGGATAGTTTTAGCATTAGCCTAGTTGTAGTTAAGATCTGCAAAACCAAAGAAAAACCTTAGTTGCAATGTATTGGTTTTCTTAACCTTGTGCCTCTTCCAACTAAGTCAAAAAGATAGGATTTTAGAATACTTTACTTTTACGCATATGAAAAAAAGAGGGAGCTTACCCTCCTAATTTGAAGAACAATTAATTATGTGCATAGTTTTATGTTGCCAATACGCACTCCAGAGGTTTGAATTGTAAGGCCAACACCATTGAGTTGCTTCATCTAGATTGTGAATACTGAACTTCTTAAATTCAAGCTTTCCTACTCCTTACCACGTCACTACAAACTGCCAAGAACAAGAGTCGAGCCTTGTCTAAAGTTTCTTCAGCTAGCATAATGCAAACTAAAGGTTTATATCTTTCCCGTGTTGAATTATATAGATACACTAGTCCCAGAAATAATTTAATTCCAACAATACGGTAGAGTCTGGTTCCCCGATGATCAACACAATTCCACAACTATTCAAATAAGGAAATATTAATCAATTTTCCCATCAGCTCTGCCACAGGGAGCGGCTCCTTTAGTATTAATATTGCCCATCGACTGCATATTTTCATTCTCTCAAACTTTTGATATATTTGACATCAGCAACTGATTCAATTCCAAGTTGACCTGGATATTTTAATATGTTCTTATCAACATATAAATTAAAAATGCCTAGGGACCATTCATGGGTTCCCCTTCACACAACCATCTTCAAAGAGAATATTGTATCTTCAAATTGCCTGGTATTCAATTTTATACGCCTATCTTTGCCTCCTTCAATCCTCACTTGAAGTCTTCAAACTCTAAAATTGGTCTCGAAACGAGACCACAAATTTCAACAATCTTCAATCATTAAACTCAAGTGCAAAATCGGGGTGATTCTACTAGTGAATAATTGGGTTTTCATCCAATTCTTGAACTTGAAGATTTATGTCCTCAAGTTATGAGAAAATCCAAGCTCTCCAAACTACAATCAACCATGCCTGGCTGGAAATGAGCTCACCAAAACTTTTATTCTTTTCCCTCACGTAACTACTCCTCTCTCCTTGAATTCTCCTTTATTTCCAGCTTTTAATTTTTAATTATTCCTTATTCTGAATTTCAAAGTAACTTTATTTAATTTATTTTAACTTTCCAAAACATAAGTTACTTTTGTTCCATTAAATAACTAATTTAAGTTGCCTTAATATTTTAACATCCCAGACAACTTTAAATTAATTATTTAATTTATACTGATGACTCAAAATTGGGGACATTACAATTGAGCACTCTTTATTTGATATAACACTAGATGTTATGCATGACGGTATAAGGAACTAGGGTGACAATATGTCATTCATAGAAAAAGATATGGAAGACCATATCAGAGAAAAGAGAAATCAAAACACAATTGCCTAAACACATAGCAAAACTGCCTCACCACGAGCAAATTCACCAAAATCCCAAAGATTAAAAATTGTACCTCGATTACAATACCGCCCAAGCAAGTAGCAAAACTGCGTAATTAGTCACAAACCCGCCCAAAAAAATTCTTCGCACAACAAATGAAATTTACTTAGTTGAATATTGATTTGTGTTGAGTTTTTAGTGCCAAGAGTTAGTTTAGACAACATATAGGTTTGCAAAACCAACTTTTATCAACAAACAAAGAATAAAATTTGATCAAGAGATCCTAAATAAAGCATTAGTAACCCAAAAAATAGAACCACCTATGTGTGTCACAAAAATGCCCAATTGTGAGTCCCTGCATAAAAAGTAAAGTCTTAGTCAATTGAAGGTGGATTTAAGTCAATTTTCTAGTGTCAAGAGGTGATATAGATAGCATATAGGCCTGCAAAACTGATGCAGGGGCATCTTCAGTTTTGTTTGAAATTTTGATTTTAATTTTGGTCTTTTATTTTTGCATTGTTGGTGCTATTTTATCGAGGTGAATTCTTGCCCTTTACCTTGCCTCAAACAATTATCAACTTGCAGTTGACAGCCAGATTTATAATTGTGTCATTGCTCCCAAAATCCATGCAGATAACAGAGGGAAGGAGGAGCCGATAGTGGAACGGTTTTCAGATAGAACAAAATGAAAGCATCGTTAGTTCTGGCTTACATCAAAAGGATTTGTTCTTGGAAAGAAAGGACAGAGGAAAGAAACGAGTTCAGCATCAATCGATTGGGAAGCATTATGAGCTCTGTTCAATTTTCATTGAAGCTTTCTTTCATTGCAATTGTTCAAGGCTTAGAGCCTTTTTCTAAAGAGGAGAGACGGGTTTGAAGAAACTGAGAAGATCTTCCCAACAGAAATAATCACAAAGCTCCTAGGGATAGTTTAAGAACCAAGGAGAAGAGGCAGAATCGGGTGTCTTGTAGAATCAATGAAAGTCATTCTTGGCCTATGCGTAGTGTTCCAAAACCATGGTTTTCTGATTTGAATTACTAATTGTTGGTTTGTTTGGGAATTGGTGTCTTTGGTATTGAATCTGCATAACTTGAATCCCATCAATGTTGTCTCCCTATCGTGGAGTTTGTTGAACTGTATTTTCTGTAATTATAATGAGTGGTCTTGGAACTTAGTATTCTGTTTTTTTTGAAAAAGATTGACATTGTTGTTGGAAATATTGTCATTGATGTCAAAGGTACAAAGACGAAGTTTGCTATCATTATCATTGATGTCGTGATATGTGGAAAGAATTTTGTATTCCATAATTTGAGTAACTTAAGCAACCAATCAATTTCAAAGTGTTGAGGGAGTGAAGGTAGCAACAATGATAAAAGAAGGAACAATAGTAGCAAGAAAAAAGTGATCGATAAAGAAAAGAGAACATCTAGAATCCTATTACAATTTAATGCAGATTGTTTTCTTACAGCATTTGATAAGATGAGCAGCGAATACAGTTTTAAGACTAAAGAAAATAAGACAAGAGTGGTTGATTTGTTAGTAAGACAAAAAATTGTTGTATTCAAAATATAGGAGGTGATACGATTCTATTTAAAGAAAGTCAGATAAAACAAAAACTATATAAGACCAAAAAAACACACAAGACAAAAGATGTAGCAATAAAAAGAGACAACAATTACCTTGTTAAAAATTTAAATAAGGATTAATAAATAAATAGTAATCCTTACCGAAGATAGTGGTCAAGACAAAGGCTTAAAAGACAAATCATATAAGACAAAATTTGTCTTATTCAAAAAGCTTAAATATTTTCTTAAAATCAAAAGCTGTGATTACATAAGACAGTGATTACATATTGGTGGAGGCAACAATTATTAATAAAAGGTTATGACTATATATTAAAAAGTAATGACTAATATAAGGTCGTGTTTGTTTTTTGAAAAGCAGCGATTGATTCTTAAATTAAAAGTTATGTCATTTTTAAAAGGATGTCACTCTTTCAAAGGGTGTCTCTCTTCATAAGGACATAAAGATATTCAAGGAGAGATAATGAGGGAGTTTTAATAAGAGAAATCAATGAATATTTTTTTAGCATAACGAAGAGGGAGAGCAGAAGTATGAAGAATAAATTTGATGTATATTGAATATTTTTGTGTGAAGAGAATGATGATGTGAGATAGAAGAGAAGAATTATGTATCTTGTGTGAGCTTTAAGGAGACAACATACATCACAGAGGAAAGATAAGTTGCAGATAAGAAGCAGGTTAGTGGTGAAGAAGTCATACAGTTTTCAATCAATCATAAGAGGTTGGTGCCTCTAGATTAGTCAAGGTTAGTGCCTTGCAAGAGGGAGTTGGTGCTCCTTGTAGGTTGGTGCCTACAAAAACAGGTTAGAGGTTGGTTCCTTTAGTAGGTTGGTGCCTACAATCATTGTAAACTTATATAATTCATAAAGTACATTATTTGTACCGTGGTTTTCTCCCGTAAGGGTTTCCACGTAAAATCTTAGTGTGAACTTGTTCACATTGTTACATTCTTGCATAGTTGATATTGTGTTATAGTTTAAAGTTGATAAAAGTTGAGAGGGTAAAAATTTGTTAATATATTGATTCATCCCCCCCCCCTCTCTGTATATTTTTGTGCTCTTCAATTGCAAGTGCCTAGCTCCATTGTTTAAAAATCAGCTTACTTGGCTGGGTCAATGATTTGTAATTCTACCTTCTTTTATTAATGTTGGTTTTCCTTTTAATGCTGATCCATTTCAAGAGAATTGAATTCTTTAATCTTGTCGATTGTGGTCACCCCGAAATATAGGATTAATCTAGCAAAAAATTTGCACTTAATTGATTTGATTGTTGAATGTCATCCTCTGTTAACTGGAGTTGTTGATTAACATCAATCAATTGGATATTATCCTCAGTCACTATCTTGGGATATTTCTTGTTATAGTTCCTATTGTAGATTGCTTGGATTTAAACACAATAGCTATTAATTGGGTTTATATTGTCGATTACCTAGAGTGCAAAAAGGAAATCATCAAAAACCAACTTTTATCAACAAATAGAAAATAAGAACTTATCAAAAGATGACAACATGTTAGTAACCAAAAAACAAAATTGCCCTATATGTCACAAAATCGCCCAATTGGAAAACAAGGTCACCCAACTACAATAGGGCCACCCAATTGTGATTTTCACACAACAAAACTCAAGAAAACAAGTATGATTAGTTAGAAAAAAAGGGTGTGGATCCCACCAAACAATGTAAATGCAATTTTGAACCTACTAGAGTAAATTAAAACAATATTAACCTACTCTACTCAAAACGCAAGAAACACTCATAATTAAGCATAAGAGTTGATAAAACATTGATAAAAAACATGAAAGATTTTACCAAAACCAACCCTTGTTGCACCATGGAGAGATGGTTGTGCTCATGGATGGTTGGATGTGAGTACTCTTGTCAACAACTTAAGGTTGCATAAGAGGTGATTGTAGACACTTAAAAATGACCCGGGCCTGCAAGCTCTATTTTTCACCTTCTTCCTAGCATAATTAAGACATTTTAATTATGTCCTTGGTCTACTTTCGTCTATTAATTAAATAATTCATAATTATTTAATTAATTCATATCTTTTTATTCTTTATGATTATTAAATAAATAAATTTTATTTATTTATTTAATACATCACTATTTGCCTAAAGTCTTCCCATAATTAAATAAATTTCTTAATTTATTTAATTATCTTTATGTCTTCCTGATTATCAAATAAATAAATTATGTTTATTTATTTAATACGTCACTAATTCCTAAGTCTTCTTATAATTAAATAGATTCTTTAATTTATTTAATTATTGGTCATCTTCTCTAATTAAATAATTATTTTCAATTATTTAATTTGACATTTCCCTCTTTTAGTAAATAATTTGAAATAATTATTTACTGTCATGTGGTCCCCACCTTTTGAATTAAAATAATTTTTAATTCAAAATAGTCTTTTTCCTCAAAAATCAAATAATTTATATTTATTATTTGGTTTTCCAGCCATCTCTTTTTCTATGCCAATCATTCTTGGTCATTTGTCTAAACTACGTTGTCTCTGTGCATTGGCTATATAGGTAAGGCTCGCCTTTGAGCCCCCAAGACATTAGGTCAGTCCTTTTAGGTTTGTCACAATAAAATCATGGCTCAATCTTTGGTCATCAAGACAAAGTCATTGGTCGTGTCGAACTACGAGGTCTCTGAGTGTATGACATAGGCAAGGCCATCAATCGATGAGCCCCCGAGGCCACACTAGGTTAGTCCATTAGGGTTCATGACACTGCACTGGCACACACGTCAAAAAGTCTTCAAGTCAAAAAAGTCATCTCAAAACAAGTAAACTACTGCAACCAAACTTTGGCAATTCTTTGATAAACACGTCAAACACATCAGCATGTCAACATGGACATGTAGCCAACAGTAGTCAAACTTCAGTCAACAACAGTCAACCTTCTGTCAACAATTCAGTCAAACTTCAGTCAATTTCTGTCAACACAAATCAAATTCAGTCAAAATCAATTAAACAATCAACTCTTGGTTATTCTTCATATGAGTCCTTCTGAAGAACAGCCTCTAGCATTTATACCTTAGGATGTGTCCTTCCTAGGTACCATCACTATCATTTGGCATTTTGAGGGATCCTCTTGGCATCGGCATTATTTAGGATGTGTCCTTCTTGAACTTTAACATTCAAACATCGTCAAACACGACATCCTTGACATTTGACAAATCTGGCACCTTTTGGCATTCGACATCATCAAACTTGACATCTCGACATCAAAACACCTGGCATTCGGGCACACTTGGAAAACACTTGGCACTTGTCTTTGGCTCCTTCATCATGTTACTAGTTTCCCAGCGATGTCTTGGGAATAGGATTTAGAGAAGTAGCAACGTATCATGATGATTGTCTTGTCTTGTCCTTTTGGCAGTCATGTTGCTAGTTCCTCGAGGATGTCCTGACAACAGGATTTAAAGGAGCAACGACATTTCATGACTTGTCTTTCTTGTCTTTTTATGTTTATGGTTGGTTATGACAAAAAGACTAAGGCAACCGCGCCCTAAGTACGAGTCATGATCATACTTGTCTGTGACTGCTTGTCTTATGTGATGGTACGACCTTGCACACCTTGATCTATGTCATATCATGGTGCTTGTTGGCCATTACAATAATCCGCCCAATGATGATTAAGAGCAATAATTATTAAAGTCCTATAGTAATATGTTGAAGGATTTGGTCTCCACGCTAACATTCGCCTTCTCTTGTCTTGTCTTCCCATCTCATCCATCTCACGACGATATCCTATGACATACAAAAACATAAGTACATACATGATCATATAGGCATTGCATTAGGTCCATTCATCATCATCTATATCATCAAAAACCATATACATCGCATCACATATTGCATCATACATAGTCATGCATTAACATAATCATAAACATGGCATCCATTTAAATAAATACATTATGCATATCATCATCATTCATGGCATAGCATCATCATGACATATAAATAAACATTACATCAACATCACATCACATCATAAATAATCATCATAAATAGACACATGACATGGCATATAAATAACATCATCATAGGAATCATAGGCATCACATGATAATCATAACTACATCATCATAATAATCATCACATAAACATACATCATAACGCATAAATAACATCACATCACATAACACATATAGGACACATCAAAACTGCATCCCATATATATCACCTCAAAAACAATGTCACATGATAGAGTCACGAGATATCCCAAAAATAAGAGCATGCAGGCTCGATGGTCAAATATAAATGTCATAACATGAGTGTCTGCAATGTCCTAATGTAAAGATAATAAATAACATGGTTATGCTGAACTCTCCTCATCTCCTTGAGGAGAAGACCTAGGGGACCGATGTTCTATCAAAGGAATGGATGCCATCATGGTAACTATAACATGTGCCTTTGAAGCTGATGGATCTATCACTGTGGCCTGTACCTGTGACACTAATGGAACGGCTACTGATGGCATCACCTCTGTAGTCACATGAGGTTGCAGAGACACTGCAACTAATGGATCTACCACTGGAGGCTGGTTGTGCGAGGACCTGTGCTCTGATCCAAATGATCTGTGCCTATGACCTAACATATGACTTGAGGCATGCCTATGGGAGTGGCTAGACCTATGCCCTAATTTATGCCCTGAGGAAGTGGACCCCCCTACACTGCTCTAGCTCGTGTTGCTGCTGCCACTCCCTGACCCGGTACCATTGCCTATCCTCATCTATGTTTGTGTCAGAGTAGGGTCTCGCCTCTCAGGTGGCACTACCTACTCATATAATAACCTGTATCATCCAAGACGTGCGCTAACCCTAGCAAACTCTCGTGCCATGTCCGCTAATGGTCCTATACATAACCATGCAAACTCCATACACCACTGGGCCAACTCCTACTAGCGGATCACTGCCTAATCCCACTCTATTCTCGCCACCTCTAACTCAGCCTGCAAAGCCCTGACCTATGTTGTGCTCTCATCCAACCTCCGTTGCAGATCTGTCACTCGTTGATCCGTAGTCGCGTCAATGGGCAGTGGTGATCCTAAAGGTATCTTCTCCTCCCCCTCTACCATCCTCCACCTCAATAGTCACTCTGCCTTGTCTATGGAATCATCATCATCTCCATCATCCTCCTCTCCAATGTCCTCCTCTCCTCTGACTCCCTCATCCCTCGGCATCTCAGCCTCCACGTCCATCTCCTGTCTGGCCTCCTCCTCTGCCAAATGCACCTCCTGTCTAGCCTCCTCCTCTGCCACATGCACCTCCTATCTGGCCTCCTCCTCTGCCACATGCTCCTCCTACCTCAGCTCCTCCTCTTTCTCCTCCTCAGCTACCTCGAGGATAGCATCCAGTGCCACTCTAGTCACACGTTGTCTCACCCTCCTCCCCTACCTCCCACCATCTCCTCCTCTCCTCCTCCTGTTATCTCCCCCATCATCTCCACCTCTCCCTCCACCCCTACCTCCATCTCTCCCTCAACCTTTGCCTCTCCCCTTGTCTTTGGCTCTTCCTCCTCTAACACCTCACAACACACGTGGTATGACTAATCTCATGTCCACCGACGCTAGTCCATCTAGATCTGTCAAAGGCACTGGGCGATGAGTCTGCCACCATAAATCATAATCGGTAGTAGTCCTTGGATATGAAACTCCACCCCTCCATCCCCACTACTACACTATCAGCCCATCAATCTGTTGCTCTACAAATGGCACAGAAATTGGTGGACCCTAGGCTGACTCTCTGGATGACCTATCATACTTGGTCGTACCTATAGGAACACCCTGTTGCTCGCCAAACTGCCATAGTACCCTCTGAGGCAGGTACATCTTGATAATCAGCTGGCTCTACACAGACCTATCAATCAAATATCTGAACTTCCTACAAAAACTGAGGTGATCACCCTCATCCTCCCACTGTCTACAGTCCCTGTATGGTCTCCAAATGAAAGACATCATGGTATCAATCTGATGACACCACCAACCTGTCTCGCCAACTTGAGTCTGTTGTAAGGCATCAGCATAATAATAAACGTATGGCATGCCATCCACCAGTTGTGGTCTCTGGATGGGCGAACAAAAAATAGCGACATGCTCCCATGCCCAGATCATCAGGAGCATCGTCCCACAACCAATACTCTATGCTCTCCCATAATCCACCTCATGGAGTTGATGATATAACATCCCCAATAAGCAAGGTCCCCAGGCATATATTGTCCTATCCCATCTCATCCCAATGAGCACATCACCCCAGCCAAAGGGAAATCCGTGTCCTCAGCGGTTCGAAATCAGTACGCCCCCAATCAATGTCGCCAGTAGTGCATCAAACCACCCATAATGCTCCTTCATGAACTCCCAGCGATTCTCATAATTCTCAATCCCTAGCCCTGCACCCTGATCATGATAGTAGGTTGTGAAAGTTTGATAACCGTGTTGTGGGTCATAGACTATCCGCTCTCCTCGGATCGGTAGGCGCAGAATACAGCATACGTCCTCAAGAGTCATAGTAGCCTCTCTCGTCAACAAGTGGAAGGAGCAGGTCTCCAAATGCCATCTCTCACAAAGTGTAGTCAACAGTCCCCTATTTGCCTGGATAATGGGCATAT
>VDFB02193867.1:174827022-174863672 GCA_007258455.2 Sequoia sempervirens
TATAAATTAATAGTTCATCGAAATTTGAAATAAATTACATTTTTAGAGACCAGACTCCATTCTACAATTTAAAAAAAATAATTTTTTTTTAAAATCTATTAGTTTAAAAAAAAATTAGGGAGAGCACGGCCAAAATTCTGCTTTTTAGGAAGTGCCCACTTAGAAATTTAATAAAATATCAAATATTCATTAAAAAATTATTATAAAATATCCAGTCCTTACTACATACTATTATCTAACTTTTGACCGGAGTGATTTTAAAAATACTACAAAAAATTCCACCGTGCTCGGGTCACACAAGAGTTGCTATGTTATGTTTTTTTGATAGAAACAACAGCAATTTGTGTGTGTCCCTCTTTTGAACCCCTTAATCTCAACCATTTTCAAAATAAATTAGTAGTTTAGAAAGTAGACTCGGAGCATTGCGGTCCTTGTTTTTGTTCCATCAAGAAAATTTTTCTTAATTAGGATTTAAATTTATTTATTACATAATAAATAGGTAGATCAAATTTATTTATTTTTTTAACTTTTTCTTTTGGATCCATAAAGTTGACCTAAAGTTGTATATCATTTATATAAGCAAAAATATAAATACATGAGTGGTTTTGGAATATGGAGGGACATTAACAAAAAAAAACCTATCCACTATATAAATAAAAAGGATAGGGGATGTTAGCTATCAAAAACGCAGGTAAGAATACCTCAAGAGGTTGCCAATCTCTTGATACATTTCAGGGTAACAGAAAAGGCCAAATGATTTAGACCTTCTTCTCTTTAGGTGCTGCTAGACCTAGGCGGGTATACCTATATGAATGAGGCAGACTTGATTTATGCTTATTTCTCTCAATGTATTATACAAATTTTGAGCATTTGGCATAATGCTTTGATTGATGCTTGGGATGTTGGTTTAGTTGATAGTTGGTAGGGGGAAGCCCCAAGCCAAGAAATGGTGTGGATGATAATGGCAATGGTGGAAGTGGAAAGATGGGGGGTGCGAGTTCTTGCAAAAATTTTGTGGTGTCAAAGATGCCTCCTGGTCCGAACATGTCTCCTTCCTCTTGCGAATTTTTGAGGAGAGAAGTTTGAGGTGTTGCGCAAAAAAATGTTGATGATGGATCATGATGGAAAGTGAGAGGAACATTTGTATGTAATGGGTTTTCGAGTATGGTTTGTTCCAAGGTGGTATTTGCATCCAAGTTTTGATTATTAACAAGGGGGTGTGTTTGAATAGCATTGAGAAATGCATTTCCTTTGTTAATGTTAGGTTGGGTTGGAGCAAGAGATGTGATTTGCAGAATGTTTTGCGTGATGTTTTGGGATGGGGGTGTGCATGAAATGGGAATGGTGGATGAGATTGGAGGAAATGATGTCTCCACTATGGTACTCACATCAAAATATGAAGGTAACTTGGCCCATTGTTTTGCTAGCTCAAGTATGTATAATGAAGGTTTAAGTCTCATCATGATGTTGATGATTTTATGGTTCTCTAGATTTTGGAGCATTTCTGTTATTTCTTTGTGAGACATTCCAAAGGTAAGATCCTCTCCTTGGCTTTCATGTTGCGTATTTTGTGATGATGTCGGAAGGTTAATTGTGAGATTTCCATACCCAATGGGATTCATTTCAGGAGTGGTTTGACTCAAATCACTTGAAGCGGGTGTTTCTTTGTTGGCTTCCATGCTCTTCTTGTATTGAGATTTAGTTTGAACCATAAAACAAGGATCAATTTTGAAGAATGAGAGATGAATCTCTTGATTCTTTGGATTGATCTTTGTTTTATGCCTCCAAGCAAAATTTTTTAGGATATCTTGAGGATCGAAAGGTGATATGATGATGATGTAAAAGATGGATGATGTGGATGTTATGATCTTTTGGTAAGTCTTGAAGAAGATACTAGGGTTTTGGGACTTTCAGATATGTTTCGGATTTTGATTTTGAGATTTGTCCTTAATTGATTTTGATTTGGATTTGGATTTTGAACAAATAGACCCTAGGATGTTTGGATGATTATCTAAGGGATAGATTTGATCAAAGAATGATAATTTGATATGTGCGAGAAGAAGGATGTATCTATCCAGACCTATCCAAACAAGATGATAGTTTTCCCAAGCATATGACGAAGGATTCATCTACATATACTAAGTTAAACAAGATGATTTGACTAAGCATATACAAAAGGATGCATCTACACGTACCTAGCCAAAGGTGATTTTGATAATGTTTTCAAGGATTTAATCTTAATGATTTTGATGATTTTGGTTTTTCCAAAAAGCCTAATAGTAAGGATGATTTCAAGATTTTCCAAAAGGTGATTTGTGAGATGATGTGTGTTTTGATGTTTTGAAGGATGGATGAAAAGATCTTTTGTTTTCTTCTATCCTAAGATGAACCTAAAAAAGAAACTTTGTTTGCCTAGACCTAGGTATTGAAGAACAAACTTTTCTCTAAACAAGATGTTCAAACTCTCTGAAAAGTTTTGGGTTTTGGCAGTAATAGAATGAATACAAACTGAGATTTTTCCTTGAAGCCTTCTTGTAAAAGTTGAAAAGTAGTCTTTGTCTGACTTCGTATAACATAGAGAGAGGTTCTTGACAGGCTATCAAACTAAGGGCTTTCACCTTCAGTTTCTTGATCTTGATTTTGTGTGAAAACATTGGAGACACATGTGTGGGGTCCAATTGTTTTCAATCTTTGTTTAATGGATTCTTTTTACCACAAACACACTCTTGATTAGATTTCAAATTGAATGTCCAATGTCTCAACTTCATCTCATTTCACAAAGCATATTATGTGAAACTTTGATGAATTTAAGGCAAGGGTTACCTATTGTTTAACTTTAGTGGGAAAATTGAGATTTAAATTTAACTGCTTAGAAACCTCTAAGGATGTAATCCCAAAGGAAAGCAATAACACGAGAATTTGGTCAATGGTACTTTCCTTCTAAAGGGATTGAAATTTTGAGGATCATGTTGAGTGTTTTTTTTCAAATATTTTCGATCAAAGCACTGTGTTTTCAAACCAAGAACAAGTACAAACCCTATGGATGTGTAAGACAATATTTGTTGGATCCCCACTTGGACAATTCCAGCTACGCTTATCTTTAGTGAATGGTTAGGTGCTTGACCCCACTGGCTCCCCTCCACAACACTCACTTATATGGGGCAACCAAGCATTAACACCCATGAAACTCCCATGGCATGTTTTCCATTTCTACTACTAAAAAACCATAAAAGTGTGGGCTGGCTTCAAAATGGCCGTTCTTGTGCCAACAAATAGATTAAAGGATTTTTGAAAATTCTAGCACATGGATTCTAGTAAGGACTTTCCATTCATGGAGATTGACCCATACCACAAAAGTCCCCTTTCAGATCCATCTTGTTGGAATCAACCGCGTGATATTGACGTTTCTTCCAATACCCACATTTATATCCCAGCTGGAAATACTCTTGGCTTTAGAGTGTTACCGGTTGAGTCATTCCCTTGGTTGAGTAATTTTTCCCCAAGGTAGGCCCTTTAGGATAAATAAAAGAAAGCAAAGACAAAATCCATAACTCGATCAATCTTTGACGACTCGAAGAAAGAGAATATACACGATAATGCCCCCACTCACACTCGCACAAGATATTGTTCAATTTTAAACCCAAATCGAAGTGTGTATGGGAAATTATTTACGCAACTTAATTTCACCAAAAGCCTTTTTATTCTCAAGATTGCCATGAGGCGCGAGAGAAGGGCATGCATTTTTTGATGATATTACTTTATGTAAATAATTACAAAAAAATAAAGGAACGTATTCATTTTATCCTTCAAAGCAATGATTTGATTTGTTTTAAAAAACCAATGTCAAATGTGAAGTTTCTTGTTCAATTTTAGCCCAAATTGAAATCTAGTAGGTGTCTAAGTTTCAATTTTATCCTTTTGCAATCAAAAATTGAAACATTCTTTTTAAACCCAAATGAAAATTAATGTCGTAAAAATGAAAAGATAACAATTTCATGAATAGTGTTTAAACAGACACTAAAGTGTTAAAGAACACTTTAATCTTTTCAAGACATCATCTTCATTTCTCCTCCTTTCATTTTCCTTCTTCACTTTACCTTCATTTGTACCTTCATCATTTTCCTTTGTTTTCACCCTCCTCGCTTCCTTCACTTTCCTTGTACCTTTTTAAACAAAAGATACTTATGTGAGGATCAAAATATTAAACTTATTTTGATGATTAACTTTAAATGATAACATGATTTCAATTGAATAGATCAATTAATCACAAAGGATGAGTCCTTTAAAAGCATCATCACAAATTTTGAATTTTAGCTAAGGTCATAATGATGAAGATGATTTATAATACAAAGCTAAAAATGAATATAGTTCAAAGAACAAACCTTTCAAAAAGTATCATCATCAATTTCAAATGTTTACTAGCATGATAATCACAATGATTTGATAAATATAAACTATGGTATTTATTATAGACTCAATGAATATAATGACATAGTGTAAGAAAATGTACTGAACCATATTAATTACCAAGAATCATTCACTATTTCCATATATTACCAAAAGATCAAATGTGACTACCCTATAAAAAGGCTTTTGACTCTTAAAGCAAATGCATCTGGTAAGTGTAAAGCTGCTTGTTGATGTCGGTTGGGGAGTTTCCAAAGAAACTACAAGTGGCAGGTGTAAAGATAAATCTCCATTGCTTTCTATAAGAAAGGCGTGGTAGGTTGGGACAAAAAGAATAAATAGATAATACAAACTAGTGCAAAAGTCAACAGCCAAATCATCAAATGTAACTTAATGATCAAAATATCTGGGCACTAAACCTTGATGCCTTTTCCTGAAGTTAATGAGCAGCGACTAAAATGAATACTAACTATTTTGTAAGTTTGACATGGACGCATCCAATCAACATTAAATGATTCCTGCACAAACACTGGTTAGTGATAGAAATCATATTAAATATGCTAGACAAATAGGGACTAACATGGATTTATTTGCTACGCCCCTCATAAATTCATTTGATGTATTTATTTGTTGCGCCCCTCATAACTTCATTTAATGTATTTATTTGCTGCGCCCCTCACAACTTTCCATTACAAGCATACAACGAAACAATTTGCAACTGGCAAGAAAAACAACAAAAACAATAACTGCGCCCAAAGTATTTTGAAGAGATTTTCAAATATTTTTCTTTTGGTGGGTGAAACATGTGCAGGGATCATTAATCATAGAAATCAGATTCAAACAAAAATTTCTCTTTAGAAGCTAAAGAGAATGAGGATAGATCGCCTCATGATAAATCACCTTCTTTCTTGTACTGGCTGTAGCTGGAAATTAAAATGAAAAGGTGATAAGAGCGCAATTTTTCATGAGGTTCAAAAAATGTTTAAAGAAAAGACATCTCATAAGTGGATATATCTAACACAAAGTTGTCTAAATGCCTCAAATGTAAAAGGCACAAGACACGCATTCACCCAAGATACCACTGCACAACATATGTGATAGTGAGATATGGGTAGGAGGAATAGTTTTTTCAATTTAATATGATTGAAAGAATACTGAGAGGCTAAAATCAGCAAGTGAGTTGGTAGTATTTATCATTGAATTCCAACAACAATCAATAATGAAAGGACGTGCTTTCATTCATATATTTCAAAAGAAAGTGAATCTTTCTTCTATAGAAAGGACAGATCTTATTGTATACGCATAAAAATGGTCATGTCTATAATCTTGGCAATTAATTAAATATTTATTATTTAATTAATTTTTCTAAAATCCTCTACATATGATTAAATTTAATTAATTTAATTATATTGTTCATTCATCTTATTCTTCTTCCTTAATTAAATAAATTTATTTTATTTAATTATTTTCATACGTCCACTTAATTAATTAAATAAATACATTCTATTTATTTAAATTAATTATCATTGTTTGAATTTAAATTAAATCTTTCGATTTAATTAAGTTTAAATATTTCCCTTTTCTTCTATTTTAATTCTTCTTCTAATTAATTAAATGTTTCATTTAATTAATTTCATAAAAGTGATTTAATTAAATAAATCTTATTTAATTAAAAATATCTTATGCTTTCTTTCCAAATCAAAATTAGGTATTTTAACCTAATTGTGCAATCTTCTCATATCATAATTAAATATTTTATTTAATTATGAGATATTCTACTTTTTTCAATAAAACTAATTAAAGCTCTTTTCTTGTCACAAGCTTTCTTCTGCTTTTAAAAGCTTAATTAAATATTTTATTTAATTAAGAAAAGCTGAATGTCCTCCACAAATAAATAATTGATTTTTTTAATTAATTATTTATTAGCTTTTAAATCTTTCTTTTATTCGTTTAAAGAAAGATGATTTCTTATCTTCTCTTCTTTTTCCTCTTTCATAATAAAATAGAAAAATCTGGTTTTAGGTTTCTTCTATTTTCTCTTCAATTTCATCTTTCCTAAGTCATTCGATCTGTCATGAATTATCATAGCCATTGATCATATCAGCCAATCAGAATTTTTTGAAAATTCTATAAATACAACCTCTCACAATTCATTTAGAGTGTTGATTCTTAAGTATCCTCACTCTGTCAAAATCATTCTTTGATCAAATATTCTATCATCTTCATCAGGTTGTTATGCTGCAGAATTTGAGCAACCAACATTCCTTCTCTACAATCAACCTTTGAAATCTTGCATCCTTGTGCAGGTGGAGAAGAGCCATGGAGATCAATCAACACTAGTTTGAAAATCGGTTTGCATGTTATTTGTTTACTATTTTTATTTTTCATTCTAGTTTGTACTTCATGGTGCTTGATAGGATTTAATTTGTTTATTTTCTTCAATGCAATTTAAACTCTTTGATTTTATTTCCCTATCTACAAATTGGCGCCCACCGTGGGGCCTTGCCCCATTTTTAACATTTATCTGCAGGTTTTCTGACAGGATTTTGCATTCTGGAATTCAACTTTTTGACGAAAATTCTTGTTTTAGAGAATCCAAGGGTTTTCTGTAGTGCAAACAAGGGTTTATGTAGTGCATACAAGGCTTTTAATGGTGTTTTTTGCAAGTTTTTACTTTGTTTTGCAGATTTGACAATTTTTGGACAAAACTGCAGGTTTTACAAAGTTTTTCATATCTTCTACACAGCTACGAATTTTTTTACAATATTTATATGGAACATTTTACATCATCTCAAGAGGCTACAGTAAAAATATCGAGGGTTTATCATAATTTTTGTGGAATTTATTTCGATTTTAACTATTTTCATAAATTTGACTTTTTTGAATCAAATCAATGAATTTTTCAGAAATTTTTACATTTTTGGAAATCTCATGAAATTTTAATAAGGGTCTATGTTTTACAGATTTAGTTTGGAGGTCAAATACAATGCAAAAAAGTTCGATCTTTGTTTTCTGTATGGTTTTCATAAATCCGCGATTCTAAGAGCAAAACAAGGAATTTTTCTTACTTCTTTACATTTCAGGAAAGCTCTCAGAAAATTAGTAGGGGTCTCTTCTTTTATTTTTCATTTTGTAGATCAGAAAAATTGTCAAAATACTAAAATATAATTCGGCTATGTCAAAAGTATCTGAAATTGAAATTTTCTGATGAACTCTTTTTCTTTTCTTTTTCTTTTCTTTGGCTGCATTATAATATTGTTTTTTTATCTTTTAGGTGATCATAAGGAGCTCTAGTAGCAGCAATATCATTCACATCAAAAATTTGGAAAGCGAAAATAACCAGGTGCACTTGTTTCATCATTCATCTCTTAATCTTGTTTGTCACATCTTTCAATTTGGGACATAAAATAAAATCTTGTTTAATCACATCATTGCAATTGGTTTAAACAAAAAAAAAATAAAAAAAATCTTGTCTTCAATCACATTTCAAAAATTGGGTCTAAAATTAATCATTGTCTTCCATCACATCTTGATTTGGGATCTAAAAAGAATGAGTGCTTCATTGTTTTCTTCTAAACATTTCAATTTTCTAAAGGGAAATTAATCACTGTGAGTGTGAATCAAGTGTGTATGTCTTCCAAAACACCTCACTTGGTTCGCTTTTGTCAAACCCTTTTTAGGAGGCCTGCTTGGAGCACACACCCCTCCAAGGGACGACCTCAATTAAAGTGTGAATCGAAAGACATGCTTGTTTGGAAGTTGAAATCTTGTCACTCTGAGCTAAGCCCCAAATAACTTTATGCCTTTGGGAAGTGAAGGTGAAAGGTGGGTTACCCCTTTCTCCCAGCTTATTGGCAGAATTTTGCTTTCAAAATCATTCCTAGTCAACCTTGTGAAAACTCACTTGAGACCTAATTGGCCATACCCCACTTGACTAGTCATCAGGCTTGTTGTGTATTCAAGTGTTTGCTTAATCATAACATCTAATCTTGGAAGACAAACTTATCATTGTGCTTGGTGTGTGTGTTCATGCATTTACATGTGAAATATTGTGTTTGATAGTGCCCAAGTCAAGTTTCCAATTAACTCTTGCCACATCATCCAAATCATCCAATCTTGTCATTCCATATCATATCCTAATCATCATCATCTCTTTAATCCAATCAACATTATTTTACACCATGGAAACATGGGAAGACATGGCACAAGAGCTTTTCCACATGCTTCATGAGGCTAAAACAAGTCAATTACTTTTACCCCAACAATTCATTCAAAGCACCCATAACATTATCCAAGAAGTTCAAGCAAACAATTCACCTCAAATCCAATACCTCGTAATTCAAGCCAAATACCTCATAGCCACATGTCAAATCCAACAACCACAACGTCATCCCCTATCCATTCATTATCAACCAATTCCACCTCATACCAATCTAATCAATCCACTTCTTTGAATGACAATTCCACATCAACCTATCAATCCACATCACGAAAAACAACATCATCCAAATTCAATACTCTTGAATTTTTTGAGAAGCCCAAATCCAAGCCATCAAATAAAATTGACCAATATAATCCATCTACTTCTTTGCATTTCAATGCCACATCAACACATCCATCAATATCACAACAATAACATAGGAGCCCAAGTCCACCTTTGCAACAAAATCAAGAGCCTTTAAGTTCACATGCAACCATTCACAAGGGGAATATCGATATAGGTTATGTACTCTCAAAGTATATATACAATAAAAATAAAAAACCTAAGCCAACACCTTCCACCCCTACACCTCCAAAGGATGTGACCCAAGGGCTACAAGCAAGGAATCAAACATCACCATGTCCTCCAACACATATACTTGAACAAACAAAAGAGTCCTCAAACGTCATGCCAAGTCCTTCAAGTCAACCATGTCATCCACAACCCCTTGAGTCAATTCAAGAGTCTCATGTCATAAGTTCAAGTCACCCTCTTTCATGCTCCTATGTTTTTGACCATCAAGAACATGCCAAGTCTCTCCATGAGAAATCCCCATCCACTTACATTCAAGCAACCCAAGAGGTATGTCAAGAGTCTACTCCCAAGCATGTGGAAACATCAAGCCCTAGTCCTAATCAAGATCAAATCATTTTCATCCGACCTATCCATAATCTATATCATTTTTATGATCAAGATGATATCCATAATGATGAAGAGCCTATCCATGAGCAACTTGATCCTATACACATCCATGAGAAAGATATTCCAAATTCACCTCTACCTAGTCTTATCCATGATCTATCAACATCCACTTCCCTTGATGAGACATATGCCTCCCAAGCCAACATAGAAGATCAAACAAACACCTTGGATCTAAGTGAACACAATTCTAATCAAGATCCTAATGATCCTCCATCACCCACTATCGACCCCATTGCACGTCCTCCATCATATCCTATTGGTCTTTCCACCCTCATTCATGAATGTTCCTCCTTAGAACAACAAAAACCATTATCTTCCCAAGCATTATTTTCTCCATCCAATAAGGAACTCATGTCTAGTGTTCCACCTACACCTAGTCTCATTGTCCATTGCACACTCCAAAACATGAACCACCAAGATAAAGGTCCAGACCTTCATGAACAAGATATTTTGGAGCCCGTCCATGTCAAAGTCCCTCCACGCTCTTATGGCCTTGGACCTACACCCCAAGGACAACAACCTAAAGATGTTGGTACTTCCTCCATGCATTCTAAGTCCACCACTTTCCATCATACAGCCTATCATATCCCTAAAACATATGTTTCCATTCCCCCTCCATCATCCTACAAATGTCAAAAGCATGTGACCATACACCTTCCACCATCAAATCTGCCACCATTGCTTCCAACTCCTAATATCCCTCCATCAAATCTGCCACCATTGCTTCCAACTCCTAATATCCCTCCATCTAATCTACCTCCACTTCTCCCAACACCTAATATCCCCATTATCCAATCCCCTTATCCCTCCATCCATAAATATCCTAACATTCCTAATCATGACCAACAAAAGCACACATTGTATAAACATGAAGCTTCCACCCATTCCACCATATCCATGGGATTCAAAAGAAATAATTTCAATGCCTCTACCTATAAAGTCAAAAATCCTAAGGATTCTCATGCCTTAGAACATCAATACAACAAATCAAAGAAAAATCCATCTAAAAAGGTATATAAGTCCATACCTCCAAAAGTAAAGACCAAAACTAAAATGGTTTGGGTACCTAAGAAAAAAGAAATCAAGTTAAATGAGGCATTCACATCACAAAAATCCCAACCATCCACTTCCATCCCACATTCTCATTCCATTCAAAAGTCTCAAATTCCTAAGTCCCACAAGCCAAATAAAAATCATAAAAATACTAAGTCTATGTGGGTACCTAAATCACTTCATCCACCACCTCCTAAGAAAACACCTCCATTGCTTCCTACACCCCATCCACATCAAAAGCTTCAACGTTTATCAAAAAGTGTGCAACCATTGGTCATGGTTCCCTTCCATTTCACAACAATCTCACATACCTCCATCCCCCCATCCTTCAACTACTATCCTACATATCTTCCCAACCACCTTCCTATGGTCCATGCTTTTGTATAAACCTTGCATCCATCCTTTTGCACAAGTCCTCTTCAATCCACATCATCATCCACTATTCCCCATCCATTCTTGCATAAGCCTTTCATAATCCGCCATCTACCTAATCCATCCCTTTCATGTCATCCCTTACCAACATCTATGAGCACTTGACATGGTCCATGCAATGACATCCATATCTAGTGGGACTATCACCTTTCACAGAACTAGACACTTGAGTCCCTCCTATCCATATTCCCCTTCTATACAAAAAAAAAAGAAAAAAAGTAAAGAGAAATCTTTTCGTCCAATGGTGAAAACCTGGTAAACAGGTGCCCTGGATAAGTACCATGATGAAAACCTAGCAAATAGGCATCATGTGTAGGTTGGTCTTCTATGCCACTTACACTTGGGGGCACAATGTCTTATCTATCCAACCTATCATTTTCATGTCATATCATTTCCATCCTACCTACCATCTTTAGCCATCATACATACCTACTATATTGCGTCCATTCATCCACCCTTCTTCTTTTAATCTTGATTAAGATATAGGGACAAAATGTTGAAACATATTTTCGATATCTTTTGATATACCTCATCCTTCCAAACCAATCATATCATTATCCTATTGCCATAAGCTTTGTCATGAAAAATACTAAGTCTTGTACCTAGAATGGGGCATGTTATTATTATGCCACATAGTCTTTGGAAATCACATCCTTTCTCTCTTATGATGCATACATCTATTTCATTCACTATGACTTATCCTTTCCATCCATCCATATATCATGAGCCTTTCATCCCGTCACCCACCCTTTCATCCATCAATCCCCTTTATCTCTGTGCACCTAGCCTTGGTTTTCCCCTTGTCATTGGTATCTAGCACAAAGGCTACTCAAATTTTCATCATTTGACACCTCCAAATATTCTCAAAACTCCAAAAAAATCAAAACATCTCAAAACTCCAAAAATATCAAAACATCTCAAAACTCTAAAAAAATCAAAACATTTCAAACATACAAAAAAAAAATCAGAAATAGTCCTGAAGAAATACAAAAAATCATAAAATCTCAAAGAACTACAAAAAAATCAGAAAAAGTCCCAAAAAAAAAAAAAAATTAAATATCCAACAAAAATCCAAGCAATAAAATCATTTCCATCACATCAATTCTTCTATCAAATCATTCAACCATTCCACCAAATCAATCATCTTCATCAAAACCATTGCAACCAATCCACTCAATCACAATCATTCCAATCAAATCAATTCCTCAATCCAATCAATCAAAATCATTCCAATCAAATCAATTCCTCAATCCAATCAATCAAAATCATTCCAATCAAATCAATTCTTCAATTCAATCAATCGATTATCTAATCAAATCACTTCAACCTAAATCATTCCAATCAAATCAATTCTTCAATTCAATCAATCGATTATCTAATCAAATCACTTCAACCTAAATCATTCCAAACACATCAATTTTTCTATTCAATTCCTCACATCCTATCATCCAATCAATCATCATTTCATTACAAACAGTTTCTTCTAATCCATCAAATCATCTTCAAACATTCGAAGAACATATCCAAATGCAAGTCAATCCTTAATCCATACCAATCAAGTTAATCAATCTTGTCAAATTATCCAATCACATCCTTTGGTCTTGATCCTAATCTTGTCGTAAACCAAATCAACCAACCAACCAATCAATTATCATCATCCTTGTGTTGCTCTAGGGATATATCGCTTCCCAACAATGACAACACTATCAACATCATCAATCAATCAATCAATCAATGGTTTACAGCTTGACAGGGGCAATGTCTTGTTTGTTTTTGTATCATTTGTGCATGCTTGCTTGCTTGCTTGTGTGTGTTATCATTTTATCTTGCATTTGTATCAAATCCATATCATTCCAGCTAATATTCATATCTTGTGTGTGTTGGAATATCTTTTTGCATTATCCTTTGCATCTAAGGTCACATAATACCTTTTGTGCATTAGGAATTTAATGCTCTAAGTCTACTTCCTCATACATCTAGACAAGGTTGTATTACGCTGGGGCATGAGACACATCGTCACCTTGGTCCTTATACCTTGGTGCATAACGTCTAGTGCTATATCAAACATCATGGTTGCTCACTTTCATTGCAGCATAGCGCATCCTTTCATCTCCTTCATCCACATTCTCTCTTGCATCATTCAACTTATCCCTCCTTTATCATTTCATTTCATTTCGAGAGAATACCTGTGTTTGTCCAACCCACCTATCCTCTCGAGGGGGCATCATCACATCAAAAATCAGAAACATATTAGGGGCAAAAATTTTTATTTTCTTTGAAGCAATGTGTTTCACACATCACTTCAAAGAGGGCAAAATGTATACGCATAAAAATGGTCATGTCTATATCTTGGCAATTAATTAAATATTTATTATTTAATTAATTTTTCTAAAATCCTCTACATATGATTAAATTTAATTAATTTAATTATATTGTTCATTCATCTTATTCTTCTTCCTTAATTAAATAAATTTATTTTATTTAATTATTTTCATACGTCCACTTAATTAATTAAATAAATACATTCTATTTATTTAAATTAATTATCATTGTTTGAATTTAAATTAAATCTTTCGATTTAATTAAGTTTAAATATTTCCCCTTTCTTCTATTTTAATTCTTCTTCCAATTAATTAAATGTTTCATTTAATTAAAAATATCTTATGCTTTCTTTCCAAATCAAAATTAGGTATTTTAACCTAATTGTGCAATCTTCTCATATCATAATTAAATATTTTATTTAATTATGAGATATTCTACTTTTTTCAATAAAACTAATTAAAGCTCTTTTCTTGTCACAAGCTTTCTTCTGCTTTTAAAAGCTTAATTAAATATTATTTAATTAAGAAAAGCTGAATGTCCTCCACAAATAAATAATTGATTTTTTAAATTAATTATTTATTAGCTTTTAAATCTTTCTTTTATTCTTTTAAAGAAAGATGATTTCTTATCTTCTCTTCTTTTTCCTCTTTCATAATAATATAGAAAAATCTGGTTTTAGGTTTCTTCTATTTTCTCTTCAATTTCATCTTTCCTCAGCCATTCGATCTGTCATGAATTATCATAGCCATTGATCATATCAGCCGATCAGACGTTTTTGAAAATTCTATAAATACAACCTCTCACAATTCATTTAGAGGGTTGATTCTTAAGTATCCCCACTCTGTCAAAATAATTCTTTGATCAAATCTTCTATCATCTTCATCAGGTTGTTATGCTGTAGAATTTGAGCAACCAACATTCCTTCTCTACATTCAACCTTCGAAATCTTGCATCTTTGTGCAGGTGGAGAAGAGCCATGGAGATCAATCAACACTAGTTTGAAAATCGGTTTGCATGTTATTTGTTTACTATTTTTATTTTTCATTCTAGTTTGTACTTCATGGTGCTTGATAGGATTTAATTTGTTTATTTTCTTCAATGAAATTTAAACTCTTTGATTTTATTTCCCTATCTACACTTATCAAGACTTAAAATGCACTTGGTAGGTTCAAAGTTAAATTTGGCAGAGATTTCGGTGGCAGTTTAAAAAGAAAAATAAGACAACACGCCCCAGGTTACTCAATAGAATCTTCAAGCTAATGCAATAGGTAAATATGCACCTTTGTTACAACAAATGTCAGAGAATGAAGAATAACAGATTGTCTACAAGTCACCTATGATGGAGCATAATAAAAACACAAGCATATAGTACCAGCATAATGCACGCCAATATGTAGAAAATATGTCTCCACAAGAGAACATGTTGTAAGAGAAATCTAATAACTACGAAAAAGATCTTTTGAGATGGCCACATATTTCAAAAACAAAACAGACTCACGGCTGCCAGGTCAAAATTCTAGCTTCAAACAACTCGAATATGTTATCATAATGTGCTATTAATATAAGAAAAAAAGAAATAATATGTTTCCATAGATAAAATCATGCATGTAGTCTATAGATATGGGCAAGTGCTCTACATTGACACCTTTAGAATATGGAAATAAAAGAAACAATAAATTTCACGTTTAAACTACAGTCTAGTATTTAAACATAAAAGCATATGTCTTTAAAGTCTATAAACATAGAATCAGAGACTCTATTCATCATTTTGAGGGTGCTTCCCTCCTTCTAGCACCATAATGTAGATCATCCATTAAAATATGCAAACACTAAACTTCAAGCATGGGTTAGTACCTACAAATTCCTCAAGAATACTCCTATGAAATACCTTCTGAATGCTTCAAAATGCAAAAAATGAAAAGAGAAAACTAAAAGCATCATGAAAACAATAACAAGTACCTATTCCATAGTGG
The DNA here is from genome assembly GCA_007258455.2 of Sequoia sempervirens. Taxonomy (NCBI): domain Eukaryota; kingdom Viridiplantae; phylum Streptophyta; class Pinopsida; order Cupressales; family Cupressaceae; genus Sequoia; species Sequoia sempervirens. Next base: position 174,842,392 of record VDFB02193867.1, read on the forward strand.
ATTGGTGTCAAATGTGTCAATGACCCTTTCCCAATCCTTGCTCAAAAGCTAAAATGATGAGATCCAATGGAGATGAAGAGAAAAATCAGTTCTCAAACCAAGGAGGCTAAGAATAAGAACTTTCAAGCCTTGTTTTATATTCAAATAGTTCTTTATAAGAGCTTATTTTCAAAGATTGTAGGTGCAATGACAACAAAACATGCCCAGAATATTTTAAAGGAAGCTTACCAAGGAAGTGATCAGGTAAAAGTAGTTAAGTTGTAGACTTTAAAAAGAGATTTTGAAATTTTGAAAATGCAAGAATATGATAAAGTAAGTGATTATTGTGTGAAATTCAATGATGTGGTTAATAAAATGGTTACTCTGGGAGAAACAATAAGAAATGAGGTTGTAATTAAGAAGGTTTAGGGATCTCTAACATCAAAATGGAACTATGTTACTATCATCATTGAAGAAATGAAGGATTTATCTACCCTTCAATTTGATCAACTATTTGGATATCTAATCTCTCATGAAGATATATTGAGAGATTCATTTGGGCAGAGTGATGAGAAAGCATTTTCCTCCAAATTGCAAATTGCAAAGAAAGAAGATGCAAATAGTAGCACCAAAAGCAACCAAGGCCAAGGAAGAGATCAGAATCAGAATTCATCAAGAGGAGATAAAGGAAGAGGCGGTTCAAGAGGAAGAGGTGATTCAAGAGGAAGAGGCAGCTAGGAAGATTTGATAAGAGAAATATTCTATGTTACCATTGTAACAGGTATGGCCACTTTAAAAGAGATTGCAGACTCAAAGAAGGTAATAATGATAAAAGTGTTCATTATGTTCAAGATGGTGATGAAGCTCTTTCAAATAATTTATTTATATTTTATGAAAAAGCTGAAAATGTTTCTAAAGATGTTTGGTATTTAGATTCAGGACGTTCTAACCACATGCCAGGAAATATGAAGCTTCTTTCTATAATGGATGAAAGTTTCAAATCCACTATCAAGCTTGGTGATGACAAAATGTTGGAGGTTGCTGCAAAAGGAGATATGGAAGTCCCCACTATAGAAGTTATGAAAAGTGTTAAGGATATTTATTACAATCCAAAATTGAAGCATAATCTACTGAGTGTTGGACAATTGTGTGAGAAAATTTATAAGGTGGTGTTTGAAAATCAGCAATGCACAATTTATGATAAGAGTCAAGGCAATAGGGTGGTTACAGTTGTGCCTATGTCAAAGAATAGTGTTGTGCCCTTAGCACACACGCCTGGTTTGGAACAGGGACCCTCTTTCCTTTCGCCTCGTCAGGTCTTTTGGGGCCACCTCATTTTGCGTGCCCCTTCTTTTTTGATGTTCCGCATGGTCGATGTTGCTCAAAGGTTTCATCATAAATCGACCATGCCTCTGCTTTTGATTTTTTGCTACCCTCCGGGGCCTCGCGGGTTCCCTCTTGCATTTTGGCTCTGGAACGACCCTGCGCCCTTCTAGGCCCAGGTGTCCGGGGTTCCCTTATCGGGCTTCCCCTTTGCAATTTCTGTCCTTTACGACGTTCTCCGGGCGTCTTTCCGCTTCTCGGGGCCCACCCTGCCGTCCTCCGTTTAAAACTCATCATAGGTTTTCACGACAACACCTCCCCCTTTGGGCCCTGGGCCCTGGAAGTCCGCTTCCGGACTTCCGTCCTAGGCTTGCCGTCCGTGACGGTGACCCTCCGGCGGCCGCCCGCCTGTTGGGCCCGACCTGGGCCTTTTCCGTCGGTATTTGGTTTGTCCCTGCCCGCCTGCCATGAGGCTTTCTGAGCCCGGCTGTCGAGAGTTCCGCCTCTGGTCTTCCGTGGCATTTCTGCCATCCTTCACGGCAGACCCCTTCCGGCTTCCCGCCCTCCGGGCCCTGAGGAACTCCTCGTCGTCACCGCTAAACAACACAAAAATCTTTCAGCAGTGAATTCCTTCTAGCTTCCCGTCCTTCGGGCCCCAGGCCGATCTTCACCGTGGCCGTTCAAAGTTCGCGAAAATCATAAGGCGGCCGTCACCTCACGTCCTCCCGGCTGCAGGGCCCCAGAGTCTCCACCGCCGCCGCTGACCTAAATTCAAATTCCACCAACTTTCCCACAGTCGTATGATCATTTATTGCAGGTGTTAATGGCGGTTGGGGTATAAAATGCCCAACCCGCCCAAGTCTTTTTCACAAGCAGGAATCAAAGTGAGTTTGAGAAGGGTCTTCTGGAGCCCACCGTGATCAGCAGTGTCACGATCACCAACATCAACTTCACTTCGTTGATCCCCGGTAGATTTCACTTCTACCTGCTTTGCGTATTCAAGGTAGGCAATCGGTTGCCCTCCCATACGTCTTTTTCATAATTTTCAAGGATTTAATCAAATGAAAAAATTGATAGGAGAGCATAAACTGATAGAAAACTAGGTCGCACACGAAACCCATGTGGTAGAAACCTGCAAAACCCCCTAGATTGCCCTCCTTACCAATTCAGAACTTCTCCGCGGCACGACCGTTCTTTGCGCAGGGCAATCCGCTACCCCGGGGCCGAGGCCCATCTTCGCCGTCGAATTCAAACTTCAAACTCCCACATAGAAGGCAATCCTCCCGGGCGGGCTTGGTCTGTCAGGTTTCCCTGCCCGAGTTTCCGCTGGCATTTCGCCTCGCCTCATCTGCAAACCTGCCCCTGCCTCCCCCCTTGCAGGCTCTGGGGTGTCCTTCGCCATCTAACCTTAAAAATTGAGCAAGTCTCCTTTTGTAGCGTCGGGCTCCGGACCCCGGGGTTCTGTCCGCTGTTGCGTTGTTCATTTGAAACAGCTGCTTCTGCATCCCTGGGTCCCAACTGATGGACTTCTATTCTCGAAAGTTTGTGGATCTCCTGCCGGCGGAATATTCGCCCCGTCCTACCAGTCGCCGTGCCCCGATCTTCCTTTTGCTGTGTAAACTTGCTGAAATTCCTCACTGTCATTGGACCTTCCAGGCCTGGCCTTCCAGAGTTCCGTTCCCGGAACCCCGTGACGGTTTCGTTGTCCTCCAAGGCGAACCCCTACCCAGCTTCCCACCCTTCAGGTCTCGGGCTCCCGCTCGCCATTGCTGTCGCCCGAAATCAACGAAAATCTCACGGCGGCCGCCACGTCGTGTCTTCCCGGCCTGCGGGCCCCGCCACGCCAGCAGCCTCCAAGCCTGAACGAGCCTATCATTAGCCGCCTTTTTGCCCTCCGGGTCCCAGGCCTCGGACTTCCGCCACCGGATTTCCATTGTCTATCAATCGTCTCCATCTGCCATCTTCTGGCGGCCCTCCAGCCTGAAACTTTAGGTGCACTTTAGATCGGCCCAAACAAGCTCAAATCCAGAATTTGACCTCGACCCACGTCCTAAATTGTGCTCTTCTCCATTATGGGCCTCCTAAAACACTGAAATTTGGCCAAGAAGGGTCTTCGGGGGCTTTCGGCCGTGTTTTTGCTTCCAGATAGTATTCCTGCCAGGGAAGTCCGATCCTCCAGGCCCAGATTATCCAAATGCCTTGAAACGAAGAGCGATAACGTCTAAAGATAAGATTTATGATATACTTGATTGATTATTTAGATGTTATTTTCAAAATATTGACTAACATGAACGCTTTTGATGTTTGTTGCACTAACTTTGCCCTTGCTTGCAGAATATATGGAGTCAGCTGTAGGAACTTCAGGGGCCTCCACCGAAAGGGATAAGGGCAAGAAATTAGGAAGGACCCCTCGAGGAAAGGAGGATAAGGATCAAATGAAGTACCAGTTCTAGGGTGAACAGCTCCACTCAAAGGTCTCAACGAACTGGAAGGAGATTCAGATACAAACATTGGTTAGGTTGACATAGATGAATTCACTTAGAGGGTCAAGGTCAACCCTACAACTAAGAACGCCAGACTAATATGGTGGAAAGGAATCGCCAAGGCTGTCGGTTTCCCTCCCTCTCTTATGGCACCTGAACTAGTGATGGCTTGCCGAGAAGCCTATCAAACTGACACCAGGACGATTGTGGATAAGGAGGGAAACATTCTCGCAGACATGTCGCTAGAAGGGATTACCAAATTATTTCACATTCCTACATTCCCACATATGGAGGTCCCCACGTTAGAGCAGTGCCAAGCGGCATGGGATGCTAATCCGTTAGGGTGCAAGAAATCAATCAACCTCCTTTGGCTTAAGGAGAAACGGGGTAGCGCTGTGAAGGTTCCCCAGGAACTCTTCCATAGCGATTTCCATGAGGACTATCATGACCTAGTGACCATGTTGAGCAGGGTGATGGGTCTCCTAGCGACCGCCTACTTCCAGGAATGGATGGCCTACTACATTGAGCAGATCCTGTAGGGGAATGAGGACGTTAACACCAAGGTCTCATTCGACTGGGGAGGCATCATTAGCAATTGCTTCCATGAGTAGTTTGTTAATGTCAAGAAGAGCTCTAAGTTTTACATGACCTCCTACCTCATCTACTCCCTGGCAGGTCAGAGACAATACATCAGGCTATTTGTAGCACCCGATCAAGGGCACAAGCGAGGGCTCAAGTCGTTTAACAAATACCCTCAACTCCAATACCACAAGTTCAAGAAGGAGTACTGCCAGGTCAATGACACCTTCATTGGCCATATCATCAGATTGATCACCGGAGATTTCGAGAGGAGAGTCTCCCATAGCGCCAGGGTGCTCCTAAAGGAATATGCTTTCCTGTTCATCCAGTTCCCCAAGTTTACCTACATCCAGGCCCAGGGTTTCACAGAATGGCCAAATAAGTTGCCATGGTTCCCAAATGATAGGATCATCCTCCTGGAGCTTTCTCGACAGCTCCAACACATCTAGGCCATCTTCAGCAACAAGCATATTGCGGGGATCTCCTATACCATGACCCTTGGCCAGGGCCTGTATCGACTACAAACTTCTCAATGTGCTAATAATTCTAAGGAGCTGAAGGATTACAATTTTGATAGGTACACAGCCCGCTCGCAGATGGATCAACATGGCCATGTAAGGAAGGCACTAGGGCTGGCGTATGCCCACCAATACCACATTGAAGACTTCTGGGCAGACTACAAAGACGACAAGGAGGTCCATGCCAGACACTACATGTGCATGACGGTATTATTTCTAAGAAGAGTACAGCCGTTCCAGGTACCGAACCAAGTCGAGGAAGATGAGTCCACCATTATGCACCTGAGGTATTCCGTGGTTGCCAACCTGCCAATACCGTCGATCGACTAGGATGAACAAGAGGTCAATGACCTAGATACCATCACCCAGCCGATCATAACTCGTACTGAGGACTGGATCGATGGGCAGGTGGTGCAACTAAAGTGACAAGGAGTAGTCCTAACATATGAAGGGATCAAGAGCGAGCTGAGTACCATGGAGGACATTGCCACCACCACATCGACTGGTGAGACCTCCAAGTCTCCCCTAGTCACTAGGTCCCAGAAAAGAAAAGGAACGGAGACCGCGCAGTTTGCAAATCCCAAGGAGCAAGAAAATAAAAAAATGGGAGGATCATCTCCCAAAAGGCTCAAGTAGATAGTGGCTACGATAGAATTGTAGCCTCCCTTGCTTCTCCCTCCCTCTCCTGGTGCACCGCCTGCCTCCCAGGTTGCAGTCGCCTCATCTCTGGCGGCGGTGGACATCTTTGTCCATCTTTCCCCTTCACCCCCGGCCGGGTCAGTGGTCGTCATTGATTCCTCTTCTAGCATGACCACTCCTCCTTCTACCACCATGTCTCCAATTACATCCCTCCCTCTGGTAATAATAACGTCAGCTGTTCCCCTTGCCACTATACCCGAGGCTCTTACGCGGGACATGCAGAGTCTTTCCCCTCAGCTCTAACATATCCTAATGGACCCTGCTCTCCAAGCAGCCCTCGTCCAAGCCCTCGCAATAGCTCAGCCTTCACAACCACCAACAACGCCACCAACAATGGAAGCCACGATGCAAATTTTGAAAGAGTTGGAGGAGCAAGAACAGGAAGCCTAAAATCCTATTAAGGAGGAGGATGATGAGTATTACGAGCACCTTGAGTATGAGCATCGAACCATCAACAGGGTGGTCTATGAGGACATGCGCTCTTCTAAGAATGGAGATGAAGAGGATGGCTTGGGTGCCAAGGAAATTATCCAAACATTTGATGAGGACCTTGAGGAGGAGTCAGCACAGCAGCTAAAGGATGATGGGGAGGGGGCGGAAGAGTCACCATAGGGAGAAGAGGGGAAGCCGCCAAAGGAGCAACTACAAAAGGATTTATCTGAGGCCAAGACCCATGCTGTAAAGAGCCCCGAGGTCAAGGCTACTGAAGAGAAGAAAGAAGATGAGGCAACGAAAGAAGAAAGTCCCACCTGACAATTGTCCACCAAGTTGCCCGTCAAACGCCTTGTGTTCATTCACGACTCTGACGAAGAGGAGGAGGATGCTACTAAAGAGAAAGAAGAGCCCTAAAAGGAAAAGGAGGCAGAAGTCTTACCTCTGATGGAGGAAGGTGAGGGCAGCCATGATGCACCCAAGAATAAGTCTGCTATCCCTGATTGGTTAGAGAAATAATTTGAGAAGACTACTCCTGTGCTGAAGGACCCAAGGGCGAGATTGGAGGCCATCTTGGCTCGATCCCTGAGCATGAAAAAGAAGGAGAAGAAGCCCAAGGTCCAATCCAGGATAACAATGGACACTTCTGGCTCCCGAGTAGCGCAAATTGCAACGCCTGCAGTTGGCTAGGCAGGGGTGAGCTATAATATCTCCACCATTGATTTGGGGACAACAAATACAGAGTAAAAGGTTGAACAGCTGAAGGAATCGGTGGCCACAGTGGTGCACCTGATCAAGTAGGACAAGGTCTTCAAGGATGAGCTTAAAGCACAGGTTGCTGCCCTAACCGACTACATACAGTAATGGTCGTCAGTGGACAACCTGCCTACCACCTCAACAGTCGCACCGTAGTTGCTCTCCAAAGAACAGATTGACAAGATGGAGAGAAGGAAGAACTTGGAGAAGACCATTGAGGATTGCTTCTGACAAGTCACATACGTCAGAAACATGGTAATCAGCAGGGCTGTGTGGATAGCCAACAAGTTCTTGGACCTGATCCAATCCCTAGAGAGCACAAGGAGGCTCTACCCCAATTTCCCTACGACATATGACTCCATCTTCTCGAAAATTGAAGCCATCCTTCAGATGCATGAGGACACATGGGAAGAGAAAGTAGAGCTGAAGAAAGAAGATCATTGGCTGGTGGATGTGTGGCACAGAGACCTCGATAACCAGAGGGAGAGGTTAGAGAAAATCCTAAACAAGGTGGATCTAGATATTGAGTGGATCAAGGAAATCCAGGCGGAATATGCCCAATACCTTAAGTTGATGACTGGATATGATATGCCCATAGTACAAATGGATGCAGAAAAGATCAAGCCATACTTCCAGGAGAAGATGAAGGACAGGACAGCCTGAGAAATCACAACGAAGTTCTTAAGTTTTGCTGCCCGCGCCTTCGACCGATCAGAGCCGTTCAAAGACCAAGGCTCAAATTATGATGAGGATTGGAAGCAGCTGGAAGAGAACACTAAGGAATGGAGTTACCAGGCGTTAAGATGCAAGATCCTCGAGATAGACAAGCTCCATGCTGTCATCCTCAAATATATAGAGCACGCAGCTTCTGAGGAGCAAGAGGACAGCCCAGCCAAAGAAGAAGACCTTCCTAAAGAGTAGCTATAACAAAGGAAACAACAATCAGCTACAGGACGAAAGAGCTATAGTGCCACCCACTAGAAGAAAAAATAGGGAAAGGATGAAAATGTATTTTAAATTGTAAATCTATTTGGGGATAGGTGAAACCCTATTTTGTAATGAATCTTGGCCACATAATGAGAATGAATCTTGGCCATTCATTTAACTTATTAGAAACTATAAATAAACCACTCCCCTCATTTGCAAAAGTGAGAGTTGAGTTGTTGTAAATGAATGCTATAGAAATTTATAAGAAATATCATTAACTTGGTGTATTTTCTTGATTTCTCTCATGTTACTTGATTCATTCTCCAATTTCACATGTTTAGCTTAGATCTTATGGTGGTTTAGTTAGCGGTTTACTTTATTTGGATAAATATTAGGAATCTTGTTGGGTGATTGTGAAAATTCCTGCTTTGTTGATGATCCCTTAGTCCATACTTTTTGCTGTTTACTGAAGGTAGATAGCTATGTGAAGTTAGCCTGGACTTAATTTGAAGTTGTTCCAAACATTCATTCTTGATTCATACATGTATGTGGTGGATGGAGGATGAAATATCTGCAGCCCTTAGAAGATAGCACATTTTTCATAATACTGTGAAATCCCTGGTTAAGTGGGATATTGTTTTGAGGAATTGTCTATTGCAGGAACTCCATTGTCACTATTCATAGCAAGCTTCAGACTTAGGAACTTTTCCCCTCCTTCGCTCTTTTCCTTTTTTTTAGTAACTGACCTGTGCTAAGGTTCATTGCACATTGTAAAGCCAAATCTAACAGCTAAATGGAGTTTGAGATTGTTGTTTGAACCTACAGCCAGTGCATACCAACTTCCCATCCTAAGGACTCCTTTTCAAAGATCCAACTTCATGCTTTGTGTGGACACTTTGTATTTTCTGTAAGACCGCCTTGTGATTCTAACAAATCACATCAACTACTGAGGTATCTAAGCACTGTCATGACCTGACATCCGAGAGACCTTGGGATAGTGTTCTGCAATTCGATTATGGGAGATTGTCTTTCAAGAGAGGTAGTGCACCTATGCACTGCCTATGTTGAGAAGTGCATAAAAACATCATCAACAGAACTGGTGCTAGAAGGAGGGCTTGAGTGAAGATACTAAGTTAAAGGATAAAGTGAAGCTGGATCGAATCAAATCATTCTCCCCAGAAAGGTTTCAGAGAGTTCTACGATCAACACCAAACAAGGGAGAATTTGAAGAATTATAGCCTCCCATGAGGGAAAAACGAGCACAAGGAAGTAGCACCGCCTCTTCCTCTTCCTCCATTCCATCCGCCCCTGTTTCACCCTCACCTTTATTTGGCTGGCCCTCATTTACAACCCAACCATCTCAAACTGCATTCGCACCTCATATCTCCGACAGCCAGGGGATTGCCCCTCTCCTGGCCCTTCTGACCCAAGGCACAATCAAGACAACCATAGCTCAAGTGCACCCCCAAATTGCTGTTGTGTTGCAAATAGAACCTCAAATTCCTGTTTTCCAACAAGTACCACCTCCACTGTCCTCCATAGCTTGGCTAGCGCATAATCCTTCGCGAATACACTTTGCGTTCTACCATGATATGCCCAAGAATCTAGAGGGTTTTTGCTCGAAGTCCCATCCATGCGATATACAAAGGATAGCTAAAGAGCATATCAAAATATTTGAGACGATTGTCACCGAAATATAGGTGGACCACGAGGATGTTGCATGTCACCTTTTTCCGCATTCATTGGGGGAAGAAGCCTTCTACTAGTACATTAATCTACCAAGGGGATCCATCACCTCGTGGAACCTGATGAAGAATGCCTTTCTGCAGAAATACAAGATCCCCATCAACCCTGCAGACCTTTACCAATAGTTCATGTCTATCAGAAGGGAGGTCAACAAACCTATTAGCTCCTTCAATGACCGCTTCCATCGGGCTCAAATGAGGCTTCAAGATCTGTACCTCCATAATGATGTGACAGCTCTCTCAGTCTACTATGCAGCGATGGACAACCTCGCGTTGGCCTTGGTGAAAAGGATGCGCCCACCACGCGCTACCCTGCTGGCCACCTATGCCAAAGTTGTTGTCGCTAGTGCAGACTTGGGGGGTGCTGTCATAATAGTGGTTTACAATTCTTGAGAGGAATGAATTTTAGCTGAAATCACATTTTTTTTAAAAATACAATGATTTAAGCCTTAAAAATTTCCATTTTAAGGATTCCAATTGAAGAGGGTTTGATCAAATCACCTTAGATCAAACCCCCTTGGATAGAACCTCGCTAGTTTTAAACCATACCTATAAATGCGTCTTCTTTACACCTATCAAAAATGTTGATAAAAAATTACTTTACTCTAATTTTGGGGATCAAATGAATTTATTTTACCTTTATTTCAAAATGATTATGGTATTCCCTTAGGAACAAGCTATCCAATGAATATAATTTTAATATGATTTTGTTTTGTTATGCATTTGTTTTAAGTTTTATTAAACATAGGTTTTCATCAAAAAATGAATTTTATTTGTTCTTCTCACATGTGGAAAAATAGAATATTATAAAAAAATTTGAGAAATATGAGTGCACCGATATTGAAGTCCTGATCCAACAAAAAATAAAATTAAATTTTGACATATACAAAAAGGTTACACGTTATACGGTCGCACTGTGTCTGAATTGTAATTCATTTGACTTTGAAACTTGATTAAGGAAAAAAAATTCAATAAAAAACTATCCAACCAAGTGGAAGCACTAGATATCAGAGTTACAAATCTAAATTTGAAAAGAATTAGAATTTTATCACTATGCTTTTTCGCGCAATATACCTACGTTGTTTCTCGAAAAATATATTTTCGTGGAGATGGAAAAAGAGGCAATTTGATTCCAAAAATTTTGAAAAAAATATTTTTAGAATCTATAGACAAAATTTGATGAGACTCTAGTTTGCACCATCTTCAAATTCCTCACAGTTTAGCCACTATAGGTGCCCAAATGTGAAGATTTAGTTAAAAATAATAATTTCAGTGTCCAGTTTGGCCAAAAAATGTAAACCACTATTATGGGATCACCCTGGGGCAAAATATTTCTGGCCCGCTGTCCTCTTTGGGGCTGATAGCCCACTCAATGTAGATTCAAGCACTTAATCAAGTGTTTGCTCATCAAACCCCTCTTATGAACTAGGTACCCCAATTGCCTATGGTACCGCATCTAGGGCAGTCGTTGAACTATGCACCTCCCGCGTCTTCCTATTTGCAACCCCAGCAGCAGTACAACTATTCCCAGATTGCTCCGCAATAGCAGGCGTATTCCCAAAAGCCCCAGGCACCATTGTACCTGTTAGGACCAGACTTTCCTCCAGCCTATCAAAATCAGTTGGCAGCCTCGCCCGCTTTTCTCCAAAATCCGGCCCCGTCGCCTGGAAGCACGACTGAGAAGGACAAGCTAGAGGAACTAACAAAAATGATCAAGAAAATGTCCACGGAGATGACGCATCTAAAGAATAAGAATAACCATTTGCAAGCCTCCCAGCGTAATTTCCAGGCCAATCTCAATCGAGACAGCCGAGACAATAGGGACGACAAAGATAATCGGGAAGTAGGCACCTCCTCCGGGAAAATAATAAAAGGGGGCAAAACACCAATCAAAATACAGAAAGGAGGCCTTCTCAGAGGCAGAATCGTACATGGAACACCAGGCCCAACAATGGTAGTGTCCCTATGCCATTCAATCAACCGACAAGCAATGACAAAACATCCAGCGGCATATATCTGGCTGAAGCAGCTTTGTCCGGATAGTGTTGACTTCACAAAACTAGCTGGCATTCTGAGCTGGATTGTCCCAAGTTCTAGACAACTGTTAAAATCTTCTAAGTGGAGGTACAAAATGCAATCGAAAATGCCAACTGCAGGGACATCATCCCATCTGAGCCCTATGACTCCTCGTGTCTGGTAGTCAATCAGGCGCCGTTTTCGTGAGGTGACCACAACGAGCCTGAAGTCGGGCCTACTCCTATTGAGGATGAGGAAGCGCAAGAGGTAAGTAATGAACAAACCTTGGCTCAACTCTTTGATTCAGTAGATAATGGTTCGGTAGATGGAGAAGAACCATTTGTAGATGAGGTCCACATGTTTCACCAATGGTCGGGTCCTTACTTCCTTAGGAATAGACAAGCAAGCAGACCCTTTACAACCTTTACCCCCCTAAACCAAAATGCCACTTCGCCTGATCCAAATGCCAGCAATAATCATAGGCTTCCTCACATACCTACCCAATACCTCAATAAGAACTAGTCTCAAAACCAGCCGCAAAATCAACCTCAAAGCCAACCTCAAAATCCATCTAGCCAAACAAAGGTCCAAACCCCTAGTTCTGCTATAGACCAAGCTTTTAGTTTCGAAATCGAGCAAATGGGTGAATATGTGGCAGAAGAGTTCAAGAAGGTAAAAATCAGTTTGTCAGCCTTCAAATTACTCAAGGTTCCTGTTGTGAGGCACAACTTCTTTAGGGTTCTGAATGGGACTCCGTCTTCTAATACGACATAAGAGACCCCAGCCAAGAGGGTAACCTTTGAGGAGCCTAGGAAAGAACTAGAAATACAAGATAATTCCTAGAAAAAGAGGGATATTCCCATGAATCAGTCAGCAAGTAAACAAACTGAAAAGGAGCTAGAAAGGGCAAATAGGAAGCCTTCCAAAGACCAGTTGTTTAAGAAGACCAGGGATATGGATAATGAAAGGAACAAAGGTCAAATAGCTCAAATGGACACACTTGTGGGCATCCTCCAAGGGAGATCAGAAACTCCCCCTTTCCTGACCACCATTAGGATCCTTGGGAAGAATCTGCATAACTACTTGCTCGATTCAGGGGCTTCCGCCCATGTCATGCCCTTGGCCGTATGTAAGGCTCTTGGCATCACTCCTATGCCTTCAAAGAGAAAGGTGACCCAGCTAGATAAAATAGAGATCAACATCATGGGTGAAATAAACCGCATCCCCATGCAAATTTCTATAGACCCACAGATACAACACGTCATTGATATCCAAGTGGCAGACATTTTCAATGCTTATGGAATTATTTTGGGAAGGGAGTTCACCAAGGCACTGAATGGATACACCACCACAGACCTTTCTCACATGTGGCTGCCATGGAAGGGACTGCCAAATTAGATCCGCATCAACCGTGAACCCCATATGAAGTACATGATCACAGAATACAATAATCTCAGCGAGGTGTTGTTTGTTGAGACCGATTTAGGGAACTATCACCCTTTTGCCTATCAAAATGAGCTTGGGCTTCAGGAAGAACGTGCAGATGAAGTATTGCTAGTGTTGTGTAGTCCCTTGGTTGATTCCCCACAAATGCGCCCAGTGTTGGCAGAAGCTGATGATGAGTCGGATAAGGATGACAACTAAGGACTACTCGATGAATTCCAGGAGTTCATGGAAAAATGCACAAGGGATCAGCTCAGTCTAGGAGCCCGAATGAATTTCTAGGATCTCTTATTGTCGAACAGGTGTAGGGTTCACAATGCTGCTCACTTCGAGTTTGACTATTGCTTGTGTCAAGCAGCAGTGGCGTATGTTAGAAAATCAGCTGCCCCCCAAGTAGAAACACTAAAGGAGACGCCAGCAGAACTGCCTGTTGATCATTGCCTCAGACCGGAAAACTCCCCTAAGATCATAGGGCCCGCCATCCAGCCAAAAGGGAACAGAAGTTCAATCAGACATGAAGATAAGGAATCCTTCGCATGTTGGACACTCTGGTTTGATGGATCAAAATTGAGGCAAGGAGCTGGAGCTGGATTCGAACTCATCAGTCCCATGGGTAAGACATTTCTCACTGCCCACCAATTGCAGTTTTATTGCACCAATAACGTAGCAGAATATGAGGCTTTAGTCCTTGACCTTCTTATGGCTTTGAAGAAAAATGTGAAAGTGTTGTAAGTTTTCAGAGATTCCACACTCGTGGTTAAACAGGTCAGGAAGCTATACTCCTGTCATGATCGGAGACTCACAAATTATAGGCATAGGGTTTGTGATCTCTTAGAGGGCCTAGATGCATTCAACATACAATTGATCCCTCATGCTCAGAATTGTACAACTGATGCCTTGGCTCAAGCAGCCAGCACTCTACAACCCCTCTCTTTGTCTGGGCTTAATAAATTCACTATTGAGCTAACATCCACGCCATTAGTCCCAAATAATGTTACCCATTTGCAAGTCTTCAATGATGACAAGCATATCCTTCAGTTCATCACAAGCTCTGATGTCTTCGCGGCCCAAATAATTGATGAAACTGATCCACAGGAGGCTGAATTGGACATAGAGGGGGTCATCAACCTCAAAACCAACATGATCCCCAGAGGCATGGTCTAGCTAGAGCGTGTCTTTGATTTAGATCAGATCAAGGATCAGGACCAACGAATACAAAAGGAGGCTATAAGAAACCAGTGCAATGCTTATAACCTTGGGATATCCGAGGATACCAGGAATGTTTTTATCAGAAAGGTGTGTACACCGAAGGAAAGAAGATGAATCATGGATGCATTGCGAAGATACCATGATGTGGTGGCATGGAGCTACCAAGATTTAAAAATGTACGACACCTCTGTCATCACACACACCATCCCTCTCAAAACCAAAGTGAGGCCTTTCTGCCAGTGGCAACGCCCCATCAATGCCTTGCTAGAACCTGTCGTTTACAAGGAGGTGCAAAAATTGCTTTCAGCTAGATTCATTTTTCTAGTCAGGCACTCCACGTGGGTGGCCAATTTGGTCCCGAATAGGAAAAAGAATGGAGAGATTAGATTGTGTGTGGATTTCTACAATCTAAATCGCGCATAAGAGAAAGACAACTATCTAGTGCCTTCGCTAGATGAGGTGTTGCAAATTGTCAATGGCTCTTAGATGATGTCGTTCCTTGATAGATACTCTAGGTATAACCAAGTAATGGTGCAATATGAGGATCGCCACAAGACTGCGTTCACCACTAAGTGGGGGACGTTTGCATACAGACGAATGTCTTTCGGGCTCATCAATGCCAGCGCCACATTCCAACGCGCCATGGATATTGCCTTCAAAGACCTAATTGGCAAATGCATAATCATCTACATCGATGATTTGACTGTATTTTCTAAGTAGGGTGATCACATCTCTGACTTATACAAAGTATTTCAGAGATGCAGAGAATTCGGGGTTTCTCTCAACCCTAAGAAGTGCATTTTTGGAGTGACTGAAGGTAGGCTACTCGGGCACATCATTTTGGAATAGGGAATCTGCATCAATCCTGAGCACATCGAGTCCTTACTCAAAATTTAGCCTCCGGGTAGTAAGAAGGAATTAAAATATTTCTTCAGAAAGATCAACTTTGTCTGGAAATTCATCACAGGTTTCGCATAAATTATCAAACCTCTCAATGCCATGCAAAAACAAGATGCCAAAGTTGAATAGATGTCGGATGCCAAACAATCCTTCAAAGAAATCAAACGGCCATTGTTAAGGCACCTGTGTTAGTTAGCCTGGATTATCTGAAGCCATTTTACATTTACTTATTTGCTTTAGAGCATTCTTGTCCTAGCATGTTGACCCAAAAAGACAAGGGAAACGAGCATTCGATCACATTTATGAGTGCTCCCCTCAAAGATGCTGAATTGCGTTACCACAACATAGAAAAGTAGGCATATGCTCTCGTCAAAGGAGTGAAGAAATTTAGACACTACATTCTATGCAACAAGGTGTTCGCCATTGTCCCCGACCCAGTAGTTAAGACGCTGCTCATGCAAAATGAATTGGGCGAACGAAGGGCTAAGTGGGTTGCCCTGCTAGAAGAGTATGATATGGAAATCCAACTGATGAAATTGGTGAGAGGGTAGGCACTCACCTGTACAATTTCTGAAATAGCAGTAGAGGCTGAACCTGAACTTATGGTACAACAGTACCAGCTTGAAGATGTCTCCCCGGGAGAATGGTACCAAGATGTCATTTATTATCTACTGAATCATAAGTGTCTGCCGCACCTACAAGGAGTCCAAAAGCGGGCCCTGAGATTGAAAAGTAATGGTTACATGTTGCAGGGTTTCATTCTCTACAAGAAGAATCATGAAGGCATTTACCTAAGATGCCTTGGCAAGGAAGAAGCAGAACGCGCCTTGAAGAAGTTTCACAATAAATTTGGTACGAGCCATGGCTCGGGTTCTTCTATAGCACATCAAATATTGAGGGCAGGGTATTATTGGCCAACTGTCTTCAAGGATGCCCATTGCCATGTTTGTTTATGTCACACGTGCCAGACCGCTGCCACCAGGGAGAAGAATGTTGTTGTCCCACTGCAGCCTATGCTGGAGGTAAGGCCTTTTGTGCAATGGGGTCTTAACTATATCAGTCCGGTAAGCCCTCCATCATCTGCGAGACACAGGTACATTCTTACGGCTACTGATTATTGTACTAGATGGACGAAAGCAATAGTATGTAAGCAATGCACAACTGAAATAGTTACTGATTTCTTGGAAAGTTTCATTTTAAATCATTTTGGTTGTTTGTATGCTTTGGTATGTGATAATGGACTTGCATTCGCTTCATTAAAATTTGCTAGTTGGGTGTTTGACTATGGGATTGCCCTCAAATTCTCGTCTAATTACTACCCTCAGGACAATGGCCTTGCCGAGTCCACGAATAAAAATCTGATTACTATGATCAAGAAGCTGCTAGATAAGAATCCCAAAGACTGGCATACCCAGCTCCATTTCGCCCTTTGGGCTGATCGCACCCGCCACAAGACTGCCCTTGGCAATTCTCCGTTCCACCTTGTCTATGGCCTAGAGCCTATATTCCCCATCCATCTGAAGATTCCTACTCTTCAGTTCATCAACAATTTTTATGAGGGAGGAGATCGTAGGGAAGTTCGGTTAGCTGAGCTCTTACATTTAGAGGAATTCTGAAACCGTGCAATAGAAAATTTTTCCAAACATTAGGGCGTAGTGAAGAGATGGTTCGACCGCCGAGCCAAAATCAAGGCCTTTAGAATTACAGATTTGGTCCTATATTGGGACACGGTCCATGAGAAGAAAGGGGGACACAACAAATTCGACAAGCTTTGGGTTGGCCCCTTTCAAATAGCTGAGATTTTGGGAGATAATGCCTTCCGCCTAAAGACCTTAACTGGTGAGAATATCCCATTTCCAGTCAATGGGCAGCACCTGAAGCATTACTTCCAGGCTTGAGCTCCATCGAGTTCTTTGTTGTAAATACCTGTACATAGGTTAGAGTAGTTGCTTTCTTGCTTCTTTATGTTTTGTTTGTGTTGCTTTTTGTTTTTCCCCCTCCCGGTAGTTTTGTTTCGAAAGATGTTTCCTGCTCCTTTGCGGTGGTTGTGCTTGCTTGACAAGTGGTTCACTTTGCTATCTATTCTTTGTGTTCTTTGGCTAAACATTCACTCTAGATTATCGGTCTTTGCAAAGCTGTCCGTGAATGATTTCCTTATTTGAACTCTACTCAGAACTTGACCCTTAGCTGGATCTTCTTACCCACATCTCGAATCTCACACAAAGCACATAATAATAATTTCTGAAGGATCGTACTATGGTTGTTATGACACTTTAGTGAGTGAAAAATCTTAAGTCTACTCTAGTGACCACTGCAGTCTCAAACCCATTGTAGGCTTCAATGCTTACCCAGTCGAACTAAATGGTAAAAGAGAAGTGAAATATCAAAGCAAAAAGAGAAAAAGGGAACTATGAAAAAAGGAAATAAATGACCGTATGGGTGTTCAGGTAACTCTACTAGGGCTATGGACACACAGCTGGCAGTAGAGCAATATCCATGAGATTGTAGCGACAACTCCGTCGGGGCTATGGACGCCTGACTGGCAGCGGGGCAATGTCCAGGTTACTTTTGGTGTTGGGCGATTTATGTAGCTAACTCAGTTGAACTGGTAACCCTGGTCACTATCCCTAAGAAAGGAATGAACTCACCTCACAGACTTTCGAGATGTCCGGTAAGCTGACCCAATTAAGGATCTCATTCTCTCATATTCATCTTTGGAAGCTGCTCCTAGTCTATAAAACTAGAGATTTTGGGTCCTAAATGAATATTTATCCCTAGAACGCTCCAGAGCGTTCTCTAGCGGAGTCGCCATTTGTTGTGCCCTTAGCACACATGCCCTGTTCGGAACGGGGACCCTCTTTCCTTTCGCCTTGTTGGGTCTTTTAGGGTTTCCTTGTTTTGCGTGCCCCTCTTTTTTTGATGTTCCACATGGTCGATGTTGCTCAAAGGTTTCATCATAAATCGACCATGCCTCCGATTTTGGTTTCTTGCTGCCCTCCGGGGCCTCGCAGGTTCCCTCTGGCATTTTGGCTTTAGAACGGCCCTACGCCCTTCCGAACCCAGGCGTCCGAGGTTCCCTTATCGGGCTTCCCCTTTGCAATTGTCATCCTTTGCGGCATTCTCCGGGCGTCTTTGAGCTTCTCGGGGCCCGCCCTGCCGTCCTCCATTTAAAACTCATCGCGGGTTTTCACGATGGTGCCTCCCCCTTCGAGCCCCGGGCCTCGGAAGTCCACTTCCAGACTTCCGTCCCAGGCTCACCATCTTGACGGCGACCCTCCGGCGGCTGCCCGCCCCTCGGGCCCAGCCTGGGCTTTTTCCGCTGGTATTTGGTTTGTCCCTACCCGCTTGCTGTGAGGCTTTTCGGGCCCGATTGTCCGGAGTTCTGCCTCCAGTATTTCATGGTGTTTCTGCCGTCCTTCATGGCAGATCCCTTCCAGCTTCGCGCCCTCCGGGCCCCGAGGAACTCCTCGCTGTCGCCGCTAAACAACACGAAAATCTTTCGGCGGTGAATTCCTTCCAGCTTCCTGCCCTCCGGGCCCCGGGCCGATCTTCATCATGGCTGTTCAAAGTTCGCAAAAATCAGAAGGCGATTGTCACCTCACGTCCTCTCGGCTGCCGGGCCCCAGAGTCTCCGCTGTCGCCGACCTAAATTCAAATTCCACCAACTTTCACGAGGTCGTACGATCATTTATTGCGGGTGTTAATGGCGGTTGGGGTATAAAATGCCCAACCCGCCCAAGTCTTTTTCATAAGCAGGAATTAGAGTGAGTTTGAGAAGGATCTTTTGGAGTCCACTGTGATCAACAGCGTCACGATCATCAACGTCAACTTCACTCTGTCGATCCCCAGTAGATTTCACGTCTCACCACTCTACGTATTCAAAGTAGGCAATTAGTTGCCCTCCCATACGTCTTTTTCATAATTTTCAAGGATTTAATCAAATGAAAAAATTGATAGGAGAGCATAAACTGATAGAAAACTAGGTCGCGCATGAAACCCATGTGGTAGAAACCTACAAAACCCCCTAGATTTCCCTCCTTATCGATTCAGAACTTCTCCACAGCGCGGCCATTCTTCGCGCAAGGTAATCCGCTACCCCGAGGCCGAGGCCCGTCTTCACCGTTGAATTCAAACTTCAAACTCCCGCCTAGACGGCAATCTTCCCAGTCGGGCCCGGTCCGTCGGGTTTCCCTGCCTGGGTTTCCGCTGGCATTTCGCCTCGCCTCATCTGCAAACCTGCCCCTGCCTCCCGCCTTCCGGGCTCCAGGGTGTCCTTCACCGTCTAACCTTAAAAATTGAGCAAGTGTCCTTTTGTAGCATCGGGCTTCGGACCCCGGGGTTCTATCTGCTATTGCCTTGTTAATTTGAAATGGCTGCTTCCGCATCCCCAAGTCTCGCCTAATAGACTTCCATTCTCGGAAGTCCGTGGATGTCCTGCTGGCGGAATCTTCGCCCCGTCCTCCCAGTTGCCAGGCCCCGATCTTCCGTTTGCAGTGTAAAATTTCCAAAATTCCTCGCTCTCGTTGGACCTTCTGGGCCCGGCCTTCCGGAGTTCTGTTCCTTGAACCTCATGATGGTTTCACTATCCTCTAAGGCGAACCCTTCTCGGCTTCCCGCCCTTCGGGTCCCGGGCTCCCACTCACCGTAGCCATTGCCCGAAATCAGTGAAAATCTCACAGCGGCAGGCACGTCGCGTCTTCCCCGCCTGCGGGGCCCTGCCATGCCAAAAGCCTCCAAGCCTGAACGAGCCTGTCATCGGTCACCTTTTTTCCCTCCGGGTCCTGGGCCTCAGACTTCCAACGCCAGATTTCCGTTGTCTATCAGCTGTCTCCATCTACCATCTTCTGGCGGCCCTCCGGCCTGAAACTTCCAGTGCACCTTAGATTGGCCCAAACAAGCTCAAATCCAGAATCTGACTTCGACCCACGTCCTAAATTGTGCTCTTCTCCATCATAGGCCTCCTAAAACATTGAAATTTGGAAAAGAAGGGTCTCTGGGGGCTTTCGGTCATGTTTTCCCTTCCAGACAGCATTCCTGCCAAGGAAGTCTGGCCCTCCAGACCTGGATTATCCAAATGCCCTGAAACGAAGAGTGATAACGTCTAAAGATAAGATTTATGATATACTTGATTGATTATTTAGATGTTATTTTCAAAATATCGACTAACATGAACGCTTTTGATGTTTTTTGCACTGACTTTGCCCTTGCTTGTAGAATATATGGAATCGGCTATAGGAACTTTAGGGGCCTCCACCGAAAAGGATAAGGGCAAGAAATCAGGAAGGACCCCTCGGGGAAAGGAGGATAAGGATCAAATGAAGTACCAGTTCCAAGGTGAACCACTCCACTCAAAGGTCTCAATGGACTGGAAGGAGATTTCAGATACAAACATTGGTCAGGTTGACATAGATGAATTCACTTAGAGGGTCAAGGTCAACCCTACAAAGAAGAACACCAGACTAATATGACAGAGTGGAATCGCCAAGACTACTGGCTTCCCTCCCTCTCTCATGGCAACTGAACTAGTGATGGCTTACCGAGAAGCCTATCAAACTGACACCAGGATGATTATGGATAAGGAGGGAAACATCCTTGCAGACATGTCGCCAGAAGGGATTACCAAAACATTTCACATTTCCACGTTCCCACATATGGAGGTCCCCACATTAGAGCAGTGCCAAGCAGCATGGGATGCTAATCCGTCAGGATGCAAGAAATCAATCAACCTCCTTTGGCTTAAGGAGAAATGGGGCAGCGCTGCGAAGGTTCCCCAGGAACTCTTCCGTAGCGATTTCCACGAGGACTATCATGACCTGGTGACCATGTTGAGCAGGGTCATGGGTCTCCCAGTGGCCGCCTACTTCCAGGAATGGATGGCCTACTACATTGAGCAGATCCTATGGGGGAATGAGGACGTGAAGACCAAGGTCTCATTCGATTAGAGAGGAATCATTAGCAACTGCTTCCATGAGCAGTTTGTCAATGTCAAGAAGAGCTCTAAGTTTTACATGACCTCCTACCTCGTCTACTCCCTGGCAGGTCAGAGACAATATAGCGGGTTATTTGTAGCACCTGATCAAGGGAACAAGCGAGGGCTCAAGCCGCTTGACAAATACCCTCAACTCCAATACCACAACTTCAAAAAGGAGTACTGCCGGGTCAATAACGCCTTCATTGGCCATATCATCAAATTGATCGCTGGAGACTTCGAGAGGAGAGTCTCCCATAGCGCCAAGGTGCTCCTAAAGGAATATGCCTTCTTGTTCATCCAG
>VDFB02193867.1:174863772-174930961 GCA_007258455.2 Sequoia sempervirens
CTCCTAAAGTTGCCTTAACTGATAATATTGTAAAATCAGCAGAATACTCCCAAGATTCAAGAGTGACAATTACATCTTCTATCATCCCATCAGGTTTGACTGTGGAGCTGTCTGCAAGCTGCAAAACTGTGGGTGTAGACCTAATGTTTGAAATATTCAAGGAGTCCATAGTATGCTTTGTCATTACATTAATGGTAGCTCCTAAATCAATCAAAACATTTTTTACAACTTGGCCATTTATATGTATCTGTACTATAGGGCTTCCAGGATCAATATACTTTGGAATGACTACATTTCCCAACATTATATCAGCCAATTTCCCTAAGACATGAATTATTTGGGGATCATTTTTCTTTCATACAGGCTTCTTCAGACAGGCTTCTTTAATAGCTTTTCCAAAAATGGGAACATCTTTAATAGCCTAAAACAAAGGGATTTGAATTTGCATATTTTTGAGCTGATCTAGAATATCAAAAGTGGGTTCTTCCATGAATTTAGATTGAGTACTTTGTAACCTCTGAGGAAAAGGTGGTTTATCTTGTCTCTGCAGAACAGGTTCCATAGAAACTATATTGGGTATAGGCATGTGCTCAGTGGCAACAGCAGGTGCATTAGATTCTTCAAGGGGTGAATCAGATATTTCTGTAATCAGAGGTGGTTTGGGAGTAGGTAAAGTAGTTCTAGACCTCAGATGGATGTCACTAACATTTAAGGCATAAGCTTGATATTGGTTGGCTTCAGAAATATACACAGGTTGTTGAGGCTACTGCTGTTGCTTATTATTGGGATTAGGCAACGGCTGGGCAGGCATAGGCATTTGCTTTGGAGGTCCAAGATTTGTAGTAGTTGCTACAGGAGGCGGCATAAGGGCCTGTTGTTGTGGCTGTGGAGGCTGCAAGAACCCAGGAGATTGGTTTTGCCATTGTTGAGGACCTCTCCATTGACGATTTTGTTGCCAAATTCCTGAAGGTGGGGTCCATTGACCTTGTAGCTACTTCCAACCTCCTTGAGGAGATTGCCACTGTGGGGTTTGATAATTAGGCCAACTTGGTTGAGGCGAATTCCATGGTGGTGGTGGTCCATATGCTTGTTGCCATTGGTTATTATAGCTAGAATAGGGATTACCAAAAGTTAAAGGGTCTTGAGGCATACCTTGCCTTTGGGCCCATGGTCTCCTTTGTGCAACAAAGAACACTTGATCATCATCACCTTCCACTAGTTTGAAATCAGTAGGCAGTTGTTTGGCTTCCAAATTAGCCACCATCTTGCATCTGCAATCACTCTTCTTTTGTCTACAGTAGGGACAGAACTCAGCCAAAGCTACCTCAGCTCCTGCATTTTTTTTCTGAGCTTGCATAGTGTCCAATTGTGTAGCCATATTATTAATGATGTCATGCTGGAAATCAGATAGCATATTTGTGATCTCCATCCGAGAAACTCCACCAGAAGAAGACTTCCCCACTGAAGCATGATGACCTCGACCTTTCTTAACTATTGCTCAAGAGTAGTTAAGGCATATCTTCTGTATATCATCCCAAGGTAGTTGAGTTATATCACCTCCTCCCATTAGGTTCAGGGCGTCAATACAGGCATCACTGATTCCCCTTAGAAAGAGTAGTTTCTGAGAGTCCTCATTAAGAGTATAGTTTGAGTTTCTTTTTAATGAAAACAAAAACTTTGAAATATAATCTTCCAGACTTTCATCCTCCTTTTGCTAAATTCAGAATATGTCATCACCTTTGCTGGCACTCTTACAATATTCCTTATACTTTTCAATAAATTTCGTCTGCATGGCTGCCCAACTATTTACAACGGCTCTTCCCAGACTCATGAACCATCTGAGAGCTCCCTCCTTCAAAGTGAAAGGAAATAGATTTAGTTTATGAGCGTCAGTGTTGTAGTCATAACTACGACAGAGGACATCAAATTCAAACAGAAAGGTTTCTGGGTCTTTTGTGACCAAGCCATAAAACTTTGGAAGCAAGGAAGAGGGGATGTTTTTAAGATTGTCAGTATCTTGTTGGGGAACAATGGGAAACTCAAATGCAGGAGGTGGATTATTAGGTGGATTATTTGCCATGTCTGGGTGCTGGAATAGCAGAGCAAATGGATTTTCCTCAGGTTCATTATCAGCTGGGTCAAATTGTAGTTCAATAAATAAATTTTCAGGGAGGAACCTTGCCAGTGCGTCTCTTCTTCTTCTATGCATGCAATATGGTGAGTAACGGCTTGAAAGATTTTGAAATTTTTTGACTAACAGACTAAACTAATGCTGAAAATGACTTTGTCAGACTCCTAGTTAGACACCATCCCCGGCAACGGCGCCAAAAATGGCTCGCACTCACAAAAGGATATGAATATCACAGTAAAACTTTCCTGGGAATTGGACATTCTGACAGGTGACTAATATCTTTCTGTGGACGTTCATTTACTTGTCAAACCAGGGGATGTAGACTTTAAATGGCGCAGCAAAATATATGCACTAGGAATTTGTTTTGGTCAAATCTTAGCAAAAATACATATTGGAAAGAAATTCTATCTAAGCTACAGAATGGTAATGCAGAATTCTTTAACTCAACTATGCTTGATTAAAATAGAAACTGTAATAGCTACGAATGAAGTACAAACCATGAACTGGCCTTATGCTGCATGAACAGTCACAGGGATGGACTCTCTATGCTGCAGGAGCAGTGTAAGACTAAGTTTGCGTAAAAACTTCAAAAGATGAAAGCTAATTGGATATCAGCAGAAAAGAACATCTAACTAATTAACTATAGATACTTACTAAGTGGGCCCCCTTAGCAAGCATCTACTGATTACACAGATGCTGAACTCAGAACTTCATCGATCTTTATTCATGAAAACAAAATGAGATACATTGTTTTGTTGATGTGAAAACTAACAACAAACTGTGTTTTTGGTCAAACAGATTCTGTCTTTCATTATCATACTGATTCTTACATGATCTCTGCTACTCTGTTTCTATCTTACCTAAAAATCATCTATTACTCATTCTATTCATCCTCTACCACTACCTCGCGCAGGAGGAGCATCTTATTTTTAAATTAAAAGAACAACTAACTAACTAACTTCATCAAAGAAGGACATGGAAGTAAAGTATATCCCTGAATCAAGGAACAAACTTCATAAATTAATTTATGTGTTCAACCCGATTCAGAGAGAATCTAGTGCTCCACTCTTTCCAGATTGACTTTCCATTAAAAATCTTTCCAAATCGGTTTCGGTCAAAGAGTCTTTGGCAGAGCTTCCTCAAAGTCGTGCAGGAAATGGTCTTTACTGCAAGGCCGAGATCGGCTGCGCTTGACTCGATCATTCTTCAACAACCTGTGAAACAAAAGGTAATAGACGCGCAAGAAAAGGCATATGGTACATACACAATATCTATTCATTAATCACACATTTCAAATCTACTTCACCATTCAAAAAATTTATACGATATACAAGCCATTTTCAGGAGTCAACAGGGCAATAAATGCAATCAAGTCAACACAATAGGCTGCAGGAATATAAAATTTTCTTGCTACAGGATATCCCCATAAAAGGTTTCAACAAAGTTTAAACAGCCATGAAATAACAAAAATGAAGTCATTTTAAAAGTTTATCATAACATCAAATTATGAGCATATTTTAGGCTCATCAATGAGTTTGAATTTTCTGACTTAAATATTTGATTTATTTAAATAAAAAAAGAATGAAATATGCATTTGGAGATTTAATTAAATAAAGTTTGGTTTATTTAATTAAAGGGATGATGTTTGATTTATTTAATTGAAAGGTTAATGTTAAAGTTCGTTTAATTTTAAATTAATAACCTTAGGAGATGGAAATTAATGAGATGACCTGATAAATGAAGGTGAACTTGATTAATTGATGAATGGACCTAATGCATGATGCTAATTTTGCATGTCTACATATAGTGATGAAAGAAAAAAAATTCATAACCTCTTATTGGAGTTCAAATATCTCCTATGAGTTTACACTTGTCCTCCAATTTGTCTATTTCTACCCTAAGTTGTGTAGATCGTCTGGCTTTAGGTCCATAGCTAGGTAATTGGTCAATGAGATCTTGATTTAACTTTCATTTAGTGCCCTCATGCTCTATTTATTTATTTATTTTCCCTTTAGGTTGACTTATTTCACCATGTTTTCTATCTTTTGATTTTCCTGAGCTGGAGGATTCCAATCCTCAAAAGTTACAGAAGTAAAAAATTACAGGAACTAAGGCACAAAGAACTTACTGTATTTTTCTCGAAACCTTTAGACTGAAAGAATGCCCTAGTTCTTCATTTTCCCCTCTATTTCCTTTGCTATTAATTTCATACTAATATTTCCAATTGAATTTTCCTTAATTCACATAGTTATTTTTGTTCCATTGCACCATTAATGTTTTAAATGAAACGCAAGTGTAGTAGGTCTTTTTTTGAAACTCTCATTGTCACATCATGTAATATTGTCAGTGAGACATTTTCAAATCTTGGGTGACCTCTCTATTATGGATTTTACCAACATTCATTAAAACATCCGTCAAAACATCATGTAGTTTCCCTGACACTTCAAGTGTCTCCGACTACCACAAACTATATATCTCTTTGGTGTCCCACCATCTCATTGATATTCTGAGTCTCACCGACAGTTATCCTTTCAGTCTTATGTATATCATTGTAACATTTTGAGTCGGGAAGATGCTCCATAGATTACCTCGTATCTCACTGAGATATATCCTTTGGTCTTTTTTTGGTCATCGAGACATAATTACTTTCTTGCCAATGGAACAACACTCAGTGTGACTCTCATATCTTTCTCCGATGAAATTAGGCTTGCCAATAATCAATACCTACCACCAAGTCCTTTACTAACATATTCTTATTGGTGTGACATATGGGTTGGAATGACTCCCTGAATTCACCCTGATAATCATAGATATAATCCCCTTCTACTTTGTCGGAAAGACTAGATGAATGCTATAGGACTTCATTTTGATGGCTCTATTCTGGCTAATATATCTCCTTGTGCACTGGTCGATAATACATATATAAGTTTGATATGACTTATTTTGTTGATTGTTGTTTTTTTGATAGGATCCTTCTATCGCTAAGACCATGAACTGCATTATGCTGATATGAATTCTCTGATAAAATGATATCAGTAAGACATTCATGATCTCTTGCCGATGCACTGAAAAATATGTGTTAGTATAAAATAGCTTATAGGTCTGGAAGACTTATACTATCTCATTTCGAAATGACTTTATAATATATTCAAATGCTTGGGGTCAAGTGAACTTTTATGGGACCAAATGGTAAATACTAATTGGAACATGGGTGAAAAAGAAAATTACATCAATATTATTCATGATATGGGCTTCTTTGGGAAACTTTAATGACTATGGAAAACTATGAAAACTTAAAATTTCATAGTTCCAACAGGGGATATAAACTATACACAACCCACATTTAAATATAATATCTATATAAACTATACATATCTACCTAGTTCGTTGAGCTATTGTTAAGGTGCATTAGGAACAATCTCAACACTACTTATGGTATTTTCAATGAACAATCTCAACACTATCTATGGTATTTTCAATGCTTAGAACTATGAAATAGTAGTCCATTCCTATGGAGAGAGTGATATTTAGGAATTCAATATCACATTTTATATTATTCATTATTTTAATTACTAGTTGAGATAAAAAATCAAGAGGTTGTAGGTGCCATATTTGATAGAGACTAGGTCCCTATCCTTGGAGGAAATCTCAAGCTAGTGACAACCTCATCCAACACTATCCTTAATCCTCTTTGTTGTTGGTGTTAGATAACTACTTTTTCCACTCTTTGCCACACCTTGTTTTAAAATTATTTAATGATTTAGATGTGTTGGTATTCATTTTGCATGTTTTGAGGTATAGATTCAAAATATGAATATCTAGAATAAAATACATTTCTATTACTTTGATAATAACTATGTAGATTTATGATTCAATTGCATGATACCTATAAATGCAAGTTTTGATAACATGAAAATTAGAAATGATTTTTGTTTGATCATTAATGAAATCTTTTAGTATTAATTAAATTATGGTTTGATTGCAACTAATGGACTAAAAAATTATTGATGATAAAATAGATAAAGGAAAGTATTTCCCCCTTCCAAAAAGAGGAGTGAGAGTATCATTAGAGAAAGGTAGATTGGTAGATTAAATTTATTGGTAACCATACAATTCCATCTATAATTAGTTATCCACAAACACACAAAGTATAGTTCTTCTTAAAAATTATTTGAATGAAGTTCTACTATCTTAGACTAGTTGCATTCGTTGGGCTAGGAGTGATGAATAATCACATACTGCATAAATTATAAAAAAATGAGAATATGCAAAATAAAGAGTGAGAAAAAAAGATATGAGAACAACAACCTAGATGTATACAACCCATATTTGAAAATAAGCACACAAATTCCACAAAAGATAAAGGCTACATGTACACCTAAGAAAGATTATCTCCAAAAAATTATAAAACTCTTGAAAAGTAAAAAATATCCTAATGCAAAAAAAACACTTTGAAACTCTATCTCACCACCAGATGAAAATTCAATTTAACAATTTCATTTGTTAGTTGAAACATGTTCATGATTTCAATATAAAATAATTATTCTCCATCTATTACTAACTTCTAGGAAAAAACTTACATTATCATTCAAATGAAATTTGATTCCAAATCCAACTTAAATTCATTTATCATTGATGAAAAATATTTTTTAACAATTTCTAGGGTTCAACACAATAATCAAGTTCCAATCTATAATTTTGAGTGTCTCTTTCTCTCTACTTATTGACACCTTCTCTTCTTTTTCATATTCTAGTCACAATTATACTAGATATTGTGTGCCCCTATTTTTATTTATTTCCATTATTTCAAATATCCTATTATTCTTGTTGGCATGACACTATTTTGCACACCACTTTATATTATGTTATATTTTATTGCAAAAATCTTCCCCTACTCCTACTACCACAACTCTCTTCCTCCACTCTATTGTATGGTAACCAATTTTCCACTATATTTTTATTTGAATGCAACCTCTCAATGGTTTTATCTCTCACTATATGGGACCCTTTACCATTCTCTTTTCCTTTTCTAGTGAATCAACCTCTTGCCCATTCTTTTGTTTGCATTATATCAAGTTCCCATACCCACATGACCCATGTACTTTTATTCATTATACTTTTATCCCATATTCCTACCAAAAGATGATGTGCCTACCTTCACTCATCTGGAATAGGATTTTCTTTATTTTGTATTACTCCATAGGTGTGACCATTAATTTTCCTTCTCCCCTACATTTTACATTTTCCTCTTTTCTTATTGTTCCCCTCTATGTTGATCATGGCTTTAATCCTGTGTCTTCTCATGAGAACTTTTCATTTAATTTCTTTTGGCCTGAGCCTATCAAACCTATTAGACCTCATGAGGTCTTCTTTTTCAAATCATGCCAAAAGTTTAAGGCAAAGTGTATAGAAAAATTTTCCCTAAGAAATATGCCTCAATCAATGATTGAGCAACCCATCATTGAAAAAAGTATGATTAAACTAAAATCCCTTCCAAATATCCAACAACAACCTATGAAAAAAACTCCCCATTTCATATAAGATACCATGAGACAACCAAAACAATCTCGTTGTGCCTCCTAAAATTAAAAATTTTACAAACCTAAAGATAAATTGGTTGAACAACCTCTTGTGGTTCCTTTTTCTCCTCCCATAAGGGAAGAAAAGAAACCTATGGTTGACAAAACCTCTCTTACATAATAACAAATTGAAAAAATAATGAAAAGAAACTGAAAGGCTAAAGAGCATAGCATAAACATTGTGTTATTGCTTGTATGTTACAAACTAAAGAAGAAAAGAGAATCATTGAAAATTAAAATCCAAAATTTCCTAAAGCAATGAATTCAATGATTCTATACTTTCACCACAACATAAACAAAAACTTTCTAGGGACATTATCATTCAACCTCCTATTGTGATTAATTTAGATGATGCTATTAGCATTGCAAAGATTGATGAAAAAGTGCATAATGAGTTGAATTCAATATTTTCCTCTTCCAAGAGCTTAAATGATAGTTCTCCTCAAATGAGTATTGAGCTTGGTGCTTGTCCTAGTTTGGCACTTGATGTTGTCCCTTTGGCTAGTTGTTCACCTTTCATATATTCTAATCGAGATTGGGATGTAAATGACCTGCTATAGGTTGACTCACATGTGCCTTACTAGTCTTTTGCATGGTTTTATTTTTCATATTCTTTGTATGGTTGCATATGTTTAATGTGATCCCCCTATACTAAATTATGTTTGATGTATCTCTCTCTTTTTGTGCATTCCTCTATTTGTACCTACATTCCTCTATATGTCGTAATAATTTTTCTTTTTCTTTGTCTTATTTTTTCCTTGTGGGGATGACACAAGGAGTCAATACAGTTAGGTCTCTTCTATGTTGACTTGAAATATTTTCTTTATTTTTGATGTTTATATTTTATTCTTCCAATTCTATGATTATTTGCAAAATCTTGACATTTTTGAGCTCTATAACAACATCGTAGCAAAGATATACTAACCTCGAATCCATAGATCCCCTATGTGTTTTTGGGGGCAACCCTCCCTTCCTTTTTCATGACATAGCTTCATTTTAGGAACATATTACTTGGAATAGGGATTTCCACGTAAGTTCTCATTCTTAGGATTGAACATTGGTTACTTTAAAGAAATTTCTTATAGCAATGGTGCATCAATATATTTGAAGTGGGAGCATACATTGACAATATATTTCAACATTCTCATGTTTTAAGGTGCAATTTTAATTCTTCCTATGATCTATCCTTTTATTGGTGGTGTCATTATGTTTGATGTCCTCCAATAGTGTGATATTTCTTACCATATGACTTTCCTCTTAGTGGTGATTTGATGCACTACATTCCCCAAGAAAGTGAATCTCTTACTCTTGACTTGTCCTCTCATGGAGACATTAGGAATGGTGCTCCCTAAATATAAGACCTTGCATAAACTAAGCAATATACCTTTGAACAAACCATATATAATTTTCATAAGTGTTTAGCATAATACAACTTCTTAACCTTGTGAAACCTGAAACCTTATTCAAGGCCACCAAGTGTAACACACATTTCTTGTCAATGGAGTCTTTCATTGTTTATAGGTGCTTATCATGACACAACTTCTTAAGCCCTATGGAGCCCAAAACCATCTTCAAGGCCACCAAGAATAACACACCTTTCTTGCTAGTGGAGCCTTGCCTTGTTCATAGATGCTTAGCATAACACAACTTGTTTTTTTAGATACATAAATATTTGTATTAATTTTGAAAATATTTGATATTCAACACAACATTGTTTAGGAAATTTGAAAAAAAACCCAAAACACACAGAAGTTACACCAGCTCGACAAAAAACTACACACCAGACCCACCACAGCATCTCCCAAAACCTAACCAAACCTAACCACAATGGTAGACACATAGATTAGAACAAAAAGAAGAAAAATTACATAGAGCTAGCACCTCAATCAACCCACAACACGCCATCCATAATTAGGAAGTCCCAAAAAAGGCGACGCTAATCCACACCACCTGATGGTTCACCTCACCAATCCTAATGTTTCAAAAAAATAAGTAAGCACCTCACCCATTCATAATCTCATCTAAGGTCTTCGCCAGAGATATCCATGATGAAAGGAAAAATCTCCACCCTCTCCCTAGGATCCAAAGCCCTCTGCAAGTCATGCGGCTGTGACACCCCAACACCCAGAACAACAATGAGAATCACATCCATGGAGCCTTCCAAAAAATTCTCCCACACCAATTTCCTTGCAATTAACAACACCATTGTTCGTGGCACATCCAAGTCTAGGAAAGAAGCCAAAAATTTGGTGGCAAGATTGGCATTAGTCTGCCAATGCTCAGATGAGAACATATACTCTTCACCAAGCAGAAGCTATGCCCCACCAAGAACTTATTCATTCCAAACCTTAAACATAGACTTCAAGCATCCATGTCGAATGCACCCATAGAATGCCTAAAGTTTCCTACCAGAAGGTAGGCTGATAGGAGGCTCCATTAGTTCCATTAGAGAAGAATGGAATTTACATCACCAAACGACAATATAAACACATCCTACTATTATTTCCCATCATGTCGTTACCCACTATGACCAGACAAAGCAATTAGATAAAAAATAATCAACCAAATAGATAGCCAATATAGGCCTTAAACCAACCTATAGACATAAATGTCTGCTACCACCCAAATCTCCCACACCTGTGTTAGTCAAGATATGTCATCACCTTCAACAACACCAAAACCGAACCCAACCACTTGGCAAACGCAGAGCATAACACAACTTGTTAAGCCTTATCAATTAGAAAATGTTGTCTTATGGCACCTTATTGAAGTTTTCAAAGGGAAAACTCTGATATGATTTTCCACCCATTGGGGAGCTCTCCTAGTAGACAACCTGAGGTTTCACTACCTTAGAGTGAGCATGTGACAAAAAATTTAGATGTGTTCTACGCCACATCAGACAGTCGAGGCTTGATCTTCTTGGTCTTTAAATTTGTATGATTGAGTATCTTTGTCATTGTTGCATACATATGTCTTGAATGTCTAATTTAGTTTGATTTTAACATGGATTCATCCTATCACTAAAGTGGGGGCTAAATGTAGTGTAGGAAAAAGTATCCCTTTTTCACACTTAATTTGGAATTAATTAAAATGAACTTAATTATAACTTAGTTTAATGTTGTAATATGTAATTTGAATATTCACATTAAGTTTATGGCATTATTTATTAAAATGGACTCAATTGAGCCTTATTTTGGTGTTTCACAATTATCTAGGGCCTTGTTAATTAATTGAGCTTAATTACCCTTAGTTGGCCCCTTTAATTCAAATCCAAGACTAATTAATTGCATTTTTTAAAGAGGAAACCTAACATTCATTAATGCCTAAACATAACACTCATCCTTTAAGAATGTATGTCCCAGGTAAGTGACCTAAGACCCATTTTCCATAGGGAAAATGGGTCCTCACTTAGATCTAGGACCCCCCTTTTTGGTACTTTTTTGGTGGTATTTTAATGATTTCAAATTCACATTCAAATGTTGGCTTGTGAGATTTGAATTTCAGGAATTAATGTTAACATATGTAGAAATAAGAGGTCATTTCACTATGTTTCATCCGATAAAATATAATACTTTCAAGCATCATAGCAAGTGTGATCAAGAGCATTTTCAATGCATTGAAGGGTAGAATTATTGAATATTATTGTAGAAATCAAGATTCCATTATCATGTCGAAGTCTTCTTGCATCATGCATTTTATTTGACCTAATATGTTGATGTAGTGTTCAAGATTCATTCAAGCATTCAAAGGCATTGTTTCAAATCAAGTTTCATGATCAAGATCCACATCCATTGAAGCCATTTCATGCAAGTTGTAGATGTATATTCCAAGGTTCAAACAAGGGTAAATGGTGAGTTGTGACATTGCATTGATCCATTCATCATTCCTTCATGATGTTTCATTTCATTACAAGGTTTAATTAAGAAAACAAGGTTTGACCATGGAAAACCTCCATTCACCTAACAAAAAAACATTTTTCCCTCTTGATGTGTGACTGCTGATTTTAGGTGTTAATTCTCTTGAAGAGAAAAAATTGCAAAGTTATCAAAGATTTATTTCCATATTTTCAACCACAAGATTCAAGAATCTAAGAGTGCAAATACATTAGAAAAAAACCAAAAAATAAATTTTTAGGAGTCCTAGCCAAGACCCATTCACCATAGGGTGAATGATTCTTCAGTTTGCTTTGAAAAATATTTTTTGGTGATTGGTACACATCACTTTACCATTCTTAGATATATAATTTGACTATTAGTTCCATAAAAAATGAGCTTGATCTTCTAGATGCACTTTATAGCTTGCATTTTGGAGTTGTTTTTCTATTTTTAGTCTTTCTCCCCAAAGTGTTGCTTGACTCATACCCCTATCCTAGGGAAAAATGGAAATATTAAGATTCACACTTTTTCTTGATTCAACTAAGGTTTGATAGTCATTTCATTGTGTGGATCTCATTTCCTAATGAAATAGAGGAAACTAGGTCGATTCATCCCCATCATACCTCATTCATTGTGAGGAGAAAAAAGAAAGAAACAACATACTTTTTGATGTTTTGGTCTCAAAGGTATTATTCAAATTTAAAAATAACTTACAAATTGGAGAAGTGAATGAAAAGAAAATGTTGCTACAAATTTGAGGAAAATTTCTCCCAAGGAGATCGAGAGATCTCATCCCATGAAAGGGGATTTTGAAGCAAATTTGTTATTAGAGTGTGAGAGGAAAGTGAGGAGTTGTTGTGAGAGTTTGATAAGCCAAGGTTTTTGTTGGTTTTTATGATGTGATATTGTATGTATTTTATTGTTGATTTTAATAAAAGGAAGAATGTGTGTTCTTTGCAATCGGATTGAAATATATTTTTTGTGAGTTGTGAGTGTGAGTGTTTGGATGAGGGAGTCCTTCTGCATCAATTGCAATCAGATATGGTGATTTTAAGTGTGTGGATAGACAACGAACTATGAGGCAGTCTACATCAATAATTATAGGTAGAGAAGAGTGAGAAAGCACTAGAGAAGAAGTTTGTGATGGTTGTTGCAAGTAAGAAGAGTCTTGAGTAGTGAGAGATCTTGAAGCTGCATAAGATTTTTTTTTGTAGATTGAGTGTGATGGTAGATTGCAGGTTGAGGTGAAATTATAACAACAATTAAGATGGGTAAATTCATAAGGAAGAGGCTCATGATTTTGGAAGCATGGAGTTGATATGAAGAAAAAAAGACATGGAGGATAATAAAAAATATAAATAAGTGATTGGATAAGCTAAAGACAAAACTAAGTGAAAAAAAATGGGAAAAGAAGATGAGGGTGGATTGAATAATGAAGATCCAACAATAGAGGTAGATGAAGAGGCAAAGAACGAATATGTAGCTATGAAATATGAAGAGGTTGTATTAAAATATGAGGAAGAGGATGAATTATTGTCACAAATGTTGGTGGTGAAGAATGAATGGTTGGAAAATATTGCAGCAATTGAAAGCAAGAAGACAAGAATCACAACAAAGGAAGAGTAAGTTAAGAACCTATAGAAGTACATGAAGATGAGAAGATGAATGAAAGGAAAAGTGAAAAATGAAAAATAAAATGATAGTAGAGAATGAATGATGGAGTAGAAAGTATAGTGATAGAGCTTGAAGGAATTGAAAAAGATGATGAAGAAACCCAAGTTGCAATAGTGAATGAAGAGATAAATCTTGTTGCATTCTATGATGATGCTTTAGTACTTCCATTTTAGGTAGTCAAGGTTGAGGAGTGTGGAGAAGAACCCATGTAAATATTCAATTTACATACAGTATTTGATGAAGATTTGTATATAGTAGACTATGGTATGAGTGACATGAGAGTTTGGTGGATGAAGTTGGTTACTTACTAGTGGGCTAGATCCGATGAAGGAGAGGAGAGGAAAAATAATTTTGAGGATAGAACATGGTGTTTGTGAATCCATGAGAGGAATTAAAAGGGGTAAATGGATTTGGGGAGGAAGATGGAAATCGTTCTAGCATGGTGATAGAAGAAGAGGAAGAAGGTTTGATCTTGTCTGCATTTCATAGTGATGGAGTTCATTGTGGGTTTTTTACACCATAGAAGGTTAATTCTATTATACCACTCCATTTTGTGAGCCCAAGCCTAAAAAAATATCTTAACTAATGTACCTAATGTTGGAGCATCCAAGTTCATAGGCAATCCTACATCGCCCAAAAAAAATCATTTTATTTTCCCAAATTTTCTTTAATTTGATGTTGTAAAGTATATTTATTTACACTTTCACATTGATTTTTGGGCCTTTTTGCATTTATTACCTTTATATCATCATTAATAAGCCCCTCAGATCCTATATTATGCATCTTTAGGCCTCTTTCAATTGAAATCCTAACAAGATCAACAAATAGACTTCATTTATTAACTCCCTAATTGTTTCTCTCTTCAAAAAGGTCTTGTGGGACCCATACACAACCTTGGGTATATGAGGGGTGGTGTATGAGTCCCATTTGGCCCCTTTTTATGGTTTTGAGTGGGAAATTAGGGATTTAAATTCAAATTTGATGAATGTTGACATCTAGGATCTAATAAACAATAACTTGTGTGCATTTCCTATATAAACAAGGTCTCAAATCATTATTTAATTAAGCCTACATGACATCAAGTCAAGCAATCCAAAGTTCAACATTCCAATACTTCACAAGAGTGTCAATAGAGTTTACAAGATAATTTGTAAGGAATTCAAAAGTAGATTTCTTCATCAATTGTTGCAACAATTATAGATCCATCATCTTGTCAAGGTTATCAAGCATCAAACATGTTTTTGAGCTAGTGTTGTGATGCAACATTGAAGATCCCTTTGTAAGCATTGGTTCATATCCGTATTAAAGATCTAGATCTACATCCTACATGGCCAATTCATGTTAGAGTGAAAATTTACAAGATATTATTCAAAGTATCATTGTTCATGTTTCATGTTCCATGCTCCATGTTTCTATGAAGCAAATTTTGTGCTTAATCTTTTTGGTTTTGGGGTTTTACATTTTTTCAGCTTTGGGATGGATCCATTTTTAAAGTAAAAGACTATTCTAAAAGGTACACAATATGTCAAGTGGTGGTTGTGCATCTTTTGTTTATCATCTTCCTTTTGAGAGCAAGTCGGGGCACATGTCAACTTGATGAGAATTTTCTCTAAAGCCATTTTCATGAATATGAGGTTCTCCACCTACTTGACACATCATCTCTTCACTTCAAGCAAGTTATGATTTTATTTAGTGAAATCTTTGCTTGGAGTTTGTTAGAGTGTGTTGCATCTTTCTTTCTTTTGGGGTGGAACCTTTGAGTCAGTTCCATCAATCTATATGATCGATCGATCGGATTTTGTGAGGCTATTTGCTAAAATATGTTTGATATTCAATTGCAATATTTGCTAAAGGTCTAGGGACATTAATGAATTAGTTAGGAATTAATGAGTAGGGATTTTTGTGATCTAATCAAGATCTATGATCAAGTTGTGGGCTATCATGTGTAGGCATTTGGAAATTTTTCTGTTTGGAATGACTAATGACAACATTCTCTTCTTTCAGGCTATAAATGGGGGCTCCAATAGAAGCAAAATATCTTTTAGTTTTTCTAGAAAAAGTCTATTTAGAAGAAAGGAAGTTACTTCAAATAGCTTTGTAGAGTGGTTAGATCTACTTAGGGAGTTTTTTATGTTTTCACAAGTTGAAGGTTTTGCAAAATACTACTATTCTCTAGCATGTTATATTTTAATTCAAACTATCATCGAATTGGCATCAAACCTTTGTTTTTTAGCTTATTTGATATTGAAGTTTGATCCATTTAGAAGAAATATTTGAAACTATGCATGCTATGGCTTTTTTCAAGTTCCTTCTTTATGTTCTCTTCCATGTTAAAACATTGTGTTAAGCTTAATTTGATAGTTCAAGTAGCAAATTTTCATTATGCAAGCTTCTATGTCGAGTAATATTTTTTAGAAATCAAATTATGTCTATTGAACTTCTCTATTTTCTATAAAAGTTGTTATTTTCCATATTATACCATAAAAGGAGAAACGATTTCTACAATTTCTGGATATTTTTGTTAACTTGTAGAGTTTTCTTGCATTTGATTAGACCTTAATGAATGCTTCCCATGGGGAGATTTGAAAGACTACACTTTACTTTTACTTAGCCTTTGTTGCTTGTTCTCTTCCCAACAATGAAGGGTTTGTGGCATTTTGTGTCTATTATATCATACATATGAAATAATTTAAGGTTTGAAATGTTGTAAAAGCTTTAGCTCATTTCCATTTCACTTTTATTTACATTTCCTTCTACATTTTTCTCCTAACACGAAGAAAATCCAGCTTTCTATAAAAATCCTAGAGGTATTAAGTGAGGTGGAAATTGGTCCCGCACTTGCTAAATTTCCCATAAGGATTTTGGAGAGGTGAAATATTTGATGATTAATAGTTCTTCTTCTAGCACACCTAGTGGAACCAAAGTTTTTCAAATGTCTAATTCAAAGTCTAAAATATTTCTTAAATCAGACCAAGAAAATAGGTTATAAATTTCATGCCCAGAATCTAAACAAGAGCATCCTCAAGGGGCCATTTTCAGTACTCCTAGTTACATGCCTCAGTATCAAGGAGAAAAAAAATTATAGGTTTTGTATCACCTATAAGGAGTAATGAGGAAAGAAGTGAAAGCCTAAGATCTAGAGATTTATCTACTCCACCAGGAGGCCAAAATTTTCATATCAAAATACTAGTATACCTTGTCCATAGGAATCTATTTTCAATTGATCATCTAGTTTCCCTTGCTCCTAGAAATTTTGTAACTTGGGATAGTGGTAGTCCTCTATAACTGCCTATGCCCCTAGACGTATGGCATACCATACTCGCTAATTCCCTTAAGGCTATCCCAAAATTTTCTAGAGAAGATTTCAAAACCCCCTCTGAACATCTCTAGGATATAGCAGAGGTATGCATAGTACATAACATAGAGGAAAATATTGCTCTTAGTTTTTTGACCACATATTTCAAAGGAAAAGCTCAAGATTGGTATCGATCTTTGGATTCTAGTTCTATCCATTCTTAGGATCAAAACATAGAGAAATTTTTCAAATGTTTCTCCAAAAAGGGAGATCGTTCCTCACTACTACATCAACTAGTCACTATTGAAAGATCCCCAAAAAAGTCCATGAGTGTTTTCAACACCAATTTCCATAAAACCTTACAAAAAATTCCTATGACCGCTAGGCCTCTGGCCATGATGGTGTTCATTTTTAACCTCAAATCTTTCAATTTAGACATCATAGTCATTATAACATCTAGTGGAGGAGATATCTTACCCAATGCATATGACTTGGATGTGCACATAGAAAATAGTTTGATTGAAACTAGGAAGCTTCCACCATGACCAGAATGCCTATATTCATAGAAATATCTTCTGGCCACTAGGAAGAAATTACTCCAAATTCCCTCACACCAAAAGTAACTACATCGGATACACCACAATCAATGTATGTATAGCCTAATGTATATCCAAGCATGTTGGGTTTCTCTTAATTAGAAGTTGATGTTAATGATATGAAGAGTTGCATGTGGTATTTTGTTAAGGAGTTATTCTTCATCTAACAGCAGCAAGCAACAACTTTGAAGTAGGCCACTCATTATTATCAAGGAGCAAGACCATCCTATCATCAGAATGTGTGTACCAAGGATCCTCAACAAGAGGATGTTAGCAAACAACATCTTCCTATTAGATAGTCATAGTTACTATGTCACTTTAGGTTGTTAATAGCAGTCCAAGCAAGGATCTAGTACCTAGCCAAAACAAGTTAGCTGAAGAAGAAAATAGATCGTGCTTCTCATGCAATGATAGCCATATGCCCTAGAATCATCCGAGGGGAAATGTATAATAGAAGATAGTGAAACAAATAAACAAGGGACTGTTCCAAAATATGGAGGAATATTAGTCTCTTAAAATGGAGAATGCTTGCTTTAAAGCACAAACATAAGCAATTCCTTTAGAACAAGAACTAGATATTGCACTAGGCTAGGCACTTTTCTCATGGATGGAGGAAGAGGAAAGAATATTCATAAATGATTCCCTAACGACTAGTACCCCACAAGTATAGTTAAACTACAAAACACGGTCTAAGAGAAGGCTCACTAGAGAGTGTGCAACAAGCACCACAACGTCTGCAAGTTCTACCATGGTTAGAAAAGGAGATAGATAAGGCACCAACCACATTCCTGTCAAATCAGCTCCTCTCAAAGATGAGAGGACCACTATTCAAACTAAATTCCTTGTGAGTCAGAATGCTCAATGTGGTGCAACACTTGAAGAAGGTTCTCACTAACGTATCTCTATGGGATGTCATATCTATTCTTGAAAAAAAAAAATCTATAAGAAGCATTAAAGAAGGAAGAAAAAATACTATTGATGGAGGTGACCTGGCCACAGGATCAAAATAGAGACAAAATGCTCATATTAGAGCCCCAATCTCCAAGAGCTACAATTTATGTGAACATCGTAGACAATGTAAAAGAGAAGGAGGTAAGCAAGCCAAATCCCACACCTTTCTTCATAACACTTATTTTGGGAGATAAGCTTTTGCATAATAACATGATTGATTCAGGAGCTAGTACAATGGTCATGCCTAAACAGGTAGCCAATTCACTAAAACTCGAGCATGATCCTCTTGAGAAGGGAATCATGTAGTTAGACAAGAAGAAAATTATAATCATAGGCCTCATCAAGGATCTATCTTTGACCCTCTTCGCATGTTGAATCTAAATGGTCACACAAGAAGTAGTTGTGATAAGAAATTCTCCTAGTACTCAAGATGTGTCTTTCAATGGATTCCATGACCAAGAATGGGGCATAGATGAAGATTCTATCCAAATCTTTGCATCTAGAACATATAGAAAATAATGTATTTTTGTGCTTTGAAGTAGTGCATACATCAATCTCACAAATGGAGAAGTATTGTTTAGAAATTTTGTAAGATGAGAAAGACAACAATTGGACCCTCAAGGAAGAGGTCCTTCTCAACCAATTCATTGACTCTAACCCATTTGGAAATTTTCATGCTAGCTACCTATTTAGGCACCTATGTGATCTTTGAAAATGATCAAGTCTTCCCAAAGTTGGTAAAAGAACAAGAAAATCATAATGGTCTATGTGACAACAATTTATGAACATTATATTTTGATGGCACCAAATGTAAAGCTAGTTCTAGAGTAGGTGTTTGACTAGTTCCCCCGACAAGGTCAGAAACCCTCAAGGCTTTTCATTTCTAGTTCCCATGCTCCAATAATGATTCAGGATATGAAGCCTTTGTCGATGGTTTATTCTTAACAAAATGGATAAGCGTAAAGAAAATATAGACATTCAGAGATTCAAAGTTTGTTGTAAGCCGAATTTGTGGGTAGGTAACCACCAAAAATATAAGAATGAAGTCATACAAACATAGGATATAGGATTTGATAGAGATTTTTGAGGCTTATAAAATTCAAGTTATCCCACATTCCTAGAATGATTTTGTTGATTGAATGGCTTTGATTGGTGCACAATTTGAACCAATCTCTGATTTAGCAACAAAACATAATGTAGTACAGATCATCATCCAACCAAAAATTCTCAACAATGATCAAAACTAGAAATTATTTGAGGACGATGATCAAATTTAAACCTTTCTATAGAAATCAAGAAAAGCCTTCAATCATTCACAATCTAAATTTGGGCCCTCTAAAGGGAAAGTAATCCAATTAAAAGGAAATAAGATTCCTCAAGGTTTAATCTCTCTTGAAAACCTTCTCGAATATGAGGATGCAAGAATTAATTTGAAATTCAAAACTAGATACACACCTCAAAAATGCGGTAACTAAAAGAAAGAAATAGAACAATCATCGAACTAGCAAGAAGCATGTTGAAAGAAAAAAAAATTTCAAATAAATATTAGGCTAAATTTGTAGCTTGTGAAACATATATTATGAATATATGTCCAACCAAGAGTTTGAAGAACATGATTATGGAAGAAGCATGGATTAGAAGAAAACATAATGTTGCTCACATGAGAATATTTGGATGTGTGGCATATGCACATGTGCTAAATGAGTTAGATATAGTGATGAATCCAAGGCATACAAAGTCTATAATCCAATAACCAAGAAAGTTATAATTAGCAGAGATGTCGAGTTTGTAGAAGATGAAGCATGGGATGGAAGTTTTGAGAAAATAATCAATATAGTAGACAACTTACCACAAGAAGTTAAAGAATTTTTTATACTAGCAAGTACTCCTTTAAATGTGGCTCCTTCCACACAAATTCATGGTCAACAAAGTGGTCAACAAATGACACCATAATCAAATGTAACGATAACCCCACACATTCTAGTATCTACTCCTTTAAATAGGCAATAAACACCATCTACAAGATGCATTCAAGGTGTGGGACCATCAATTCCATATTCCACAAGTTCTAGTTCAAGTGATATTTCAAATTCTACACTAATAATCTTGAGGAGACTAAAAATGAGAAGTATAAGAGACACTTATAAGAAAAAGGAAGGTGAGAATAATGTTGGTTTGATTTCTCTTTTTTCATTTTATTCACAAATAGAAGATCTAATTCATTTTGAAGATGGAATTAAATATGAATAATGGGTAAATGCAATGGATGGAGAAATTGATACAAATGAAAAAAAGAAAACATGAGAGTTAGCAAGCCTTCCAAATGACAAGGATGTCTTAGGAGTGAAGTGGGCTTAATAAACAAAATTAAATTTAAATGGTGATGTGAAAAATCATACAGAAATGCTAGTGGATAAGGGATATTCACAATAGTTTGAGGTTGATTAAAATGAGACATTTTCTCCAATGGCACATCTAGACAACATTAGAATAATACT
The DNA here is from genome assembly GCA_007258455.2 of Sequoia sempervirens. Classification (NCBI taxonomy): domain Eukaryota; kingdom Viridiplantae; phylum Streptophyta; class Pinopsida; order Cupressales; family Cupressaceae; genus Sequoia; species Sequoia sempervirens. The sequence goes on from VDFB02193867.1 coordinate 174,884,372, forward strand.
TGCAATAGTAGCACAAAAAAAGTGGCCATTTTACCAAATGGATGTAAAATAAACTTTTTTGAATGGTTTTCTTGAAGAAGAATTTTATGTGGAGCAACCACCTGGGTATGAGATTTTGGGTCAAGAAGACAAATTTTAGAAGCTCAAGAAAGCACTCTATGGACTCAAGCAAGACCCAAGATCTTGGTATAGTAGAACTAACTCTTATCTTTTTTAAAATTGATTTAATAGGTGTAATAGTGAGCCTACATTATATACCAAGATGAATGAGAAAGGTGAGATTATAATAAATGTTGCACACATTTTTGGATTAGTTTGTGTGAGAGTTTTTACATCATTAGTCGATATGGATTGTGGAAACTTGATATCACTGATGAGATCATAATTTTTTTATTTGTATGTTGATATTCACATGTGATTTAGCAATTGATTGTTTAAAGGAGGCATGAAAAGAGAATTTGAAATGATTGATTTTTTAGTAGGTATCATGAAGCATTTCCTTGGCATTGAGGTGAATCAAAGTGATAATGGTATATTCATCTCCCAATATAAGTATGCTAATGACATGTTGAAGAGGTTTAACATGAAAAATTGCAAATCATCCCCAACATTAATTGTCATATGACTAAAATTAAGTAAGGATGATAAAGGAGCGAATGTTGATTCAAATTTGTATAAAACACTTGTTGGTAGCCTCATGTATTAAGAAACCACAAGGATAGATATTATGTATGTAGTTATTCTTATCTCAAGGTTCATGGAGTCTCCAAAGGAATCTCATTAGCAAGCAAGGAAAAGAGTCCCCAAATATGTAAGTAGACCACAAAATTATGGCAATCATTATTCAAGGTCAATTGAGTTCAAAATCATAGGGTATACAAATAGCGATTGTGTAGGAATCACTAATGATAAGAAGAGAACTTTTGGTTATATTTTTTAATTTGGAAAAGGTGTAGTATCATGGGATTCAAAGAAACAATAAATTTTCATTCTTTCATTTTCTAAAGTAGAGTATGTAGCAGCCACAAGTGCATTATGTTAAGAAACTTGGATAAGAAGAGTTTTGAAAGATCTCCGGCAAGAGAAAGAAGAGGAAACAAATATATATTGTGATGAAAACTAAACTATAACATTGTTAAAGAATCCTATTTTTCATAAGACAAGAAAGCATATTCACACAAGATATTATTTCATTAGAGAAATAATCAACAATGGAGAAATACTTTTGGATTTTTTAGGTCTCAAGACCAATGTGTAGACATTTTCACCAAGGCATTAGGGAAAGAAAGTTTTATCTATCAAAGAGATCGATTGAACACCATAGATGGAAACAGTTGTGATTAAGGGGAATGTTGGAATTCATAGCAACTACTTTCCCACCTTTATTTATTCCTCCATAGACCACTTCCTCTCCCTCCATCTACATTCTCTTACCTCATACATACAATATATCTTTCGATAGTTCATATCCATATTATTGTTCCTTCCCATTCACTACATCAGGATAATTTTTCTTATGAATTAATTACTAAATCTATCCTCAAATCTTATCCCACACTAGAAAATTATTTGAAATTAATTGTAATTAAGATCTTTTTTTTTGGCTCTTCTTTTCTAGGGAAATATGTTGGTTTAATAGTTTTTTTTATAATGAAAAATATTGTAAGAGAGTAGTTAATATTTGTTGTCTCAACTCTTCGAAAAGGGGATAATCTCTTGTATGAAGTTATATGAGCTCTACTATAGCAATATCTTGAAGAAGCAACCACATAACAGAGGATGATTTTCATGTTATTTTATGAATGTATGAAAAGAGAAAAAATCCTTTTATGATTTGTGAAAAGAAAGAAAATTGTAGATTTTGAAATGGTTGAAATATAAACTAGTTTTAGTTTATCTTCTCTTTCATCTTTGAGTTTACTACTCTCTGTTTTGGATTTTTTTTTATTCCTCTACCTCTTCCTTCAAATGTTTTATATGTAGTCTCACTTATGAAAACATCACTTATTTGTAAGTCTGATTATTTTTTTCAAAAAACATGGATTAAGAGTACCCATAAAGATACATGGTTAAAAAGAGGAGAAAAACCAAACTTACAACCAAGTAAAGTGAAAATATCCATACATATAAGATTGAAACATAATTAACATTTTCAAAATTACACTTAAATAGTAATTTTGAATAGTGTTAGTTATGTTTCAATCATTATATTTTTTATATGTTTTCACTCTTTTGTCACTGAGTTGGGTTAAATTTTTCACTCAATTTTAAGAATTTATATCATGTGGGTACGCTTGTTCCATTTTATATATAACTTTTTTTATCATTATTAGAGGTAAATATGATCACTTCACTTATTTGTAATTTCTCTTAAAATTTTCACTCTTTTTTAAAGATGTGTATCACATGGATGTAGTTATTCCATATTTCATTTTATTTAGATTTTGTAGATGCTTTCACTTCACTTGTTATTAAGTTGCATTAAATTTCTCACTCAACTTTAAGAATTTGTATCATGTGAGTGTGCTTATTCAAATTATGTTTTATTTTATAATTATTGTATCATTAAACAATAAAGAATAATTAATAGAGAACAATTTTACATTTGGATTATTTTAAAAAAATATAATTTAAATAGTCTAGCTATTGCCTCCATTAAATTCAAAAATAAAAAAATAAACTAATTATTTTTAGTGGAAAATTGATTATGGAAATGTAATATAAAATTGTAGGCCATCTTAATTATTTTCAATGTAGCCATTAATTACAATCTCAAGCAATTAATCATCAATAATTTAAATTACAATAATTCTTTTAAAATGATTTGAATTAATAATATTAGGGGAATTATTTTTTCATAAAATTTTTCTTAATAAATTAAATTTGGTAAATTAAATACAATCTCAAATTTCAAATTATTAGTTTTGTTAATAATAACAATTTCTCTCCAAAATTTAAGGTATGATATAAATTGCAAGACTAATAACCATTTGCATAAAAGAGGAAATTGATCTTTGATATTTTTGTCTAGCTTAATGAATGAATTGATTGATTATTATTTAATTATCTTAAGATAACACAATCCATGAAAGATTAAGAACCATTTGCATAGAATGGAAAATTGAATTTTTAATAATTTTTTTCTTAATATATTACATTTGTAAAACTAAATACAATTTAAATTTTTAAATAATTAGATTTGTTACAAATAATGATTTTTCTCCAAAATTTAAGTTATGATATAATTTTTTATGTATTTTAGTTTAATAGTTGTTATGTAATACCACTCCCCTTACGATTTGGATTTAGTATTTTTCAATGCGTTCGTTTGCTACTTGTGATTGTGATGATACTATCATTGTTTGATTTGGTTGGTTAGATGTTTGATGATGTTGTTACTTCTTTAGTGGACATGATTACTTCATATGAGATTGTGGTTGGTGATGTTAGTTGATTTTTAGAAATATATTGTGATACAATGATTTAATGAATTATGTCATGAGATGAATTGTTAGTTTAGAAATGTTATTTTATCAGATAGATTATAATTGTTAGAATAGGTGTGATGAAGGACAATATGGCATCACTCGTTCGCGAGTGCCCTGTTATGTTGCGATTCCTTCTCAAAAAGTAGTGTTTTGATTTAATGCTTCAATTTATATATATATATATATATGTATGCACATGTACACAACTTCATCTGTATGGAGGTATTGCAGGTACAAGTCTCGATTCCACCTGCTTCGGCAGGACAGGGCGAGCACCAATAACCCAACGGTTAAATGTTGAAACAGAGGTGACGATGAAGTCCTCCTGTTCCATGATGTCAGGTCGTCTCATTGATTTGGTATTGTTCATTTTTGTAATTGTCGTCATTTGTGGTTTGTGATTTGTATTTTGTCGTCTCATGATTAATGTTGGTACTTTATTTGTTGTGGTGTATTCGATTTTAATGATGGAAGTAATTGGTTGTTTTAATGATAGATTTAAATTTTATTTAAATATTTAAATGATTTAATTATTTTTGGAAGTCATATATTTCAATTAAATGATAATTAAATATTAAATGTGTCTTAATTATTTTAACCAATTATCTGGTGGAGGATAATTATTAGAATAATTTATTTAAATTAAATAAGTAATGTGATGTGCAAATAAAGTGGTAAAAATAGAAATTAAAACAATAAAACAAATAAAAGAATGAAAAGATAGTGAGAGAAAATGAGAATACAGAGCTGGGTAAAAAGCTGGCTTTTAAAGAATTGTTTTCTTTTATTTTTGATTTTTAGAGTTTTTGTAAGAGATGGTCAATATATTTTTATTTAATTGAGAATTTTGGGAGTTTTTCACACACATAGAGGATTATGATTAAAATAAAAGTTGCACAAGATATTGGTGGGGTATTTTTGGAATTTTAGAGAGGATATTGGAATCTTTTGGCTATATTGTGAGGAGAGAGTTATAAAAAGGGATTTTCAATCTGTTACTAGGGATGGTTCTGGAGAGTGTTCTGAACAAAGGATCAGATTCGAGTTCCAAGACGAAGTTCTGTAGAAGAGATTTTGAAGCACAAACAAGGAGCTCTAAATAAAGGGCGTCAGATACCAGCTTCGTTGGAGTCTCGAGAGCGCAGGACTCCAGGTTCCAAAAGTTTCATCTCCGTCCTCTTTCTATTTCAAAGAAAATAAATAAATAAGTAGTTCATCCTTCAAGTTATTCTTTTTAGAAAATAGTTTGAATTGCAAACAAAACAGAAAGTTATGCTGTGGAATCTTTGTTTGAATTGAAAAATTAGTGAGAGATATTAGATTAAGAATTTTTGAAAGAAAGAGTTATTGAACTGTTCCTATTTATCAAAACAAAAACCTTTATCTTATGAAATGTTCAACTTAACAATAATAGGATTGTAGAAAAGATTTCCTTGTTGAGAATAATAATTGTAAGGTTTTGTAAATATATTGATATATGAACGAATGTATGCATTGCTTTGTATTTTTATTCTATTGTTTATATTTTAGCCCTCTGTACTTTTATTTGGTATGCTAATATATATATATAGTATTTTGTGTTATTTTGTTGTTTTCTATACTGGTTATTTAGTGGGTCAAAATTTTGCTTAGGACAAAGTTATGGCCGTACTATGCTCGGCATAGATTTTGAGTTTTTGAATATGATATTAAATATTAAAAAAAAGTATTGTTAAAAATATCCTTTTATGTTAAAAAAAATAATAAATAAATAAATGAAAAGAAATCGCGAAATTAAAATTTCACATTGGCGTTTTAAAGTTAAAAAGTAAATATAAAAGAAAAATATAAAAAATATATATATATATATATAAATCTATGGGGGTTTGGGGGGACGGCTGGGCCGTACCCCGCACTTGTCCCTACTGTCGCACTGTGTACAGCAGCCGTAAGGGCGCTGTACAGCCCGCGGCGGTCCCTTCATGCGTGGTGTTTGTTTTAAATTTTATTTTTATTGTTTATTTTATAAATGTTTCTTTTGTTATATATATAATATATATAATTATATATATATATACCAATATATTTATATATATATATATAATTATATATATATATATATTTTAAGATATATTTGTTATGTATTTTATTTTATTTTTTAAAGGGAAATTTTAATCATTTTATTTAATATTAATTATTTTAAAATGGAATTATGATTATTTATTTTTAACGTTAATTTATTATATTTTAAGAATGTAATTATAATTATTTTATTTAATATTCTTCAATATATTTTAAAAATGTAATTTTGTATTTATTTAAAATGTTAAATAAGTTATATATATAGAGATTTATATGCTGAACAAATAATATAAACAAAAAATTAGCCCTATTTCGTAGTGTATATGGATTAGATTGAGTTAGTTGTATTTTATTTTATTTGAAAGTGAGAATCTTATTTATTTTTATTTTTGTAACGATTTGCAAAATGGGTGGAATTAATTTTATTGTTTGACTGGAAGTGAATTACATTAAGTTGGTGCAGTCTTGCAAATTGTATTGTTAGTTTTCATTTCTGTTATGGTGGTCATTTAGTGATGTCCTTGTGGGAACCCTGTGGTCTTGTAACCCTTGTTCCAGAGGCATGTTTCATATCCTTTGATGTTTATACTTGTATCTCTATGATTAGAATATTACATGGTTTTGAGCTTTGCTATTTGGAGTGGTTGTACGTGGTTATAGTCGTTGTGATTACGATTTATCGTGAGATGGATTTGCCTCGTATGTCTTGTTTTGAGTTTTATACTTTAAATGTTATCCTTGTTTTGGTTATACTTTCGGAGATAAAACTTATTGGCTTTCTGTTTGGAAGGGTTGAACGGCGTTGTAAGATCTTTTGGTTATGAGTGATGCGAGAGGGTTAATACCTCGCATGGTTCTTGTTTTGGTATTATGTTCTTTATGTTTTAGTTCAACCCTTGCCTAGTTTTGATTTATGTTAGGGGTCATAGGAGGGAGAGTGGCTCTTCGTGGGCGCCGGCCCCTCGGGATGAGGAAGGGCCAGGATAACCCACGAAAGAGTAGTTAAACAAGTGATAACCTAAACAATAGAATTTAGGGGGATGGGTAGTAACACATATAAGATAATTAAAACTGGATTCCTCGTCTATGCATTAGGGCTACTATCGACTAGTGATAGACTGAGTAGGCCGTGGTCGGCAAAGTCGTAGTCTCATCTTCATGAGAGATTATAGGCTCCGCATTAGCTACCCTATGGTGCCGGCGCCTCAGTTAGGAGGAAGGGCCAGGAGATCCATAGATGGGTGTCGGCGCCTCAGTTGGAGGAAGTGCTAGGGGATCCCATGAGAGCTATGCGATGACACTCTCCACTAGACACCCTTGTTCTTGTTACTTGTGTTATGTTATGTAGATGCCGCTGGATATTGTATCTTTATGTTATTTTTGAGGGTTAGGGAATCCATAGATGGGTGCCGGTGCCTCAATGGGAGGAAGGGCCAGTGGATCCCAGGAAAGCTATGTGATGACCCTCTCCACTTGACACCTGTTTGCCTTGGTTTTGGTTGCCTCTAGATTTGCGTAATGAATGGTTGTTTAGATTTATATGGAATCTTATACCTTTTATTGTTTTAGATTTATTTGGAAATGTATTTTGGATGTTGTTGCGATTGTTTTGGATATTGTATCTTTATGACGCTTTTGATTCTTGTGAATTTGTTTCATGATTGTTAATTGGTGGTACCTCATGTTATTGTGATGAGTTTCTTAAGTTTTAACTTGTTATGTGATTTGAGAATGATTGATGGTTGTTCATTGTATGCTACGAGTTGTACTTGTTTTGTATCATGTTGTTGTTGAGTTGGTTTGACATTCATGGTCGGGTTCACTTCCTCGTCACCTCTGAGCACGGGGGGTGAATTACTTGTAATTCACATGTTTGGGTGGAATGTGCTCCGCACCCGTTGGGTTCCCCATCAGCGTCCTGTCTTCTCAGCATTCTGTAGTGGAGTTGTACGAGTAATCATTTGTATTTCATATTTCATTATTCTTGTATCAATCCCCATGTTGGGAAACTCAATGTAATTTATTTATCCAGAGATTGTAATGTAACTTTAAAACAATGATGTAATAGTTAGGATTATTTGTATCTTTATTGATGGATTTATCATGGATGTAATTATGCAATGTTTATTATTCTCGCATGATGGTTATTGGATGTATCCTTATCCTTGGTTATCATTATAAATGATATTGTCGTAATCTTTATTTTATTTCTGGTTAGTTGTTGCGATGTAACCTCGCGTGCCCCAGAGAACTAAGTGTGTTAATGTTATGTAATGTGCTATGTGAATTATGGTTAAGTGTTATTACATGTTTAATCTAATTGTTTAAAAAAAAAAATTATTTGCATTGTGTGTCTTCCCTGGGGTTTGCACGACGGGCGTTACAACTTGGTATCAGAGCATAGGTTCATACACTGGGCACTATGTGTGCTCACTATGTAACCTTGCATTTAGTCCCTAGAGTCTAGAGTTTCATTTTTTTGTTGTGTTTGTTGTGAAAATAAGTTTCTTCCGTTAGCTGGTCTCAGGGCAATGGTGCAGGAAACTGATGGGAAAGGATAGGACCCTCGGTGTAGTGTGCAATGCACTGATATCCTTCCTATCATGGATGCACTATGAACCATTGTGTCATTGTGTGGTGTGATTTCTAGTGATGTGAGTTATGAGTGTGGTTTGTGGCATGTTCTTTGTGTGGTTGTTGTGTGCTTACTCTTATTTATTTAATGGCTTCCTAGAGTAAGCCATATCCTTGGGGGGGAGGATGTAATACCCCCATGTTACTAATACATTTTAATATTAATTGTTACTCTTACGTGTGAGTTTGATACTACCTTCTATTGGTATATAGTTCACTGTCTTGGTGTGTGAAGATGTCTCCTATATTGGGGAACCTTATTTCCTTTTGTTTACCGGCTTCCAGGAGTAAGCCGATTTTATGAGGGGGAGGATGTAATACCCCTCCCCTTACTATTTGGATTTAGTATTTTTCAATGCATTCGTTTGCTACTTGTGATTGTGATGATACTATCATTGTTTGATTTGGTTGGTTAGATGTTTGATGATGTTGTTACTTCTTTAGTGGACATGATTACTTCATATGAGATTGTGGTTGGTGATGTTAGTTGATTTTTAGAAATATATTGTGATACAATGATTTAATGAATTATGTCATGAGATGAATTGTTAGTTTAGAAATGTTATTTTATCAGATAGATTATAATTGTTAGAATAGGTGTGATGAAGGACAATATGGAATCACTCGTTCGCGAGTGCCCTGTTATGTTGCGATTCCCTCTCACAAAGTAGTGTTTTGATTTAATGCTTTGATATATATATGTATGCACATGTACACAACTTCATCTGTATTCAGGTATTGCAAGTACAAGTCTCGATTCCACCTGCTTCAGCAGGACAGGGCGAGCACCAATAACCCAATGGTTAAATGTTGAAACAGAGGTGACGATGAAGTCCTCCCGTTCCATGATGTCAGGTCGTCTCATTGATTTGGTATTGTTCATTTTTGTAATTGTCGTCATTTGTCGTTTGTGTTTTGTATTTTGTCATCTCTTAATTAATGTTGGTACTTTATTTGTTGTGGTGTATTCGATTTTAATGATGGAAGTAATTGGTTGTTTTAATGTTAGATTTAAATTTTATTTAAATATTTAAATGATTTAATTATTTTTGGAAGTCATATATTTCAATTAAATGATAATTAAATATTAAATGTGTCTTAATTATTTTAATCAATTATCTGGTGGAGGATAATTATTAGAATAATTTATTTAAATTAAATAAGTAATGTGATGTGCAAGTAAAGTGGTAAAAAAAGAAATTAAAACAATAAAAAAAAAAAAAAAAATGAAATATAGTGAGAGCAAATGAGGATATAGAGCTGGGTAAAAAGCTGGCTTTTAAAGAATTGTTTTATTTTATTTTTGATTTTTAGAGTTTTTGTAAGAGATGGTCATTATATTTTTATTTAATTAAGAATTTTGGGAGTCTTTCACACACATAGAGGATTATGATTAAAAAAAAAGTTGCACAAGATATTGGTTGGGTATTTTTGGAATCTTAGAGAGGATATTGGAATCTTTTGGTTGTATTGTGAGGAGAGAGTTATAAAAAGTGATTTTTCAGTCTATTACTGGGGATGGTTCTGGAGAGTGTTCTGAACAAAGGATCATATTCGAGCTCCAAGATGAAGTTCTATAGAAGAGATTTTGAAGCACAAACAAGGAGCTCTTCATAAAGGCCGTCAGATACCAGCTTCATCAGAGTCTCGAGAGTGCAGGACTCCAGGTTCCAAAAGTTTCATCTTCGTCCTCTTTCTGTTTCAAAGAAAATAAATAAATAAGTAGTTCATCCTTCAAGTTATTCTTTTTAGAAAATAGTTTGAATTGCAAACAAAACAGAAAGTTATGCTGTGGAATCTTTGTTTGAATTGAAAAATTAGTGAGAGATATTAGATTAAGAATTTTTGAAAGAAAGAGTTATTGAACTGTTCCTATTTATCAAAACAAAAACCTTTATCTTATGAAATGTTTAACTTAACAATAATAGGATTGTAGAAAAGATTTCCTTGTTGAGAATACTAATTGTAAGGTTTTCTAAATATATTGATATATGAACGAATGTATGCATTGCTTTGTATTTTTATTCTGTTGTTTATATTTTAGCGCTTTGTACTTTTATTTGGTATGCTAATATATATATATATATAGTATTTTGTGTTATTTTGTTGTTTTCTATACTGGTTATTTAGTGGGTCAAAATTTTGCTCAGGCCAGAGTTATGGCCGTACTGTGCTCGGCATAGATTTTGAGGTTTTGAATATGATATTAAATATAAAAGAAAAGTATTGTTAACAATATCCTTTTATGTTAAAAAATAAATAAATAAATAAATAAATGAAAAGAAATCGCGAAATTAATATTTCGCATTAGTGTTTTAAAGTTAAAAAGTAAATATAAAAGAAAAATTAAAAAATATATATATATATATATATATATATATATATATATATATATATATATATATATATATATATATATATATATATATATATATATATATATATATATATATATATATATATAAATCTATGGGGGTTTGGGGGGGTTGTCACACACGTAGTTGGGTCCTTACGTTTGTGTGTATAGCGGCAAAGGGCCACTATGTACAACAGCCGTAAGGGTGCTGTACAGCCCGTGGCGGTCCCTTCATGCGTGGTGTTTGTTTTAAATTTTATTTTTATGGTTTATTTTATAAATGTTTCTTTTGTTGTATATATAATATACATAATTATATATATATATACCAATATATTTATATATATATATATTTTAAGATATATTTGTTATGTATTTTATTTAAAGAAAAAAATGGGAAATTTTAATCATTTTATTTAATATTAATTATTTTAAAATGGAATTATGATTATTTATTTTTAACGTTAATTTATTATATTTTAAGAATGTAATTATAATTATTTTATTGAATATTCTTCAATATATTTTAAAAATGTAATTTTGTATTTATTTAAAATGTTAAATAAGGTTTATATATAGAGATTTATATGCTAAGAGGGCATTATTTTAACAATCGTTATGCTGAACAAATAATATAAACATAAAATTAGCCCTATTTCGTAGTGTATATGGATTAGATTGAGTTAGTTGTATTTTATTTTATTTGAAAGTGAGAATCTTATTTATTTTTATTTTTGTAACGATTTGCAAAATGGGTGGAATTAATTTTATTGTTTGACTGGAAGTGAATTACATTAAGTTGGTGCAGTCTTGCAAATTGTATTGTTAGTTTTCATTTCCGTTATGGTGGTCATTTAGTGATGTCCTTGTGGGAACCCTGTGGTCTTGTAACCCTTGTTCCAAAGGCATGTTTCATATCCTTTGATGTTTATATGTGTATATTTGTGATTAGAATATTACATGGTTTGGAGCTTTGCTATTTGGAGTGGTTGTACATGGTTATAGTCATTGTGATTACGATTTATCGCGAGATGGATTTGCCTTGTATGTCTTGTTTTGAGTTTTATACTTTAAATGTTATCCTTGTTTTGGTTATACTTTCGGAGTTGAAACTTATTGGCTTTCTGTTTGGAAGGGTTGAACAGCGTTGTAAGATCTTTTGGTTATGAGTGATGCGAGAGGGTTAATGCCTCGCATGGTTCTTGTTTTGGTAGTATGTTCTTTATGTTTTAGTTCAACCCTTGCCTAGTTTTGATTTATGTTAGGGGTCATAGGAGGGAGAGTGGCTCTTCGTGGGCGCCGACGCCTCGGGATGAGGAAGGGCCAGCATAACCCACGAAAGAGTAGTTAAACAAGTGATAACCTAAACAATAGAATTTAGAGGGATGGGTAGTAACACATACAAGATAATTAAAACTGGATTCCTCGTCTATGCATTAGGGCTACCGTTGACTAGTGATAGATTGAATAGGCCATGGTCGGCAAAGTCGTAGTCTCGTCTTCATGAGAGATTATCGACTCTACATTAGCTACCCTATGGTGTCGGCGTCTCAGTTAGGAGGAAGGGCTAGGAGATCCATAGATGGGTGTCGGCACCTCAGTTGGAGGAAGTGCCAGGGGATCCCATGAGAGCTATGCGATGACACTCTCAACTAGACAACCTTGTTCTCGTTACTTGTGTTTTGTTATGTAGATGCCGCTGGATATTATATCTTTATGTTATTTTTGAGGGTTAGGGAATCCATAGATGGGTGCTGGCGCCTTAGTGGGAGGAAGGGCCAGGGGATCCCAGGAAAGCTATGTGATGACCCTCTCCACTTGACACCTGTTTGCCTTGGTTTTGGTTGCCTCTAGATTTGCGTACTAAATGGTTGTTTAGATTTATATGGAATCTTGTACCTTTTATTGTTTCAGATTTATTTGAAAATGTATTTTGGATGTTGTTGCGGTTCTTCTGGATATTGTATCTTTATGACGCTTTTGATTCTTGTGAATTTCTTTCATGATTGTTAATTGGTGGTACCTCATGTTATTGTAATGTGTTTCTTAGGTTTTAACTTGTTATGTGATTTGTGAATGATTGATGGTTGTTCATTGTATGCTATGAGTTGTACTTGTTTTGTATCATGTTATTGTTGAGTCAGTTTGACATTCATGGTCGGGTTCACTTCCTCGTCACCTCTGAGCATGGGGGGTGAATTACTTGTAATTCACATGGTTGGGTGGAACGTGCTCCGCACCCATTGGGTTCCCCATCAGCGTCTTATCTTCTTAGCATTCTGCAGTGGAGTTGTACCAGTAATCATTTGTATTTCATATTTCATTATTCTTGTATCAATCCCCATGTTGGGAAACTCAATGTAATTTATTTATCCAAAGATTGTAATGTAACTTTAAAACAATGATGTAATAGTTAGGATTATTTGTATCTTTATTGAGAGATTTATCATGGATGTAATTATGTGATGTTTATTATTCTCACATCATGGTTATTGGATGTATCCTTATCCTTGGTTATCATTATAAATGATATTTTCGTAATCTTTATTTTATTTCTGGTTAGTTGTTGCGATGTAACCTCGCGTGCCCCAGAGAACTAAGTGTGTTAATGTTATGTAATGTGCTATGTGAATTATGGTTAAGTGTTATTACATGTTTAATCTAATTGTTTAAAAAAAAAAAAATTGCATTGTGTGTCTTCTCTGGGGTTTGCACGATGGGCATTACAACTTGGTATCAGAGCATAGGTTCATACACTGGGCACTATGTGTGCTCACTATGTAACCTTGCGTTTAGTCCCTAGAGTCTAGAGTTTCATTTTTTTGTTTTGTTTTTTGTGAACCTAAGTTTCTTTCGTTAGCCAGTCTCAGGGCGATGGTGCAGGAAACTGATGGGAAAGGATAGGACCCTCGGTGTAGTGTGCAATGCACCGATATCCTTCCTATCATGGATGCACTATGAACCATTGTGTCATTGTGTGGTGTGATTTCTAGTGATGTGAGTTATGAGTGTGGTTTGTGGCATGTTCTTTGTGTGGTTGTTGTGTGCTTACTCTTATTTATTTAATGGCTTCCTGGAGTAAGCCATATCCTTGGGGGGGAGGATGTAATACCCCCATGTTACTAATACCTTTTAATATTAATTGTTACTCTTACGTGTGAGTTTGATTCTACCTTCTATTGGTATATAGTTCACCGTCTTGGTGTGTGACGATGTCTCCTGTATTGGGCAACCTTATTTCCTTTTTTTTACTAGCTTCCAGGAGTAAGCCGATTTTATGAGGGGGAGGATGTAATACCCCTCCCCTTACTGTTTGGATTTAGTATTTTTCAATGCGTTCGTTTGCTACTTGTGATTGTGTGATTGTAATGATACTATCATTGTTTGATTTGGTTGGTTAGATGTTTGATGATGTTGTTACTTCTTTAGTGGACATGATTACTTCATATGAGATTGTGGTTGGTGATGTTAGTTGATTTTTAGAAATATATTGTGATACAATGATTTAATGAATTATGTCATGAGATGAATTGTTAGTTTAGAAATGTTATTTTATCAGATAGATTATAATTGTTAGAATAGGTGTGATGAAGGACAATATGGCATCACTTGTTCGCGAGTGCCCTGTTATGTTGTGATTCCTTCTCACAAAGCAGTGTTTTGATTTAATGCTTCAATTTTTTTATATATATATGTATGCACATGTACACAACTTCATCTGTATGTAGGTATTGCAGGTACAAGTCTCGATTCCACCTGCTTCGGCAGGACAGGGCGAGCACCAATAACCCAACGGTTAAATGTTGAAACAGAGGTGACGATGAAGTCCTCCCGTTCCATGATGTCAGGTCATCTCATTGATTTGGTATTGTTCATTTTTGTAATTGTCATCATTTGTGGTTTGTGTTTTGTATTTTGTCGTCTCTTGATTAATGTTGGTACTTTATTTGTTGTGGTGTATTTGATTTTAATGATGGAAGTAATTGGTTGTTTTAATGTTAAATTTAAATTTTATTTAAATATTTAAATGATTTAATTATTTTTGGAAGTCATATATTTCAATTAAATGATAATTAAATATTAAATGTCTTAATTGTTTTAATCAATTATCTGGTGGAGGATAATTATTAGAATAATTTATTTAAATTAAATAAGTAATGTGATGTGCAAGTAAAGTGGTAAAAATAGAAATTAAAACAATAAAACAAATAAAAGAATGAAAAGATAGTGAAAGCAAATGAGGATACAGAGCTGGGTAAAAAGCTGGCTTTTAAAGAATTGTTTTCTTTTATTTTTGATTTTTAGAGTTTTTGTAAGAAATGGTCAATATATTTTTATTTAATTGAGAATTTTGGGAGTTTTTCACACACATAGAGGATTATCATTAGAAAAAAAGTTGCACAAGATATTGGTTGGGTATTTTTGGAATTTTAGAGAGGATATTGAAATCTTTTGGCTGTATTGTGAGGAGAGAGTTATAAAAAGGGATTTTCAGTCTATTACTGGGGATGGTTCTTGAGAGTGTTCTGAACAAAGGATCATATTCGAGTTCCAAGATGAAGTTCTGTAGAAGAGATTTTGAAGCACAAACAAGGAGCTCTTCATAAAGGCCGTTAGATACCAGCTTCATCGGAGTCTCTGGAGTGCAGGACTCCAGGTTCCAAAAGTTTCATCTCCGTCCTCTTTCTGTTTCAAAGAAAATAAATAAATAAGTAGTTCATCCTTCAAGTTATTCTTTTTAGAAAATAGTTTGAATTGCAAACAAAACAGAAAGTTATGCTGTGGAATCTTTGTTTGAATTGAAAAATTAGTGAGAGATATTAGATTAAGAATTTTTGAAAGAAAGAGTTATTGAGTTGTTCCTATTTATCAAAACAAAAACCTTTATCTTATGAAATGTTCAACTTAACAATAATAGGATTGTAGAAAAGATTTCCTTGTTGAGAATAATAATTGTAAGGTTTTGTAAATATATTGATATATGAACGAATGTATGCATTGCTTTGTATTTTTATTCTGTTGTTTATATTTTAGCCCTCTGTACTTTTATTTGGTATGCTAATATATATATATATATATATATATATATATATATATATATATATATATATATATATATATATATATATATATAGTATTTTGTGTTATTTTGTTGTTTTCTATACTGGTTATTTAGTGGGTAAAAATTTTGCTCAGGCCAGAGTTATGGCCGTACTGTGCTCGGCACAGATTTTGAGGTTTTGAATATGATACTAAATATAAAAAAAAAGTATTGTTAAAAATATCTTTTTATGTTAAAAAAATAAATAAATAAATAAATGAAAAGAAATCGCGAAATTAAATTTTCGCATTGGCATTTTAAAGTTAAAAAGTAAATATAAAAGAAAAATAAAAAATATATATATATAAATCTATGGGGGTTTGGGGGGGACAACTGGCCGTACCTCGCCCCTGTCTGTGCTGTACGCAGTAGTCATACTGACTACGGTATGCTGTGTCACTGTGTGTACACATCACGCTGTAAGTGTCCTTCATCGTGGTGTTTGTTTTAAATTTTATTTTTATGGTTTATTTTATAAATGTTTCTTTTGTTATATATATAATATATATATTATATATATATATATATATATATATATATATATATATATATATATATATATATATATATATATATATATATATATAATTATATATATATATATATATATATATATATATATACTAATATATTTATATATATATAATTATATATATATATATATTTTAAGATATATTTGTTATGTATTTTATTTAAAAAATATGGGAAATTTTAATCATTTTATTTAATATTAATTATTTTAAAATGGAATTATGATTATTTATTTTTAACGTTAATTTATTATATTTTAAGAATGTAATTATAATTATTTTATTCAATATTCTTCAATATATTTTAAAAATGTAATTTTGTATTTATTTAAAATGTTAAATAAGGTTTATATATAGAGATTTATATGCTAAGAGGGCATTATTTTAACAATCGTTATGCTGAACAAATAATATAAACAGAAAATTAGCCCTATTTCGTAGTGTATATGGATTAGATTGAGTTAGTTGTATTTTATTTTATTTGAAATTGAGAATCTTATTTATTTTTATTTTTGTAACGATTTGCAAAATGGGTGGAATTAATTTTATTGTTTGACTGGAAGTGAATTACATTAAGTTGGTGCAGTCTTGCAAATTGTATTGTTAGTTTTCATTTCCATTATGGTGGTCATTTAGTGATTTCCTTGCGGGAACCCTGTGGTCTTGTAACTCTTGTTCCAGAGGCATGTTTCATATCCTTTGATGTTTATACTTGTATCTTTGTGATTAGAATATTACATGGTTTTGAGCTTTACTATTTGGAGTGGTTGTATGTGGTTATAGTCGTTGTGATTACGATTTATCATGAGATGGATTTTCCTCGTATGTCTTGTTTTGAGTTTTATACTTTAAATGTTATCCTTGTTGTGGTTATACTTTCGGAGTTGAAACTTATTGGCTTTCTGTTTGGAAGGGTTGAACGGCGTTGTAAGATCTTTTGGTTATGAGTGATGCGAGAGGGTTAATGCCTTGCATGGTTCTTGTTTTGGTATTATGTTCTTTATGTTTTAGTTCAACCCTTGCCTAGTTTTGATTTATGTTAGGGGTCATAGGAGGGAAAGTGGCTCTTCGTGGGCGCTGGCGCCTCGGGATGAGGAAGGGCCAGGATAACCCATGAAAGAGTAGTTAAACAAGTGATAACCTAAACAATAGAATTTAGGGGGATGGGTAGTAACACATACAAGATAATTAAAACTGAATTCCTTGTCTGTGCATTAGGGATACCGTTGACTGGTGATAGACTGAGTAGGCCGTGGTCGGCAAAGTCGTAGTCTCGTCTTCATGAGAGATTATCGGCTCCACATTAGCTACCCTATGGTGCCGACGCCTCAGTTAGGAGGAAGGGATAGGAGATCTATAGATGGGTGCTGGCGCCTTAGTTGGAGGAAGTGCCAGGGGATCCCATGAGAGCTATTCGATGACACTCTCCACTAGACACCCTTGTTCTCGTTACTTGTGTTATGTTATGTAGATGCCATTGGATATTGTATCTTTATGTTATTTTTGAGGGTTAGGGAATCCATAGATGGGTGCCGGTGCCTCAGTGGGAGGAAGGGCCAGGGGATCCTAGGAAAGCTATGTGATGACCCTCTCCACTTGACACTTGTTTTCCTTGGTTTTGGTTGCCTCTAGATTTGCGTACTAAATGGTTGTTTAGATTTATATGGAATCTTGTACCTTTTATTGTTTCAGATTTATTTGGAAATGTATTTTGGATGTTGTTGCGGTTCTTCTAGATATTGTATCTTTATGATGCTTTTGATTGTTGTGAATTTGTTTCATGATTGTTAATTGGTGGTACCTCATGTTATTGTGATGAGTTTCTTAAGTTTTAACTTGTTATGTGATTTGTGAACAATTGATGGTTGTTCATTGTATGCTATGAGTTGTACAACTTGTTTTGTATCATGTTCTTGTTGAGTCAGTTTGACATTCATGGTCGGGTTCACTTCCTCGTCACCTTTGAGCACGGGGGTGAATTACTTGTAATTCGCATGGTTGGGTGAAACGTGCTCTGCACCTGTTGGGTTCCCCATCAGCGTCCTGTCTTCTCAGCATTCTGCAGTGGAGTTGTACCAATAATCATTTGTATTTCATATTTCATTATTCTTGTATCAATCCCCATGTTGGGAAACTCAATGTAATTTATTTATCTAGAGATTGTAATGTAACTTTAAAACAATGATGTAATAGTTAGGATTATTTGTATCTTTATTGAGAGATTTATCATGGATGTAATTATGCGATGTTTATTATTCTCGCATCATGGTTATTGGATGTATCCTTATCCTTGGTTATCATTATAAATGATATTGTCATAATCTTTATTTTATTTCCGGTTAGTTGTTGCGATGTAACCTTGCGTGCCCCAGAGAACTAAGTGTGTTAATGTTATGTAATGTGCTATGTGAATTATGGTTAAGTGTTATTACATGTTTAATCTAATTGTTTTAAAAAAAAATTATTTGCATTGTGTGTGTTCTCTGGGGTTTGCACGATGGGTGTTACATGTTAGGTGCACATTTATATTTGATGTTTTTGTCTAGGTTAATTGATTAGTTGAATTATTATGATTTAATTATAATAAAATAGATATGGATAATAATAGGTCATGGAAAACTTGAAATTGTGGATTAAAGAATATTTATAAAAAAACATGGAACATTAAAGAATTCTCATTTTTTTTAAAAGTTTGTCCATAAATTTAGGTATGGCATTTTTTTGCAATGCTTGTGTGGTACTAGATAATATATTACTTTCATGTTATTTGTTGTGATTATTGGTTATCTGAATATTAGTTATGATGGTCATCACTAATGATTTTTTTCAAAAAAGGCATATCTTTAATATATGAATACTTTTTATAAACAATATTTACTCCATAATTTTTTAAATAAAAACATTATTATCCATGTGGTTTATGGGTTAGCAATAGTATAATAAAATCATCACAAGTAGAAATGACTTAAAATTAGTCCATTACAAGGAAATTGAAAGTAAAAAATATTAGATTTTCATTGAATGATTCTAGTAAAAAGATGTTCTATAATTGATGTATGAAAAAAATTAGGAGGACTTAGTTAAACCAAAATAATAAATGGATGATTAAATAGAATAAGAACTGTAGACATACAAAATTAGCATCATTCACATTCATCCATTCATGAGGTAAATCAAGTTCATTAAATCCATTCATCAAATAAATCAAATATATTTGATTTATCTCTAAGGTCATCTATTTAAATTGAATAAATTAAATTTATTTAACTTAAGCCTATCATTATCCCTCTCTGATTAAATAAATAAAACCTTTATTTAACTAAATATTAAATCATCTTTCATCTCCCTTTGATCTAGTTTAAATCCCTAAATCTAAAGCCAAATGGGTCAAATAGCCTAATACCTCACTAAATTAATCTAATCTAATCACCCATCACATCCTCTAGATTTTCCCACTTGCACAAATAAAGCATTTTAATCTATTTATAAAAACCACATTTTCCCTCAACAAGGCATCTTTGGAGAATATTCCTTCAAGTTTGAATTCAAAAACAAGTTGACTTGTCCCTTCTAACATGGCATTAATTCCCCTCTTACATGTTCCCCACTTGGCATTTAAGTCCATTTTTATCCATCCAACAAGCCAAATTTGAATTTGAAAAGGCCAACTAATCTCATTTATTTGCACATTGACCAAAACATTCACATCCTCCATCCACTCAGATTTGGACAAGTGGGTCCTTCCTATTGGCTAAATGTTTGTCCTGCATTGCTTTCTTTTAAGAATTTTTCCAACTTGAGATTCTATAAATGAGAGGTCTAATTCCTCATCTTGGCATCCACAATCTTCATGCAAAGTTACTCTCTTCAATTGAGAGCTAATTTTTTTCACTTCATAGCATCTTCAACAATCTTCATCATTTGAGCTTATCAAGGATTGGGAAAGGGTCACTTTCCACAAGTGACACCAATCCATTATGGAATAGGTATATATCATGCTTCTTTTATGTTTTCAATTATTTTTCTTGTGAGGAATGGTGTATTATTTCATAGGAGCATATGTAGATTTGCATAGCTTAAACTAACCCATTGCTAACACATGTTTGAGATTTAAGCTATTTATAGATTTATGATGCTCACAAAATGGTGCTAGAAGGAGGGATGCATAGTCTGTATGGTTGTTGTGTTACATTATATATTGTTGGAATGTGTGCATGTTTCTCTATTTACATCATTTGATGTTGAAAGTTGCTAATCCCTTGTAATTTTGCATTATTTGTTGGCTTTTGTAAAATAGTCAATCACTTCTAATTCTACCACATTTGTTTTTGGCTTAATGTTGTATTTGTAATGAGCTTGGTTCAATTGAAAATTTATTTGGTTTAAGAGTCATGAATGTCAGCACAAAAAAAAAAGAGTCTAAGTGATATCTCTTGCGTCTTTTTTTCTTTTCAAATCCATCTGTGTAATCAATACATTCCTTGAAATGATACTTCTTTGAGGGATTTTGGTCAAACAGATCATGTGCTTAATCTACACATCATTCAACAAAGACTTTTCATTTTTATCTAATTCTATTCTACATGCATGGTATGTTACATTCTGCTTTCCTGTGGTTTGAAGAGAATTCCTTTATGTTTTTCTCAAACTTACGTTTGTCATTCTCAAGAACTTGAAAACACGCAGTTCTAGGTAAAATGCCATTAAAATAAAAGGAAAAGTTTTGTATGTACTGCACAACTTCCTTGTCAGAGATACTATCAGAACATTATTTGCTTGAAAAGGTTTTATATTTACTTTCACATATTATAGAATCTACTTAGGTGGTTGGAAATATTTATTAATCAACATTTATGATACTTTGTGGAGGGAAAGTAGGTTAGGATTTTCCATGAAGGCTATGCTAGATTTTACTAACAAGGATTGATTCATGAATGAAAAAAAATTATGGTTAGACAGAGGCATGAGAGAAAGGATTTGTAGGCTAGTTTTTCTTCACGTGGTGGATGAGATACACCTACCCCAGTGCTCATTCAAAGAAATAATTTTATGTTATTATCCTATGCTTAAATCTATAAGTGATATCACACACCCAGATACTCAAATGCATTTACTTGGAAGATTTTAAGAATCTTTATTTACTGTCGTTTAAATGTGCCAATCTTTAAAGCTTATACCTTTTTTTCAAATTCCATTTACATTAGTTTGGAAAATTTCTTCAAAGGAATTCATGGAATCATTTTTACACTTGCCAAATGCATTTGTTTGAAAGTTTTCAAAAGATTTTAGTCACTGTTTACGTCTTTTTCACCTACCAATTCTATTAGCTTGAAATTTCTAAAAGCCATATATGCATAAAGAAAAGGATTTTGTAGAAACTCTTATGGAGAATTTGGGTGTAGGACACAAGCCCAAAGCGTATGAGAGATTTGGGTAAGGCTATAGAAATTATATATGGCAGGAGATTGACGACAAAGGTAGTTGAGACCACACTTCTTTAAGGAATTTAACGTAGTGGTTGGCATTCGATGAGACCACAATTCTTTGAAAAATTCTATCAAATAGTTCACGTACCTTGTTTATCCTTTCATAGGCCACATTTTCTTGAAAATAAATCCATTTTGTGTAGTCACTAAATTCCATGCCACCACATTGTTGTGTGCCATTCTGATTAACAATTCACATGCCTTGTTTGTGTTTCAATCTTCTGTAGGAATTCTATCAAACATTCAGCGCACCTTGATCCATTTGTATGACTTGATCCATGAGGCACTACTGAATTTGACACCATTTTTTGATGGACATTTTTTGGTTGTTAGAAAAATATTTGTTAGAAAAGAAATGAAATGATGAAAAAAATTTCGTCGTAAGTCTGATGATGAATTAAATGTTAAAATAACGGTGCAGATTCATCAGTTGTCAGCATCATAAAATGACTCGGATGTTCATCAGAATATTGAAAAAAAAATCATGTATCCACTAACGAATTACAACCAAAATGCAATTTCAATGGCTCTTCCAAAGCATCGAAAGAACACCAAAATTTCATCACCATTTCGAAAAATTGGGAAAGTATTTACGATGAAGCCTTCATCACAGCTAAGCAACTTCATCGGACCTTTTATGTGATTTGTCAGTGGTGTTTGTTGAAATTGTGAAGAAATGGGAAAGGACTTACAACGAGGCCTTCGTCGTAGCTAAGCAACTTCATCGGACCTTTTCTATGATTCATCGGTAGACTTCATCGAAATTGTGATGAAATGGACAAGGAGTTACGTTGAACCCTTCATCACAACTATAGCAACTTCATCGGACCTTCTCGGTGATTCGTTGGTTGTGTTCATCAAAATTTTGATGAAGCAATGCAATTTTTTTTTTTTTTAATATTCATTGAAATGTACCATCAGCGAGAGATCAATCATCGACACAGGATAGAAAACTCACTCTGATAGTCCATGTCTTGCCGAGGACTTCTGTCGGCAAGACAAATCCAATGTCACACCGATCTGACCTCTTCTGGAGTGTTGAAGACTACTGGTTATCAACAAGACATTCTAAGGGTCTTGCCAACTAAACATGTGTCTAAGAGCAAATAAACAAATGGAACCTATTAATTTTCTTATTTTTGGGTTCTTTAAATCATAGAATAGATACCATCTTCTTGTGTATAATGTA
Source organism: Sequoia sempervirens (assembly GCA_007258455.2). Lineage (NCBI taxonomy): Eukaryota > Viridiplantae > Streptophyta > Pinopsida > Cupressales > Cupressaceae > Sequoia > Sequoia sempervirens. The sequence continues at coordinate 174,907,217 of VDFB02193867.1, forward strand.
CTTATATTCAGATTTGAATTCAAGACCAATTGTCATTGCACATTCCATTTTACTTGCACAAAGTATTCTATAAGCAATATATTGATAATACTAAATGATTTATGGTGTTGTAGAACTCTACCTATCATCACAGTTATGTTGTTTCCCCTGAGAGAATCCTACAAAGACAAGTTTACAATACCAAGTCAAATAATATGAAAAAGAATTACTTCCATACAAATTAAATGATTATTCTCACAATGAAAATTGTCTAATTACAACAACAATTCTATGAAAGGTTATCCATGCTTCATAAGAGATGGTAGATCATACATACAGACTGCAAGATGCATAGAAAAAGCATTACACTTGAGAACAACCAATGGCTAACAAGGGAAGGAGTTAAGAAACGTTTGGATTGAAGAGAAAATGTGTAGGGGAAATGCTGAGTAGTGTCAAGGGAACAGAGCTTGTAGAACATATTCTTGACCTAATCAATCTCTTGAACAACTTAAACAAAATTAAAATACTAACACATACATGAGACATGTAATGAACTTCCAATATCTACTATGTTTTTTTTTTGTATTGAAAATAGTTTAAGGCCCATTACATATCATGAAAATTCCTATCTGGCATTAGGATCAATACAACATCAAAGCATTTCTGTAATAAGAAATATACCATATTAGTACTTTACACAGCAAGAAAGAAACCAAAAAGAACCAATTTTTTTCAAAACCAGTGCATAGACAATACAAATAGTTGTTAACCACACCATAGGTTGCTGCTATTCAAATCAACATAAAAAATACATAGTGTTGATTACATTCTCCTCATTGCTAACTTCTTCAATATCAAGGTTCACCATTGTTTCTCCTTGTGGGTCCAACTGTTGGGGGCCACACTATCTCTTTGGGCTTGTAGCTTCATCAATTGCTCTCTGGAGCTCATCAAATGTGTGCTGGAACAACATGGTCTCTTCCAAGCTCAACCTACAAGTGGGTCCACTTCTCAGATCCTCATTGATATTGTTAGCAACACCTTCAGTTATTGACTTCAAGAAATTCTCCATTGAGATCTCCACAAGAGTTGAAACCTGTAGAGCAATAAAGTAGAAAGAGAGTCTCCTACAAGACTCAGTAAGTAACCTTTTGATACCCTTAAATTGATCATCATTTCTCACCTTCCACAAATGCCACATGATCTCATTGGATAAGAAATACCAAAATAGCTTACAATCAAACTTGAGCTGGGTATGTTTAGGATCATGATGGGCCAAGAAGTGGTGATATGATGGGTATTTGTAGGGTATGTGGCTGACGACTTTTTTTACACCCAAAATTGATGAAATGAAAATGGTTTTTAAAAGAGATTCTCAACTTTCCACCAATATAAATTATGCTTTACTTTGAATTTAGTAAATAATTATTATTCATTTTCTATTTGAATTACAACTAAAGCCCTAATTGATAGGCTGATTGAAAAACATCTATAGCTTTCAAAAATTTTGAATCCAAAACATGCATCACATTCTATGCTTTACATACTATAGGATTAAAAAAAAATGAATTTCATGAAGTTTTGACCAAGTTAAGGTGGTCAGCATAAGTTTTTATATTTTTAAAAGTTGTAATAAAACTTTATAATTAATTATTTACTTGGAAAAAATTAAAAAAATATGCATCACATCGAGACATGAGTCCTCTACTTATGTCTAAAATCTTATAAAAATATATTATCATTTTATTGTGGTTAGGGTGGTTAGACAGACACCTACTTCTTATTTTTTCCCTAAAATTAAAGTACTACTGCAATGAAATTTCAAATTTTCACCAAATATATATTTATATTTTAAAATAAACCTAGTAGTTTAGAAACTACATTCAATTTTCTATAGATTCTATTCTTATATATTTTTAAAATAATATAGATAACTTATTCAAATTTTTACGTCAAGTTGACTAACTCTATTTTTTCTAAATTTTTTGCCGCTTAAGGGACTATTTTTTCCATGATGATCCTACACATAAGCAACTTAAAATTACAAAACAAAATATCATGCCAATTAATTTTACCATTGATATTCCAAACCTTCAACTTATTGCAGAATAAGTACCAAATTTTCTGAGCATAAAAGCATTCAAAAAGAATATGTTTGATAGTTTATGAAGTCCTATAGCTACTACTGATTTCCAAATTTTCATGGTTAGATTTATAGGGATCTATCATTTTCATTAATGCAGAGGTAGGTAAAGGAGAAATAAATATAGTGGTAGCATTATTCATAATCCAGTAAATTATATTCGTAATTTGTGTTCAATGGACCTCAATTTTGTCATTATACTACCCATCTAATACCATATTTGAATCTAGGGGTCAACTATCTTAGATCTAAAGAAGCACCTTCAATTAACCATTTAAAGTACCATAAAATAAGGTAAGACTTTTACTTGAGAAAGATTGGGTACACTTGTAGGATTAAAGTTCTCACAATCATCAGGATTTATTGGCACACAAACACAACCTGCAACATATGAAGCAATGGATGACTACAATATAGTGAAATGGTCCTTAATATGTGAGTGGTTTGCAATTGATTGGTAGAAAGTAAGGTTACCAATAGATATACATAAATTTTTTTTAGGACAATCTACTACAATCATCAAAATAGATTAAAAGTGCAAAGGAAAGAGCTGAGCTACATCTCTAGAGCCTAAAAAAACACATGCAAGAAACATAAAAAAAAGAACAAACCAATTTTTGGATGAATACAAAATGGTTCCTTCAGCAAGTGATTCATATGCTTTCGCACCTGACATAAGACATTAAGAAGATTTTAGTCTTCCTTTGAAATTAACTACTTATAGAATAAACCTAGAAACCAATATTATATACCTCCATGTCTAGCCAAGAGTAGGTATAAGAGAAAAAAAATTCTTCAATGCACTACTGAAAAATATCAATATGTGTGTAGGTTTGTATTACTCAAAATATCATTTCACTACCTAAGGAAAAATACCAAAGTGATGAACATTTAAATTTCAATCTTCACATAGGCTCCCTTATTGCTACACATGCATATACAAGCATTATTCAAGCTCTAAACTATTCAAATATTAAGGAATTAATGAGCTATAAGATGGAAAGTTGTTGTTTAGACATAATCCATCATCTTTTGCATATCTTTATTCACTCCTAGCACTTCAGATAAATTTGTGTAAATGAGATAGAAATGTGAATCTTTTATGACAAATAAAATTCTTAAAAGGAGGGGGGGAGAGAGAAAAGGGTAGGGGGAAAGAGAATGCTTGAATGTATAACAAAGTATAACATTTTTATCATTATAACAATGAAATAAATCTTAAGTTTGAAGCATTAATATCATTTACAACATTTATGATCAAGAATGAATGTAAGTAGAGAAACTTTTGCATGCAGATGGTACAAAATTTCATGGTTAAGTCAAAGCCTCCCATCAACAACAAGATCCAAATATCCTTGTATCTATCTCAATCGAGCCTCTAAACCCTTTAGAGCTATCAATTTTCCCACTAACTTGTTATGCACAAAAGTCAAATTTTAGAGTTATGTCACCACTAAAAACAAAAGAAATAGAGCTTTGAAACCAAATCCACACACAAGACAATGTGGTATTCATACAAAGCCATACAAACAAACTAAACTCAAAACATTGGAATAGAAACAACTTCAAATTATGATGCAAAGCATGGATTAGGGTACAAAGAATCATTTTTCTGCCACCATAGTGAAAAATTAGCACTTTCTTTCATCTTTGCATATTGGTTTGATGCTTCAAATGATGCATTTCTTATATTGAAAAGTTCATTACCTTATTTAGCTTCTCTTTGTTTCAAGAATAGTTTAATATTCTCTACTTAATAGGGCCAACCACATGACAATAGAAGCTCATTTGGCCTCTCCCCCCCTCCCCTCACATCACTTTCAATTCCTCATACCCAATCATATAACATTAATCATTCATTCATCTATTAATAACATATAACATTCATTCATTCATCCATTAATAAAATATAACATTCATTCATTAACATATAATATTCATTCTTTCAGTTTTTACATATTATCAAAAATATGGTTGTCATGATATGATTATAATCACTTTTTTTTTGTTTCTTTTTTAAAGCTAAAAAAATCTGAAGTGGAGTATCATTTTCTAAATCAATATTTTTCCCCCTTTAGTTTCTCTTCCCTCTATTCATGATTTTAATGTACACCTAGTCATCTGCTCATGATGTGGATGTTGTTGCAAGGGGGGTTTGCTACAATAAGAAAGAAATTATGTTAAATTGATATGTTTTATTACTATTTTTACAAGTATTTCATTAATTAAAAGAACATTAGAGTGGTTCTTTTTACTTGATGGGTCCACATCATGTTCCTAAACTTTTGTTATAGACTCATGCTCAACATGCTAAACACCTTCTAAATCCTGATCTATAGTTGAAACATGAAATGTTACATTAATTAATACACCAATTGAAATTAAATATGTTTAAGAGAACATGAGGTTAGTCCTCTTTACCTAATGGGGCCACATCATGTTCCTGATGTTCTCTAGCTTGATCATGCTCAACACGTTGATCACGCTCTACATGCTCTAAAGTTGACACATGAAAGGTTAGATTAATTAATACACCAATTGCAATTAAATATGTTTAACACAACTTTAGAGTGGTCCTCTTTATCTAATGGGGCCACATCATATTCCTGATCTTCTCTATCCTAATCATGCTCAACATGTTGATCATGCTATACATGCTCTAAAGTACTAGGATGCACACTGTGACCTTCATCTGCATGTTGTGCTTCACCCTCACTAGGCTACATTCCAATGTCATGTGAAGTATTATCATTACTTGAATGTTTAAAACAAATAGGCATGTAATTACTTTATGGTGGAAATTAATATTGAATAGATTGCACAATTATTCAATTTTAAATAAACTTTATTGAGTTTATTTACCTGCATGTTAGATGCAGTGGAAGATTGTGTTTTCCTAGTCAAGAATCTTAGGTGTTCATCCATGGCTCCATAGCCTTGTTGGAAGGAAATATTCAGGTCCTCTTTTGTGGGAACTCTATTGAATTCAGAGCCTTACATTTTTTCCTAAGATCATGAATTTTTCTTCTATGGTGTGATAAAACCAAAATTGTTTTCAATTTATTATTTGGATGCAATATTTTATTTATTGATACTTACAATTCATGCGGCTAATTTCATATAGCCATCAGAGCCAAGTTTGTGTTGCCTGTTCTTTTCTAGTATTTCCTTTGTTTCCTTTGATGTGTCAGGAAGCCTATGAAAAGTTTGAAATATGTTAGATTATGTAAAAAGAAAGAGTAATCAGTATGTAATTACATTGTTGATAGTATCACATACCTTCCTTGGCCTAGTGGTGTCTTTCCTTTTTTCTTTTCAGACTTCTCCTTTCTATCTGACACTAGGTCCTTCCACTCCCTCTCCCGAATCATGGGGGGATGCTCATACTTTTTGTTATTCTCTAAATGTGACCTATATTGGTCCCTCACATACTTTAGATAGGTACCAACTTTCTTAAGGACCTTGGTTTGGTTGAATGTTTTATCACCAAACAACACAACTAAATGGTTAATGAGCTCATCTTTTAAATCTTGATTTTGGGAATTCCACCATGTACGTATGGTGGGCCTGAAGAGCTCCAATGTAATATCACTTAGATGTTTATAAAAAATATCATTTCCTACAAAATGATCATGGGATCAATAGTCTTAAAAGAGTGATTATAAGTAAATTTCAATTGAATTATATATAATAATAATTAAATTTTTTTAAAGTACTTGGGACCTTCTCTATCTTTATGGGAATGAAATCCTCAGTCACCACAAATGTGACCGGAAATTTTCCTGTACTAGTAATATGGGAAGATCCAGGAAATGCTACTAAAACATCACCAGTACTAGTGGCCTCTGCATCCCCAGGTACATGTCTTGACACATGTTCTGGCATGTGTTCACTACCAGAGGGTGCATTAACGGATGACTGCATGGTATGTGTTGCTGAAATTTTAAAAGACAATATAGGCACAAATAATGGGGGTCAAATGATGTGATGTATACGTAGGAAGATTAGGATGGAAACTTGTACCAATCCCTATTCCTTGGGTAGTACTTGTAGTAGCTAGTCATGGCCAGGAGCATCATGAGGAGGCAAATAATCCTGTAAAAACAACACATATTTTAGTTCATGACATAAAAGAGTACAAAATATAAAACCATGAATGAACTTATGTTATAATTAAAGACCTCATGATAGCTTACTTGCAAGTTTTGTAATCTCTCAGAGAATATTTTAACCCTCTATCTTATCTCATTTATTTGAGAAATTATGAATATCAACTTAACGATTTCTTCATTGCATTTTTTTTGGATCTTATTTATCATATCGAGAGGGTTTGCTGAATAAGCGATGTCATCATGACAAAATATTGACTGCACCTCAACATGGATGCTCTCATCTACTACTGGTGCCTTTCCCCAATCAGTCAACTGTAACACTTGAGTATTAAAAACATTATCAAAATTAACCCAATAAACCTATGAAAAAAATATAATAATAAAACATTTTGCTCGTATCTAATTGGCACAATTATAATGAGGTAAACCTATAAGGTAGAAGTTCCTAGAGATACCTCATGATCTGTGCTTTGGGCCATAGCCTTCTCTATATGATCAATGTCCCACTATGACAAAAATTAAATATAAAAAAACATTACCGAAATGAAACCAACAGACTTACGAAAAAAACATAAGAATAAAATGGTATATTGGAGTCATTAATTGGAAGTTGGGTAAAATAGTACATAGTACATACCACCCCGATAGTGACTATGTTTGTAACTAAGTGATTCAAATTATAATCAATTTTCAGCTATTCCCCTATAGTTATTGATTTTATCACACATACGAATACACGGTTTCCCTCACGTGCCTCAAATATGTAATTGGGTTGCTTATTTGTTGACCCAGGTCATGTATTGTTTATAAACCCTACAATATTCTCTAATGCTTTTGGCCTTCCATCAATGTACATAGCCACTCCTTTATTTTGATCCTTATCTTTTAGTTGTATATAATTTTCTAACAGTGCATATCTACGCATACTTCGTGTATATCAAACCAGTTGCATCCAATCTTTGTAATTGTAACAGGGTCTGACATACTCCATCAATTTAGTAACTTTTTTGTAACAGACCTTTATGATGTCCATGCAAAATGGGCCCAAACCATGTAATGACGATGGTGTTATGCGATATATCCTCTCATTGACACAAAAATCAATGTTTATTGGAGGAAGTTCCTTGGGTTCCCATTGTTTTTGTAGATGTTTGTACCTCAAGGGTACCTCGATGTCACCTATGCTCTCATCATCATAAGAACATGAACCCCCTTTAGCAAGAAAAAATTCCATATGTTTATGGAATTTTCTTCTAATTTTTTGACCTCTAGAACTTGATCTCCCTCTTTTAGACATACTACATGTCTCGCTTTCCTCTTCTCTTCCTGAATTTCCCTCGCTCGAGGAAGAAAAATCTGACAAATACCTATTTGGTGGTACCTACACTCATAAGGATGTTGGATGAAGTTATTTCATGGTGATGTGATCCCAAGGTGTCATTATGATTAATCTATCATTTCATCGCTAGCATTTCACAGGTTATAAGGTAATCAAGTCTTGAAAGATTGCAAGTTATTGTTACTACAGTCCAAATGTTTCCATCACAAATAGAATCTACTCAACGTTTTAACTCCCAAAATTTGGAACAAGTGTTAAATGTGACTATGGTCCACCAGTTACACAACCAAGGCCTCAAATGTATTCTCTAATTGTAATCAAAGGACTTTTCTCTTCATTCAAGTAAATAAACTTGAAGGAAAACACCACCAAGTGGTTTATTGGACACCTACATGACTAAAAATAGCAGAAAATTTACATTTAATTTCCATATGTCTAAGTGGTTAACGGGGAGGGAGTGTGTACTAGGCCTGGTTAAGTCATCATAAGTTTACGCTTTGGCAATAAATTTTTTTAAGTCATCTTAATCTTCCTATGTCTAATTGCTAGGAGACTTTTGGTATGTTTTAAGGTAGGATGATTGATGAAAGAGCCCAAAGAGCCTTTCTCCATGGTATCCAGGTACACATAGTAGTGGTCTTCTCTTATACGGTTGGACATGATTTAAAGAAATTAGCAAGAATAATTCATTTAATATAAGGTTTTCTCATAATGCCATTATTGGAAAAGTATGATCAAATTCTTCTATTATGAAGAATTGGTATATGTGCCTCTAGTAATCACTATAAATTTTTGTAAGGATAAAATGACTAATTGCATCAGGTAGGAGAGAATCAACTTTGAGTTCTTCAAAGATTATATTCCTCTATTCATAATTTTTAAGGGTTGTGTATAGAGGAGGTTATCACTACCAAGAAGGGAGGAGACTTTTCCTTGTATTCTTTTATAATTTTCATTATTCTTATTTATTTTACACTTATATTTACAAATACACATACATATGCATTTACTTGTTTTCATTTATTTCTCATGTAGTTTAATAGTTTGATCGATTTCATATTATATGTGTTGAAGACTTTAGAATTTCAATTACATTAATTTATGGATATGTTGTATCTATAACACTACAAAACTATATGCTCTTTGTATTTACACTTGCATTTAGAAATACACATTTATATACATAGATATAGATTTTAATGATATGTTGCATTTATTGTTCTAGGAGATCATCCAATAATTGCATTTACATTTAAAAATACATATTATACATACATACATACATACATATATATATATATATATATATATATATATATATATATATATATATATATATATATATATATATATAATATGTTTGTGTGTGTGTATGTATATCATTTATATTCAGTGTTCAAAACAACCCATTAGGTCTGCACATGGATAACAATTCATAAAATCAGATCTCCCATACATGTTTTGTTGAAACTTGGGCTTGAACCTCTCATTTCACATGCTTTTCTTCACAAAACTATTGAGGAAAATAGCTATACCTTATTTATTTCTCATCCTATGCCCTATTCATGCATCCTACAGTTACAATAGTATCCATGGGGCCTCTTACACAAGCTATAGTAATAAAAAAATGTGTAAGAGCCCCTTTATATCATGTTTTGACTACAAAACCCTCAAAAATAGGGTAACTCAGATTATGATTTTTTGGTGAGCTGTATGGACAAAATCTTTAGCACCAGCTCATTCTTGGAGTCTTTTGAAAGAGAAGCAAATCAGGTGGTAGTTAAGTACAAACCTTATAGTGTCAAGGTGAATAAGGTGATCAATTTTGATTGGCTAACTGATGAAGAGTACCAGAAATGGGTAAATGTATATTTAATTGAGGAAGAGTGAAAAGGAGTAGGTTGCTAACGGTTGAAAAATCAGCTGTTGTAGTTACAACGGATTCCAGTTTTGTTTTTTCGTGACAGTCTAGGCACAAAATTCTTGAAAATTTTTGTTGCTGCATCAACCATTCTCAATGAGCATGATGAACAAGAAGATTCTTTGGGGAGATTGTTGTTGTAACAAAGTTTTGGAATATCACAAGGCAGCCAAATTGGCTGGTAACATGTGTGCTTTCTGGCCCGATGCTTGTTTGCTCCTTCTTTCTATAAGAAGGATTTCAAGGCCAGAAGTATGGGTTAGCAAGTTAGATATTTCTGGTTGAGTCTAGATAAACTTATAGAGCAAATTGTAAAGTCTGATGGTTTTAGGGAAAATGTAATTTAGGGTTTGAGTCATTTTGTAGTAGGTTTTGAATTCATGGGGATTTGATGTTTTATGACAATACTGGCATTTGAACTGATATGATTAATTCAAACTCATGTCTCTCCATTGTACAATAATATTTGAATTTTGAATAAAATGATCAAGGGTTGTTTCGTTCATCTCACTATTGTGGTGCGTATGATTCTTGTTTTAGGTTTAATTAAAAGAATTAATTAAAATGCTTGAATGAAATTGTAGGTGGATATGTTTTGTATAAGGATTTGATAAGTAGTATTGGTTTAGAATGCATATTGATGAGATTGTAAAGCAATGTTATCAAGGATCTTAAATGTTATGTGTTAAATCTATTATAAACCCTTAGATGCTTATAAATTTGACTCCTCCAATGGATATATGGCACTGATCTAAGTTGTACTTATTTGTATGGTTCAATATTTGTTTGCCTTTACCTAGAGCTTACTACAAGTTGCAAATCGATGACTATCTTATACTGTGAAATGTTGTTACAGTAGTTAACTCATGCTCCAAATAGCTGATATTATTGATAAATAACTAATTCTATTCAATATTATCCTATTATGTTGAGCTATTAAATGAGATTATCTGTTGTTGTTAATGTTATTTATGATGATGGTACAGAGGTTGTAAACGCATTAAGGGATCACCCTCCTAGGTCTTGCATAGCCCAAAGTCTATGAGGTCTGTCAAATCCTCGTCAGTTGGTCTAGGTCCTAAGAGATTCCCTTTATTGGAATTGGAAATTCCATAGGTAGATTAGAAGATCAACCTACTTACCATAAAAACAACCAACACCTTGCATATGTTTGTGGTGGAGGTATTAAAGAAGAATTTTATGCCTCTATTTCCATCCATTAGATCTACCTCAACCTACCATATACTTGGGATAAGTCTACAATTGCTTCATACTCATGTGATGAAGGCTATGTGTGACAAAATACTAGACCTCAACCAAGATGTGGGTAGATTATGGGAGTTTTTCCAAGACTGAGGTTGGTGTATAAAAATGTGAAAGACTAAGCTATTTTATTTTTTTGTCTTATCTTATACCATTTTATGAGAATTGGGGTGCTAATGTATGAGAAGATCTTTGGAAAATAGGCATGAAAATTGAAGGTTAAAGAGAATGGGGGTGCCAAACTTACAATACTCATTGCCCATTGGTCATCGATTTTCCCTGAGTTCCCTCAACATCATCCTCGGCACTAGTATTGACCTTGTTTTCACTCCTCCAAACTCTTCCTCAACATTGATATTGACCTTGTTTTCACTCCTCCAAACTCTTCATCGACACTAGTATTGACCTTGTTTTAACTCCAAACTCTTCCTCGGTGTTGGTATTGACCTTGTTTTTACTCCTCCAAACTCTTCCTCGATGCTGATATTGACCTTGTTTCCACTCCTCCAAACTCTTCATCAGCATTGGCATTGACCTTGTTTTCACTACTCCAAACTCTTCCTCGGTGTTGGCATTGGCCTTGTTTTCACTACTCCAAACTCTTCCTCGGCACTGGCATTGACCTTGTTTTCACTACTCCAAACTCTTCCTCAGCGCTGGCATCAACCTTGTTTTCACTACTCCAAACTCTTGCTCAGTGCTGATATTGACCTTTCACTTCTCCAATTTGATGAGCTACAACCTGGTTTCATTAGGTTTTACAATATTTTAATTAAGTTCAAAATTTTGGTGCCATTTAGCTAGGTTTAAATATTCTACAATATAGTTAAGTATATATTAGCTATAGTTTACATAATAAATACTATAATTATTCAACTTATTATAATTATATATTATATTCTTTAACAAAATTATTAAATACATATAAAATTATTATAATTAATTATTAATAATAAGTATATTTTTATATAATACAAAATATATATAATATAATATATATTTAATATAATATAATATATATTAATATAGAGAGAGACACTAAATTTTGATTGGTTGTTTCATGTCAACAATCCAAGGATGGAATGTGTCCTTGGGGAGTTATGCTTGTTGGTTTATTTTGACACTGTAACTAGGTTTGTCTTCTAATGTACCTATGGAGTTTCCAATCCCAATCAAGGGCAACTCGAAGGACCTAGACCAACTGAAAAGGACTTTAAGAAGCCTCCTAAACTTTGGGCTCTGCAAGACCTAGGAGGGTAATCCCTTAATGTGTTTACAACCTCTACACATTTATTATAAACAACATTAACAATAGTAGATGATCTAACTTAATAGCTCAACATAATAAGATAACACTACATAGAATTGGTTGTTTATTAGTAATATCAACTACCTGGAGCATGAGATAACTACAACATAAGATAATATAAAATAGTCATTCAATTGCAGTTGGGAACAAGCTCTAGGAAAAGATAAACAACTACAAAATCATATGGATAATCACAACTTAGACTAGTGCCATATATCTATTGGGTAGGAGTCAAACTAATAAGCATCTAAAGGCATATAACAGATATAATACATAGCACATGGAGTCTTTGATGATATTGCATTACAATCTCATCAATATGTATTCTAACTCAATACTACTTACCAAATCCTTATACAGTGCATATCCGCCTATAACCCCATTTAAGCATTTTAATTAATTCTTTGAATTAAAGCCAAAATATGGATCATACACACCACAACAGTGAGATGGATAAAACAACCCTTGGTAATTTTATTCAAGGTTTAGATATACAAGTACAATGGAGAGACATAAGCTTGAATTTTTCATTTAAAATCAAATGCTAGTAGTGTTATACAACATTAAATCCCATGAATTGAAAACCTGTTACAGACTGACTCAAAACCTAAGTGGCACCTTTTCCTGGAAACCACTAGACTTTGTAGGTTGCTCTGCAACTTCACCTAGACTCAATAAAATCTATCTAACTTGCTCCTCTTTTTTCCTTTGGCCTTGAAATCCTTCTTATAGAGAATGAAGGAGCAAAGAAGCATCGGTCCAAAGACTACACATGTCATCAACCAATTGGAACACCTAGAAAAGTTGATGCAACAATAAAGATGACCAGACATCCGCACCCAAAGTACTATTAAAGCAGATCTGGAGACCGCTACAACCACAACACCTAACTCATTTATTGAATCATTCTAGTAAGTGTCCATCTCACCATTAAAACTCACTCGCTTACTTGCAAGAATGACTCCAGCCATACCTTGACCTAAACTTTAAATTCCAGCTGTCGATCCTTCTATTGAATCAAATCACTAAATGACCACCTTCAAACAAGCTAACACAATTGCCAATGTGGCAAACAAAGGGCCCATCACACCATACACTTCGAAGGAAATCCACATGGTGGTTGCTCATGATATTGCAATCCTTCGATTCACCATCACAGGATGGCGGACAACCATTGATCTTTCTCATCAGAGATCTTGCTCCTTCAAAATGGTCACCGTCCTTTCCTTTAACTATAAAATAGCTTTTCCCTCGAAGATTAAAATATCTCTATCTATTTTCAGCACATGCATCCTGCAAGCACTTTAGTAACCCAACCTTTTACTCTTGCGGCTTCATCAGATGGGACACATCGCCATCGCTCGCAATATCACCATCCTTCAGCTTTTGATCGTGGAATGGTAGGAAACCATTGATCCTGACAATAATCAATTGATGACAATGAAACTTATCTCCATCGACCCTACCCAGGAAGAGACACATGGTGCCAACCCATGATATCATGATCTTGTAGTTTTGGATCACATGATGGTAGGGAATGACCAGGATGTGGCCGGACTTAGCTTTTAATCACCATCACTGATCTTCTTTGACCTAACTTGATGCCCTAATTTCTTCACCTGACATTTTCTCACTTAATGCATTTTCATGGCCATATCAAATATTTCATTTTAAATGTTTTTCCTAAAGCAATGAAACATTTAAAATATATCACATAATATTTCCTTTGGGCCCACCTGGTACATGTGGCAAGATCTCGCTACTTCGTGATAGATAAAAAGTGAGCACCTTCTGATTATGAAATAGCGGGGAAGCCATTTGATCAAAGGATAGTTGATCAATGCTCAAGTGAACCTCATCCCATAGAGAGGACATGTGGCACCTGCCTGTGATATCGCGATCCCATAATTCTTGATCACGGGATAGCAGGCACCATTGATCTTCAAAGGAAAATGATCGACGGCAGCGTGAACACCATACTCCTGCAAAATATAACTTTTATTAATAGCAAAGGGGGAACAACCAGGCTGACAAGACAAAAGACATCAGTTGTATTAACACAATGAAGCACATGGTTGGCCTAGAATTAAGACAAAAGAAACCCACAGAGGCTGCAAAAATAGATCAAAGGGGGCAAAGCCTAGATGAGACAATGGAGCATAAGATGTTTTAAAAACCCCCTCAAAAAGGTAACGTCCAAATAGAACCCAACCAAGGCGTAAAGAAAATAAGGGTTTTACATGCAAATGAGTCTAAAACCCTAACCCTTAGGAAATTCCAAACACCATGAAAGACTGGTTAACACTATGTAGGGCGAAAATGAAATATAAGGAGCAAAATTTTGAAGCTCCAACAATGGCTCCAGTTGGGGACGTTCATTCCACTAGAATGAAGTGAGAATTCAGAATCTCAGGGGTAGTAGACCAAGAGGCAGAGATGAGAAAAAGGAATTGTTCAGAAAAAACAACCCAACCTATGTACAAGACATATACAAAATATACAAACCTAAACTATTGTTCATGGAAAATAAAACTTCAAGTGAAGTATAACTTTAAGAACTCTCCATGAATTGTTAGGTCAAGAATATCTCCTGTCATCTCTTGGAGGAAATACGATTCCTCACCCCACTTATCATTAATAAAAAATGGACCTAACTAGATTGCATCAAATTTACCATGTTTCCCTTTATCTTCCAGTCTGGCATTCCACATTAAGACTAGATCTCCATTTATGAAGCTCCTTACAGTTGCTCTCTTTTCATACAAGTTCTTTATCTGCAACTGCAACTTAGAATTTTTCTTTTGTGCTTCCCTCTTGGCTTTGTCCAACTCTATAAGAGCTTCCACTCTCAATTGCATTTCATCATCAATTTCATTATCATATATTTGGACAAAATTATACACTTCCATTAAGTTGTTTTTGGGTAACCTGGCATTTATCCCATAAACTAGGTCGAATGGGGCACAACCTATTGCCTTCTGTACAGTTACCCTATCTACCCAAACTGCTAATCTCAACTTATAATCCCAAGCCCTTTTATTTTGATCCAGGATTCTTTTAATAATCTTGATCAATCTTTTATTGCTTGATTCTTCTTTTCCATTTTCCTGTGGGTGGTATGGTGATGCATAAGAAATCTGGATGCCAAGCTTTTCACAAAATTCTATGTATTCTTCAAATCTGAAGCACATTGCATTATCTGAGACAATCCTTTCTAGACATCCAAATCTATTCAGTATGTTGCTCATCAAAAAATCAATTACCACTTTACTAGTTCTTTCTTTGTTGGAATTGCTTCCATCCACTTGGTGAAATAATCAGTGGCCACCAATATCCAGGAATGACCTCCACTAGATTTACATGCTATCTCCCCTACAAAATCAATACCCCATTGCTGGAATGGGGCTTGTACTATAACTAGTTTTAAAGGAAAGTTGCTAGAAAACTTTAACTTACCAGAGAAACGTTGACAAGCATCACATGTCCTCACTAATTAGTGTGCATCCTTGAAAATTGTAGGCCACCAAAATCCAGCCCTCATTATCTTATGTGCAGTTGTTTTATCCATATAATGTCCTCTGCAAACTCCACTTTGCATTCCACTCAAAAGTTCTTTTGCTTGATCTTGATCAACACACTTCAACATGGCACCCTTTCTATTTCTCCACCAGAGCTTTCCATCTACAATAACATACTTGATAGCATGTAATTTCAATGTCCTTTTCTCATTTTCATTCAAGTTATCAAGACATTTCATTTTTTGCAAATAATATATCACATCTCTATACCATTCTGAATGCTCCATATCACATAGATGCAATCTATTCTCCTCTTCTAGAAAATTTATCTGATTTGCTTCTAGATTACTTTGGGCCATGAGTTTGGCCAATCCTTGTCCTCTTACCAATTTAGTAATCTGAACCTCAATATTGAATTCCTAAATCCTATTTATCCATCTACACCTTCACCCGGGCACCTCTTGCTGTGTGAAAATGTCCTTAAAAACAACACTACACACATAAGCAATTATAGTAGCTCCCATCAAATAAGGTCTACAAGCCTTCACCGCTTTTACTAGTGCATATGCCTATTTTTCATCTATATCATACTTAAGTTCTACAACCTGTAAATATTTATTGAAAAAGGCTATAGGTTCTTCAAAACCTTCTGCATTCTTTTGTAACAATACAATTGCAATTGTGTGGAAGGAAGAAAATGAGAAAATTTGTAAAGGCTTGGAGGAATCAGGAGTTCTTAACACAAGAGCCACCTTTATCGCTTGCTTAATGGCTTGGAAGGCCTACACAGGCTCCTCATCCCATTCAACCTTGGCTCTTTCTTGAGAATTTTGGAAATAGG
Organism: Sequoia sempervirens; assembly: GCA_007258455.2. Taxonomy (NCBI): domain Eukaryota; kingdom Viridiplantae; phylum Streptophyta; class Pinopsida; order Cupressales; family Cupressaceae; genus Sequoia; species Sequoia sempervirens. Next base: position 174,923,645 of record VDFB02193867.1, read on the forward strand.
GTGAACTATCTCAGCAAAATTCGCTACAAACCTCCTCAAGAAATTTATTTTCCCAAAGAAAGATTGGATTCCTTTGACAATTCTAGGTTGTGGCACTTTATCAATTGCAATAACTCTATCGGGATCAATTTTTATTCCATCCTTGGAAACTATATGTCATAATAGTTTTCCTTCTAGTACTCCAAACACACATTTCTTTGGATTTAAAGAAATGCCATACTCCAAGGCTCTGTTGGTGTAATTAATATTTAATTACACATTTAGCATAAGTTTACTTAGGCATATTTAATTCCTAAGTTTTAGGTTCTTATATTTATCTTTTGAGCTATCTTGTTGCTCAAGATAAGATTAGGTTTATGTGTCTTTGCTTTTATAAAGCAAATCATATCTTGTAATTTATTGAATTCTAGAATATTATGTTCCACATCTTTCTTGCAACCTCTCTTGCTTTTTTGATTTTCTCTTCTGTGGAAGGTCTTTTTGGTTTGCAAATCTAATCTTGGTTTCTAACATGGTATCAGAGCCTTGATTTGCAACCCCTTCTCAGATTTTTGAGAAAATCATTGCAGGGTTTGTTTGAGATTCTTCAAGGATATCATGCCTTGAGTTCATCTATGCAGCATTTTGGATCAGATCAGGATTCACCATTGGATTCAGAGCGCTAGAAAAAGTCAGGAATGACTTTTATTTTTCAAAATTTGGTCATTATTTGCTAGATCTGTGAGGGTTTCAAGTTTGGAGATTTTTTGCACATTCAAAAGGTAGCCAAATTTTTGAAGCAGTTTGGGCACAAACAGAGGTCACCATCGTGTCCAGAGTAGCCAAAAACCTAAAGATTGACTGTAAACTTTCCTATATTTGGTGTCGGCTGTTCGTGAGGCAAACAAATTTATTCGTACGACCCTGTTCATCATCTGCATGTAGTTTGAGGTGATTTAAAAAAAAAATAATTTGATTTTTTTTTCTGCAATTTTTTTTTAAAATCCATTGAATTTTTTTTTTTAAAACTTTTTAAAAATTGCAGTTATTTTTTAATTTTTTTTAAAAAAGTGTTTTTTAAAAAAAGACAAAGTACTTGGAAGGTACATACTTGCACAGGGTACTTTGCAGGTACTGACCTACACAAACCTGCATTTTTTAGCACCTGTGTACCTTCCCATGGTCACAAATTTTTATGATTTTTAAAAAGGAAAAATCAATGTTTTTTTAATATTTTTTTAACAAAAAAAATATAATTTTTAATGTTTTTTTTATATTTTATTTTTTTATAAAAAAACATTTTTTTCTAAAATAAGCCCTATTGTAGAAATCCGACAACAGCCATTTGGCTATCAAATTTATGCCCAGATTTTGCTGCAACAATTGTATGATTGTCAAATTTAATCTAGCACAGTGTTTTCCCCATTTTGGAGCAGTGTTCACGAAATTGGGTGTATTTTTTGCATACGATCTCCTTTTTTGCAAACGAGATACTGTTGGAAAGCTGATTCTGACGTCTATCCAGCAGTGCTTGTGTTTTTACTAGATATTGATCCAGATTTATTTTTCAGGCCTTTGAACTCAGATGTTCAGATATCACTTCGGAGGGCATATCTTTTGACTCAATGATTCTTTTTTCATCATTTTCACGGCATCAGAAAGCTAATTCTATCCTATACACAGATTGATATCAATTTATATTTTCTTTTGATACATGTTTGTATGCTCTCCTTTTACAATCATCGGGTTATTGTAATAAATGAAGTGTGATAAAGTTTCATTCAGGGGGGTTTCTTGCATAATAAATCTGATTAGAGTGTAGTTTTCACTTTGATCTCCATATGCATATTATTTTGACGGAAACTCGTATTAGTCTATCTGGTTTCTTAGTTTCTTTTGGCCATATCTTTTCTTAGCTAGACACATTGTTGATTCACATCTGGTTCACACTTTAGATTGAGAGCCTATGGTTAATGATCCATATTGGATCCATCTCAGTTTGAGGGCCATGTTTTTATGGTTAATGTTCCAGAGTATTCATGGTACTCCTTCCCATGGAAGAGTTTCAGTCATAGTTTGGCATCAACATCGAGATACACAGCTTCTTGATTTTGTCATCATCTCATCTACTATTGCTTCACAAATTCCAGGGTTGTTCTAGTTTGTGAGTTTTCCATTGTTCCATGGCATTAGGTCTACTGTTGCTTTATCAATATTCCTTTAGTCAATTAGTAACTCTCATCTGGTTTCAATAGTAAATAGAAGTATCTTTCCTCTCTTACCAGTTTCAGGTTCCAGTGTTACTCCACAGTGTTCTTCCAGTGCTTCTTTGTAGCAGTCATCTCATTGTAGGGGGGTTTTGTCCCACTGGGTTTTCCTTCTCTACCTCATCTTTTCATTTGTACATGAGTACCTGATCAAGCCTTTTTGTTGGGACTCATCTTTGCATAATAATTTTGCTTCTCCCTAAGTTGCACTTATGGGGGGGTGTTGGTGTAATTAATATTTAATTATGCATTTAGCATAAGTTTACTTAGGCATATTTAATTCCTAAGTTTTAGGTTCTTATCTTTATCTTTTGATCTATCTTGTTGCTCAAGATAAGATTAGGTTTATGTGTCTTTGCTTTTATATAGAAAATCATATCTTGTAATTTATTGAATTCTAGAATATTATGTTGCACATCTTTCTTGCAACCTCTCTTTCTTTTTTGATTTTCTCTTCTGTGGAAGGTCTTTTCAGTTTGCAAATCTGATCTTGGTTTCTAACAGGCTCTAATGAATACTTTCTCCAGATGCTCATAATATCCTCTTCCTTTGTAGAATATGTTGTCAGGTCATCCTGGTAAATTACCAAAAATAAGTTAATGAAATATGAAAATGCCACATCCATAGCTCTTTGAAAAGTAGCTCCTGCATTTGTTAGACCAAATGGAATTCTTGCATAAACATATGTTCCCCATGGTGTAGTGAAAGCTATATTAAACTGCTTAGACTCTTTGACCACGAGTTGATTATATCTAGAGAAACCATCCATCATAGATATTTACTCACAACCTGTCACTCATTGCAACATAGTTTTGATATTAGGTAATGTATAATTGTCTTTTAATGAGGACATATTCAAATTTCTGAAATCTACACATAACCTAATGTCTCTATTTTTCTTTCTTACCAGTACCAAGTTTGATACCCAAGATGAATGTCTGATTGGCTTGATGATCCCTACATCCCTTAGTTTCATTAATTCTTCTTGCATTTTGGGGGCCAAAATGGGATTAATAGGCCTTTGCTTTTGTCTGAATGGATTAGCATCATCACGTAAAGGAATCTCATGTTGAAAAAGATCCTCCCTATATGCCTTAATGTCATCATAAGACCATGCAAACACATGCCTAAACTTCCTCAATAAGTCAATTAACATCCTTCTCACCTTTGGTAACATTTTCTTTCCAATATGCACTTTCTTTGGGGATGCTTTTGTTCCAAGATTTATCTCCTCCAAGTCGTTAGGATGGGAAACGATATGATTAGCCTTTTTCTTGTCTTGATTTTCAAACACTCTTTCTAATACAACTAGACCCTTGGGAATTATGTTTGTCTTTAATTGAATGACTTCATTTATAAATACAGTATCCTTACCATCAATATTTTCAACAAAAGCTCCAAATTCAATTTCTTGATTTTCATATTCTCCCACACAATTCAAAAATTTCAATATATCTTCATCATTATCAAAAAATATCCAATTTTTAACATTATCAGGGATAGATGGCCTAGTTTGCACCTCAACCTTTGAAATTCCACCATAAGTCATATCATCTGGTTTTAATGCAATGTTAGCCAATAAGTCTGCCACTTTGTTTTGACCTCTCTCCATCCACCCTATACCAAATGCATCAAAGATCTCTAGTTCATCCCAAACAACATTCCTATATTGTTTTAACCTCTTGTTCTTTCATACATATTTTGATCTAACTTGAGAGACCACAAGTTTAGAATCCCCAATCGCTTTGAGGTTTTTGATACCATGTTTTTTAGCAAATCTCAATCCTAATAACAAGGCTTCATACTCTGCCACATTATTTTTGCATTCAAATAACAGAGTGAACGAGAATCTTAATGTCTTTCCACTTGGTGACCATAACAAAACACCTGCACCAAACCCTTCTTTTGAACACGCACCATCAAAATACCTAGTCCACGAATCATCAAATTTTGACAATTGTTTTATTTCAGTATCAATCAATGCAATAGGTTTATCACAACTGCTAGGGAATTCCTCAACCCTAAATTCATCTATACCACTATCAATAAAACGTGTCATATTCTCAACCGAACCATGCTCAATCATATGAGGTACTTTTGACTCTCTTTCAATTTTGACATCCTTACCATCAATAGAGAAAGTAGAAAATGACAAATCACATTGCATGCTACCCCCCAATTTATTCACTCCATTTCCTTGACGAAAGCATCCCAAAGTGAGGTGGGATGTCTGCAACTAAGATAGTCATGACTAAATCCTTGTCAAGGTATTGAGTCAACTTATAAGGCAATGCTCTGATAGTTCCAATAACTAGAACTTCTCTTGAATCCATAGCATAACATTTTCCTTGAGTAGTATCTACTGTTAGGCCCATTTGCTTCATTATTTTGGCTGACATAACATTATTTGAGGCCCCTAAATCTATCATGTAGTTTCTTAGAATTTTCCCATTTATATCCACACTCAAGAAAAAGGGTTTTATGTTTTTGAGGAACATGTTAATATAATTACCTAAATACACTAGGGGAATTTGTGACACTATTCCCTCCACCTCCTTTTCTTTCTTTTTATCTTTCACTTCTTTACCACTTCCATGTTTAGCCTTATTACCAACAACATCTATGATTAAAGCTATTGCCTTCTCTTTGTGTTCATCTATTCTCATCATTTCTAGTAAAGGTATAGTTACTTTAACTTGAGAAAGAACATGAAACATATCCACAAGTGTATATTTAGGAAAATTAAACATCATGCCTTCGTTGTTTTCCTTTCTTTCTGGCCTATTACATTCTCCTAGATTCTTTTGCTTGTCATCCTCTATAGCAGGTTCAACTACCTTTGCAATCACCTTTTTCTTCACTACTGGTGCAATTACACCTTCTTGAAGCTTTGGGGTCTCATTTCTTTTTTCCCAAATCTTATCACTCTTAACTTCTTTGACTTTTATAGTATCCTTTTTTTTGTCAATCTTAACACCTTTGTTTTTATCTTTTTTCTCTTTGATAAATAAGCCAACATGTTTACCCTATTCACCACCAACAATTCTACTTCTCAATTGGAGTGAACCTCTCATTTGGTCAGCCATTTCTTTAGTCAACCTTGCAATTTCCCCTTTTGATGGTCTCCTTAAGGACACTGAATCTTCAGTCTTCTCCATATTGCAAGCATTATGATCAAAATCATCTTCCTCATCAGAAAAGACCTGTTGATGGTACATCTCATTTCTTTGTCTCTAATTATCCAGATTAGCTTCCTGTATTTCACCATTAGAGGAGCATTCTACTTCATCAATGTATGATCTAGCCATACAAACACTTACATCATCTTGCTCACACTCTGATGCCTGCTCATGGGCGTCCTCCTCAATTTCCTCAACAACAACCAATTGAGCAATCCCATAGTAATTTTGATCATGAGGATGTTGACATATTTCACACCATGGTTGGTATACTACCATATTCATTGAATTTTTTTGTAAGGGGTCTAGTGTATGCTAATCATTTTTAGGCTTCTGGCCAGGAAAGATTGGGTTTCCATCTTTCCAATTTGTATTGAAAGGAGAATTTTGCAATCTAGGCATCCTATCATTTTTATTATAGGGTTTCCTTTCATTTCCTACACCATTTTCTTGCTTGGAAACAATTTTCTTTGTCTTTCAGGGTATTGTAAACCTTTTCCCACTTTTCATCATCCTTAGGCTTTGCAACATGAACTTTTTCAATTTTATTCCTAGTATTTCTCAAAAGTGCGCGTTCTTCTCTCCTACCATATTTCCCAGAAGCTTTTCTATTACTTTCAATATTTATAGCCACTCTAAATGCATCCCTCATGGTTTGAGTGTCTTTATCTCTGAGAAGATATGCCATTTTAGCATCAAAAGCATTGAAGTATGTAGTTAAGCAAACATTTTCATCAAGCCTCAAAACCTGGAACAACTTATATATTCCCTTTTGAAATCTCAAATTTAACTCTATCACAGGCTCATTCAATGACTTCTTGATGTTATTAAATTCATTCAACATGAAACTAGCATTATTTTTATCACCATAATACTCAAAGTTATTAGATTTCCATAATCCATAAGAGTATGAATAGTTGTTTCTAGATTCAAAAAAGCTTACATAATCAAATCCAGAAACAACTATTCATACCATACTACTCTTTAAAACACTTTTCAAACTCATCCCATGACCCAATACTAGCATTAGGTAAACCTCTATACCAATCCCTTGCATCTTCTACTAGGGATTGTATAATCAATTTCATTACAACATCTTCATGTTCTACCTCATAATCATTTAACATGTCCATGAAAGCTTTCAAGTGTTCCTCTATTGTTACAACATTATTACTAGCAAACTTATGCATCTTTTCTCTCAAGTCAGCAGGGATAGGATTTGGATAACCAGGAATACCATCAAATAACAATGGCGAATATCTTTCCAACTATATAGGTCATTGTTGAAATAATCCCTCATTTCTCTGAGAGTCCACACCAGACCCTTTATCTTGTACTCTTAAGCCATCCTGATTTGGATTTGCAAACCTAGTAACATGAATCTTCAGGTCAAAACTATTTATAGTGGGTCCTAGATTAATTTTAAAACCACCCTTTAAGGCATCTTGGTGGTTTGACAAGGTTGCAGCTTGTATAACCTCATATGTAGTTTCCATCTTTAGGAAACTTATTTTCCTTTTCATTTATGCATTTGCAGCCTCAATCTCTATTCTTTCCAAATCTTCTACCAAAGCTTCTTTCTCCTTCTTAGCCTTTTCTAAAGCAGATTCTATTTGAAATGACACATGTGGTTTGGGATCTTGTTTAGTAGGATGGGGAGTCACCTTCTCATTTATTTTAATCCCCTCAACCTTTTGCTTTCCTTTGTCCAATGTCGGTTTAGGATTTGTATTACTTGGTTGAGACCTATCATGAGTCAAGGGCTTTGGGTCTGCAGGTTCAGGTTGGGAATCAATGTGGGCTACTGGGGTTTCCTTAGGCACATGCCTTACTTCCTTATTAGCAATCTTCTATAGAAATGAACCCTTAACATTTGGTTCAGGTTCATCTCA
>VDFB02193867.1:174936331-174953776 GCA_007258455.2 Sequoia sempervirens
AGAGGATAGAAGGTTTAAGTATTTATGGTTGAGGGTTTAGGGATGAGGGGGTAGGAGGGAGGGACTGAGAGAGAGAGAGTGAGGAGTGGGAGAGAGATAAAGGAAGGGAGGGCTAAGGGTAGAGGGTAGAGGGCATTTTAAGGTTTAAGGGTTAAGGGAGAGAGATATAGGAGGGAGGTTAAGGATATAGGGTGTGATGGTTTAAGGGTTTAGGGTTAAGGGGTGGAGGGAGAGAGATAGAGGGAGTGAGTGAGTGAGAGAAAGTCCTAAGAGAGGGAGAAGGGGTAGGAGGGAGATACTTGAGATAGAGTGAGTGAGTGAGTGAGTGAGTGAGAGAGAGAGAGACCTCAGAGAAGGAGTGGTGCTAGGAGGGAGAGACTTGAGAGAGAGAAAGAGATAAAGGAAGATAGGGTAAAGGGTAGAGGGTAGAGGGTTTAAGGGTTTAGGGTTTAGGGGAGAGGGGAGAGGGAAGAGAGATAGAGGGAGTGAGTGAGTGAGTGAGTGAGTGAGAGAGAGAGAGACCTGAGAGAGGGAGAGGGGGTAGGAAGGAGAGACTTGAGAGAGAGAGAGGGTAGAGGGTTTAAGGGTTAAGGGTTAATGGTTTAGGTTTCAGGGTTATGGGTAGTGATGGAACTTCAAATTTTTGTTCTCTGTGTTCTATTTTATCCTACCTTGTGTCTCTAGTAATCTATGGTGTTTGGGAAAAGCCTAACATTGGTGTTTTACCTTCATCTTCATGTAAGAACCTAGTGTTCATCTTACACCTTCGATGGGATCTATTTGGTTGTTACTTTTTGGGAAGGCTTTAAAATGACTTAAGCCTCATCGCTTTGTCTAGGCTGGGCCCCCTTTTGTTTTATTGTTTTATTTGCTTCGCCTGAGTTTATTTTTCCTAAGTATTTTGTTGGTCCAGTGTTCCCTCGTTAAAAAAACTTATGTCATTATTTTTTGTTGACCTAGTGATGTCCCCTTATTCGTTTAGGGGAGAGGGCCTAGTAGTCATGTAGGCTAACTTTCTTAGCATGTATTAATTGACTAGAATATCGTAGAACCTTCATTTTTTTTTTGAAATGTAGACTGGTCTCTTATTTATCTATAACTATGGTTTGGAGGTGCAACCCATCATGCAAATCACCACATCGGAAGATCTTTTGAGAAGTGTCTAAAATTTGACTTTTTAAAGGTTCAACAAAAACTTAATCATGGAACCCCCAATAGTTGAACCAAAAAAATATCATTTGTTGCTTGTATAATATGATAATTTTATTTAAATTAAAATTAATATACAAGCTAAGTTGACCAAATACTTATTGATAACCATAAATCTTTGATATCTCTACCTTTTATATTCAATACATATGGACTAATAGTTGAACACAAAAAATCTATTTGTTGTTATAAAAAAAACACATAATGATTTAAAATATAACTTATATTAAACAAAAATGGACCAATAGTTGAACACTAAAACTTTTTGAAAATCCTTCACATTTAATGGGAAAATACATGCTATTTATTGTGCCCACCTTTTATATTTTTGATAGGACAAACTATTAATATAAAATTATCCAATTCTTGTACATTTCTACCCCAATTGTTGTACACATAAGAACAATATTTTTTCACTATGATAACAATACTTGTTTCAATGAGTATCTTATTTTATTAAATGAGAATTTTATTTTTTAAATGTTATACTTATAGTGGAGAGTTGTGATATTTTATTTGAAACAAAAAAAAAATTATTTCACTTCTTCATGAATGTATTTTTTTTTTCATATAACATTTAGAAGTTCTCATGTGTTCAAGTATGGGTCCATTTTTTATCAACATTTGGTTTTTTCTTTATTTACATTTGGTCTATTTATTTACAAAATATAGTATAAATTTGTGGTAAGACTAGGTATTATCATCACAATTGAGTGTTCCCTCTCCCCTAATAAATGTTTTTATTTTGCAGAGGGACAAGTTCACATGCCCATAGATTAATTGTCATGTGATCTTAGCCATTCCCCGCCATCCCGCAATGACCCCACCTATTGATCATGATATCATGGGCGAGTAGCACGTGTACTGGCCCCTCTCCCCTAATAAATGTTTTTATTTTGTAGAGGGACAAGTTCGCATGCCCGTGGATCAATCATCGTGTGATCTCATCCATTCCTTGCCATCCCACGATGACCCCACCAGTTGATCACGATATCATGGGTGAGTGCCATGTGTACTGGGCCCTCTCTTGTAATAAATGTTTTTATTTTGTAGAGGGACAAGTTCACATGGTCATAGATCAATCATCATGTGATCTCATCCATTCCCTACCATCCTGCGATGACCCCACCAGTTGATCATGATATCATGGGTGAGTGCCATGTGTCTCATCCAGTGAAGCCAAAGGAATGATAAATACTTTGATGCATCTTTAATACATTATGCTACGGGTTACTAAAGCAGTTATAAGATGTATGTGTTTTAAATCAATGGAGATGTTATAATCTTGGTAGAAAGGTGCTTAATGGTTAATAACAAGGCTAGCGACTATGTTGAATGAACAAGATTGCCGATGGTTGAGATCCATGGTTTCCCGCCATCACGTGATAAAAAGTTGTGAGGTCTTTATTGATCGTGATATTACAAGAGAGCACCACGTGTCTCATCTAGTGAAGCTGAAGGAATGATAAATAATTTGATGCATCTTTAATACATTATGCCACAGGTTACTAAAGTAGTTATGGTCCATGGAAAATCTCAAGGACTCTTATCATATATCACACAATAAGAAAAATAGAGAAATTTAAAAATTAGCATTTGGAAAACACTTAAGAATCACAAGTAAGAGATGTTTGGAAACCCACATTAAATAGATTGATAGAAGACAAACAATGTTAGTAGATTGTAATGGAAAACCAAGAGAAATGAGCAGTGTGATACATATTGAAACAAGCAAGATTAATAGTTAAGTTCACAATTAGAGATTCTAGGTACACTATTTGGTAGTAAATACTGTAGGGAAAATGCAAAATTTAAAAAGATCTATTAGGAAAAAAATTAATAAATCAATATATACAATCTTAATCTTAAAATAATTAATAATATTTACAATTTGTTGACTAGATCTATTTATTGAAAATGGGAAATTTGTGTACTTACATGTATTGTTGTTAGTTTTGAACAAGGGTGAGCAACATTGGATCAAGTTGTAGGAGCATTCAAGAATTTGAAATAAGATTTTACAATACACTAATTTTCTTGAATGTTTATTGTATCTATGCATCATTGTAAATTAAATAATATAGGAATAGATTAAAAGAGCTTACCTCATTCTGTTATAAATAAATAGAGATAAAAAGGAACAAAACCACATTAAATAGAACTTTCAAATATGGAGAATAGAATAGGAAAAATACGACAATGAACAATATGGTATGGGGAACTGGAAAGAAGAATATCATGAAGAAAAGTTTTTTATGGGGAAGATCAAATAGTTGACAGAAAAAGAATATCATAAAACGCATTGATATAAGAGAAAAAGTGAAATTGGAAAAGAGCTATTAGGAAAACACTTAAGAATCATAGTTTCCTTGTCAATTCAAAATTTGAACTACATTATTCCCCACTAAATATTATAGACAAAATAGGGAAATTGTAAAACATGTATGGGGAATTGGAAAAAAGAATATCATGAAGAATAGTTTGTTGTGGGGGAGTTGAAAAAGATGAGGAAGAAATAATATAATGAAACATATTGATATAAGGCACTGTTATCCCATATAATTAGCAAGCTTGATCCCTTACAGAAATAGAGTCAGTTAGTTTGTTCAAGGGACCTTCAAGCAGATCAGGAAAAAAAGAATATCATGAAACATATTAATACAAAATTCTAGCTATGTTCTTTGTTAATAAATATTAAAGACAAATAGAGAAATTGTATAAGATGTGTTAGAATAATAATTATTTCCTACAAGTCATTTTACATAGGTATTTTGCATAAATGATTTTTCTATAGTATTTAATGCCAAGCAATGTAGCTCGGATTTACAAAAAAGCCTATGGAACTATACACATTTTCTAGAGATTGTTGCATCATATAATTGTTGTCATAGCCTAAAGTTAATAGTTATCACAATAAAGAACGAGGTTTAAATAATTGTTTTTCCAAGATGAAAAGATATGTACATATAAGTGCACAGAGGGAAAAATAGTTTGGTGGGTTGGGAATCTGTGAGTTGTATAGTTATAAACATGTATATATATAAACATATATACATATCTATATATATATGTATCTATATGTAAATATATATAAATATATATGCTAGTGTTGGTTTGATAGTAGACTATTCTAAAAATCGTCAAGTTCAAGTTTGTGGTTGGTTAAATATGGGGACATTCTAAAAATCAACAGCTTCAAGTCCATTCTATAACAGATTGAAGGGTTTGAAAACTGTTGTTCTCTATAATCTGTAATTCATTTTACATGGGTGTTTTGCATAAATGGTTTATTTTTATATTTATGTTAAAAATGTTGTTGTATAGAAATTTTAAGTCATTTTACATGGGTGTTTGGTGTTATGGTTTCATATATGGATGGAGAAATAATAGTTAAATCTCCTTTCTTCTATCAAAAAAATATGGTCAGGGTGATGAGGGCGCAGCCTGAGACTTAGAAAATAACCCACAGACAAGAGAATAATTTTATTATTTAGAAAATGGAGCTTCTTACATGCAGAGGATCTCAAATCCTCAAGTTCTACAACACATGCAAGTTACAGAAAGCTACAAAATATCCCTTTCACAATATGTGAGCTTGTCCCCAAAAAGTTACCCAAAAATTAGAAACCTACCCATAAATAGAACTCCTCATTAGTTTGAAGCCAAAACAACATTCAAATTTGAGTTTAGGTGGTTTGGCACTGAAAATTTACAACATGAAGTTCAAATTTCAAAAGAGCATTTGCAACTGAATCTTCTAGAAAGTGCACCAAATTCTTGGGGCCATAACTTTTGATCCGGGACTCCAATTCACGAACCGTTTGAACCATTGGAAAGGTCTCAAAGTCAATAACATGCTTGAAATTTTCTACACCAATTTTGGAAAGTTTTAGGGAAGATCTAGGAGCTATAAGTGCCTCAAATCTAACTTGAAAGATTTTCAGGTGCAAATCTGGGAAACTAAAACTGAAATATCTTTCAACCCATGAACTAAAAATAAAAACCATAAATTGGGAATTTCATTATGACAAAAAGGGTACCAAAAAATGTAAAAAACATCTAAAAACTAAGAAACTTGAAATTTAACTATTTTTGGGTGATGCAAAATTGCCCTTACACCACTGGATGCTCCTGCATCAGACACCCAGGGTAATTTAAGAAGTGATCCTGTCACGTATCAGATGGTTGAGGAAAACCCAACTAGTCAACCACTGCCTTAGATAACTAGGATGAATCTTCCATAGGCCTTCCTCTCCATTTAACCAAATATTCTTCATACTGCCTATTTCTGGTACTCCTTCCCACATGACTATCCAAGATTGCTTCAATCTCCTCCCTTTCTAAAGTAGGTGTTAGAATGCCATACTACCCTATTGTTGGTGCTTCCTCCTTTCCACCTTCATGATACTCTATCAAATCTGAAATGTTGAACACAGGGGAAATGTTGATTCCATTAGGCAACTCTACCTCATATGCATTCCCTAAATCATGCTTCTTCAAAATCTTATAGGGACCAAATTTCTTCATCTTCAATTTGTTATATGTTCCTACTAGAAACCTTTCTTTCCTCAAGTGGACCATCACTTCATCACCAATATGAAACTCCTTATACCTCCTCTTCTGATCTGCCTTAGCCTTATACTGCATATTCATCTTGTTAATATCTTCTCTTACCTTCTCATGTATATCCTTGATGTGTTCTACAAAATCTTCAGCTTCAACACTTATTTTCTTCTCTTGGTCCATCTTCCTCAATTTTGGAGTTGTTTTGGGGCTACCTCCATACACAATCTGGAATGGTGATCTACCAGTGCTTCTGTTGATAGAATTGTTGTATTAAAATTCTACCTAGGGTAAGATCAAGTCCCATTCCTTGGGTTTATCTCCTACCAAACATCTCAGTAGGTTACCCAGACTCTTGTTAACAACCTCTATCTTCCCATCTATTTGTGGATGGTGTGCAAAACTGAACTTCAACTTTGTCTTCAGCTTCTTCCACAAGGTCCTCCAAAAGTACCCCACAAATTTGGTGTCACGATTTGAAACAATACTCTTTTGCAGACCATGTAGCCTCACCACCTCTTTAAAGAACAAGTCAGCAATGTGGACTACATCATGGGTCTTCTGACATGGAATGAAATGTGCCATCTTTGAAAACCTATCAACTACCACAAATACTGAATCATTCCCTCTTTGCTTCCTTGGAAAACCAAGAACAAAATTCATACTTATATCCTCCCAAGGCCTCTTTGGTATAGGTAAGGGCTGATATAAGCCTATATTTTGGCTCACTCCTTTAGCCATCTGACATACCCTACAACTTTGTACAAACTTCTTCACATCTTGTGACAACTGAGGCCAATAATAATGCTCACTGATAATGGCAATGGTCTTATCCCGACCAAAATGTTCTGCCATTCCTCCACAATGCTTCTCCTTTATCAGGTTCTCCCTCATGGAACTCCTTAGGATACACAATTCACTTCCCTTAAATAACATGCCATCCTAGATTATGAAATCTAGCCACCTTGTCCTGCCAACTATAACAGGTTCATTGCAAGCTTTCCAAGCCTCTGCAAAATCAGGATCTTCAACATACATTGTCTTGAGTTCATTGAACCCAACCACTTCAATCTACAACTTTGTCATCAATGTATGCCTCCTACTTAAGCCATCTACAACCCTATTTGACTTCCCACTCCTATGTTTCAAAACAAAGGTATAACTCTGCAAAAACTCTACCCATTTCATATGCCTGTGATTTAACTTTCCCTGACTATTTAGGTACTGCAAGGTATGATGATCAGTATATAGAAAAAATCCCTTCGGAAATAAATAATGTCTCCATTTCTTTAATGCTTGAACTATCGCATAAAATTCTTGACCATATACAAAATAATTTCTATTGGCATCATTTAACTTTTCACTAAAATAGGCAATGGACTTACCTTCTTGGCTCAACACTGCTCCAATGGCACAACCACTGGCATCACAATCCACCTGAAACACCTTGTTGAAATCTGGGAGGGCTAGAATAGGTTGCTCTGTCACCTTCTGCTTCAATAGTTCAAAAAATTTTGTCCCTCCAGTGCTCCACTTCAATTCTTTTTTATCCCCTCTCATTGTTTCAATCAGGGGTCCACAAATACTACTGAAGTTTCTAATGAAGTTTCTATAAAAACTAGCCAAACCATGGAAAGATCTCACCTCGGTAGCAGTTCTTGGGGTAGGCCATTCCAGAATAGCCTTCACCTTCTCTAGGTCCATCTTGAGACCTTCTGCTGAGACAAAAAACCCCAAGTACACTAACTCCCTCTTCACACAACTGCACTTCTTCAGATTAATCAACAGTTTCTCTTCTCTTAACTTCTTAAAGACTCTCTGAATATGCATCAGATGCTCAACCAACGTCTTACTGAAAATCAAAATATCATCTAAATACACAATAAAAAAACTTCCCAGAAATTATTTTAGTACCTCGTACATGAGCCGCATGAATGTGCTTGGTGCATTGGTTAGCCCAAAAGGCATGACTAACCACTTGTACAAGCCCTCTTTGGTCTTAAAGGCAGTCTTCCATTCATCTCCCTCTCGAATCCGAATCTAGTGATATCCACTCTTCAGGTCAATCTTTGTGGTACTGAGCTCCACTCAAATAGTTCATCGGTCATCCATCCTTTCAGTAGGGGAAATTTGTACTTGATTGTTATCTTGTTTATGGCTCTTGAATCTGTACATCCTCCACTCCCCATCCTTATTTGGTGCTAGTACTGCGGGTACTGCACATGGACTCAAACTCTCTCGTATCAAACCCTTTCTCAACAACTCTTGAACTTGTCTGTTCAACTCCTCATTTTCTGCTGGAGTCATTCTATGAGCTGCCTTATTTGGCAAACTGGCTCTAGGAATCAAGTCAATCTGATGACTAGTCTTCCTTATTGGTGGTAAACCCTCAGGTACATTATTAGAAATAATATCCTGAAATTCATCTAACATCCCAAAAACTTCTTCTGGAACCTTCTCACTATCCTCCTTACTCACTCTAGGAATCAATGCATAACACACATGCTTATGCTTCATACCTTCTAAAAAAATTCTTCCATCTACATAACAAATTCTAGCACTATTGCATACCTTTTCTTCGGTCACCTTCAGGGGTTTCCACTTGTGACGAACCCCATCCTTTGTCAAGGAATAAGTGTTTGCATGGCCATCATGTATAGCTCACCTATCAAACTGCCACGGCCTCCCCAACAATATGTGACATGCATCCATGGGGATGATATCACAGAGTACTTCATCATGGTAGCTCCCGATCTTGAACTTTACTAGGCACTGCTCATTGACCAAAACTTTATGGTCTTTCTGCAACCAGGCAATCCGATACAGATGCGGGTGCCTTTCCCTCTTTAGCTTCAACTTTGTGACCATCTCCTCTGACACCAGATTATCAGTGCTCCCACCGTCAATAATGACATCACAACATTTTCCTTCACACTTGCACCTTGTGTGAAATAGATTCTTCCTTATTCTGGTTCCTTTTCCTCAGTCACTAGGGCTCTCCTAATCACTAGGGTTTCTCCCCTTTCAGCATCATCTAAATGTTCAGATTGGGCCTCCTCATCTTCATGCGCAACCCTTCCACAACCTTCTGGCCTTTTGTTTGCCCTTCCTTAGTGTTGTGGACATTCATAGGCTTGATGCCCTTCTTCACCACACTGGAAACACGTTCCTCTAAAACCACCTCTTCTAGATCCTTGTCCATATCTCCCTCATCGTCTACCTCTTTGATCACCACTGTTTTGATCACGAGGGTGGTGGAAGTTGTCATTCCTTTGGCTTTGGCTGGTACCCACATCTTCACTTTTCTTTTCATCATCATTTATGCTTCTTGAAAGTCTTCCATTGCCCCTTCCGCTTTGACCTCCTCATCCTTTTTGCTTGCCATCAAATCTTTTGTTTAGCTTCTCTTCCACCTTCAGAGCAAACTGATACACATCCTCAATGGTGGTCATTCTGACTAGTCTTAACTCCTAAATTCTTGATCATAACCCATTAAGATATCGGGCCACCTTCTCCTTATTGGCCTCTGTGTGACCTGTTCTGATGATTATCTTATAAAAATATTTAGTATATTCTTTCACAGATCTGCTTCTTTGCTTCAACAGATCTAACTCGTAGTCCACTAGTTTGAACTACTTCTTTAGTTTCTCTAGCATGCGATCCCATCTAGTGATATTGCCTTTTCCTCTTCGATTTCTTTCCAATTGGACCTTTTTCCACCAAATACTGGCATGGCCCTTCAGGTTCATTTTCACAAACTTAACTTGATCTGGGTCCTCTATTTCCTCATACTCAAAATATTCTTCTAGTTCGTTGATCCAGTCGATCAACTCTTCTGGGTTCAGACTTCTGGAATAACTGGGGACTTCTACTCTAGGTCTTTTCCCGATCTTCGAAATGGCCCTTATTAGCCACATTTGGTCTTGACCAATTGCTTCTTCTTCCTCTTCTACATCTGAACCTTCTTCCTCTCCTTCATCCCCACTTTCCTCCCTCAAGTTTAACCCTCTTCTCAACTACTCTTGAAATGCATCAATCTGTCTCTAGAGGACTGCCAGTGCATCTCTTCCACCAACATTTCTGCCGCCTCAACCACCTCTAGCACCACCACGCCTACCAGGCATCACTCTTGGAGGCATCTTTCTTGACCTCGACCGACAACCACAGTCCTAGTGAGAACTACCTTAGGATCGGCGATCTGTCCACATGCTCAAGAAAAACCCGCTCTGATACCACTTGATGAGGGTGCAGCCTGAGACTTAAAAAATAACACACAGACAAGAGAATAATTTTATTATTTAGAAAATGGAGCTTCTTACATGTAGAGGATCTCAAATCTCCAAGTTCTACAACACATGCAAGTTACAGAAAGCTACAGAATAACCCTTTTACGATATGCAAGCTTGTCCCCAAAAAGTTACCCAAAAATTAGAAACTCGCCCATAAATAGAGCTTCTCATTAGTTTGGAGCAAAAACAACATTCAAATTTGAGTTTAGGCAGTTTGGTGCTGACAATTTACAACATGAAGTTCAAATTTCAAAAGAGCATTTGCAATTGTATCTTCTAGAAAGTGTGCCAACTTCCCGGGGCCATTACTTTTGATCTGAGACTCCGATTTACGAACCGTTTGAACCGTTGGAAAGGTCTCGAAGTCAATAATGTGCTCAAAATTTTCTATGCCAATTTTGGTAAGTTTTGGGGCCGATTCAAGAGCTCTAAGTGCCTCAAATCTAACTTAGAAGATTTTTAGGTGCAAATCTGGGAAACTAAAACTGGAATATATTTCAACCCAGGAACCAAAAATAAAAACTGTAGATTGGGAATTTCATTATGACGAAAAGGGTATCCAAAAATGTAAAAACATCTAAAAACAAAGAAACTTGAAATTTAACTATTTTTGGGTGATGCAAGATTGCCCTTACACCACTGGATGCTCCTACATCACAAGGTTAGCAAGGGAAACTATAGCCCAAAATGTGGTAGAAAATATATTCGTTAGTTTGCATTATCAAAAGAGCCATTGTGGTGCTGGTTTGATACCAAACTATTGTAAAAATTGTGCCTTGATCTCTATTTCAAATTTTTCATAATAAATTATTCTTCATGATATTCTCTTCCCTAGTTCCCCATAGTAGACTCTTCATGAGGGGAATGGGTGGCAATAATTTGTGCAAAATGGGTATAATGCCATAGAGTTAATTGGGAATTTGAGCTACATCACTTGGTAGTAAATATTATAGACAAATAAAGGAGACTTGCCCTAGTTTTTTTATGACAATGTGGAGATTGCCTCTTGAAAAAAGTATGTTGTTAAATGTGCCTCATTGGTTGATAAGAGTTGCAAAAAAATTATGAATTTAGAATTGACAACTGAATTGTTACATAGATTGGTTATTTTGTATCAATATGTTTCATGATATTATTTTTGCCTCATCTATTCAAAATGCCCTACAATAAATTATTCTATTATTCTTGTAAGAAAGAATGTTACCAATTTTTTAATTTCTGAAATTTTTATCATGGTTATTTTGTTTGGATGGAACATATTACATTCCTTGTATCAATATGTTTCATGATACTTTCTTTTCTCATCTATTTCAAGTTCACAATAATAAATTGTTCTTCATGATATTTCTTTTTTTAGTTTCCTATAAAAAACTATTCATTATCATAGTTTCCTTATTCCATGCTCCATATTGTAAAGTTGATTTATGATCACCTATTATGTTGTTGTGATTCATAAGTACTTCCCTAATAGTTCTTTTAGAATTTACCTATTTGTCTATAGTGTTTAGTGCCAAATAGTGTAGCTTGAATTTAGAATTGACAAGCCAACTCTTAGGAAGATTGTTCATCTTATATAAATTAGGAAAAAAAAAAGAGCCATAGGTAAATAATAGATTATATGAAAACATACATAGACCAAAGAAATTGAAAGGAGGCCAAAGGTTTCTATCCATTTTATATTTACATGTGATTGTTAATTGTTATTTGAATACATCTTACAATTGTTACTAATGCTGCTTTCCTTGTAAGAATCTATTCCGTCATATAGTAATGGAAGGAAGCATTAACCCTGCTATGAGAAAACACTTACCATGCTCTTTCCACACACAAAGGAAACCAGGTCAAGAATGGTGAACCCTTCTTTCCAATTTCACTTTTTGTCTATAATATTTAGTACCAAATAAGTGTTATGCAAACACCTCTTATACAATTAGTTTATTTTTCATCAATATATATATATGCACATATGTATCTGTCTATTTTTCCAACCATTTATTTTCACATATAGCTCATATTGTATATATATATGTATATGTATATGTATGTATACATGTGTATATATATATGTGTGTGTGTGTATGTATATATATAGAGAGAGGAATATATATATATATATATAGACACACACATATACACATACACACACACACACAGATATATATACACACACATATACATTCAGTATTGATGGTTTGAAACAAGGAATAATTGTTTTGAATCAAGTTCTATGACCATGGAAGAAGAATTTCAAATAGATAGTTTACAATAGACTAATTTTGTTGAATGTCCATTGTATCTATGTATGTTTTAAATATGGAATATTTTTAGTACATGCCATTATGGTACAGAATTGTTGATAAGGGATCTATTCAGAAAGTTGAAAAGATAGTTGTTGGAATAATATGAAATACAATCAATAGAGTAGAGTGTGGTTTTCATAGGCTATCATATTAAATAATTTGTGTGTCCATGTATATAACCAACAAGAAATATATGGTGTTGGAAAGAAAAAGGTCTAAATGCACAAGCGGTCTCCTCCCAACTATATTTGCATCATGAAGCCTCACACGCTCTAGTCAAACCCTTGAGCAAGAAAGCACACTTACTATAAATATTATTTGTAGAAAGGGAAATGGTATTGAATTTATTGAAACATAGAGAGGTACACACACACACATATATTCAAATACCCATTTGATGTTTAAAAATATAGATACAGGTAGAAATGTATATCCATATATGTAGACCAAGAATAGTGTGGCCGATGTAGCTAGTTGCATTGATATGCAGAAGCAAAAGGCAAGTGTTTTCTCATGTGAGAAATTTTGATTACACAAACCACCTCTTAAAGAGACTACTTATCTTGTATCAATATGTTTCATGCGGGTTTCAATCATCTATCATTTATTCCTAATTCATAAAGTGTTTTCCTAATATTTCTATTACAATTTCTCTATATCATGAAACATAGTGATAGAAGAGAAGCAATCTATGGAACAGTTGGGTTGTCAATTCAAAATTCAAGCTACATTATTTGGCACTAAATATTATAGAAAAATAGAATTGTAAAGGAGTTTTTTGTGCATTTTATATCCTTTTTTTTTTTGCTTGGCATCACAATGGTGCTTGTTTGATAGCATAATATTGTAAAAGTCACCTCTATTTTATAGCAGATTGGAGGGTTTTCAAAATATTGTGCTCCACAATCTGATGGAGTTGGTGTCCTCAATATTTGGAAGCTAAAATGTAAGTGTTTTCTTGTGGGAGTGTCAATGCATTTTCTCATTATTGTACAATGGAGGCAAGGGTAGTAAATGTGGGAAGACAAAGTAAATGCTATATTGAGTGTTACATTGTGGGAAAGTATACTTTGATCAAGTTGTATTATAAAAACAACCATTGTGGTGTTGGTTATATATATATATAGATATATATATGCATTAGTACTATATGCATTTTTTACATCAGAAGCTCTGTATAAGAAACTCTCCATATCTATGGTTTGCAGCTTGTACTCTCCATATGTTAAACTTTGATATAAAATCTATTATAGATGATTTTCCATTTGAGAGACTCTAAAAAAATTGTTAGAAAAACACTTTAGAATCACAAGTAAATGATAGATGGTCAAAAATCCCACATCAAATAGAACTTTAAGAGAAGTAGGAAAACATACAGAGGCCAAAGAAATTAGGAAAAGGAAAATGGTTCTTGTTAATATCCCATTTATAGATTTGAGTTTGAAAAATATTCCTACTTACCAAAAATTCTATCACCATCTAGAAAAGGTGCAACAGGAAATTCTATGTAATAGTTGGCTTGTCAATTCAAAATTGAAGCTACATTATTTTTCTTTAAATATTGTAGAAAAAATAGCGAAACTATAAAACAACTATTAGGGAAAACACTTCAGAATCATAGGAAGTGTCGGAGATGTCCTGAGCGATGGATATATATATATATATGTAATATGAATGTAATATGAATATATATACATGTGTACATGTATACATATATATGCATAAATATATGTATCTATGTTATACTAATGGATATGTTACAATTTCCCCATTTCTCTACAATATTGAATGCTAGATAATGCACCTATTGGTATACAATTACTCTATTTGTTAGTAAACTAAAAGCAATGTGGGCACCATATTAAAATCAAAATCATGGCAGCTCAATGAATGTGCATATATATATAAACATGGGAATAAATTACATTCATATTTGTTAAACAAAAATATTAGATAAGATGAAACCATACCTTGTGGGTGCAACTAGATGTAGTATGAATAGAAAAAATAAGACCAACTCTCCACCTTGCCATATCAGGCCATCTAGGCTCATGGGTTGTCACCAAACCCCCGAGCAAGAGCATATAACCTAAGAGTTTTCTTTAGTTGAAAGCAGTGTTATTAGTTTTTAGAAATATACATAGTTGTATTATTTATGAAAAACAACTTGACATGTAGTCATGAAATAAGAGACAACACCATATTAAAAGAAAAAGCATGGGAAATCAATGAAAGTTTAAATATATATATGTAAACATAGGAATAAATTATGTTCATATTTACAAAATAGAAGTCATAGATAAGATGCAGGCATACCTATTGTGTGTAGCTAGATGTTGTATGAATAGAAGAAAAGAATGCCTACTCTCTGCCCTGCCATATTGGGTGATGCAAGCTCATGGCCTATAACCATATGCCTAAGCAAGAACATACACTTCCCACCACTATGATCAATGGTGAAGCCAATGTTTGGGTACATAAGTTTTTTGTTTTTTGATATTTGATTGTGTTTGATATTTTTCATCCAAAATTATAAACACAATCGAATATCTAGAAATAAAAAGTCTTAAGCATTATAGATTGTGGAAATCTCATAGCATTAACTTGATAATTTTCTTTAGTTGAAATTGGTGCTATACATTTTTAAAAATATATATAGTTGTACCATTTATGACAAAGAATTTGACATGTAGTCATGAAATAAGAGATGGAATAGAGGATATATAGCCTTACCTTCTATATAAATAGAACATAGTTGCAGCTTGTACACCATGTGAAAGATGTGAAGAAAAAGCTATTTAGTATTATGGAGATGTGCAGTTATAGTTCAAAATGTTTGCAATCTAAAATGGTTTCAATTAGATATAGTTAGTTAGAGGGAAAATTTGAAGTTTAGTGCGGTGAACATGTGTAATTGGTAGACAATATCTAAATTAGGAAATATAAATAGTTGTATAGCTTATAACAAATAATATGTAATGCATCTACAGTAGAAGAGATCATCTAAACAAGATGTAGGTATATGCCATGCAGAGACTAGGACAAGCTTAATGAATGTACATATATATATATATATATATATATGTATGTATGTATATATACGCCATGCTAAGAGTAGGACAAGCTTAATGAATGTACAAATATATATATATATATAGGAATAAGTTATGTTCATATTTTCAAAATAGAAGCCTTAGCATCCCATAGTGAAAATTAAATATCCAACACACAATAAATAGAACTTACAAACATGTAGAATAGAAAAGGTGAACTACAATAATGACAATTTTGTTATGAGGAAGTGGATATTGATACAACAAATGCAATCTATGTAATAGTTATGTTTTCAATTCAAAATTCAAGCTAGATTATTTTCCATTGAATATTTTAGACAAAAATGAGAAGTTATAAAAGAACTATTGTTTTCAAGTTTCAAAATTCTAGAATTTTGTGGATTGGTATAAAGTACAAACATGGAATTCACCTATAACATTGCATTGCTTTCAAATTTTTTTATGTGATGTCTTCTATCAATATGTTTCATGTTATTGTTTTTTCCTCATTTGTTTCAAGTTCATGGTAAAAAACTATTCTTCATGATATTGTTCTTTTTAGTTCCCCATAACAAACTATTCACAATTGTAGTTTGCCTCTCCTATACTCCATATTTTAAAGCCGTATTTAATCTATTTTTTTGTGTATAATATTTAGTAGTAAATTAGTCTTATTCTAATACCTTTTATACAATTCTCTATTTTTCTTCAATATTTACCACCAAAGGACATAGCTTGAATCTTGTATCAATATGTTTCAAATTTTGTTAGTTGTGTATAAGTTTAAAGAGATGGGCAAGGTTTTATTTACATGAAAACATTTAGAATCACATCATATAATTGTTTTCATAACCTAAAGAAAATAGGTATCATCATAGAGAAAAAGGTTTAAATAGTTCAATTACAAAGTTGAAAAGACAGCTCTATAAGCATGGAGAAATGTAGTCAACATAATACAATATGTTGTTGATATGTAGGAGTGAACATATGCTAGTGATAGGGAAAACCACAAAACTCATTCTCATTCTCCTCCTTGCCATATTGACATCATGAAGCCTCATGGGCTATAGTTAAAACTCCAAGCAATAAAAGTATGCAAGGCCCATCAAAAATTCAATGGAGCTAGATCATATATCACATAATGGTGAAACAAGGGAAATTTTGCCATTTCCATATATGATATCTTATATTGAACTATTTTTTCCCATGTAACAACTAAAAAAAGATGGATATATTGTTAAAGAGTTTCCTAAAATAGATGTATATGTAACATGTAATTGACATGATAACCATGTGGGAAATTTGACATATGCGCACCAAAGAACTCCTGGGTTTCAGAACATGTAGTTGGAAATGTTTGAAATCCATGGAAAACAACATAACTGATGATTTCTTGGAAAATTCCCTCAATTTTAAAGTCATCACAAATACCACAAGTTTTCTAACATTTGCCCACACGTATGTAGGCCAAAATAGCTTGTTTTTTATTTCATCCCCATTATTTTAAGTGAAATATCTACTTCACAAATATTTATCCAATGCACTACATATCCCATGACTACAATTATGCATATTTCCACCTGCAAAAGTAACATGCTCATCAAAAAAGAGTAATTAAAATTGGAGTTAAATATTTTTCTTTTGTAAAAAAAATTGGTTAGGGTTAGTAATTTTTGGCTATTCAGTGTTATTCTAATAGCTCTTTTATAGTTTCTTTATTTGTCTATAATATTTACTTTGAGTTGATGTAGTTCAAATTTTCAATGAAATGTGTGGGGTTATACTCATTTTGCATAGATTATTGCTACCTATTACCAATTGAAAAGTTGGGAAGAACACATAAGAATATGTTGAAGTAAATCATCAAGGACAAATAAGGAAACCTAGGGTATATAGGCATGAAAAAATGGAAAATGCAACATAGATGTAGAATTTTAAACTTATTATTCAAATGTAACACATTTTTTTTGAGATTTTTTCTCCACTATGTGAATACATAGTCTAATACACTGGGATGTCCAAAACATGTTA
>VDFB02193867.1:174953876-174995679 GCA_007258455.2 Sequoia sempervirens
TTTGTGAATCTAAGTCTTCCAAAGTTGTAATTGTGAAAGGGTTGTGGTAACTATAGTTTACCCTTTGAGTTTTTGGGTAGTGCACATGTTGGGTTTTAGTATTGGACATCTGTAGGGATGTGTTACCTTTTGAGGTGTATTGGTTATTGTTGTTTTGATTTAGTGCATTGTCTACCCTTGGAATGAAGTTTGAGTTATGTATTGTTGATAGGGGAGTGGCTTTCACTGAAGGCCGAGACACAAAGTGGTCCTAGGACAACTCGTGTGAGAGTTAGTATAAACAAGTGGGAATTAAATAATCTATTAGCTTAACACATATAACAAGATATTTAGCCTCACTCATTGGCTCAAGGGCTTGTATGAGACTTGAAATGAGTTGAGAAGGCCTGGAATGACTAGATCATTATCTTGTCTTTTTGAAAGATAATCAATTCCACACTAGTGTGCATGTGGGGTCAGAATTGTGAGAGGTTGCCAGGATATCCCTAGAGGGGGGTTGGAACCTAGGAAGATCTCCTTTGGACAACCAATGCAACCTTTGTGATGACACTCCTCCTATGCCAACAGTCACATTATCTGTATTGTGTTTATTATTGATTCAGTGATTCTAGAAGCTATGTGACCATTGTACTTGTTACTTGTATTGTGAGTATTTTGTATGTTTCCTGTGTCTAGACGTAGTAGGTTGTCTTGGTTACCTGTTACTATCTCCTAGCATAGGGGTTGGGCCTACGGGAACTAGATGGTTGGGTGGTGTGCATCTTACACTTTTGAGTTTCTCTTCATGTTTGTGATGGTGGGATCTTCTTATTCAAGGAGTTTTTGTGGTTCTCTGGAGTTGTTCTTCTCTTTTTTCATTGTAAATATAGATCTATATGTATAATTGTAATACCTCATTTGTATCAAGGTGAACCTTTGTAATGTAATTGTAAAAATATTATGATCTATTTATTATTGGATATAATGGTGTTGTATCTATGGAAATATGTTTAATACATTTCTATGTGTTAGATTTATCTTGAAATGGTTTAATGTGTTATTGTAAGTTGTATCTTGAGTTTAATATTCATATGCTATGGTTGGTTAAATTTTATAAGTAATAGGGTATGTGCGGGATCATAATGGGCGAGAAAGTGGCAATATAATGGGTATTTGTAGGGTATGTGGCTGACGACTTTTTTTTACCCAAAATTAATGAAATGAAAAGATTTTTTAAAGGATATTCTCAGATTTCAACCAATATAAATTATGCTTTACTTTGAATTTAATAAATAATAATTATTCATTTTCTATTTGAATTACGAATAAAGTCGTAATTGATAGGCTGATTGAAAAAAATATATAGCTTCTAAACAATATCAAGCATTTTTGAATCAAACATGCCACAGCATTCTATGCCTTCAGATACTATAGGATTATAAAAAAGAAAAAACTGAATTCCAAGGAATTTTGACTGCCATGTGGTTAGACATATGTTTTTTATATTTTAAAAGTTGTAATTAAAAATCATAACTAATTATTTTATTTCCAAAAATTACAAAAAAATATGCATCACATTGGGACAAGAGTACTCTACTTATATCTAAAATCTTATAAAAAAATTATTATCATTTTATTATGGTTAGGGTGGTCAGACAGACACCTAGTTCTTATTTTTTCCCTGAAATTTAAGTACTACTACATTGAAATTTCAAATTTTCACCAAATAGATTTCGTTTTCTGAAAAATAAACCTAGTAGTTTAGAAACTACATTCAATTTGCTACAAATTCTATTCTTACATATTTTTGAAATAATATAGATAACTTATTCAAATTTTTACGTCAAGTTTCCTAACTCTGATTTTTCTAAATTTTTTGCCACTTAAGGGCCTATTTTTTTCATGATGATCCTACAAATACCCAATAGTGTTCACATGTAGATGCATTGCATAGCCTACAGGATGTATATGGTTAGAGTAAGATACTTTACTCATCTTGTTTTAACTTTTAAGAAAGAAAATATAGTTGTACTTCTGTAGTGTGCATCATCCTCTAGGTTGCGGGACGGGGTTTTAAAGACTAATTATAAAAAAAACAACTGTATATATATATATATATATATATATTATATACATGTATATAAAACCAAAGATTCATTTGTTCCATAGCAAATAAAATGTTTTCTTTCATATCAAATCATAGACAAATTGGACATTTTCAGAAGATGAACTTTTCTACAATAGAAGTATACACAAATTGGACATTTTCAACAAATTTGATAGCCTATCCCTCTATTTGTTTGCAACTCAAACAATTTCAATTTTCAAAAGAATTTTTCTTTCTCAGAAAGTCTATTTATTTATTTAATTCAATTCTCTTTTGAAAGTGAAAGCTAGAGAAATGATAAAATAGAACCTAGAGTCCTACGTTGTTGAAAACTTGATGAAGCTTCACTTGATGCAGATAGCCCTTCGAATAACCTTCGCTCCTTCCTTTAGAACTTCTCCAATTTTCCTTGATAGATTCTCTAAACTAACTTAATCCATAATAACCTCTCTTTTCGAACAATGAAAATTAAAATAATTTACTACAGAAGAAGCACAAGGGAAAATCCTATTTCCAACAACTCCATAATTTATGTAACTTCTGTAATTTTCCTCGTGAATGAAAAGTCTCTCAAATTTGCAATTAAATAAAAGATATTACTCTTCTTTTTGAAAGCTTCTAAAAATCCAATATAAAAGAAAATTTCTAATTTAAATCTAGCTTTTCCATCGAACACTTAACTCTCATTTGTCATTTTATCTTTTTTGTTCTTTTATTGTTTTTTTCCCCATTTATCAATACTTTTTGTTTTAATTATGATTTGCAAGCTTTACTTGTAATGCACACAATTTAATTTAATTAATTAATTTATTTCATAATTATCCTCAACAAACTTATCTCATTAAATTAACAAAATACTTAATTTAAATATTTAATTAATACTTAAATAAAACACATGAATTTTAAAATAAAACTTTTATATTTTAAATAAAAATTTATTCCAACACTCTTACAAACATTCATTAAAATAATTGATTAAATAATTCACCATGTACAAAACTCCAACGTAAAATAAATACAAAAAAGACACACAAACCACAATAATAAATTACAGAAATGACAAACAAAAAGACACACAATACCATTCAATGAAGACGGTTCGACTACATGGGACGGGGTGGGTGACTTGTCATCTTTCTTTCAACATCATATCATTGGGTAAATTTGATGCTCGTCATGTCCTGCCAAAGCAGGTGGAATCGAGACTCTGTACCTACAAACCCTACTTCCAAAAAAGATAATGTACATGTACATATATATAAAATCAAATCATTTCATTGTGAGAAGGAATTGCAGTGTAGCAGGGCACTTGCGAATGAGTGGTGCTACACTGCCCTCTCACCAACTATTCTATCAATTACAATATCAATTATGAAATAGCATTTCTAAACTAACTAATCATATCAAAACCTAATTTACTAAATCAAGTTGCATCATAATATATTACTGAAATCAACTAACATCACCAAACCATAATGTCATATCAAAGAACCATGTCCAATAATGAAATAGCATTATCACCAAATAGACTAATTATCCCAACCAAACAATAAATAGTACTATCACTGTATCAAACCAAAGCATAGAAAAACAGTGAGTCCAAATAGCAGACTTGAGGGGTATTACATCTTCCTCACCATGAATCCGACTTACTCCTTGAAGCCTGTAAACAAGTAAGGGTAGGATTCCCTAATACGGGAGGCATCCTCCCATGTTGCTAAAGTCTCATCATTACGGTCCCACTGGACCTACACCTGCTTAATATTCCTACCTCTAAGAATGAGTCTCCTGTGTTGAACCATGGCCATAGGCTCTAGATCTAGCTTCTCGTCCTCGACCTATAGAGCATTCCAATCAAGTATGTGAGTAACATCAGGAAAATATGGTCTAAGGACTGAAACATGAAAAATATCATGAATCCGCAACAGACTAGGTGGCAAGGCCAAGTGGTAGGCAACAGGACCAAAACATTCTAACACTTTGAATGGTCCCACAAAATGGAGCACAAGCTTAGAACCCTTTCCATAACGAATAGGGATCTTCTGAGGATGAACTCAAAGAAACACTGAATCTCCAATTGCAAACTACCAATCAACTCTGTGTGCATCAGCATACTTCTTATGTCTGTGTTGAGCTACTACCAGATGCTCTCAGATGCAAGCTACCTGTTGCTCCATGTCTCAAATCATTTGAGTTCTAAGAAGAAACCTGTCCTCTAATCTCAATCCTAGCTCAAAGAGGTATGACAAGGACTACCATATAAAGCCTGAAATGGAGCCATGCCAATCAAACTATGATAGCCGTTGTTATAGGAAAACTCAACCAAATGTAGATAATATTCCCAACGAGATTGTTGGTCTATGACATACATACGGAGCATATCCTCAAGCACCTGATTGACTCTCTTAGTCTGACCATTTGTCTCAGGATGGTAGGAAGAACTAAAATTCAACTTAGTTCCTAAGGACCACTGTAAAGATGTCCATAACACATATGTGAATATCAGATCTCTTTCAAAAATAATTTTGCATGGTATCCCATGCAATTGAACAATGTATTCCATGAACACCCTAGCCACCACAAAAGTAGTATAGGAAGATTGAATAGGACAAAAATGGGCTACCTTGGTTAACTTGTCAACAGTGACCATGATAGTGTCATGTTGCCTTGAAGACATAGGCAAGCCAACAATAAAATCGATGGAGATAATGTTCCACTTCCACTCAATTAATTTCATGATACTTTAGTTTTTGTGATTCATAAGCAATCACTCGTCCTTCTTACATCAACATGGCCCCCAATCCCTCCAAAGAAGCATCTGTACAAAAAAAATAATCACCTATCGGATCTGGTACAACTAAGATAGGAGCACTAGTCAGATTTTCCTTAAGAGTTTAGAAAGCTAACTAACATTGATCAGACCAAAGAAAATTTTTTCCCTTCCTCTGTAGAGAGGTGATAGGATGTGCCAACCTAGAAAAACCTTGGGTGAACTGCCGATAATAGCTAGCAAGTCCCATGAAGTTGTGAATTTCTGAGACATTTGTGGGTACAGGCCAATCCACAATAGCCTAAATCTTTGCAGGATGAACTAAAATTCCCTCACTTGAAATTACATGGCCCAAATATTGAACTTCAGTCTTATAAAATTCACACTTTACCAAGTTGGAAAACAATTGATTTTCCCTTAGGAACTACAACACCTGTTTTAGATGTTACTCATGTTCCTCCATAGACCTATAAGAAATCAGTATGTCATCAAGAAACACAAGGATGAATCTATCCAAGTATGTTCAAAACAATCCATTCATTAAGCTCATGAAAACTGAAGGTGCATTCATTAACCCGAATGACATCATAGTGAACTCATAATGTTTGTATTGAGTTAATCAATATCTCCATCTGTAATCTACAACTAATGATATCCCGATTTGAGATCAATGTTAGAGAACACCTTCACCCCTTTTATCTGATCAAAAATATCATCAATTTTGGGTAAAGGATATTGGTTCTTCACTGTTACTTTGTTCAATTGCTTGTAATCAATACACAAGTGAAGAGAACCATCCTTCTTCTTTACGAATATCACAGGTGCTCCCCAAGGGGAAACACTTTAGTGGATAAATCCATTAGCCAAAAACTCTTCCAATTGCAGCCAGAGTTCTTGAAGTTCCTGTTGTCATCTGATATGGAGCTCGAGATATTGGCTTAGCTCCAGGTACCAGATCAATCCTGAAATATATATCTCACTTTGGTAGCATCCCAGGTATCTCTTCCAGAAAAAGATCAAAAAACTCCTTAAAGAGAGGGTACTCATCCAATGACACCCCTCGACTATCCTTAGATTCCAAGTCGCTCATAGATACTACAAAAAGTTGACAACCCTGTCGAAAATACCTTTTAAGTTGCATTGCATAGATCATTCACAATGAAATGGGTCTTTGAACACCCATGATCTCCACCTCCTTTTCAAAATCATCAATGCACCACACTACTTTATAGTGACAGTTAATTATAGCATGGTGTGCACTCAACTGATCCATGCCCAAGATGACATCATATGAGCCAAGTGGTAGGATTTTGAGGCCTACTTCAGTTGACAATTCCCCTATACTCAAACTACAACCCTGCACAAGATTCTCTACAACAACCTTTGACCATGAGGCCAATTCAACTTGCCATTTTACACCTTGACTAGATGCCACCAATCAACATCACTCAACTACTAAAGGAGATATAAAAGAATCAGATGCACCGAAATCAAAAAGTATATAAATGCTAGTGTTATTCAACACACCTGATCTCTCAACAATGGTGCTCTGATGGTCTGCTTGTCGATTATCCATGGTAGAAAAGACATGATGAGATCTCCTTGCATCTCCTACTATTGTCTCTGATCTAGTTGGCCTCTGATTAAATCCTAAGGTGTTCTTCTATGGACACAATTTAGTGATATGTCCCTACTGTCCACATGAGTAACATCCAGTACCTCTACCAAATCCTCTGCCCCCTGATGGAGCATTTGACTACTAAAAGCTTCCTCGACTTGGTGCTGACTAAAAACTAGGTGCAGGCTGCACAAAACACTCCTGGCATGCTCGGTTCCTATTCCAATCCCTATGAAACTGAGAATTGCCACCCTATTGAGATTGAGAGTTCTTTTGTCTCGACTGCTACTGAGGCTACTGATGTTGTTGTTGTTGACCCCCTTTAGAGGGTGGATACCTATTCATAGAAGACCCTACACCCTGTTTCTGATCTCCATGAGTGCTAAAACTAGGTGTAGACACACTTCCAATCTATATTCCAATGTGACCATCTAGTGCCATGGCCAAATTTTCCTCTACCAACCTAGCCTTTTCAACCGCCATTTCCATTGTCTTTAGTTCGAAGACTCGCACACCTCCACTAATGTGGGAATTTAAGCCCTGAACAAAATGTTGCACCAACATGCCTTCATCATGGCTAATCCTTGCATACTGCTTCAACTCATAGAAGTGCTACTCATACTGTTCTACTGGCATAGACAACTGCTTGAGATTATGAAACTCATCAGCTCTGTGTTACCTCCAATGATCTGAGAGAAAGCGAGCCCTAAACCTATCTAGAAACAACTCCCATGTGACCATGATGAGATAAGGATGTAACTTTTGTTCTTCAAGACACCACCACGTAGATGTGAAACCTCACAGATGCATAACTACACATCGAGCTTTGGTATTACTACCATAGGGATGCATCGTGAAGCAATGATCTAAGTCAATTAACCATGTCTTAGCTTCCAAACCTCCACTAGAACCATCGAAAGTGGGAGGGTGTGCCCTCATCAAATCTCTCATATGGCCTACTATCACTACATCTTGATCCACAATTATTTCCCTTCGCCTCGGCGACCTTTCTCTTTCTCTCCCAACCTGCTGCACCTCCTTTGGCCTAGGTCCCAATCGATCAAGAATCTCTCCCAGAATGTGCTGCAACTGACCGTCTAATCCAGGCTGTCCTGATTTCTGACCACTTGATGGATTGTTGTGAAGACTCTATTGTTCCTCATGCTAATAACCATGGGAACTAGGAACTGAGGGACTTTTCTAGTTTGCTCTATGACCAACACCATGACCTCTTGCTCGGCCATGTCCTCTACCTCAAGGCATATTTTTGTGCAACAAGATAAAGGTACAAGTGAGCTTAAGAGTCAAACACAAGGTTTCCTAATGGACATAACTACCCAGAGACCCCAACATTTGTAAACCTTGGCTCTGATACCAAGTTGTAATGCCCATCGTGCAAACCCTAGAGAACAAACATTACAACCAATTTTTTTTTTAATATAAAGAAAACATGCAACTAAACCTTTACACACATTTACATTGCACATTAACATTTTAATGTTAAATCCTCTGGGGCACGCGAGGTTACATCGCATAACAAACGCATAATGAAAAGTTAAAAGATGAAACTGAATAACTTATTAAAAATTACATTCACCATAACATTACAATATCTATTTACAGAATTACATCCATATAACCATAAGTAAAAGAATAGTACATTCTATGATACAACCATAATGAATCTCCTAAAATTAAATGGTTACAAAGGTACATAATTAATACATCATCGTTTAATACATTACATTACATGATCCACAATGAGTACAATGAAATATCCCATACATGTGGGATACATAAATAGTACAAATAATGAATGAATTACAAAGTGAACAACTGATACAAGCTCCAACTAACGAATGTCGAAAAGAATAAACATTGATGGGGATCCCAATGGGTGCAGAGCATGTTCCACCTAACCACGTGGGTTATAAATAACCCACCCCCCATGCTCAAAGGTGACAAGGAAGTAATCACAACCATGAATTCCATAAACCAATCCCAATAAAAAGACAACATATTAAACATAATGCCATAGATCTCATCACAACAAAGCAAGCAATAACCATTAACCAAGTAACCAAAGAAACAATCATAAAACATTTCCAAATGAATTTGAAACAACAATTATAATACAATTCTAGAGGCAACCAAGAAACAAGGCATAAGGGTATCTAGTGGAGAGTTTCATCACATAGCCTACATGGGTTATCCAGACCCTTCCTCCAACTTGAGGTGCCAACCCCCATCTATGGTTGTCCTGGCCCTTCCTCCTACTTGAGGCGCTGACCCCATAGGGTAGCTCATGCGGAGCCATCAACCTCTCATGAGGATGAGGTTATGACTTTTCTGACCACGACCTTCTCAGTCTATCATTAGTCTGTGATAACCCTAATGCATAGATGAGGTATCCAATTATTATCTTATGATTTTTTACTACCCATCCCCCTAAGTTCTATTATTAGGTTTTCACTTGTTAAACTACTCTTACGTTAGGTTATCTTGAGCTCTTCCTCCTTTTGAGGCACCAACCCCCATGAAGAGCCACTCTCCCAAAAGACCTTGAAACATAACAAAACCAAGACAAGGAAAGGGTTGTACCATAAGGAACAAAGCATATATCACAAGAAAGACCTGCGAGGCATTACCCATCTCACTATAACTCATAGTCAAATTTCAACAAACTCATACAACCCTTCCAAAATAATAAAGCTAAAATCATTCAACAACAAGGGTATCTCAATCGAGGATAAATATCCAATGATAAGAACACGCCTTTGGAAAGCTAAGGTTTACAACAACCATAATTGGGTTCATAAATACAATAGGGTTCCCACATTGAAAACAAAATGTAATGGTACTAGATATTCCAACAAATTCATAGGGTTTCACATTCAATCAACATAATCCTCTTTCCACCAAGATAAACATCCATTTTCTTCTATTAGATACTCTCAGTTCTCACAATGAAATTTTACAATAAATACTCAATGATAAAAATAATTTCACCTTATTATTTATTTTTATTCTAAGATAATCCATATAACCATAATTTTTTTTTTTTTAAAGAATAAAATAAAACAATATATGTCGTCATTCTTATTATATATATTAATATATATATATATATTCATATTTAAATATAAAAAATTTCATGCCAAAATATAATTTATTTAATATTATTTTTTATAAAGAAATATAATAAAAAAATTAATTATATATATATAAATATATACGATTCAAAAAATAAAAATAAAAATAAAATAAAATGAAATCTTGTGGTGGCCACCACAAGCTGTATAGTGACCCTTATGGCTGTTGTACAGAGAAATCCTACGGATGGCTACACATAGCGGTCCATAGGGACTTCTATGGGCAGTCTACGACCCACAAGGATAGGGGTGGGTATAGCCTAGCCATCCACCCTAACCCCCAATATAATACTTAGCATTCAAATAAAATTATGCTGACTATACGGTTTGACTCCTGAATAATTTTTGAAATGTGATTTATTTAAAAAATATAAGTGTGAACATAAATAAATAAATATATAAATATATATATATACATACTTCGATACAAGTGTATATATATATTTGTAAAAAAAACATTTTTTGTAGTAGACTAATTATTTAAAAAAACAACTGTATATATATATATTATATATATACATGTATGTGTTATGCCTTGCATAACCACCCCCATTTTGATTTGGAACAAAATGGGTTCCCCCTTCTCTTTTTGGTTTCTTTGCCTCTATTTTTCGTTTTGCCCTTGGTAGTTCTTCTATTTCTTCATGTTTTATCTTTTGTACTATCTGATCTGATTTTCGTCCTATCTTAGCTTGAGTTGGTTTTCTTCTTGCTAAGAATTAAATCAAATAATTACAAGCAATAGTGGATTTTATTATAATATGTTTCTTTTGCTTTTGAGGACTAATGTAGACCTTTCTTTTGTAGGATTAAATTGCACACATGATGATATTTTCCAAGGGAGCTCAGTTGGAATGCATTCCTTAATCTAGTTGGTCATAATTTTCCTCTAAGAAGAAAGTCGACAAGACCTTACAGAAGTCTTGTCGAATATCAGTGCATTTTGTAGATAGGCATCTGTGTTGCCTATCGGCAAGACATAAGTCATCATCCTGGCGACTAAGAGTTTCCCCATCCACATGAAAGTCTCCTTCGGAGAAGGGTCTCAGTGAGATCTTTATGTCTCACTGACCGGTGATAGAGGGATACTTATATCGGCAGGAGATTTTTCCTTCAAGGTGAAGTCTCGGCGAAATTCTTCATGTCTCACCGACCACTGTAGAACAGGAAAACACTTTGGTAGGAGTTGTGTCTTCGGTGTGTGGTCTTGCTGAGTGCCTTAAGTCTTGCTGACCACCGATAAGGATGTATCTCGGTGAGAAATTCTTTAGATTGGGGATCTCTTGGCGAAGGCATCGGGTCTCACCAATAAAGCACAAGGGGTAGTTTATCGATATAAGGTCTTGCAGTCTTGCCAACCCATGATGTCACACCGACATGTTGCTTCATCGGTGAGAAAATGATATTGTCATGGCAAAAAAAGTGAACTTATGGAGGTTTCTCAGTGAGACATAGGGCTTCTATGGGACGTCTCCCTGACAGGAGTGTTATGGCGACACATGTGGAACAAAAGAAAATATATTGGTATGACTACAAGAAGGTCTTGGTGATAACAAGCATTGGCAAGAGGATGGGGGTTTGTCTCCCTGAAATGAAATCAAATCACCAAAAGATGATTCCCTCAGTGTAACATCTCACCGAAAAATGGAGGTCCCACTAAAGTGCTCTCGGCTCAGTGATAATTTTTCCTTTGGCAAAAGGTTTGGGTGATTAGTATATGTCTCACTGAGGGGTCAGCCTTCGGTGTAACATAGTGGGCTCGGCGAAATGTCTCTTCGATATGAGAGGTCTCACTGATAGGGAGGACATCTCTATAACTCTTGCTAACATAAAATGAGCTTGCCAAAGGATTCTAGGTCTCGCTTTGACGTCTCACCGATCCAATGAACTCTTGCCGACTAGGTAGAGTCTCATTGAAAGATGAAGGCCTCGATAGGAAGTCCTGCTGACTGATGAAGGGTCCCACCAAAGTGTTGATCATTTCCAAAAGAATTTAGGTTTAGGGAGAAGTCTTCTGGACAAGTGAAAGTCTCCCTAAATTTCCATGGTGTCGTTAAGGGTGTTGTGGTCTCGGTGTAATCTCTCACTGACTTAAAGAAGTCTGGCTGAAACAAAAGGGACTCAGGCTTCGAGAAGTAAGAATGGACTTGGGGAGATGTCTTCTCAAGTGCGGTGGTCTCGCTGCAATAGAGAGGATTTGACAAAAGGTCTTAGCGAAATGAAGGAGTCTCAATGACAGGGCATGAGCTCGAAGTGACATCCCATTGATTTGAAGAAGTATCCCTAAAGTGGAAGAAACTTGAGCTCAGGGAGATAAAGGAAGACATCGCCATTAGGTCTCACCAACCTGATGGGGTCTTGCCAGTATAGAATGAGCTTGGGGTGAAAGGTCTGGCCTCACTATGATGTCCTGCCGATGAAGTGAAGTCTCAGCGATAAAAGGGGGATATCGATATGACCAATGGAGATCGCTATGACTTCCATCCAATGCTCATTGTCTTGCCAATGGTTTTTTGTGGGCTTGATATGAATTCTATAGCTCACTAGAGAGTCTTACTGACTGTCACTTGCTACGCTGATAGTTGCTAGAGGAGATACAATCGCATCCGCGAAACATGATTAGTGTCTCACTGACATGCGATTCAATGTGGATCACCTTTGACTGCCTAATAGTTTGGCATGGCATATGTCTAAACCAATAAGGAGGAGCTAAGGGGGTTGACCGGTGATAGTTTGACCGATTGACTATTCATGTGGAGGAAATTTGTAGGATGCAAATGACATGACCTCATTCTGAGATCAAGAGCTGGTAGATCCACTCAGGAAAGATGGTGTTTATATCTAAAGGAAATCCCAATGCTCTACCTCCAAGGATGGTCAATGTGTAGAAGGGTCTAGAGCATGAAGAAGGCTGAAGGAAAGAAATGACCATGAGTCTTGGGGACCATTGTGTGGTCCACTAGCATAGATAAATTAGTATTAATGGAAATGCTTTGCAGCATTCAAGGTAGATTTCAAGAGTTTGAGTATGGACACGAAGACAGAAAAGTTAATGTTGTAGCTACAAAAGATCTGAAGGCCTTTCCTGAGGTCAAGCCATCATTAACATGGACAACAAGGCTTCACATTGAATGCAACATTGACTCTCTTCAAGAAAGATATGGGAGCCAACCCTCCTGAAAGTAGATATTTTGTAAAACCCTAATACAAGGGACAACACATCCCTTTTGGTACATTCTGTACATATGGCATTCTTTCCTCTTTGAAAGTGGTTGAAAATTAAGAGAAATAGAGATAGTCAGAAGGAGAAGGGAGTAGACAGTTCTAGAGATAGATTTAAAAAAAAAAAAAGTAGGAATCTTTTAAAGGTTAGAGGAGATAGAGCTACATCCTGAGTCTTTGTAATGGGAGCTTCTTTTGTCTTCCTGTTTAGGAGTTAGATTTAGTATAGGTTGTAATGTATTTCTCAAGTTCTCTTAGTGAAGATGGGAACAGTCTGAAGATATAGATTTTTCTATACACTGGTGATTGTGCCAGCTTTGTAAATATTGCTTATCTGTTTCACCAACTGTAGAAACAATCAGATTTTAATCTACTTCACACTGTGTTCCTAAATGGTGTTTGTCTTAAGTTAATCATTTGATTTGTGAAGCCTTCAAGGGATGAGATGTTATTTTATGTTTTATTTAAAATGGTAACTAGTACTCTATTGTAGAAATCAAAACTGTGAATGGATGCAACTATGTGTTAATCACAAGTTAACTTTTTTTTCCAATCATAGTTTACAATTCCTTGAAGGATAACAAGTCTGGTTAAGATATATGAATTATCATTCTTTTCAGTACTAAATCCTTTATCTATCTTTTGTTGTTTCTTTAAACCCCAGCTATAGTAGGTTTTAGTTTATGTTTGATCCCAGACTAATCCATAAGCTCAACACCAACAGGCCCCTTGAACATTATAGTTCACATCCATCACTAATCAAAATCAGCACAGTTGAGAACCAACTACAAAGACCTTGGGAGCTAAGATACCCATGTGTTGTCTTTCTCTTTCAGGAGAAACGGAGTAGAAATATTATGTTTAACTG
Organism: Sequoia sempervirens; assembly: GCA_007258455.2. Classification (NCBI taxonomy): domain Eukaryota; kingdom Viridiplantae; phylum Streptophyta; class Pinopsida; order Cupressales; family Cupressaceae; genus Sequoia; species Sequoia sempervirens. The sequence continues at coordinate 174,967,593 of VDFB02193867.1, forward strand.
TTGTTGTGCCACTTGGACCATCAACAAGATATAAAACCAAAGATTCATTTTTTCCAAGGCAAATATAAATTGTGAGAAGGAATTACAGCATAGCTAGGCACTCGTGAACGAGTGGTGCTACACTGTCCTCTCACCAACTATTTTATCTATTACAATATCAATTATGAAATAGTGTTTCTTAACTAACTAATCATATCACAACATAATTTACTAAATCAAGTTGCATCATAATATATTATTGAAATCAACTAACATCACCAAACCATAATGTCATATCAAAGAACCATGTCCACTAATGAAAAAGCATCATCATCAAATAGACTAGCTATCCTAACTAAACAATAAATAGTACTATCATAGTATCAAGTATCAACCAAAGCATAGAAAAATAGTGAGTCCAAACAATAGACATGAGGGGTATTACATGAAGCATTAATGTAGGACCATTTACAGATTATGAACATGATGGATATAAAATTATTTTGGCAGCTAGTAAGTGTTCTTGTTTCTAATATCTCTTTCATTTGTTCAATTTATGTATTTGAACTTTCGAGCGGGCTGCCCGTTGGCTTGGCCAACAATAAGATTTGTTATACAATAGCTCATTTTCAAATTTTTTATTTGACTGCAAAAATTATTGCTACCTAATGTAGCTTGGATTTTTTACTAAGCCTGTGCCATTGTGGGGAGGCTGTGCAGATTGTTAGTACTCATTGGCTTTATGAGTTCTATTTAATATGGGTTTCGTACCAAAAAATTTAGCTTCAAATTTGAATTGAAAAACCAAGTTTTACATATCCTACCTGCCTTCTATGAGAATTTTTAGTGTGGGTTCCAACTCATCTGTGATCTAGCTATGATTTTTAGCTTTTCTTTTAATAGTTGTTTTGCAATTTTCTGATTTTGTCTATAATATTTAGTGGGAAATAATGTTGCTTGAATTTTCAATTGAGAAAATACCAAAGGATGTGTTTGATACCTGTTATACAATTCTCTACTTGTCTTTGATATTTTCTTCTAAGGATGTAGGTTGAATCTTGTATCAATATGTTTTAGATTTTGATTTCTGCCTATAAGTTCAAATAAATTGGCAAGGTTTTTTTTACACAAAAATATTTAGGGTGCCCAAAATGCAAGTAAGCATCTACACTGGATTTTCCCTCAGCTGACTAGTTGAGAAGGCTTCAAATTCAACCCTTTTTCTGCCTATACTAATTCCAAACTTTGGAGTAGACGATATGGTATAAGAAACCAAAAAGGTTTGGATTTGTAGCCTTCCCAATTGGTTAATTGAGGGGAAAAACAATTTGGATGTTTCTTATCTTCATAATTTGAAGCTCAATAGTTAGATGGTGATAAAAAATATACTATTGATGCAAGAGCATTCAGTGGTGTAAGGGCAATCTTGCATCACCCAAAAATAGTTAAATTTCAAGTTTCTTAGTTTTTAGATGTTTTTATATTTTTGGATACCCTTTTCGTCATAATGAAATTCTCAATTTATGGTTTTTATTTTATGTTCATGGGTTGAAAGATATTGCAGTTTTAGCTTCCCAGATTTGCACCTGAAAATCTTTCGAGTGAGATTTGAGGCACTTAGAGTTCCCGTAATAGCCCTAAAACTTGACAAAATTGGTGTAGCAAATTTCAAGCGCATTATTGACTTCGAGACCTTTTCAACGGTTCAAACGGTTCGCGAATCAGAGTCCCGGATCAAAAGTTATGGCCCCAGGAAGTTGGCGCACTTTCTAGAAGATACAATTGCAAATGCTCTTTTGAAATTTGAACTTCATGTTGTAAATTTTCGGCACCGAACTGCCTAAACTCAAACTTGAATGTTTTTTTGGCTCCAAACTAATGAGGAGCTCTATTTATGGGCAGGTTTCTAATTTTTGGGTAACTTTTTAGGGACAAGCTCGCATATTGCGAAAGGGTTATTCTGTAGCTTTCTGTAACTTGCATGTGTTGTAGAACTTGGGGATTTGAGATCCTCTACATGTACGAAGCTCCATTTTCTAAATAATAAAATTATTCTCTTGTTTGTGGGTTATTTTCTAAGTCTCGAGCTGCGTCCTCATCAAGTGGTAGCAGAGCAGGTTTTCTTGAGCATGTGGATAGATCACACCAGGACCATGGTTGTGGGTCGAGGTCAAGAAAGATGCCTTCAAGAGTGGTTCCTGGTAGACGTGGTGGTGCCAGAGGTGGTTGAGGTGGCAGAAATGCTGGTGGAAGAGATGCACTGGCAGCCCTCCATAGACAGATTGATGCATTACAAGAGCAAGGAGAAGAGGGTTAAACCTGAGGGAGGAAAGTGAGGATGAAGGAGAGGAAGAAGGTTCAGATGTAGAAGAGGAAGAAGAAGCAATTGATCAAGACCAAATGTGGCTAATAAGGGCCATTTCTAAGATCGAGAAAAGACCTAGAGCAGAAGTCCCCAGTTATTCCAGAAGTCTGAACCTGAAAGAGTTGATCGACTAGATCAACGAGCTAGAAGAATATTTTGAGTATGAGGAAATAGAGGACCCAGATTAGGTTAAGTTTGCGAAAATGAAGCTGAAGGGCCATGCCAGTATTTGGTGGAAAGAGGTCTAGTTGGAAAGAAATCAAAGAGGAAAAGGAAATATCACTAGATGTGATCGCATGGTAAAGAAACTGAAGAAGTAGTTCATACCAGTGGACTACGAGTTAGATCTGTGGAAGAAATTGCAAGGGTTGAAGTAAGGAAGTAGATCTATGAAAGAATATACTGAAGATTTTCACAAGATAATCATCAGAACGGGTCACACAGAGGCCAATAAGGAGAAGGTAGCCCAATATCTTAATGGGTTATGACCAAGCATTTAGGAGGAGTTCAGCCTAGTCAGAATGACCACCATTGATGATGTGTATCATTTTTCTCTGAAGGTGGAAGAGAAGCTAAATAAAAGATTTGATGGCAAGTAAAAAGGACGAGGAGGTCAAAGCGGAAGGGGCAATGGAAGACCTTTAGGAAGTCGAAATGATGATGAAAATAAAAGTGAAGATATGGGTACCAGCCGAAACCAAAGGAATGACAACTTATACCGCCCTTGTGATCAAAATAGTGGTGATCAAAGAGGTAGAGGATGAGGGAGATATGGACAAGGATCTAGAAGAGATGGTTTCGGAGGAACGTGTTTCCAGTGTGGTGAAGAAGGGAATCAAGCCTATGAATGTCCACAACACCAAGGAAGGGTAGACAAAAGGCGAGAAGGTCGTGGAAGGGTTGCGCATGTAGATGAGGAGGCCCAATCTGAACATTCAGATGATGCTGAAAGGGGAGAAGCCCTAGTGATTAGGAGAGCCTTGGTGACTGAGGAAAAGGAACCAGAACAAAGGAAGAATCTATTTCACAGAAGGTGCAAGTGTGAAGGAAAATGTTGTGATGTCATTATTGATGGTGGGAGCACTGATAATTTGGTGTCAAAGGAGATGGTCACAAAGTTGAAGCTAAAGAGGGAAAGGCATCCACATCCATATCGAATTGCTTGGTTGTAGAAAGACCACAAATTTTTGGTCAATGAGCAGTGCCTAGTAAAGTTCAATATCAAGAGCTACCATGATGAGGTACTATGTGATATCATCCCCATGGATGCATGTCACATGTTGTTGGGGAGGCCGTGGAAGTTCGATAGGTGAGCTATACATGATGGCCATGTAAACACTTATTCCTTGACAAAGGATGGGGTTCATCACAAGTCGAAACCCCTAAAGGAGACCGAAGAAAAGGTATGCAGTAGTGCTAGAATTTGTTATGTAGATGCAAGAAAATGTTTAGAAGGTATGAAGTATGAGCATGTGTGTTATGCATTGATTCCTATAGTAAGGAGGATAGTGAGAAGGTTCCAAAAGAAGTTTCTAGGATGTTGGATGAGTTTCAGGATATTGTTTCTAATAATGTACCTAAGGGTTTACCACCAATAAGGAAGATCAATCATCAGATTGACTTGATTCCTGGAGCTAGTTTGCCAAATAAGGCAGCTCATAGAATGACTCCAACAGAAAATGAGGAGTTGAGAAAGGGTTTGATAAGGGAGAGTTTGAGTCCATGTGTAGTACCTGTAGTACTAGCACCAAAGAAGTATGGGGAGTGGAGGATGTGTACAGATTCCTGATTCATAAACAAGCAAGTACAAATTTCCCCTACCAAGGATGGATGACCTGATGGATTGTTTGAGTGGAGCTCAATACTTCACAAAGATTGACCTAAAGAGTGGATATCACTAGATCTAGATTCGAGAGGGAGATGAATGGAAGACTACCTTAAGACTAAAAAAGGGCCTGTACGAGTGGTTAGTCATGCCTTTTGGGATAACCAATGCACTGAGCACATTCATGCGGCTCATGAACGAGGCACTAAAAGAATTTCTAGGAAGTTTTGTTATTATGTATTTAGATGATATTTTTATTTTCAGTAAGACTTTGGATGAGCATCTGATGCATATTCGGAGATTCTTTGAGAAGTTAAGAGAAGAGAAACTATTGATTAATCTGAAGAAGTGCAGTTTTGTGAAGAGGGAGTTAGTGTACTTGGGGTTTGTTGTCTTAGCAGAAGGTCTCAAGATAGACCTAGAGAAGGTGAAGGCTATTCTGGAATGGCCTACCCCAAGAACTGCTACTGAGGTGAGATCTTTCCATGGTTTGGCCAGTTTTTATAGAAAGTTCATTAGAAATTTTAGTAGTATTTGTGGACCCCTAACTGAAACAATGAGAGGGGATAGAAAATAATTCAAGTGGAGCATTGGAGCGACAAAAAGTTTTGAACTGTTGAAATAGAAGGTGATAGAGAAACTTGTTCTAGCCCTTTGAGATTTCAACAAGGTGTTTCGGGTGGATTGTGATGGCAGTGGTTGTGCCATTGGAGCAGTGTTTAGCCAAGAAGGTAAGCCCATTGCCTATTTCAGTGAAAAGTTAAATGATGCCAAGAGAAAGTATTTTGTATATGATCAGGAATTTTATGGAATAGTTCAAGCATTAAAGAAATGGAGACATTATTTGTTGCTGAAGGAATTTGTTCTAGATACTAATCGTCAGCCCTTGCAGTACCTAAATAGTCAGGGAAAGTTAAATTAGAGGCATATGAAATGGGTAGAGTTTTTGCATAGTTATACCTTTGTTGTGAAACATAGGAGTGGGAAGTCAAATAGGGTTGTAGATGCCTTAAGTAGGAGGCATACATTGATGACAAAGTTGCAGATTGAAGTGGTTGGGTTCAATGAACTCAAGACACTGTATGTTGAAGATCCTGATTTTGCAAAGGCTTGGAAAGCTTGCAAGGAAATTGTTACAGTGGATAGGACAAGGTGGTTGGATTTCATAATCCAGGATGGCATGTTATTTAAGGGAAGTCAATTGCATATCCCAAGGAGTTCCATGAGGGAGAACCTAATAAAGGAGAAGCAAGTGGAGGAATGGCAGGACATTTTGGTCGGGATAAGACCATTGCCATTATCAGTGAACATTATTATTGGCCTCAGTTGTCACAGGATGTGAAGAAGTTTGTACAAACTTGTAGGGTATGTTAGATGGCTAAAGGGGTGAGCCAGAATATAGGCTTATATCATCCCTTACCTGTACTAGAGAGGCCATGGGAGGATATAAGTATGGACTTTGTTCTTGGTTTGCCAAGGACACAACAAGGGAATGATTCAATTTTTGTGGTGGTTGATAGGTTTTCGAAGATGGCACATTTCATTCCATGTCAGAAGACCCATGATGTAGTCCACATTGCTAACTTGTTCTTCAAAGAGGAGGTGAGGCTACATGGTCTGCCAAAGAGTATTGTTTTAGATCGTGACACCAAATTTGTGGGGTACTTTTGGAGGACCTTGTGGAAGAAGTTGAAGACAGAGTTGAAGTTTAGTTTTGCACACCATCCACAAATAGATGGGCAGACAGAGGTTGTTAATAGGAGTTTGGGTAACCTAGTGAGATGTTTTGTAGGAGATAAACCCAAGGGATGGGACTTGATCTTACCCCAGGAAGAATTTTCTTACAACAATTTTGTCAACAGAAGCAATGGTAGATCACCATTCTAGATTGTGTATGGAGGTAGCCCCAGAACAGCTCTAGAATTGAGGAAGATGGACCAAGAGAAGAAAATAAGTGTTGAAGCCAAAGATTTTGTAGAACACATCAAGGATATACATGAGAAGGTAAGATAACATATTGACAAGATGAATATGCAGTATAAGGCTAAGGCAGATCAGAAGAGGAGGTATAAGGAGTTCTAGATTGGTGATGAAGTGATGGTCCACTTGAGGTAAGAAAGGTTTCCAGTGGGAACATATAACAAATTGAAGATGAAGAAGTTTGGTCCCTCTAAAATTTTGAAGAGGCATGATTCAGGGAATGCATATGAGGTAGAGTTGCCGGATGGATTCAAGATTTCCCCTATGTTCAACATTTCAGATTTGACAAAGTATCATGAAGGTGGAATGGAGGAAACACCAGCAATAGGGAAGTATGGCATTCCAACACCTACTTCAGAAAGGGAGGAGATTAAAGCCATCTTGGATAGACATGTCAGAAGGAGTACCTAGCTATCTAAGGCAATGGTTGATCAGTTGGGTTTTCCTCAACCATCTGAGACATGATGGGGTCACTTCTCAAATTACCCTGGGTGTCTGATGCAAGAGCATCCAATGGTGTAAGGGCAATCTTGCATCACCCAAAAATAGTTAAATTTCAAGTTTCTCAGTTTTTAGATTTTTTTACATTTTTGGATACCATTTTTTTCATAATGAAATTCCCAATTTATGGTTTTTATTTTATGTTCTTGGATTGAAAGATATTGCAGTTTTAGCTTCCCAGATTTACACCTGCAAATCTTTTGAGTGAGATTTGAGGCACTTAGAGTTCCTGGAATGGCCTTGAAACTTCCCAAAATTGGCATAGCAAATTTTGAGCACATTATTGACTTCTATACCTTTCCAATGGTTCAAACGGTTCACGAATCAGAGTCCCAGATCAAAATTTATGGCCCCGGGAAGTTGGCACACTTTCTAGAATATACAATTGCAAATGCTCTTTTAAAATTTGAACTTCATGTTGCAAATTTTCAGCACCAAACCACCTAAACTCAAACTTGAATGTTGTTTTGGCTCCAAACTAATGAGGAGCTCTATTTATGGGTGAGTTTCTAATTTTTGGGTAACTTTTTTGGGGACAAGCTCACATATTGTGAAAGGGTTATTCTGTAGATTTCTGTAACTTGCATGTGTTGTAGAACTTGGGGATTTGAGATCCTCTGCATGTGAGAAGCTCCATTTTCTGAATATTAAAATTATTCTTTTGTTTGTGGGTTATTTTCTAAGTCTCGAGCTATGATGTCATCAACTATACACAAGTATTTAGATATAGTCCTATGTATATAGACACATATATACATATGTACATATGGATACATATATATGCCTATATATGTGTGTTTGTAATTGTGTTCATAAAGGGGAACTTCAATGCATATATGTACTTAATTATTTGTACACATATATACATGCATATATTCTACATTCAAGCTCAATTATTTACCATTAAATATTATAGAAAAATAGGAAAATCGTAAAAGAACTATAATGAAAAGACTGAAGTACAACGTATATTTGATTCTTCAGTAATGGTTGTTGTTTCTTTTGTTATTAAGGTAGGAAAATATATTTATTAATTTGCATTGCCAAAAGAGCCATAGCGGTGCTGCTTTAAAATTATAGTATTGTAAGAAACGTCTTCCTTGGCTCTCGTGTCTAACAAAATAGAGTTTTACCAAACTATTGTGCTATGGAATATGTAAGTCATTATGCATTGGTATTTTGCATGAATATTATTCCCATAATATTGAATACCAAGAAACATAGGCCGAATCTACAATTAAGGTTGTGATGTTATACACATTTTTGGACAGATTATTGCACCATATGATTTGTACCATAAAATAGTAAAATTTACAATCTACATAAATACATATATATAGAAAAAATAAAAGCCTACATGCACACACATATAAGCATCTTGAAAGATAGAGAGATACATATGAGGGTATAGGCATTTGAATTTATTATTTTTATTCTTCTTTATGTATCCCCTAATGTTTGCATACCCTTAAAAGTGGATTTATATTCTTCTTGTTGTATCTCATCTTCTTTAAACATTATTAAAAGTGGAATGGTTATAAATTGATATATGTAAGTTGTGTACAAATTAGCATTTGGATGCTATAGTACATTGATCTTTTTTTTAGTAATTGTGAAATAGAGTTGTCAATTAGTGAACTCAAATTGCAACATTATGTCACTACAAATAAGCTCATAGAACTATGTCTACAGAAGTGGGATTTGTGGATGGGTTCGCAAAGGCCACCAATATTGATTTGTTTCCATCCATTGTTGGTGTCTCCATGGAGTTTGGCTCTAAGGGCGTGGTCACCCAGCGTTTAGATCCTGATTCCATAAGTATGCTTTTGCTCTATTTTGTACTTGTTGCAAATTTGGTGTTATTGTTTCCAATTCTCTTCTCTTCTAGGTGTACATCTACATGGGCCATCTTGACAAAGCATATAGATGTAGTACTAGATATACATTCTTATCTTCTAGCATATAAAAGGATTGCTTTGATGTATATGTATATGTATATGTATATGTATGTATATGTATATATATATATGTATATGTATATGTGTATGTATATGTATATGCATATGTATGTATATGTGTATATATTTCTATGTATAGATACATGTATATGTATGTATATGTATGCAAGTATGCATATGTATATGTGCATGTATATGTATATGTGTATGTCTATGTATATGCAAAAAGAAATAATAAAATATTGTAGATTAGATATGTAGAATTTTTTTTTTTTGCCAATTACTATGAAATTAATGCAAAAATGATTGCTTTGACAATGGATCTTAATCAACGAATACTTTGTGAGACTGCAACATTCAATATTGTATTTACTCCGCTTAGTCATATTTACTTTGCTTTGCTTGTCCCCTTTGCATAGCAATGGAAGGATTAATTAAGCCTTGCACGAGCACACACTTACCCAGCACCCCTCCTTGTCCCAAGGTTCCTAAGTCCTCTATGTATATTCAACTAGAATTTAATATTTCCTAATGTTCAACCTATACTATTCCTTTTTAGTCATTCATAGATTTTGATTCATATACAGATGGATAGACATATATATATTGTTATATGTTTATGTATAATTTCCACTTTAAATGTATGTATGGGTATATATGCATATTCATATATCCTAATGTACTTAAGCTTGTATATATACTCATAGGTTGTATGGGTAGAGTCAAGTTGCACAGCCCAATCAATTGTTGAATTTAGAAACTGTAAAAAAGAAACAACGAAACTATTTGTATTATAGGGAGCATAGAGAGGAAATATCCATGAAGCATCACAAAAAATACTTATAGCAAAGGATAGCTACAACAAGCACATGTACATGTGAAAATGGTAACAATGCTCCCTTGCAAAACAGAATTCCAATGGAAAATGCCAATCCTTGTATACAATCTTAGAGGAGCTCCCTTGTTGCACAAATAGAAGAACAATACCTTAAAGAAATATTCAATGATAGCTTTGTGCTATTGTAAAGAAATTTTGACATCATATAGATGCGCTTTCAAACCTTTCTATTTTCCAAATATATAGGGAAAGCTACATAGGGATGCACACTCAAATGTTAGGGTGAAAAGCCATATGTGTAATATCATATTCTGAAAAAGGTTCCCATTGGTTTAGCTCCACAAATGGAATGGATGCAAGCCTACAACCATTGTTACTCAAAAAGTTAACAAAAGTTGAAGAGATGCTTATTGCTAGGGTGGCACAAATTTTACAGGTCACCCATGCTAGAGGAGGCCAATTTAAATATAGTGGTCACACAATAAGCTTCCCTCAGGATATCTCAAGCATCACAAAAATTTTGTCATGTCATCTGTAAGACCTTGAGGTGGTTATCATTCGAAGGACCACTGTTGAAGGAGAGAATTATGATTGTTAATATGTTAATAAACATCATGTCATGAATGCATTGAAACACAAAATCCAATATGACAAATACTACAATGATGTTGAGACTGATGTTGATTCTCTCAATATGTTACTTGATGTTGTTTTTGATGTGTCCAGTTTGTTCAATACAATAGAGAAATTTTCAGATGAAGACCTAATGCCATCAACTAGCTCAAAAAATGTTGGATATGAAGAAAATGGCTATTCAAACTTTTCGTCATTTATTCTTTGCTTACCAAATGGTAGAGGAGAGCTGAAAGTAATAAAAGACATCTTACAAAATGGAAAAAAAGACTAGAGTATCTTATCTTGGCATGAAGTTAGCTCTTCTCCTGTTAATGAATACAAAATTGAAGGTTTATTTTCAATGGCCTTTCCAACATTGTTCCCCACTAGAGCAACGATTCCCCTTCAATCGAGAAATATTAAAATTCACTCGCATGAATATTCCCTCCACCTAGTGAGATATTTTGACCACAGGTTTGGAAAAAATGTTAGGTTTAGATATTTTCTCTAAAAATTGATTATGAAACATTGCAGCGAACAAACTGTCTCTATTTTTGTTTGAGTGGATGTGGAGGATAGAATCACTAGGTCTTTAACTGTTTTGAGGCAATAGCTTCAAGGTACTCCTAACCACCAACTAGCCAATCAATTGATGTGATTTGGTGCATCATTTTGCAAGACCCACTCTTTCTAGAGCTCTTGCCAGGCCCAGCTAATTGCTATGATCGAGCAACTTGCTACACCCACCCTTTTTTTCACTTTGAGTTGTTCAGTCACAAAATGGGCTGACCTAAAAACTATTTTCTTTGTTGCATGTCGTTTAGCAATGGATCCTTCAACAAATATGCTAATATATAGTGTTTTTCAGAATCCACATATAGCATCTTTATATTTTCATCATAGATTCTCAATTTTCCATGAGAAGGTGATCAAAAATATTTTGCATGCAAAATATTTTTGGTATAGATATGAATGGCAACATCATGGCTCTACACATGTGCATTGTTTTCTATGGATTCTAGAAGCTCCTGACATGAATACTCTTGATTGGTCTAATAACCATGATATCACCATAGCAAGGAACTTTTTTGATAGATATGTTTCAGTTTGGAATCCATGTTTCCCTACACAAAGATTGCTGAGAATGAATCATTTCTCTGAAGAAAAATTGTGCTTGCTTACCATGAGCCAAATCCTAAACAATGATCCAATCATAGATTATGAAGAGTTATTGAACAAAGTTCAAAGGCACAAAAAATGCTTTGAATATTTTTTTTTAAGAAGAAAAGGAGAGAAATTTCAATGTTGATATAAATCACCATGGCAATAGTAGCTTACCTCTACATTGACATCTGATATTGCCTCTAACAAATACTACAAACCAGAAAGAAATGATGATCACTTAAATATTCACACCCTAACCATGCTTGCAATTTGGCGTGCCAATGTTGATTGTCAGCTAGTTGTTTCTAGGAAAATTATTTTGAATTATATTTCTAAATATGCCACTAAATATTATAAAAAATCAAAAATTTATATAGATATGTTGAAAAGAGTTGAAAATACAAATATAGTTGAGGATAGAGCATTGGTTGCATAACAAAAATTCATGATGAATATACTTGTGGAATTTGACATCTCTACACAGGAGACATGTTATATGTTACAAAAAATTCCTTTTCTTACTTCAAGCTAACAATATGTTTGATTGAATGTTTGTAAAAAGACATGGTTTCATATAAACAAAGATGATACTGATGAAGAGTTACCAAAAAATTATATTCATTGCTATGTGCAAAGGCCTCCAGAGTTAGTTGCTTTAACCCTTATTGACTTGGTCCACCTATATACACACTTACAACAACTCAAAAAGGATAAATGGAAACCAAGGCTCTAGCCTATAGTTGTCCTTGTTTACCTGTTATTCAATACTACTCATATTGAAGATACACAAATATTTGAGACATTTTGTTGGAATGAACTTATGCTATACAAATCTTTCTGTAACATATAGACAAATATAGGTCTTTGAAGAGAACAAATAATAGAAAATTGGAAACTTTTTAAAATGGTTGGTTATCATCCTTGGCATGTTAATAGAGTTCTAGTTACATCCACAATTGAAGAACAGGATGATAATGACACTAATGGTTTGGACCATCATCCTTCTATGGATGAATATGAATGGGAATTTTCCTCTCAGCTTGGTGCTACTACTAACTTTAGTATAAATCAGCTTCATCTATTTGGTAGGTGGGATTTTGATATGAACCATCCATGGAATGCAAACCATGTTCTTGAAGAAATCCATAATATTGATTTTCAATTCATCTCATTGGTGAAGGCACACCATGGGCAAGCTATGGTTCAATTCTTTTCTGTAGATATGTCAACCCATCAACTTTCATCAAAGCAACAATTGGCCCTTCAAATAATCCAAACCTAGCATATGCAACCTTCACCCAAATCCCCTCTCTACATGATTATTCAAGGGATAGTTGGCACTGGAAAATCCTTCCTCATAAATTATATTTGACAATAAATGAAAAACTCTTTTGCTAGACCCAATAGTTGCTTGCTCACATTGGTTCCTATAGGTATCATTACGTACAACATATGTGCCTCTACAATCCATACAACACTTCAGATTCCCATAAAGGATATGATTCCTTTGCAAGGGTAGAAATTGACATTATTCCAAGAACAATTTAAGTATATTGAGTACATATTGATTGATGAAATGAGTTTTCTAGGCTCAAAATTTCTATTGAAAATAGATAGCCAATTATGCCAAAAATTCCCAGATAAGTAGATAGAGCCATTTGGTGGTGTTTCTATGATTCTTGTTGGTGATCTTGCTCAGTTTCCACCTATCATGGATGCACCTATTTATTCTTCAATCTCATTGGCAGTAGCTTTGTGGAACACTTTCACAATCTTAGTAACCCTAGACACTATCTTTTTCCAAAAAGGAGATAACCCTTCGCAATGAAAGTTTTATGAAATCCTTCTTCATATAAGAAATGTTGAGGCTCTCCACGATGATTAGGAAGAGATTATGAAACAAACAAATAAAATGACCTCAATTATAGAAATACAACAATTTGATGTTGCTACACATTTGTTTGTGACAAATGACTTGGTTGCATTCCACAACAAAAATATGATCAAACAGTTAAGTCTACCAATAGCCTTTAGCATTGCTTAGATGGCTCAACAACAACCATCTGATCATGGAGATGATGACTAGCTTCTCCTAGAAATGCTACTTTGTGTTGGTGAATAGGAGATGCTAACAAAGAATTTGTGGATTCAAGCTGGCCTCATCAATGGATCCCTTGGTGTTGTTATGACTATTGTGTACAATCCAGATTCTAAACCACCAAACCCAGCTGACTATGTTGTTGTTCACTGCCAAAATTACATTAGCCCACCATGGGACCCAAAACATCTGAGATACATCCCCATCCTAGCTATAAGTTATGGGAGTCAAACACAAATTCCACTCACTATGGAATGGGGAATCACAATACTTAAAGCACAGGGCTTAACATTGGATAGAGAAACAATAAACATAGGTATGAAAGAGGGGCAAGGGTTGAATTTTATAGCTATTACATGTTTAAAATCGATTGAAAGACTTTATATTGATCTACCTTTCTCATTTGAGAGATACTCTAGGCTTGGCACCAACAAGTAGACTACTCATCATCGTAGTGAAGAAACATGCCTCAAGCAATTGTAGGCCTTCTCAAGTTCTTCTGGTTCAATCTGATAGGCCGACAAAAAAAGGGCTCCAAAATAATTATTTTTGTATCTACCTTAGCTTGTGTGTCATCACCTCTTCAAACATTCCCTAAGTTGTATCTTTAAAAACCATACCAAGTAATAATTTGTGTAAAATGGGTATAGCTGTAAATATGCACAAAGATACCACACACAAATAACTAGACACCACAACTTGTATAGTCCAATTCCATGTTTTGATGATTCTATTCTATTAAATTGTTGACTTCTTTGTCTACTATTTTGTTGTGCGATTCTTTTACTATATGGAATTCAAACCAATTCTCTCTTTTTTATATTCCATTTTCCCATCTTTGTTTAAGTTTTTTAAAATTTTATGAAGTCAACTATTTATTGTCATATCTACAATTATCTTACAACTAATTTTAACATATAGTGGTGTAAACATATAGTTACAGTTGTTACACATTAATAGATATGCAAATACAAACAACTCCAACTATCTAAGCTAGATGGAGATTGGAACCAACAATAACTAGAAAAAAAAATTCTATAAGTAAATAACATCTTTGAAATATTCCAATATATTAACCTTTATATGCACATGTTGTAGATGCATTCTCAAAAAAAATGTCTTCCATTTGATTAATAAGTTTGAAATCCTCCAATGATTTTTTGTTTTCTATTCTAACAACCTATAAATGTTGAATTATCGCATTCCTCCTCTATACTTTCCCTCCACAAATTTAAGTGTTCTCCTATTATCTTTTCTATTAGCTTTATTTGATTCAAATTGCTACAAATGTTTTCTTGCAAAATTATTTTCCCATTGTTTCCCTGTTACACTATTCCTATATATATTACATTCATAAATATATAGTGTTGTGTAAATTGATTTTCTTTTCCATGATACACAATAAAATTACATGTTATTTGTCTTGTCTTGCTTCAGCATGTCCACAACAACCATGGAGTTTATTTCCTTCGTGGTTTCCTCATCATGCCCCGCTCAATAGACACAAAATGGTAGGTGTTTTCTCATAAGCTAGTTGATAATATTCATTGTTCTGCTATAATGATATCAACTATTTTGGTTGCCTTGTCAAATGACAAACACTGGTGTTTGTTTTACAACATACCTATCAAAGAAACTGATATGCACCTGCCTTGCATACTAGTTTGGAGAGCTCCATAACTAGCCCCATTCGTAGACTATGACACCTTCACCATTGTTCTTGCAGTGGGCCATTCCATAATTCCCTTTCCCCATTCCTTACTTATCTAATTTCACTCATGTATTTTGATATAACAATATGAAATGTGGCTTTGTAGTTGCATGATGTTCTGTTCAATACAATGATAGATCAACAAGAAAAAATGTAGCTCATGTATTCAACAATTGGTTTTGGAAAGACTTCCACAACTCTAATTATAAACAAGGTTTATTTTACATATTTATATTTTCTTGTTTTATACAATCAATTTTCCCCTCCCTCCATGGCTACATACCCTCTATATATTTGTTGCTTTATATAAACAATCATGCATATATTTATACATGTACTTGACTACAATATTTATTCTCTTTCTATTATATCTTAAAGCCCAAGTTAAACATATTAATATAAGATGAGAAATTTGCATAAGAATTGAGCTGTGAATTAAAAAATTAACTTATACTCTTTTCTAGTCAACCTAAATGAATAAAGAAATTCTAAAAGAGCTACTAGAATAATAATTCACAACCAAAAAACTACTCTTAATCTAGAATTTCTCCTATGTTAATGGATATAAGACAAAAAGTGCACAAAGATACCTACAAACAACAAATGAACAATAGGGTATAGACTATCATTGTCCATATTTTCTAGCAATAGAAACAACATTTAACTATAATTTCTCAATGTCAAAGGTCAAAGATTTTTATTTGCATGGAATGGTGACAGATATGTAGAAACATATATACACTCTATGCATCTTTGGTGCTATACACATTTTGTATAATTAGCCCATTTGAATCCCTCTAATTTATTTCACTTCAAATCCTTACAAAGAGGACACTATAGATTTTGAATGGCTATGCAATTTGTTCTTCCATTTCCTATATAGATTTGTACATTCATTGAGCTGCCATGGGTTTCATTTTTCTTTGATGCCCACCTTCTTTGTAGTGTGCTAACAAATAGAGGAATTGTATAATAACAATTGCATTATCTTCCATTAAGTATTATAGAAAAATGGGGAAATTGTAACAAAACTATTAGTAAAACATACATACATATATATACATGTGCAAGTAGACATGCATTGACCTTTTTAAAGACTTCAAAATATATTTCCCTTTACTATTCTATCCATGTGTTGTGACGATATGCATTTTCCTTCATTGCACTTGTTTGTCTTAATCTAATACTGCTTTTACAATCTCTCTATTACTCTATAGTATTTAGTACAATGCAAGGAATCTGGAATTTGTAATGAGGTTTGTGGGGTTATACTCTTTTTTACATGGGTTTTTTGCATAGATGATTAATTTATTGTTAATGGTGCTATATCTTTTTTTCAATAGGATTCCATCCAACCTAACCATGAATAGGATTTGCTATGTAATAGCTCACCACTCATTCATGCTTTTAGACAAATGAACAAGACTTATCTAGGGCTTATACTATGACCCTAGACACACCTCTGCAAACAAAGGATCACTGTCATCCTCATTTAATTAATAGACACAAATAACTAGAACCTGTAATATGAACAAATTATCTCATCATATTTTCTGAGAAAGAAAGGACATTTAATTGCAATTTCTACATCCATATAAACAGGAATGATAAGAATGTCTGAGGATGTACTTGGAAAAAAATAGGCCCTTAAGTGGCAAAATTTAAGAAAAAATCAAGGATTAGGAAATTTGACATAAAGAATTTGAATAGAGATTATCTATATTATTTCAAAATATGTAGGCAGAATCTATAAAAAAGACCAGGCCATATTTTGTAAACTACTAGAGTTTTATTATTTTTAAAAAATCTGAAACTGGTGAAAATTGAAATTTCAGTAAATAGTACTTAGAGCTGGGGAAAAATAAAAGTAACCAGATTATACATCATTCACCCTAACCACAACTTCAAATTATAATATTTTTTTTATAATATTTTAGATATAAGTAGAGGACTCATGTCCCAATGTGATGCATATTTTTTGTAATTTTTTAAATAAATAATTAATTAGATATTAAGAGCCACCTTACTTGGTCAAAATTTCATAAGAGAATTCAATTTTTATTTTTTAATCCTATAGTATGTGAGGCATAGAATGTGATGCATGTTTTGGATTCAAAAAATATGATACCGTTTGAAAGTTATAGATGTTTTTCAATCAACCTATTGATCAGGACTTTAGTCATAATTCTAATAGAAAATGAATAATAATTATTTATTAATTCAAAGTAAATCATAATTTATAGTTTTGGAAAGCTGAGAATCTCCTCTAAAACACTTTTCATTTTATCAATTTTTGGGTAAAAAGTCATGAGCCACATAGATTTATCCATATGATTCCATATTGCCACTTTTTGGCCCATCATGTAGTCCACTGCACACACCCATAATCTCTTTCAAATCTCCACAATAGGTATAACAACAAAGATATAAACATTTGACAAGAACACATAGACAATAAATTACCCATCTATGTAAACTACTCATGTAGCATGATATATAGTATATATATATATACATGTATACGTATATTGGATTACATGTATATCAACATGGTTATATACATGTACATGTAAACTAGGTACTTTGCATTAATGATTAATTTATTGTTCATGCCTTTCAGTCTCTGCTTATTGTTCCTTTTGATAGCAGGTTTGAGGGTTTTAGCGCTCATATGCTACAAAATCTATGAGGAAGTATATTCATTAAATTGCATTGTCTAAAGACTCATTGAATATGTTAAACTTTATATCTTTAGCTAATACACTTTTTTTTTAAAGCTTCTATTTGCTAAGTGTGGACCTTAAAATCTGCATATGGTTAAATAACTAACAATTCAACAAGCATGGTTAATGTTCAAACAAAGCAAGATTTTAACATCCATATGAGATGAGTCAACATGCTTTAATGATGCAATCAAAACAACAAAAGGATTAGATAAACTAGATGAAAGCATACAATAAATCATGAAGTAAATAACATCTCATATTGGATTGGTGCTATTGTAGAAAATAGCCCTTTCCCAATCCTTGTTAAGATAAGCTAAATGATATAATGCCAATGATGATGATGGAGTAAGATGGGTAAAATCAGTTCTCAAGGAGAGTGAATTTGCAAGAGATTGTGGAGATTTGTGGAGCAAATTGTGTAGGATTTGGTCAAGAATGAAGCCTTTGATTTATAGATTATCTTGATGAGAGATTGGCCAAATGGATGAATGTGGGACTAAATGTAGACCAATGAAAGAAGGCCACTTGTCAAGTTGTGATAGGCTTGAGCATGTGCAAGATTTGGGAAATGTGCCCAAGAGGGGGAAAATTTCAAATTTGAAATGAGAGTTAATGTTGAGTTTGACTTGTGCAAGGGACATGTAAGAGACATTAATTTCTTTGTTGGATGTACATGTCCACTTGATTTTGATTTCAAATTTGAGGGAATATTCCCATGTTGAGTGAAAATGTTGATTTAATAAATAAATAAATTGATTTATTTTGTGAAGTGATTATGTACCCTCGTGTCGGTTGCTTTGGTCTTGGATGTTGGTATTGGTGTGTGTTTCATTGATTACTGTGTTATTTGATTTTGTGAAAAATATAATATGTTAGTAATCATGTTTAAATAATTAATTAAATCATAAGTGAAATTGCAAGGTTATTTAAAATATAATTAGAAATTAAAATAATAATCAATTAAATCAGATCAAATGATTTAGAACAAATGATCAATCAAATTAATTTGTTAAAAGTAAAAGTGATATTATTAGACAAATTGATTTAAATTGTTCTGAACAAATAATCTTGAAAAGATAATTATTATCATAAGAAATTTAATGGATGCTTATTTAGAATCTTGCAAATGGTTGATTTTAATTATTCTAATGTGGAAGTAATTAACAAATAGTGTATTGTGAAGATAATGAATATATATTTAAATAAAAAGTTCATTTTTGTGGAGTTAAATTTATTTAGTTTAATCAAAATGCTTGATGAAAGAAAATGAAATATAAATACTTGAAAAGGCAACAAAAGGAATTAAAAGGATTAAATATTATTTGGATTTATTTCTTGAGTTGTGACTTTTGGTTTTCACTGGAGAATATGAAGAATAAACAAATATAAAACTCCATCTTTTGTGGATTTGAATGTAATTAAATTTCATTTTTGGAGAAGCGACTTTTGGCATTCGCATGAAGAGGAAAATGAAGAGACTTCTTGGGGTGATTTTATTTAGAGGATTTTTGTTTTGAAAAGGGGGGGTTGCATTCTCTTTAGAGGGGACTTTGGAGAAATTTGGATTTACTTTTCTTTTGTCATAGTATTGCATTACTTTTCTATCATTATTCTGAGAATTCATTAAGGAATAATTTGGTGTTGAGGGGAAAATCTTGGAGCTGCTGCTGAAAACATTCATTGGCTGAGGATTGGATCGGCGAAAGGGATAGAGCTTCTACAGATCTTCTCCAAACACAGGACGCCGGGTTCTTTTCTTATTTAATTGCTGTAGCATCAAATAAAATTGCAATTGATAGGAAATTGTTTTGTTGTGTATGAGATTCTTTATTTGGGGTTTATAATTCCAAATGTTTGTGAAAAGAAATTCCAGTGGGTTGTTGTTTAATCAACAGAAATTTAATTGGGGATCGGGATTGCTGTTTGTTAAAATGGAATTTGGTGGGGTTCTTGGCTGTCAATTTTTAGATTGAAATTTCTAGGAGCTTGGGACTGTTGTTTATTTTAATGAAATCATTTGTTGGGGTTTTACTGTTGATTATCAAAATGAAACTATGTTTGGAATTCTGGAAATTTGGGTTTGTGTAAATCCTCACTTGTAGATTAATTTTACAAAATTTATTATATATATAAAATGATGTTGAAACAGTAACTTGTGCTATTTCGTTGTATTCGAATTATGTTGTATACAATATATATATATATAGATGTATATATATATACATATATCAGATATATATATATATATGTATATATATGCATACACATATATATATATATAATTGTAGATATATAAAAATATATATATATATATGAAATGAAAATAAAATTTAAAGTTCAAATTTCGATTGTTTTAGATTGTTTGAATTTAAAAATATAAAATTTTGCTGACGGGTGATGGTTCGGCCTCGGCCGTACCCACCACCCGGCCAGCCGTAGTGTTGCAGTGGCAGCCTACGGGCTACCACGGCAGTCCGTCGGACTGCTGTGACAGTCCGTAGACTGTCTGCGGCAGTCCTACGGACTGCCGACTGCCCCGCGGCCGGGCGTAGTCTCCCGTGTCTGAATGTTGGGATTAAATTTTCCCATTTAAATTTAATGTATTAAATTTTGTTTAAAACGTGAATGCTATATTTTAATTTCGGTGCGGATTTTTTTTTTATAAATATATATATATATATATGTATATATGTATATATATGTATATGTGTATATATATATGTGTATATATATATTTATATATATATATATATAGATATATATTTATATTTGTAGATATTTATATATATATTTATTAAATTATTTATTCTGATTCCTCTTATTTAACCATTGCTGTATTATTTAACTAATTTCACTGTTATTTAGAAATAAAATATATATATTGTTTCCTTTCTGATTTAATTATATATTCTGTTAAATTAACTGTTATAAAAAAAAAATATGTATATAGATTCTATTTCTTTTCTGAATAGAATAAAGCAAAATCTGATATAATGAAAATAATAGTAAAATAGAAAGAAATATGTTCTTATTACAACTTTGAGAAGATGAGAGGATAGTGCTAGTAGAAAAATCAACTTACAGCATTGATTTATTTAATTCTTGTTTGGAGTGAATATTTTGGAATAGAAAAGAATTCCTTTTAATTTGTTAATCTGTGAATTTTGATAGGATAATATATAGATATGTAGTGGTTTTAAAAAGGTATTTTTTTGGGTGTAAATTTATTTAGATAGATTTAAGATTTTAAGGTTGTAATTTCTAATATGTAGTTCAAGTATTTAGAGTATTGTTATTATTGTTATTTTAAAGTATAGACAATTGATCTTGAGTGGTTTTCTCAATTAATTTAAATATTGGAAGTGAGTGTTAAGTTAGTATGATGAAAGGAAATGGAAATAGTGTTTTGGAACATAAGTAGTTAGGAAATGATAATGAGTTAATTACCCAATTATTAAGTAGTTTTCAATTATGTTGATAAATGAAAAGGGGAAATTTAAAGGTATGGGCATAGTTAGAGATTGATTAGGGTATTTTCAAATTGGATATTTTCTATTGGTGAAATGGAATTTTAGTCTTTTGAAAATTGACTTCCTTTATATTCATTTAATGGTTGGTTGTAAGTTCTCTTTATGATAATACTTTTAGAATACTTGTGATGGTTATCATGAATTATTTTAGTATGGGTAAGTTGTAAAGTTTTAGTTCTGGTCGTTAATTGATTGGTTAATAAATATTGTTCTCAATTGAATTTTTGGTTGATGTTTATTATGCAAATGTTTGATGGAGTTGTGAGTGATTGAGTATTTAAGGTGTTCTGTAATTTGGTCCTTTGGATGCCTGGTTGCATGCTTTTACCTCTTTTATTAAAGGATTGTTTTTGGACATTTCCTTATTGGTATGAATGCCGTTGGAGATTAATTTTGATTCAAGGAATCCTTTGTCATTTAAATTTTGTTGCAATGTAATTGGGAACTCGTGTTTTGGTTTATGAGTTATGGATGGTTGATCTTCTTGAATTTCTGATTTGTTTTGTATCGAAGTGGTTTATGTAGTCTGGATGGAGATGTTGATCTTATTTCAATGTTTTCACTCATTATATTTGAATTGAAATTGATCTGGTGGCCTTGCAATTATTGTTGTCATTGCTATGTTGTTGTTTTTATGAAAGTGATTTGCGTACCATCATAAGGGGGTTCTTGTGAGGAGAAAATTGAGGTCTCCCATGGAATGCCTAGTTGGTGGCTTTTGGTTTCATTTAGTGATTTCGTGAATTAAAGGTTGATTTTCTTTTGCGTTTTCCTATTTGAGGTGACGCCATTGTTAATTTGTAGATGGGTCTTGATGAATCTTTCCTTGTTATGGCTTTTTTTGATTTACTCTCATATTTGAGGAAATTTTATCCTTGTGTTGAATTATGGGAGAATTACTCATGTTGCTTCACTTTACCTTTGTTTATGGGTTTTCATTCTTTTGGCTTCCAGAGGCTTGAGATGATTGATAATTGATGTTCTCTCTCTTTATGGGCCCTTGATGTGGCAAGTGTTTTGGTTTCATGATTTTAAAGGGGTTGTACAGAATTTGTTGAGACTTGGAAATTGTATTTATAGCGAGATGGGTAATGCCTCGCATGCTTTTCAGTTGTGATATAATATTCTTGTGATGTTGTACAACCCTTGGTTTCTTGGTTTTATGTGGTTGGGTCTCTAGGGAGAGTGGCTCCTCGTGGGGGCTGGCGCCCCGCTTAAGGGGAAGAGCACAGGATAACCCACGAGTGAGTTTGTAATTAAGTGAAAACCTAATAATTAACTTAGGAGGGTTGGGTAGTAATATCATTATAAGATTAATAAAATGGATGCCTCGTCTTCATTAGTGCTTCCGTAGGCTAATGGAAGGCTGAGAAGGCCGTGGTTGGCAAGGTCCTGACCTCGTCTTCACGAGAGGTCTACGGCTCCGCATGAGTCACCCTATGGACCGGCGCCTCCAGTGGGGAGGAAGAGCACAGGACAGCCATAGATGGGACCGACGCCTCCAATTGGGAGGAAGAGCACAAGACAGCCCATGTAGGACTATGCGATGACACTCTCCCCTAGTTTCCCATGTGTTTTACTTTATTGTGTTCCTCTGGAAGTAGGTTATGGGAGCTGGTTTAGATTGTTGATATTTGGATTTATCTTGATTTATGATTATTGTCTTGATATATCTTTGGTGTACTTTTTGGTCTTGTATGATCTCATTGATATTTGACTTATGACCTTGTTCTCTTTTGATACGATGATATGATGTTATTGTATTGCAATTTGGAATTGCATTATGTTTATTAATTCAGTTGATTTGGAAGTGTTTCATGATCATCCTTTGGTTACTTATTTATTGGACATTGCTTTGATTTACGTGATGGGATTTGTGATCTTAATTTATTATGTTGACTATTAGATGTTGTTGCAATTCTTGAGTTTTATGATACTTTTGTATGTTGTGGAGTCTAGTGGTTTCCGTGTTTGGATGTTCTTGGTTGAGGACTCTTCTTGTTAGCTCCTAGCACGGAGGGTGGGTCTTCGGACTCACATGGTCAGGTGGAACGTGCTAAGCACCCCATTGGGTCCCCAGTCAAGGATCGAGAGGTGCGGATTGGTGCGGTTGCAGCGACTCTAGAGTTGTATCCATCTTGGAGCTAGTTTTCATCTATTCATTTGTATCATGATTCTTGTTGTATGGTTTCCGTGCAAATTGGAAACACTTTTGTATCATTGTACTTCTTGAATATTGTACTGTAATGTAACATTAAACCTTATGTGGTTATTGGCAGTTGTTATTCAATGTGTTGAGTTAATTATGCATATGTTGTATTTATATAGATGGTTTCTTATCAATGATTATCATGTATGTGTTATCTTGTTATGGATTATATCTTTGGATTTTATTCTTTATTGTTGTTGTGTGGATCTCAGTCTTGTAATGACTCTTCGTGTACCCCAAGGGATGTATGTGTTAGTGAATCTGCTTAAATGGAATTCATGTCATGACTTAATGTGTAATACATGTATGTTATGTTTACTTTAAAAAAAAAAATTGTGCTGTAATTATTATGTTTTTTGTCCTTTGGGGTTCACATGGCAGGGCGTTACAACATGGTATCAGAGCCTAGGTTCATACACTGGGCACTATGTGTGCTCACTATGTAACCTTGCGTTTAGACCCATGAGTCTTGAGTTTCACTTTTCTTTTGTCTTTGTTGTGAATTTGAATTTCTTTCGTTTGATGGTGTCGGGTCGATGGTGCAAGAAACTGATGGGAAAGGATAGGACCCTCGGTGTAGTGTGCAATGCACCGATATCCTTCCTGTCGGGGATGCTCTATGGACCCTTGAGTTTTAGTGTGATGTGTTTCTTGGGGATGTGTTTTATGTGTGTGAATATGTCAAGTGTGTGTGGAATTTGTGATTTTGTTGTCCTTGAGTGAGGAATTATGTTTTCTTGAATCTGTGAAGGTGTAAAATTTTACCCTTTTTATTGAAATTGATGTGAATTTTGGTGTTGAATAATGATTAAAGTGGAGTTCTTTGTGTGAAAATTATGAGTTTTAATGAAAATGTAAGGTTTGGTGGATAATTATTCTATGATTTTAGCATAATCTAGTATCTTGAGGGTAAGATGTAACTTGAATTATTGGTACTAATGTGCAATGCTCTATGGTAGCTTTTAAATTACAGGAAGTGGGCTTCAGAAAGCATAATGACGAAGGTAATGTAATCGTAATATGCAGGTATAGATACTTATAATGTCAAGTAGTGATTCATTTTGATATAGTAGATGAATTAGGTTTATGGTTAGTATCCTTATACGAATATTTCCTAACTAATTAGAAGAAAATTGCTTATGAGTTACTAGGATTGTTTTGATTACTAAGTGTGGTTTGGTGGGAGGGACAGTGTGGTATCACTCGCTTGCGAGTGCCCTACCATGCTGGGATTTCCTCTCACGATGTATTTGTGATATATATGTATTGTGCACAACATTTGCTTGCATGCAGGATTGCAGGAACTAAGTCTCGATTCCACCTGCATTGTCAGGACAGGACAAGCACCATAAACACCCAATGGGATTGATGTGGAAAATAGGAACTGACAAGAAAGTTTCCCCAACCTAGTTCGTCATCTGTCCTTGTGTTTGCCAAATTGGTCTGGTTGCAGCCCTGCCACCATTTTTGTTTTGGTATCTTTTCTTTATTTTTGGTTTGTTTAATGGCTGACTTGATGTTTAATTGATGCTTTAATTTATGGTGTTGAGGTGCTTTTTGATCATTGATATTTGTTGTGTCACCATGTTTATGATTGAGCTCGACTTCCAGGAGTAAGTCAATTTTTAAGGGGGGGAGGATGTAATACCCCTCCGTGTCGGTTGCTTTGGTCTTGGATGTGAGTATTGGTGTGTGTTTCATTGATTACTGTGTTATTTGATTTTGTAAAAAAATATAATATGTTAGTAATCATGTTTAAATAATTAATTAAATCATAAGTGAAATTGCAAGGTTATTTAAAATATAATTAGGAATTAAAATAATAATCAATTAAATCAGATCAAATGATTTAGAACAAATGATCAATCAAATTAATTTGTTAAAAGTAAAAGTGATATTATTAGACAAATTGATTTAAATTGTTATGAACAAGTAATCTTGAAAAGATAATTATTATCATAAGAAATTTAATGGATGCTTATTTAGAATCTTGCAAATGGTTGATTTTAATTATTCTAATGTGGAAGTAATTAACAAATAATGTATTGTGAAGATAATGAATATATATTTAAATAAAAAGTTCATTTTTGTGGAGTTAAATTTATTTAGTTTAATCAAAATGCTTGATGAAAGAAAATGAAATATAAATACTTGAAAAGGCAACAAAAGGAATTAAAGGGATTAAATATTATTTGGATTTATTTCTTGAGTTGTGACTTTTGGTTTTCACTGGAGAATATGAAGAATAAACAAATATAAAACTCCATCTTTTGTGGATTTGAATGTAATTAAATTTCATTTTTGGAGAAGCGACTTTTGGCATTCGCATGAAGAGGAAAATGAAGAGACTTCTTGGGGTGATTTTATTTAGAGGATTTTTGTTTTGAAAAGGGGGGGTTGCATTCTCTTTAGAGGGGACTTTGGAGAAATTTGGATTTACTTTTCTTTTGTCATAGTATTGCATTACTTTTCTATCATTATTCTGAGAATTCATTAAGGAATAAGTTTGGCGTTGAGGGGAAAATCTTGGAGCTGCTGCTGAAAACATTCATTGGCGGAGGATTGGATCGACGAAAGGGATAGAGCTTCTACAGATCTTCTCCAAACACAGGATGCCAGGTTCTTTTCTTATTTAATTGCTGTAGCATCAAATAAAATTGCAATTGATAGGAAATTGTTTTGTTGTGTATGAGATTCTTTATTTGGGTTTTATAATTCCAAATGTTTGCGAAAAGAAATTCCAGTGGGTTGTTGTTTAATCAACAGAAATTTAATTGGGGATCGGGATTGCTGTTTGTTAAAATGGAATTTGGTGGGGTTCTTGGCTGTCAATTTTTAGATTGAAATTTCTAGGAGCTTGCGACTGTTGTTTATTTTAATGAAATCATTTGTTGGGGTTTTACTGTTGATTATCAAAATGAAACTATGTTTGGAATTCTAGAAATTTGGGTTTGTGTAAATCCTCACTTGTAGATTAATTTTACAAAATTTATTATGTATATAAAATGATGTTGAAACAGTAACTTGTGCTATTTCGTTGTATTCGAATTATTTTGTATACAATATATATATAGATGTATATATATATATACATATATCAGATATATATATATATATATATATATGTATATATATGCATACACATATATATATATAATTGTAGATATATAAATATATATATATATATATGAAAATGAAAATAAAATTTAAAGTTCAAATTTTGATTGTTCTAGATTGTTTGAATTTAAAAATATAAAATTTTGCTGACGGGTGATGGTTCGGCCTCGGCCGTACCCACCACCCGGCCAGCCGTAGTGTTCCAGCGGCAGCCTACGGGCTACCACGGCAGTCCGTCGGACTGCTGTGATAGTCCGTAGACTGTCCGCGGTAGTCCTACGGACTGCCGTGAGCAGTCCGTAGACTGCCCCACGGCCGGGCATAGTCTCCCGTGTCTAAATGTTGGGATTAAATTTTCCCATTTAAATTTAATGTATTAAATTTCATTTAAAACGTGAATGCTATATTTTAATTTCGGTGCGGATTTTTATTTTATAAATATATATATATATATATATATATGTATATATGTATATATGTATATATATATATGTATATGTGTATATATATATGTGTATATATATATTTATATATATATATATAGATATATATAGATATATATTTATATTTGTAGATATTTATATATATATTTATTAAATTATTTATTCTGATTCCTCTTATTTAACCATTGTTGTATTATTTAGCTAATTTCACTGTTATTTAGAAATAAAATATATATATCGTTTCCTTTCTGATTTAATTATATATTCTGTTAAATTAACTGTTATAAAAAAAAAATGTATATAGATTCTATTTCTTTTCTGATTAGAATAAAGCAGAATCTGATATAATGAAAATAATAGTAAAATAGAAAGAAATATGTTCTTATTACAACTTTGAGAAGATGAGAGGATAGTGTTAGCAGAAAAATCAACTTACAGCATTGATTTATTTAATTCTTGTTTGGAGTGAATATTTTGGAATAGAAAAGAATTCCTTTTAATTTGTTAATCTGTGAATTTTGATAGGATAATATATAGATATGTAGTGGTTTTAAAAAAGTATTTTTTGGGTGTAAATTTATTTAGATAGATTTAAGATTTTAAGGTTGTAATTTCTAATATGTAGTTCAAGTATTTAGAGTATTGTTATTATTGTTATTTTAAAGTATAGACAATTGATCTTGAGTGGTTTTCTCAATTAATTTAAATATTGGAAGTGAGTGTTAAGTTAGTATGATGAAAGGAAATGGAAATAGTGTTTTGAACATAAGTAGTTAGGAAATGATAATGAGTTAATTACCCAATTATTAAGTAGTTTTCAATTATGTTGATAAATGAAAAGGGGAAATTTAAAGGTATGGGCATAGTTAGAGATTGATTAGGGTATTTTCAAATTGGATATTTTATTGGTGAAATGGAATTTTAGTCTTTTGAAAATTGACTTCCTTTATATTCATTTAATGGTTGGTTGTAAGTTCTCTTTATGATAATACTTTTAGAATACTTGTGATGGTTATCATGAATTATTT
>VDFB02193867.1:174995779-175042851 GCA_007258455.2 Sequoia sempervirens
TATATATATATATATATATATATATATATATATATATATATATATATATATATATATATATATATATATATATAAATATATATATATATATATGTATATATGTATATATATGTATATGTGTATATATATATGTGTATATATATATTTATATATATATATATATAGATATATATTTATATTTGTAGATATTTATATATATATTTATTAAATTATTTATTCTGATTCCTCTTATTTAACCATTGCTGTATTATTTAACTAATTTCACTGTTATTTAGAAATAAAATATATATATTGTTTCCTTTCTGATTTAATTATATATTCTGTTAAATTAACTGTTATAAAAAAAAAATATGTATATAGATTCTATTTCTTTTCTGAATAGAATAAAGCAAAATCTGATATAATGAAAATAATAGTAAAATAGAAAGAAATATGTTCTTATTACAACTTTGAGAAGATGAGAGGATAGTGCTAGTAGAAAAATCAACTTACAGCATTGATTTATTTAATTCTTGTTTGGAGTGAATATTTTGGAATAGAAAAGAATTCCTTTTAATTTGTTAATCTGTGAATTTTGATAGGATAATATATAGATATGTAGTGGTTTTAAAAAGGTATTTTTTTGGGTGTAAATTTATTTAGATAGATTTAAGATTTTAAGGTTGTAATTTCTAATATGTAGTTCAAGTATTTAGAGTATTGTTATTATTGTTATTTTAAAGTATAGACAATTGATCTTGAGTGGTTTTCTCAATTAATTTAAATATTGGAAGTGAGTGTTAAGTTAGTATGATGAAAGGAAATGGAAATAGTGTTTTGAACATAAGTAGTTAGGAAATGATAATGAGTTAATTACCCAATTATTAAGTAGTTTTCAATTATGTTGATAAATGAAAAGGGGAAATTTAAAGGTATGGGCATAGTTAGAGATTGATTAGGGTATTTTCGAATTGGATATTTTATTGGTGAAATGGAATTTTAGTCTTTTGAAAATTGACTTCCTTTATATTCATTTAATGGTTGGTTGTAAGTTCTCTTTATGATAATACTTTTAGAATACTTGTGATGGTTATCATGAATTATTTTAGTATGGGTAAGTTGTAAAGTTTTAGTTCTGGTCGTTAATTGATTGGTTAATAAATATTGTTCTCAATTGAATTTTTGGTTGATGTTTATTATGCAAATGTTTGATGGAGTTGTGAGTGATTGAGTATTTAAGGTGTTCTGTAATTTGGTCCTTTGGATGCCTGGTTGCATGCTTTTACCTCTTTTATTAAAGGATTGTTTTTGGACATTTCCTTATTGGTATGAATGCCATTGGAGATTAATTTTGATTCAAGGAATCCTTTGTCATTTAAATTTTGTTGCAATGTAATTGGGAACTCGTGTTTTGGTTTATGAGTTATGGATGGTTGATCTTCTTGAATTTCTAATTTGTTTTGTATCGAAGTGGTTTATGTAGTCTGGATGGAGATGATGATCTTATTTCAATGTTTTCACTCATTATATTTGAATTGAAATTGATCTGGTGGCCTTGCAATTATTGTTGTCATTGCTATGTTGTTGTTTTTATGAAAGTGATTTGTGTACCATCATAAGGGGGTTCTTGTGAGGAGAAAATTGAGGTCTCCCATGGAATGCCTAGTTGGTGGCTTTTGGTTTCATTTAGTGATTTCGTGAATTAAAGGTTGATTTTCTTTTTCGTTTTCCTATTTGAGGTGACGCCATTGTTAATTTGTAGATGGGTCTTGATGAATCTTTCCTTGTTATGGCTTTTTTTGATTTACTCTCATATTTGAGGAAATTTTATCCTTGTGTTGAATTATGGGAGAATTACTCATGTTGCTTCACTTTACCTTTGTTTATGGGTTTTCATTCTTTTGGCTTCCAGAGGCTTGAGATGATTGATAATTGATGTTCTCTCTCTTTATGGGCCCTTGATGTGGCAAGTGTTTTGGTTTCATGATTTTAAAGGGGTTGTACAGAATTTGTTGAGACTTGGAAATTGTATTTATAGCGAGATGGGTAATGCCTCGCATGCTTTTCAGTTGTGATATAATATTCTTGTGATGTTGTACAACCCTTGGTTTCTTGGTTTTATGTGGTTGGGTCTCTAGGGAGAGTGGCTCCTCGTGGGGGCTGGCGCCCCGCTTAAGGGGAAGAGCACAGGATAACCCACGAGTGAGTTTGTAATTAAGTGAAAACCTAATAATTAACTTAGGAGGGTTGGGTAGTAATATCATTATAAGATTAATAAAATGGATGCCTCGTCTTCATTAGTGCTTCCGTAGGCTAATGGAAGGCTGAGAAGGCCGTGGTTGGCAAGGTCCTGACCTCGTCTTCACGAGAGGTCTACGGCTCCGCATGAGTCACCCTATGGACCGGCGCCTCCAGTGGGGAGGAAGAGCACAGGACAGCCATAGATGGGACCGACGCCTCCAATTGGGAGGAAGAGCACAAGACAGCCCATGTAGGACTATGCGATGACACTCTCCCCTAGTTTCCCATGTGTTTTACTTTATTGTGTTCCTCTGGAAGTAGGTTATGGGAGCTGGTTTAGATTGTTGATATTTGGATTTATCTTGATTTATGATTATTGTCTTGATATATCTTTGGTGTACTTTTTGGTCTTGTATGATCTCATTGATATTTGACTTATGACCTTGTTCTCTTTTGATACGATGATATGATGTTATTGTATTGCAATTTGGAATTGCATTATGTTTATTAATTCAGTTGATTTGGAAGTGTTTCATGATCATCCTTTGGTTACTTATTTATTGGACATTGCTTTGATTTACGTGATGGGATTTGTGATCTTAATTTATTATGTTGACTATTAGATGTTGTTGCAATTCTTGAGTTTTATGATACTTTTGTATGTTGTGGAGTCTAGTGGTTTCCGTGTTTGGATGTTCTTGGTTGAGGACTCTTCTTGTTAGCTCCTAGCACGGAGGGTGGGTCTTCGGACTCACATGGTCAGGTGGAACGTGCTAAGCACCCCATTGGGTCCCCAGTCAAGGATCGAGAGGTGCGGATTGGTGCGGTTGCAGCGACTCTAGAGTTGTATCCATCTTGGAGCTAGTTTTCATCTATTCATTTGTATCATGATTCTTGTTGTATGGTTTCCGTGCAAATTGGAAACACTTTTGTATCATTGTACTTCTTGAATATTGTACTGTAATGTAACATTAAACCTTATGTGGTTATTGGCAGTTGTTATTCAATGTGTTGAGTTAATTATGCATATGTTGTATTTATATAGATGGTTTCTTATCAATGATTATCATGTATGTGTTATCTTGTTATGGATTATATCTTTGGATTTTATTCTTTATTGTTGTTGTGTGGATCTCAGTCTTGTAATGACTCTTCGTGTACCCCAAGGGATGTATGTGTTAGTGAATCTGCTTAAATGGAATTCATGTCATGACTTAATGTGTAATACATGTATGTTATGTTTACTTTAAAAAAAAAAATTGTGCTGTAATTATTATGTTTTTTGTCCTTTGGGGTTCACATGGCAGGGCGTTACAACATGGTATCAGAGCCTAGGTTCATACACTGGGCACTATGTGTGCTCACTATGTAACCTTGCGTTTAGACCCATGAGTCTTGAGTTTCACTTTTCTTTTGTCTTTGTTGTGAATTTGAATTTCTTTCGTTTGATGGTGTCGGGTCGATGGTGCAGGAAATTGATGGGAAAGGATAGGACCCTCGGTGTAGTGCGCAATGCACCGATATCCTTCCTGTCGGGGATGCTCTATGGACCCTTGAGTTTTAGTGTGATGTGTTTCTTGGGGATGTGTTTTATGTGTGTGAATATGTCAAGTGTGTGTGGAATTTGTGATTTTGTTGTCCTTGAGTGAGGAATTATGTTTTCTTGAATCTGTGAAGGTGTAAAATTTTACCCTTTTTATTGAAATTGATGTGAATTTTGGTGTTGAATAATGATTAAAGTGGAGTTCTTTGTGTGAAAATTATGAGTTTTAATGAAAATGTAAGGTTTGGTGGATAATTATTCTATGATTTTAGCATAATCTAGTATCTTGAGGGTAAGATGTAACTTGAATTATTGGTACTAATGTGCAATGCTCTATGGTAGCTTTTAAATTACAGGAAGTGGGCTTCAGAAAGCATAATGACGAAGGTAATGTAATCGTAATATGCAGGTATAGATACTTATAATGTCAAGTAGTGATTCATTTTGATATAGTAGATGAATTAGGTTTATGGTTAGTATCCTTATACGAATATTTCCTAACTAATTAGAAGAAAATTGCTTATGAGTTACTAGGATTGTTTTGATTACTAAGTGTGGTTTGGTGGGAGGGACAGTGTGGTATCACTCGCTTGCGAGTGCCCTACCATGCTGGGATTTCCTCTCACGATGTATTTGTGATATATATGTATTGTGCACAACATTTGCTTGCATGCAGGATTGCAGGAACTAAGTCTCGATTCCACCTGCATTGTCAGGACAGGACAAGCACCATAAACACCCAATGGGATTGATGTGGAAAATAGGAACTGACAAGAAAGTTTCCCCAACCTAGTTCGTCATCTGTCCTTGTGTTTGCCAAATTGGTCTGGTTGCAGCCCTGCCACCATTTTTGTTTTGGTATCTTTTCTTTATTTTTGGTTTGTTTAATGGCTGACTTGATGTTTAATTGATGCTTTAATTTATGGTGTTGAGGTGCTTTTTGATCATTGATATTTGTTGTGTCACCATGTTTATGATTGAGCTCGACTTCCAGGAGTAAGTCAATTTTTAAGGGGGGGAGGATGTAATACCCCTCCGTGTCGGTTGCTTTGGTCTTGGATGTGAGTATTGGTGTGTGTTTCATTGATTACTGTGTTATTTGATTTTGTAAAAAAATATAATATGTTAGTAATCATGTTTAAATAATTAATTAAATCATAAGTGAAATTGCAAGGTTATTTAAAATATAATTAGGAATTAAAATAATAATCAATTAAATCAGATCAAATGATTTAGAACAAATGATCAATCAAATTAATTTGTTAAAAGTAAAAGTGATATTATTAGACAAATTGATTTAAATTGTTATGAACAAGTAATCTTGAAAAGATAATTATTATCATAAGAAATTTAATGGATGCTTATTTAGAATCTTGCAAATGGTTGATTTTAATTATTCTAATGTGGAAGTAATTAACAAATAGTGTATTGTGAAGATAATGAATATATATTTAAATAAAAAGTTCATTTTTGTGGAGTTAAATTTATTTAGTTTAATCAAAATGCTTGATGAAAGAAAATGAAATATAAATACTTGAAAAGGCAACAAAAGGAATTAAAGCGATTAAATATTATTTGGATTTATTTCTTGAGTTGTGGCTTTTGGTTTTCACTGGAGAATATGAAGAATAAACAAATATAAAACTCCATCTTTTGTGGATTTGAATGTAATTAAATTTCATTTTTGGAGAAGCGACTTTTGGCATTCGCATGAAGAGGAAAATGAAGAGACTTCTTGGGGTGATTTTATTTAGAGGATTTTTGTTTTGAAAAGGGGGGGTTGCATTCTCTTTAGAGGGGACTTTGGAGAAATTTGGATTTACTTTTCTTTTGTCATAGTATTGCATTACTTTTCTATCATTATTCTGAGAATTCATTAAGGAATAAGTTTGGCGTTGAGGGGAAAATCTTGGAGCTGCTGCTGAAAACATTCATTGGCGGAGGATTGGATCGACGAAAGGGATAGAGCTTCTACAGATCTTCTCCAAACACAGGATGCCAGGTTCTTTTCTTATTTAATTGCTGTAGCATCAAATAAAATTGCAATTGATAGGAAATTGTTTTGTTGTGTATGAGATTCTTTATTTGGGTTTTATAATTCCAAATGTTTGCGAAAAGAAATTCCAGTGGGTTGTTGTTTAATCAACAGAAATTTAATTGGGGATCGGGATTGCTGTTTGTTAAAATGGAATTTGGTGGGGTTCTTGGCTGTCAATTTTTAGATTGAAATTTCTAGGAGCTTGCGACTGTTGTTTATTTTAATGAAATCATTTGTTGGGGTTTTACTGTTGATTATCAAAATGAAACTATGTTTGGAATTCTAAATTTGGGTTTGTGTAAATCCTCACTTGTAGATTAATTTTACAAAATTTATTATGTATATAAAATGATGTTGAAACAGTAACTTGTGCTATTTCGTTGTATTCAAATTATTTTGTATACAATATATATATATATATAGATGTATATATATACATATATCAGATATATATATATATATGTATATATATGCATACACACATATATATATATAATTGTAGATATATAAAAAATATATATGAAAATGAAAATAAAATTTAAAGTTCAAATTACGATTGTTTTAGATTGTTTGAATTTAAAAATATAAAATTTTGCTGACGGGTGATGGTTCGGCCTCGGCCGTACCCACCACCCGGCCAGCCGTAGTGTTGCAGCGGCAGCCTACGGGCTACCACGGTAGTCCGTCGGACTGCTGTGACAGTCCGTAGACTGCCCCGCGGCCGGGTGTAGTCTCCCGTGTCTGAATGTTGGGATTAAATTTTCCCATTTAAATTTAATGTATTAAATTCCCGTTTAAAAGCGTGAATGCTATATTTTAATTTGATGCGGATTTTTATTTTATAAATATATATATATATATATATATATATATATATATATATATATATATATATATATGTATATATGTATATATATATATATGTATATGTGTATATATATATGTGTATATATATATTTATATATATATATAGATATATATTTATATTTGTAGATATCTATATATATATTTATTAAATTATTTATTCTGATTCCTCTTATTTAACCATTGTTGTATTATTTAACTAAATTCACTGTTATTTAGAAATAAAATATATATATTGTTTCCTTTCTGATTTAATTATATATTCTGTTAAATTAACTGTTATAAATATATATATATATATATATATATATATATATATATATATATATATATATATATATATATATATATATATATATATATATATATATATGTATATAGATTCTATTTCTTTTCTGATTAGAATAAAGCAGAATCTGATATAATGAAAATAATAGTAAAATAGAAAGAAATATGTTCTTATTACAACTTTGAGAAGATGAGAGGATAGTGTTAGCAGAAAAATCAACTTACAACATTGATTTATTTAATTCTTGTTTGGAGTGAATATTTTGGAATAGAAAAGAATTCCTTTTAATTTGTTAATCTGTGAATTTTGATAGGATAATATATAGATATGTAGTGGTTTTAAAAAGGTATTTTTTTTGGGTGTAAATTTATTTAGATAGATTTAAGATTTTAAGGTTGTAATTTCTAATATGTAGTTCAAGTATTTAGAGTATTGTTATTATTGTTATTTTAAAGTATAGACAATTGATCTTGAGTGGTTTTCTCAATTAATTTAAATATTGGAAGTGAGTGTTAAGTTAGTATGATGAAAGGAAATGGAAATAGTGTTTTGAACATAAGTAGTTAGGAAATGATAATGAGTTAATTACCCAATTATTAAGTAGTTTTCAATTATGTTGATAAATGAAAAGGGGAAATTTAAAGGTATGGGCATAGTTAGAGATTGATTAGGGTATTTTCGAATTGGATATTTTATTGGTGAAATGGAATTTTAGTCTTTTGAAAATTGACTTCCTTTATATTCATTTAATGGTTGGTTGTAAGTTCTCTTTATGATAATACTTTTAGAATACTTGTGATGGTTATCATGAATTATTTTAGTATGGGTAAGTTGTAAAGTTTTAGTTCTGGTCGTTAATTGATTGGTTAATAAATATTGTTCTCAATTGAATTTTTGGTTGATGTTTATTATGCAAATGTTTGATGGAGTTGTGAGTGATTGAGTATTTAAGGTGTTCTGTAATTTGGTCCTTTGGATGCCTGGTTGCATGCTTTTACCTCTTTTATTAAAGGATTGTTTTTGGACATTTCCTTATTGGTATGAATGCCGTTGGAGATTAATTTTGACTCAAGGAATCCTTTGTCATTTAAATTTTGTTGCAATGTAATTGGGAACTCGTGTTTTGGTTTATGAGTTATGGATGGTTGATCTTCTCGAATTTCTGATTTGTTTTGTATCGAAGTGGTTTATGTAGTCTGGATGGAGATGATGATCTTATTTCAATGTTTTCACTCATTATATTTGAATTGAAATTGATCTGGTGGCCTTGCAATTATTGTTGTCATTGCTATGTTGTTGTTTTTATGAAAGTGATTTGTGTACCATCATAAGGGGGTTCTTGTGAGGAGAAAATTGAGGTCTCCCATGGAATGCCTAGTTGGTGGCTTTTGGTTTCATTTAGTGATTTCGTGAATTAAAGGTTGATTTTCTTTTGCGTTTTCCTATTTGAGGTGACACCATTGTTAATTTGTAGATGGGTCTTGATGAATCTTTCCTTGTTATGGCTTTTTCTGATTTACTCTCATATTTGAGGAAATTTTATCCTTGTGTTGAATTATGGGAGAATTACTCATGTTGCTTCACTTTACCTTTGTTTATGGGTTTTCATTCTTTTGGCTTCTAGAGGCTTGAGATGATTGATAATTGATGTTCTCTCTCTTTATGGGCCCTTGATGTGGCAAGTGTTTTGGTTTCATGATTTTAAAAGGGTTGTACAGAATTTGTTGAGACTTGGAAATTGTATTTATAGCGAGATGGGTAATGCCTCGCATGCTTTTCAGTTGTGATATAATATTCTTGTGATGTTGTACAACCCTTGGTTTCTTGGTTTTATGTGGTTGGGTCTCTAGGGAGAGTGGCTCCTCGTGGGGGCCGGCGCCCCGCTTAAGGGGAAGAGCACAGGATAACCCACGAGTGAGTTTGTAATTAAGTGAAAACCTAATAATTAACTTAGGAGGGTTGGGTAGTAATATCATTATAAGATTAATAAAATGGATGCCTCGTCTTCATTAGTGCTTCCATAGGCTAATGGAAGGCTGAGAAGGCCGTGGTTGGCAAGGTCGTGACCTCATCTTCACGAGAGGTCTACGGCTCCGCATGAGTCACCCTATGGACCGGCGCCTCCAGTTTGGAGGAAGAGCACAGGACAGCCATAGATGGGACCGGTGCCTCCAGTTGGGAGGAAGAGCACAGGACAGCCCATGTAGGACTATGCAATGACACTCTCCCCTAGTTTCCCATGTGTTTTACTTTATTGTGTTCCTCTGGAAGTAGGTTATGGGAGCTGGTTTAGATTGTTGATATTTGGATTTATCTTGATTTATGATTATTGTCTTGATATATCTTTGGTGTACTTTGTGGTCTTGTATGATCTCATTGATATTTGACTTATGACCTTGTTCTCTTTTGATACGGTGATATGATGTTATTGTATTGCAATTTGGAATTGTATTATGTTTATTAATTCAATTGATTTGGAAGTGTTTCATGATCATCCTTTGGTTACTTATTTATTGGTCATTGCTTTGATTTACGTGATGGGATTTGTGATCTTAATTTATTATGTTGACTATTAGATGTTGTTGCAATTCTTGAGTTTTATGATACTTTTGTATGTTGTGGAGTCTGGTGGTTTCCGTGTTTGGATGTTCTTGGTTGAGGACTCTTCTTGTTAGCTCCTAGCACGGGGGGTGGGTCTTCGGACTCACATGGTCAGGTGGAACGTGCTAAGCACCCCATTGGGTCCCCAGTCGAGGATCGAGAGGTGCGGATTGGTGTGGTTGCAGCAACTCCAGAGTTGTATCCATCTTGGAGCTAGTTTTCATCTATTCATTTGTATCATGATTCTTGTTGTATGGTTTCCGTGCAAATTGGAAACACTTTTGTATCATTGTACTTCTTGAATATTGTATTGTAATGTAACACTAAACCTTATGTGGTTATTGGCAGTTGTTATTCAATGTGTTGAGTTAATTATGCATATGTTGTATTTATATAGATGGTTTCTTATCAATGATTATCATGTATGTGTTATCTTGTTATGGATTATATCTTTGGATTTTATTCTTTATTGTTGTTGTGTGGATCTCAGTCTCGTAATGACTCTTCATGTACCCCAAGGGATGTATGTGTTAGTGAATCTACTTAAATGGAATTCATGTCATGACTTAATGTGTAATACATGTATGTTATGTTTACTTTAAAAAAAAAAAATTGTGCTGTAATTATTATGTTTTTTGTCCTTTGGGGTTCACATGGCAGGGTGTTACAAGTGGGATTATCTAGAGGATGCAAGTGGTTAGGATGTGACATGCATTAGATTAAATTTAATCCTAATTTAGTTAATTAAAAAGAGGATTAGGTGATTTGACCAATTTGACTTGATTTAGGGATTTAAATCAAATCAAAAGGAGACGAAAGGTGATAAAGATTTAGTTAAATAAATATTTGATTTATTTAGCTAAGGGGGATAATGATCTAGGATCAAATTAAATAAAGTCAATTTATTTAATTTTAGATGGACGATCTTTATATATTAAATCAATTAAACTTGGTTTATTTAATTGATGGGCGAATATGCTTAGCTAGATATGCATGATGTCAATTTTGCGTGTCTACACTAAGAACGGAGCTTCGACAATGCAACTAAATAAACCTGTTTTCTTTAATATTTTGGACAACATATTCATAATACCATAATGCCTATTCTCACAATGCAATTGAATTGAAAATATTTTCTTGCATATTTTGGTGTATACTTTCATGCATTTCTATATTCTCTGCTTTGTGCATCTTTTGAGCATTGGAATTTACTTAAGTGGAAATCCTTAGAAATAGGATATTATACATTGTTAATTGTTATGTATCTTATTCTTCTCTTTGCATATGTAACACCCCATCGTGTGAACCCCAAAGGATAAATACACAATAATTATAGCACAATTTTTTATTTTTTATTTTTAAATAACATAACATACATGAAATACACATTAATTCATGACATGAATTTCATTAAAGTAGATTCACTAACACATACATCCCTTGGGGTACACGAGGAGTCATTACGCGACTTAGATCCACATAACGACAATAAAGAATAAAAGCCAAAGATATAATCCATAACAAAATAAACATTAACAAATGTAACACACACATGATAATCATTGATAAGAAACCATCTAAGTACATAAACACAACATATGCATGAATAACTTAACACATTGAATAACAACTGACAATAGCCATATAAGATTTAACGTTACATTACAATACAATGTTCAAGATGTACAATGATACAAAAGTGGTTCCAATCATAAATTGAAACCATACACAAGATAACATGATACAAATAAACAGATGAAAACTAGCTCCAAGACGGATACAACTCTGGAGTCGCTGCAACAGCACCAATCCGCACCTCTCGATCCTCGACTGGGGACCCAATGGGGTGCTTAGCACGTTCCACTCGACCATGTGAGTCCGAAGACCCACCCCCCATGCTAGGAGCTGACAATAAGAGTCCTCAACCAAGAACATCCCAACACGGAATCACAAGACTCACAACATACAAAAGTATCATAAAACTCAAGAATTGCAACAACATCCAAGAGTCAACATAATAAATTAAGATCACAAATCCCATCACATAAATCAAAGCAATGACCAATAAATAAGTAACCAAAGGATGATCATGAAATACTTCCAATCAAACTGAATTAATAAACATAATACTATTCCAAATTGCAATTAAATAATACAATAACATCATATCACAGTATCAAAAGAGTACAAGGTCATAAGTCAAATATCAACGAGATCATAGAAGGCCACAAAGTACACCAAAGATGTATCAAGGCAATAATCATAAATCAAGATAAATCCAAATATCAACAATCTAAACCAACCCCCATAACCTTCTTCCAGAGGAACACAATAAAGTAAAACATATGGGCAACTAGGGGAGAGTGTCATCGCATAGTCCTACATGGGCTGTCCTGTGCTCTTCCTCCCAACTGGAGGTGCCGGTCCCATCTATGGCTGTCCTATGCTCTTCCTCCCCAAACTGGAGGCGCCGGTCCATAGGGTGACTCATGCGGAGCCATAGACCTCTCATGAAGATGAGGTCACGACCTTGCCAACCACGGCCTTCTCAGCCTTCCATTAGCCTACAGAAGCACTAATGAAGATGAGGCATCCATTTTATTAATCTTATAATGATATTACTACCCAACCCTCCTAATTTAATTATTAGGTTTTCACTTGTTTACTAACTCACTCGTGGGTTATCCTGAGCCCTTCCCCTTAAACGGGGCGCCGGCCCCCATGAGGAGCCACTCTCCCTAGAGACCCAACAACATCAAACTAAAACCAAGAAACCAAGAACAATCAAGGGTTGTACCATCATAACTTGAACAAGGAATTACAACATAAAAGCGTGCGAGGCATTACCCATCTCGCTAATAAGTACAACATCAAAGTCTCAACAATTCTCGTACAACCCTTTCAAAATAATGATACCAATACACTTGCCACTTGGAAGTTCAAAAGAACGACTCTCCACAAACGAGAGTAAAGAAAAACAATATAGTTCCAACAAGAAACTTAACAATTGAAAAACTCCTCAACGAAAGGAAAAATAATGAGGAACCATCAAAATCAGCCATTAAGATCAAAATCTCGGAAAAATAGATCAATAAAGAAACAATAAGAAACAAGTACTCCCTTGCCTCTGGAAGATTTCCCCTTTCAAAGGACTAACAACAGTAACAAGACCCCAAGGAACGAGTCAACAGACATAAGGTAGAGAGTGGAAACATCCCACAAAATCATCACAATTAAATTTAATACACTTTCGACCGGTATCCAAGGGAGACCTCTATTTCTCCTCCTCGGTTACCCAACCATACAATACTCAACAATCATACAATTTGACTCATAACAACTCAAACTTAATCAATAACTAATACAATAGAACAATCAACCAAAGGCACAAACCTAATACGAAAATTACTCCTCTCAAATAAAGAAATCAATCCAACTCCGATGTTCTATCTAACTATCCCTATAAAAGACTTACCATCAACAATTAAAGGAGTACAAGAGAGATCAACATTTAAAAGATCATCTAATTTTACTTACGTAAAGCAAGCACCCAAAAGAACAAGGCATCCATAACATACAAACTCTACTTTTCATTATTTCTAATTTAACTATTCCCCTTGAAACTAACCAAATTAAAAATAAACTAATCTAGATTATCAAAAATTAACATGAGAAAACTCTCTCTCTCTAATCACTTTACTAACTTACTCATTAATGCATCACATTATACTCTCAACTTAACAACCTAATAAATCTAATTTATTCCTTTGCACTATAATTTACAAGTAATGGTAGCAATATGTATTCTAAGTAACCAACTACATAAAGAGTCTACAAGATATTAAAATATGGCGAGATTTTACTATAAAGGTTAAAACGTGAAAAATAAAACATATAAGAAGTACTAAAGAAATACATTCTTTTATCATTTTAACAAATAAACATACTTAGATTCGTCTAAATGAGCGTACAAAAAGTACGTACCTTCATGCCTTTTGTCAACTCGCCTTAGTAGCGATACACATAAGTTGTCAAGGTTAGATGGTTAAAAGAAGAAGCAAAATACAATTAACACCCATAAAATCTAATCATCCCTTAATAGAACATAATTGGCTTAGTTCCCCATTATCTAGTCTTAGCCCCATTCTTACATTTATTTAATAAGATCAAGGACTTTTATTAATGAATTATAGATAAGTAAACCTAATAAATAAATATAGTTATCTTTTTATTATAACTTAGTCCCATTTATTAACTAATTCTTCTTCATAGAAAATGACTTAAATACAAGCATTATATCAATACAAAAGCAATACAACTTAAAGATCAAAAGCATCCACTAACAATCAATCCAAAATAAGAATGAAGACTCAATTCAAGGAACAATTGTGTTCATTAACTACCATAATTAGATCAACAGAGGTTACTACAATACTTAACCATGGTAAAAGATATACAATTGTATTATTTATGAGTTTAATACAAATGCGATACTCAACATTTAGAATTATAAGGAATTCAACAATCTATACATTTCTATTCTATGCTATTTATTAAATAAATTCTTCTTTGACTACATATAAACTAAAATCAATTTTCTTTTATTCCTACTAATTTTAAAATCCATTAACTACATTCTTAATTAAATACTAGCCCACCCTAAACATTTCTCATAATTTAAGAAACAAGCACTCATATATATATATAACACCTACTTGAGTTCGCAATCATTTAATTCAAAACTCCTAAATTGAATCATAATTCCATTAATTCTATAATTCCATTATAAGGGAGTATTATGCACTCAACATTCTAGAAAATATATGTTAATGCAGCAACTATGGAAGAGTCCGCAGTTTATCAATGGAGAGTAATTCTAAATTACTTAAAAAATTCTTCTAAATTGGATCCACAAATTGGAACAAAAGCTGAGACAGGTTGACAATAAAATCAGAGAGATTATTTAAACAATTAAACTTCTATTATGTTCAAGTGCGAGGCAGAGACAGGCTAATACTGAAATCAGAGAGTTTATTTAATTTTCTAGCTACAGCTATGGTAGGTTACCAACGGTATCCAGGAGATTATATAAATTTAGATTACCAGACTATGCGAAGGGCTCATCTAAACACTGTATCCAATAACATCAATTTCTCTCCGCTTCGACTGAACGAAGGTAATTGGCAAAGGCTTGAAACATTGCGCAGACTAAGAGAATTAAATAATCTGCTCATTGGTCCTCAATTTCTTCACTTGAACAATCTGCTCATTGACGGCATCAGAGAAGACACACGAACCAAGTTTCCTCCAAGTTTGAGATGGTTACGGTTGCAAAAACGTGAGAAGCCATTTTCCTTCAGACTTTTGGATAATATTTGGGATTTTGATAATAAAAAAATAGAGAGTTTAATTAAATCTATACACCCTACCATGTTCAAGTGCTGCGGCTATGACAGGTTGCCAAGTATATTAAAAAGTGAATATTGGAATTTGGAAATATCGCCATCTACTTGCATTATTATCAAATCCCAAAAGTTTTCCCCAAGACTAAAGAGAAGGAGTTAGGTGAAGTGCAAATACGTGACTTATGAGGAGGAGAAATAATGTTCAACCTATCTTTTGAACTTGACGCATATCTGATTGGTGGCGAGTTTCCAGAGATATGCCAGTTTGGACAATATTTTATTTTCAAGTGCTGTAACTGCGATAGATTCTCAGAGGAATCAAGCAGGTAATTTAAACCTTTAAACTTCCTATTATTCTCCTGTGCGCGACTGAGACAAGTTTACACAGAAACCAGAGGTTATTTTAACATTTAAACTTCCTATTAAGCTCAGGTGCCGCGGTTGAGATAGGATGAAAATGAAATCAGAGAGAGAGATTATCTTAATCTTTTAACTTCCTATAAATTTCAAGTGCACGGCTAGGACAGATTGATAAAGCAATTAGAAAGATCATTAAATTTTATAGACAAAGCATTTGCAATACCAAATTTTGAATGACAATATGCAAACATGCCCTCTGATATAACTTGAAGATTCAACCTTGAATGAAATACGCAAAATATTAAGGCAAGAAAGAATGAAGGTTGTTTGGCCTAAGAGGAAACACTGCATGCATACATAAAAGAAAGAGGACCTCCAGAATAAACGAACGAGAGACACCAATTCATAGTATAGACTAGATATGAGACAAAGTAAATACATAAGCAAATACCTCGACTAGAAGATGGTACTTTTGCAGCTATTAGTCCATATGGTATCGATGGCTTTCTGGATTTCTCTCCTCTTCTGTCCTCCTGCCTCCTCACGAACTAGATTCTTGTTTGTACGAGATCTTCTCCATCCCTCTGTATCCCTCTTCCCAAAAGCTAGATATACTTTATTTATTTTTCATATTCTACAGTTCAGTTCTTTTTTACTTCCAATTGCTTGATAGGTGAAGTTTCTTTCCAGCTTCTCTTGCCTTTTATACTTCCCAAAAATCTTATCATGATTAAACTATTCACTTTCCATTTTCCAATTGCCTTTCTTTTTTATTATTTTCTTTTCCAGATTATTTTGTTCATTATTATTATTAAATCAATTTATCTAATAATATCACTTGTGCTTTTAACAAATTAGTTTAATTTGATTATTTGATCTAAATCATTTGATTTAATTTAATTGATCATTATTTTAATTTCTAATCATATTTTAAATAACCTCGCAGATTCACTTATGATTTAAATTAATTATTTAAACATGACTACTAACATTTGATATTTTCCACACAATCGAATAACACAGTAATCAATGAAGCATACACAAATACTCACACAAAAGTTCAGAACAACCGACACAGAGGGGTATTACAGCATATATAAATTTGCACATTGATTGAACTACTTTTTTGTATGATCCTATCAAATAGAGTAATTATATATGCTAAATGTTTGCTTGCCCAAGCCCTAATGCATTATGTTGTTGTTGTACTATGGTGGTGGACAAAGTAAATGTGATTGGTTGAAATAAATGCAATATTGAATGTAGCAGTGTGGGAAAGTTTATTTTCATTAAGTTGCATTACATGTATATATATCTATAAATGCATATATATATATATAGATGCATATATATACATATATAGATATCTACATGCATATATATATATATTCACATGTTTCCATCCAATATATGTATACATGTATATATATGTATGTACATGCAATATTGAATGCTAGTGTCTATGAGAGTATACTTTCATGAAGTTGTATACTTAGTAGACCCACTGTGGTGTTGCTTTGATAGCACACTATTGTTAAATTTGACACGTTCAGCTCCGTCTTTTGGCAAGATGG
This sequence comes from Sequoia sempervirens, assembly GCA_007258455.2. Lineage (NCBI taxonomy): Eukaryota > Viridiplantae > Streptophyta > Pinopsida > Cupressales > Cupressaceae > Sequoia > Sequoia sempervirens. The sequence goes on from VDFB02193867.1 coordinate 175,012,674, forward strand.
AGGCTATTCAAACTTTTGGTCTATGTAATCAGTAAGCCATTTTGCTTCAGTTTTTTGCATAAATGATTAATTTATTGTTTATAGCTTTCGTTCTCTACTTATTGTTAACTTTCATAACAGGTTTCATGGTTTGAACACTAATGTGCTTCATAAGTTCAAAATCATTCAATACTTTAAGAACTCACTCCAATCCTCCCTCTGGTTCTCAAGCATAACCAACAGTACATGTAAGTGCAAAACTTCTCCATAATCAATAAATAGATCTTGTGATCACCTTGCAAATATTATTCATCATTTCTACTTTCTAATTATGTTTATTGCCTTTTTCTATATATTTACTAATCTTTGATCCTTCCTCATTCATCTTCTTTCCTCGTCCATTGGCATAACTTTCTCTTCTATTTGTAGGTGTTAGGCTAAAGCATAGATGACAATACCAAAAGATGGAGCTCAACAAAATTTCTAGTGGGAATTCCATATTGCTTTTGCTTGGGGGTTTGCTAGGGTCCTCGGGGAAACATGATGCCAATATGGAAAGGTGGATAATGAGCATGGGTTTTTTGTTTTTCCTTCTCATTCCATATATCTTTTCTCACATAGATACATGTATAGAAAACATGGTTTGTAACAACATGTTTCTTATGTACTGCCAAGTGGTTGTATCTTCAACATATCTACTATTTGTTTGAAGTTTCCCTTTGTTGAGAACCCAACATTTAATCATGCAATATGTGCAACACATATATAGTGGGTATGTACAGGATCATCATGGAAAAAAGAGGCCCTTAAGTGGCAAAAAAATTAGAAAAATCAGAGTTAGGCAACTTGACGTAAAGATTTGAATAAGTAATCTATATTATTTTACAAATATATAACAAAATAATTTGTAAAAAATTGAATGTATTTTCTAAAATACTAAGTTTTTTTTTTTTTTTAAATCTATTTGGTGAAAATTTGAAATTTCAATGCAATATTAGTTAAATTTCAGGGAAAAATTAAGAAGTAGGTGTCTGTCTGACCACCATAACCACAATAAAATGATATTTTTTTTTATAAGATTTTAGACATAAGTAGAGGACTCATGTACGGATGTGATGCACACCTTTTTGTAATTTTTTCCAAGCAAATAATTAATTATGAATTTTTTATTACAACTTTTAAAAAATATAAAAAATTGTATGTTTGACCACCTTAACTTGGTCAAAACTTCATGAAATTCATTTTTTCTATTTTTGACCCTATAGTATGCAAAGCATAGAATGTGATGCATGCTTTGGATTCCAAAAATGTAATACCATTTGAAAGCTATAAATGTTTTTCAATCAGCATATTAATCAGGACTTTAGTCATAATGTAAATAGAAAATGAATAATAATTATTTATTAAATTCAAAGTAAAGCATAATTTATATTTGTGGAAAGCTAAGAATCTCCTTTAAAAAACCTTTTCATTTCATCAATTTTGGGTAAGAAAAAAGTTGCCAGTCACATACCCTATAAATACCCATCATATTGCCACTTTTTGGCCCATCATAATCCTGCACATACCCTAGTGCCAAAATGAATCTTTTCAAAATGCAAGTGAATCAATATATTGTGTTGGATATCTTGTACTAAAAATTATCTATTTTTACTCTCCAATTGCACTATGCAATCATTCATTTAAAATTGGGTTTTTCTATTCTCAATTATGTTGTAATCCATAGTACTTGTGCTCTATGAAAATGTTTATTGTGGATTCTGGCTTATCTATGATCTAGCTATAATTTTTAACTATTCTTTTAGGAGTTGTTTTACAATTTCCCTATTTTTTCTATAATATTAGTGGAAAATAATCTAGGTTGAATCTTCAATTGGGAAACCAATTGTTAGATAAAAATTGTTGTCACCCCTTCTCTAGATAGCAATAGAATTACAAGTGGAGATGCCTATAGCTAATTTCCATCTCTTGTCAAAAAACACATGCGTAATAAAACTTTAATTTCAAATACTATAAAAATATACTAATTATAAAAAGTACTCAATAGTGAATGTCTTCTTTTCATGGAAAAAATGTGTACCATTTTGTCCAATTTTAAAAAATACACACATGGCTGATGACCCTCAAAAAAAATTCCATTTTAACTTCAAAATTAAATGATTAATTGATTCAATAGGCTAGATAAAAAAAGTGGCAATATACATGTGCATCTTTTGCCATTAAATATAAAATTTAAATATTCTAGCTAGAAGAAACAATTATTTTAAATTTATTATTTAATTTAATTTTTAAGTGCCCACTTTTAAACAAATTTAAACATTCATTTCCAAATTTTCTAATAGTTACATTAAATAGAATTTATACAAAATGTGTAACGCCCGTCGTGCAAACCCCAGAGAACACACACAATGCAAATAATTTTTTTTTTAAACAATAGAACTAAACATACAATATTATTAAGCCATAACCACATAGCATTAATACACTTGGTTCTCTGGGGCACGCGAGGTTACTTCGCAACAACTAAACAGAAGAAAAGATAAATATTACAACATAACCATTAACTTTATAATAACCAGAACAATGATACATCCCATAACCATGATGCGAGCATAACAAACATTGCATACTTACATCCATGATAAATCTCTTAATAGAGTTACAAAAGAGCCTAACTATTACATCATTGTTATAATATTACAATTACAATTTTCTTTGATGAATGAATACATTAAATTTCCCAACATGGGGATTGATACAAGTATAATGAAATATGAAGTACAACTGATCACTGGTACAACTCCACTATGGAAAGCTGACAAGACAAGATGCTGATGGGGAACCTAACAGGTGTGGAGCACGTTCCACCCAACCATGTGAATTACAAGTAACTCACCCCCCGTGCTCAGAGGTGACGAGGAAGTGAACCCGACCATGAATGTCAACCCGACTCAATAACAACATGATACAAAACATGTACAACTCAAGCATGCAATGCATAAACATTGACTTTCTCAAATCACACAATAAGTTAAAACCAAGAAACTCATCGCAATAACATGAAGTACTATCAATTAACAATCATGAAACAAAATCACAAGAGTTCAAAGAAACATCATAAAGAGATAACATCTAGAGGCAACAACAACAAAGCACAAGGGTGTCAATTGGAGAGTGTCATCGCATAGCTCTCATGGGATTCTCCTAGCCCTTCCTCAGACTGAGGCGCCGACACCCATCTATGGATCTCCTGGCCCTTCCTCCTAACTGAGGCGTCGACACCATAGGGTAGCTGATGCGGAGCCAATAGTCTCTCATGAAGACGAGACTATGACTATGCCGACCACGGCCTTCTCAGTCTATCACTAGTCTAGGGTAGCCCTAATGCATAGCTGAGGAACCAATGTTTTATTATCTTGTGTTTTTAAACTACCCAACCCCCTAATTCTATTGTTTAGGTTATCACTTGTTTAGCTTACTCATTCGTGGGTTATCCTGAGCCCTTCCTCATCCTGAGGCGCCGGCGCCCACGAAGAGCCACTCTCCCTCCTATGACCCATAACATATCTCAAGTAGGCAACGGTTGAACCAACACATATAAATCATAAAACCAAAATCAAATACACGAGGCATTAACCATCTCGCAACTGCACATAATCAAAAGACTTGCAAACCCGTCCAACCCTTCCTAACATGCCACCAATAATGCTCAAAGGCATAAATTACAAAGCTTCAAACCCAAAGGTATAACCAAGACGAAGACAACTTCAACAGTAAAACATGCCTCTGGACTAGGGTTAAAATACGACAGGGTTCCCACATTGACAACAATAAGCGATCAAGCAAAAACATAACATACAAGGAAAAACTCACATCACATTTTGCAAGATTGCACATTTAAGTTTGATTCCAATCCCAAGTATGTAACTAAAAATGATTGTCTCAATAAAATCCACAATTACAACTAAAAGCTAATTCTTGTAAAAAAAATATTTATTCAAACTAATAATTAACCATTTCCCAATTAGAATATATAAAAATTATCTAAATAGAACAAGATTAAACATTTAAACCCAATACAAAATTACCTCCGTGTAATATAATAAATTAACATTAAAACTATATAAATATAATCCATTTTAAACAAAATATCATTACATAACTGATTGTAATTTATTTACAAAAATAATTATAATTATATTTTGAAAATTTAACAAAATACAAATAAAACATAAATATATATATACATATATATTTATACATATATATATATACATATATATATACATATATATATATATATATATATATATATATATTTACAATTAATAATAAATAAAACTTAAATAAAACATATATATATAAAATAAACAATGAAAAAAAACCATGTTAAAACCCACTGGCCGCGTGCTGTACACACAGCCCTTACGGCTGATGTACACAGCAGTCCGTAAGGACTGCTATACAGCGCAGTCGCTATGGGCAGGGGCGGGGTACGGCCCAGCCGCCCCCCCCAACCCCATTCAAACTTATAATAAAAACAAAACAATTAAAATTTCGACATACAAAAACTTTATGTATTTTTTTTTTTTTAAAAGAACGGACACAATGACAGACGCCCGGTACAACACTGGTTCCCAAAATCACGAGCTACAGAAAACTAAATATCTCTGGTAAAAATTTGACATAACCCAAAAAAAACAAAACAAAGTATAAATTGATTTTCGATTTCTATTAAAACTAATAACCTAAAATATAACACGCAATAATTTTGATTCCAGAGAGATTTAAAAATTTATTTATCAGACGTACGGCCGACGGCCGACGCCAATAAATTAAAAAAAAAGGATACATACAGATATGTAATATTTATACATATAAATATATAGGATTTATACATATATATATATATATATATATATATATATATATATATATATATATATATGAAAGAATATACATATATATATATATTATATGTATATACTCTCCTTGCAAATAAATTAAAATCAGAGAGTAAAATACAGGCAACCAAATAGATCCATCATAAATTAAAATATGAAGAAAACTCCATTTATATTTCCATCAATAACTAAATCATCTTTTCTACAATCCTATCATTTATAAATTGAATGTTTCAGAAGATCGGGGTTCTTGTTTTGACAAAAATTGGACAGTATAATTACTATGATTTTCTTTGTTTTCTAGTCTAATAATTTTCCCTAGTTTTCAGTTCAACAGAAGTTTTCTATATTCACCAAAAAACATTTTTAATAAAATATATTTTTCTTTTCTGAAGCAGACTGATAAAAGAAAGGGTACGAGGAGAAGATTTTGAGAGGAACCTGGAGTCCAATGGAAATCTGAAGATGCCTGGTTGACTCTGATGCCCTCGAACTCGATTCCAATTCTTAGTCCAGAACGAACTCCCCAAGACAACACCAGCAACAGATTGAAGACAAACTTCCTTCCTAGAGCTCTCCTCAAATATTAGCAAAGAATTCAAAATAATCTCTTCAGAATCAAAAGTACATAGACAATGACTTGAGCAAACTTTAATCTCTCTGATCTTCTGTGTGTGTGAGAACCTCCAAAAATTCATAATTAAATAAAAATATAATGTCTATCCTTCAAAAATTCTCAAAACTCAAAATTAAAAGAAAATCAATTCTTTAAAAGCTAGCTTTTTCCCTGATCTCTATTCCTATTGGCTCACACAATCTTTTTATTCTTTTATTTGTTTTATTGCTTTAATTCCTATTTTGCAACTTTTCTTGTACCTCACATTACATATTTATTTTAAATAAATTATTCTCATAATTATCCACCACCAATTAATTGATTTAAATAATTAAGCCATATTTAATATTTAATTATTATTTAATTGCAATATATGATTTTCAAAACAATTAAATCATCTAAATATATAAAAGAATTTAATCTAACATTGAAATAAATAATTATTTCCATCATTAAAATGAATCATAACTTATACAATGCTACCTTGACAAAATACGACATAACACATAATGCAACACACAAATGACGACAATTACATAAAAAATCAACTATACCAAACAAATGAGACGACCTGACATCATGGAATGGGAGGACTTCATCGTGACCTCTGTATCAACATTTATCCATTGGGTTATTTGGTGCTCGCCCTGTCCTGCCGAAGCAGGTGGAATTGAGACTTATACCTGCAATCCTGCATACAAACGAAGTTGTGTACATGTGCATATATACATAACATCAAAGCATTAAATCAAAATATTGCATTGTGAGAAGGAATCGCAACATAACAGGGCACTCGCGAACGAGTGATGCTATATTGTCCTTCGTCACACCTATTCTAACAATTATAACATAATCAATGAATTACATTTCTAACTAACAATCATCTCGTAACATATTAAATTAAATCACTGCATCATATCATAATTCAGAAAATCAACTGATATAATCAACCATAGTGTCATATAAAGTAATCATGTCCAAAATTAAATAACAACATCATCTGGTATCTAACTAACCATATCAAATAATAACAGTATCATCATAGTATCTGACTAACCACATCAAACAATAACAGTATCATCATAGTATCTAAGCATCAAAACAAAACGTAACACTACTAAGTCCAACTAGCAACCAGGAGGGTTATTACATCCTCCCCCCCTTAAATCTGGCTTACTCTTGTAAGCCAAAAAATAAGTAAGGGTAGGATTCTCTCATAGGGGAAGCATCCTCCCAAGTCGCTGAAGCCTCATCATTAGGATCCCACTGGACCCTAACCTGCTCAATATCCCTGCCTCTGAGAACGAGCCTCCTGTGCTGCACCACGGCCACGGGCTCTAGAGCTAGCTGCCCATCCTCGACCTGTAGAGCATTCCAATCAAGAACATGAGTAACATCCGGAAAGTAAGGCCTAAGAACTGATACATGAAAGACATCGTGAATCCGCGACAGACTAGGTGGCAATGCCAGACAGTAGGCAATAGGACCAATACGCTCTAACACCTCGAACGGACCCACGAAACGGGGTGCAAGCCTAGAACCCTTCCCATAACGAATAGGGCTCTTCTGAGGATGAACTCTGAGAAACACTCGATCTCCTATAGCAAACTGTCGATCTAACCTGTGAGCATCAGCAAATTTCTTCTGCCTATCTTGAGCTGCTACCAGATGCTCTCGGATGCGAGCCACTTGTTGCTCCATGTCATGAAGCATCTCAGGTCCAAGAAGAACCCTGTCCTCCAATCGATCCCAACTCAAAGGGGTATGACAAGGATCGCCATACAAAGCCTGATATGGAGCCATGCCAATCGAACTGTGATAGCAATTATTGTAGGCAAACTCAACCAAATGCAGGTAGTCCTCCCAACGAGACTGTTGGTCCATGACGTACATACGAAGCATGTCCTCAAGCACCTGATTAACTCTCTCGGTCTGACCATCTGTCTCAGGATGGTAGGCAGAACTAAAATTCAACTTAGTCCCTAAGGACCACTGAAGGGATGTCCATAATGCAGAAGTGAATACCGGATCTCTGTCAGAAATAATCCTATGCGGTATCCAATGTAATCTAACAATATCCTCCATGAACACCCTAGCCACCATTGAAGCAGTATATGAAGATCGGATAGGAGAGAAATGGGCTACCTTGGTCAACCTATCAACAGTGACCATGATAGCGTCGTGTCGCTTGGAAGACATAGGCAACCCGACTATAAAATCCATAGAAATGATCTCCCACTTCCACTCTGGAACAAGATGCGGCTGAAAAAAGCCTGTCGGATGATGATGCTCAGCCTTCACTCTCTGACATTCAAGACACCTAGCCACAAAATCAGCAATGTCACACTTCAATCCTGCCCAAAAATATAGTGCACGAAAATCAGCGCACATCTTCTTAACTCTTGGGTGTGCCGAATAAGGAGCTCTATGAGCTTCTGTCAAGATAAGGGTACAAAGACCCTCTGCAGGAGGTACATACATACGACCTACATAGCGCAAAATACCATCCGAATCCAAGGAGTATCCTACAAATTTTCCTTCCAAAGGTCTACCCGACTCAATCTCTGCCTTCACTACCTGATACCAGTCATCAAAAGAAAGAGCTGCAATAATCTGACTCTTCAAATCAACCTCAAGAGTCATAGCGGATAACTCATGCCTGCGTCTACTCAATGCATCTGCAACAACATTCTCCTTACCCTAAATATATTTCACCTCAAAGTCGTACTCACACAAAAATTCCATCCACCTTCTCTGTCTCGCATTCAAGTTCGGTTGCATGAAGATGTACTGCAGACTTCGGTGATCTGTATGCAACTCGAACCGATGCCCAAGGGGAAAGTGCCTCCACCTCACCAAGGCATGCACAACTACGGCCAACTCCAAATCGTGAGTGGGGTAATTAAGTTCATGGTCTTTCAGTTTTCATGACTCATAAACAATCACTCGACCTTCCTGCATCAACACAGCCCCTAAACCTTCCAAAGAAGCATCTGTACAAACAACAAAATCACCTGCCGGATCAGGAACTGCCAAGATTGGAGCACTAGTCAACTTATCCTTTAGAGTCTGGAAAGCTAACTGACATTGCTCGGACCAAAGAAACTTCTTTCCCTTCCTCTGCAAAGAGGTGATAGGATGAGCCAACCTAGAAAACCCCTAAACAAACCGCCTATAATATCCTGCAAGCCCCATGAAGCTGCGAATCTCTGAGACATTTGTGGGTGCGGGCCAATCCACAATGGCCTGAATCTTTGCAGGATCAACTGAAATTCCCTCTCCAAAAATCACATGGCCCAAATACTGAACTTCAGTCTTATAAAAGTCACACTTTTTGAGGTTGGCAAACAATTGATTATCTCTTAAGCACTGCAACACCTATTTTAAATGTTCTTCATGTTCCTCCATCGACCTAGAATAGATCAGGATGTCATCAAGAAACACTAGAACAAATTTATCCAAGTATGTATGGAAAACTCCATTCATTAAACTCATAAAGACTGAAGGTGCATTCGTTAACCCGAACGGCATCACAGTGAACTCGTAATGTCCGTATCGAGTTCGAAATGCTGTTTTGTGAATATCTGCATCTGCAATCCTCAACTGGTGGTATCCAGATTTGAGATCTATCTTAGAGAACACCTTTTCCCCTTTTATCTGATCGAAGAGATCATCAATTCTGGGTAATGGATATCGGTTCTTCACGGTTACCTTATTCAACTGTCTGTAGTCAATACACAAGCGAAGAGAACCATCCTTCTTTTTCAAAAATATCACAGGTGCTCCCCAAGGAGAAACAATTGGGTGGATAAATCCCTTGGCCAACAATTCTTCCAACTAAAGATGGAGTTCCTGTAATTCATGCGTTGTCATCCGATATGGAGCTCGAGATATTGGCTCGGCTCCAGGTACCAGATCAATCCGGAAATCCACATCCCGCTTTGGCGGCATACCAGGAATCTCCTCTAGGAACATGTCAGAAAAACCCTTAAGAATGGGGTAATCATCCAATGACAACCCCTGACTATCCTCAGATTCCAAGTCACTCACAGATACTGCAAATAGTTGACAACCCTGTCGGAAGTGCCTTTTGAGCTGCATGGCAGAGATCATACGTAATGAGATGGGTCTCTGAATACCCAAGATCTCCACCTCCTTACCAGAGTCATCATTGCACCGCACTGCTTTACGTCGGCAGTCAATCATAGCATGGTGTGCACTCAACCAGTCCATGCCTAAGACAATATCATAAGATCCGAGTGGCAAAATTCTGAGGTCCACCTTAGTTGACATTTCACCTATACACAAAATACAATCCTGCACAAGCTTCTCTACCACAACCCTTGACCCTGATGCCAATTCGACATGCCATTTTATGCCTTGGCTAATTGCCACCAAACCACATCGCTCAACTACTAAAGGTGATATAAAGGAGTCAGATGCACCAGAATCAAAAAGTATAGAAATGCTAGAATTATTCAACACACCTGATGCCTCAATCACAGTGTTCTAATGAACTGCCTGACGATTATCCACTGAAGCAAAAACATGATGAGATCTCCCTGCATCACCTACTGTCGGCTCTGATGCTGCTGGCCTCTGATTAAATTCAGAAGTGTTCTTCTGAGGACACATCCTAGAAATATGCCCCTGCTAGCCACAAGAGAAACACCCAGTGCCTCTGCCAAAACCCCTACCCCCAGATGGAGCATTTGACTGCTGAAAACTCCCTCGACTCGGTGCTGACTGGAAACTAGGTGCAGGCTGTGTAAAACATTCCTAATGAATCTGGTTCCTGTTCTGATCCCTGCGAAACTGAGAATTGCCGCCCTATTGAGATTGAGTGTTCTTCTATTTTGACTACTGCTGCTGCTGATAACCCCCTTTCGAGGGTGGGTACCTGTTCCTGTAGGATCTTGCTCCCTGTGACTGCCCTCCATGAGTAACATAACCAGGTGTGGGCGTGCTACCAATCTATACTCCGATGTGACCACCCAAAGCCATGGCCAAATTCTCCTCCACTAAGCGAGCCTTCTCCACTGCCATCTCCATCATCTTCGGCTCGAAGACTCGTACACCACCACTGATGTGGGCATTTAAGCCCTGAACAAAATGCTACACTAACATGCCCTCATCGTGGCTAATCCCTACATACTGCTTCAACTCATAGAAGCGCCTCTCATACTGCTCCACTGACATAGACAACTACTTGAGATCGTGAAACTCGTCAGCCCTACGTTGCCTCCAGTGATCTGAGAGGAAGCGAGCCCTGAACCTATCTAGGAACAACTCCCAAGTAACCATACTGAGATCAAGATGCAGTTTATGTTCCTCAAGGTGCCACCAAGTAGACACGAAGCCTCGCAAGTGCATAACTATGCACCGTGCCTTGGTATTGCTACCGTAGGGGTGCATGGCGAAGCAACGGTCTAAGTCAATTAACCAAGTCTCAGCCTCAAGACCCCCTCCAGAACCATCAAAAGTAGGAGGGTGTGCCCTCATTAGATCTCTCATATGGCCTGCTATGACTGCATCCGGAACCACATCTGTATCCCTGCGCCTCAGAGACCTCTCTCTCTCCCTCTCAACCTGGTGCACCTCCTCTGGCCTGGGTCCCAAACGGTCAAGAATCTCTCCAAGTATATACTGTAACTGACCATCTAGACCTGGTTGTGCTAGATTCTGGCCACCTGATGGAACGCTATGAAGACTCTACTATTCCTCATGCTCAGAGCCATGGGAACTTGGAACGGAGGGGCTTCGCCAGTTTCCTCCACGTCCAGCACCACGGCCTCTTGCACGGCCACGTCCTCTACCTCGAGGCATAGTTCTACGCCACAAGATAAAGTACAACATGAGCTCAAGAGTTGCACATACGGTAACCTAATGGACTACACTACCCAAAGACCCTAGCGTTTGAAACCTTGGCTCTGATACCAAGTTGTAACACCCGTTGTGCAAACCCTAGAGAACACACACAATGCAAATAATTTTTTTTTTAAAACAATAGAACTAAACATACAATATCATTAAGCCATAACCACATAGCATTAATACACTTGGTTCTCTGGGGCACGCGAGGTTACTTCGCAACAACTAAACATAAGAAAAGATAAATATTACAACATAACCATTAACTTTATAATAACCAGAACAATGATACATCCCATAACCATGATGCGAGCATAACAAACATTGCATACTTACATCCATGATAAATCTCTTAATAGAGTTACAAAAGAGCCTAACTATTACATCATTGTTATAATATTACAATTACAATTTTCTTTGATGAATGAATACATTAAATTTCCCAACATGGGGATTGATACAAGTATAATGAAATATGAAGTACAACTGATCACTGGTACAACTCCACTATGGAAAGCTGACAAGACAAGATGCTGATGGGGAACCTAACAGGTGTGGAGCACGTTCCACCCAACCATGTGAATTACAAGTAACTCACCCCCCGTGCTCAGAGGTGACGAGGAAGTGAACCCGACCATGAATGTCAACCCGACTCAATAACAACATGATACAAAACATGTACAACTCAAGCATGCAATGCATAAACATTGACTTTCTCAAATCACACAATAAGTTAAAACCAAGAAACTCATCGCAATAACATGAAGTACTATCAATTAACAATCATGAAACAAAATCACAAGAGTTCAAAGAAACATCATAAAGAGATAACATCTAGAGGCAACAACAACAAAGCACAAGGGTGTCAATTGGAGAGTGTCATCGCATAGCTCTCATGGGATTCTCCTAGCCCTTCCTCAGACTGAGGCGCCGACACCCATCTATGGATCTCCTGGCCCTTCCTCCTAACTGAGGCGTCGACACCATAGGGTAGCTGATGCGGAGCCAATAGTCTCTCATGAAGACGAGACTATGACTATGCCGACCACGGCCTTCTCAGTCTATCACTAGTCTAGGGTAGCCCTAATGCATAGCTGAGGAACCAATGTTTTATTATCTTGTGTTTTTAAACTACCCAACCCCCTAATTCTATTGTTTAGGTTATCACTTGTTTAGCTTACTCATTCGTGGGTTATCCTGAGCCCTTCCTCATCCTGAGGCGCCGGCGCCCACGAAGAGCCACTCTCCCTCCTATGACCCATAACATATCTCAAGTAGGCAACGGTTGAACCAACACATATAAATCATAAAACCAAAATCAAATACACGAGGCATTAACCATCTCGCAACTGCACATAATCAAAAGACTTGCAAACCCGTCCAACCCTTCCTAACATGCCACCAATAATGCTCAAAGGCATAAATTACAAAGCTTCAAACCCAAAGGTATAACCAAGACGAAGACAACTTCAACAGTAAAACATGCCTCTGGACTAGGGTTAAAATACGACAGGGTTCCCACATTGACAACAATAAGCGATCAAGCAAAAACATAACATACAAGGAAAAACTCACATCACATTTTGCAAGATTGCACATTTAAGTTCGATTCCAATCCCAAGTATGTAACTAAAAATGATTGTCTCAATAAAATCCACAATTACAACTAAAAGCTAATTCTTGTAAAAAAAAAATTTATTCAAACTAATAATTAACCATTGCCCAATTAGAATATATAAAAATTATCTAAATAGAACAAGATTAAACATTTAAACCCAATACAAAATTACATCCGTGTAATATAATAAATCAACATTAAAACTATATAAATATAATCCATTTTAAACAAAATATCATTACATAACTGATTGTAATTTATTTACAAAAATAATTATAATTATATTTTAAAATTTAACAAAATACAAATAAAACATAAATATATATATATACATATATATATATTTACAATTAATAATAAATAAAACTTAAATAAAACATATATATATAAAATAAACAATGAAAAAAAACCATGTTAAAACCCACTGGCCACGGGCTGTACACACAGCCCTTATGGCTACTGTACACAGCGGCCTTAAAGGCCGCTGTACACAGCAGTTCGTAAGGACTACTGTACAGCACAGTCGCTATGGGCACGGGCGGGGTACGACCCAGCTGTCCCCCCAACCCCATTCAAACTTATAATAAAAACAAAACAATTAAAATTTTGACATACAAAAACTTTATGATTTTTTTTTTTTTAAAAGAACGGTCACAATGACAGATGCCCGGTACAACACGGGTTCCCAAAATCACGAGCTACAAAAAACTAAATATCTCTGGTAAAAATTTGACATAACCCAAAAAAAACAAAACGAAGTATAAATTGATTTTCGATTTCTATTAAAACTAATAACCCAAAATATAACATGCAATAATTTTGATTCTAGAGAGATTTAAAAATTTATTTATCAGATGTACGGCCAACGACCGACGCTAATAAATTAAAAAAAAAAGGATACATACAGATATGTAATATTTATACATATAAATATATAGGATTTATACATATAGATATATATATATATGTATATATATGTATATATGAAAGAATATACATATATATATATATATATATATATATATATATATATATATATATATATATATTATATGTATATACTCTCCTTGCAAATAAATTAAAATCAGAGAGTAAAATACAGGCAACCGAATAGATCCATCATAAATTGAAATATTAAGGAAACTCCATTTATATTTCCATCAATAACTAAATCATCTTTTCTACAATCCTATCATTTATAAATTGAATGTTTCAGAAGATCGGGGTTCTTGTTTTGACAAAAATTGGACAGTATAATTACTATGATTTTCTTTGTTTTCTAGTCTAATAATTTGACCTAGTTTTCAGTTCAACAGAAGTTTTCTATATTCACAAAAAACATTTTTAATAAAATATATTTTTCTTTTCTGAAGCAGACTGATAAAAGAAAGGGTACGAGGAGAAGACTTTGAGAGGAACCTGGAGTCCAATGGAAATCTGAAGATGCCTACTTGACTCTGATGCCCTCGAACTCGATTCCAATTCTTAGTCCAGAACGAACTCCCCAAGACAACACCAACAACAGATTGAAGACAAACTTCCTTCCTAGAGCTCTCCTCAAATAATAGCAAAGAATTCAAACTAATCTCTTCAGAATCAAAAGTACATAGACAATGACTTGAGAAAACTTTAATCTCTTTGATCTTCTGTGTGTGTGAGAACCTCCAAAAATTCATAATTAAATAAAAATATAATGTCCATCCTTCAAAAATTCTCAAAAATCAAAATTAAAAGAAAATCAATTCTTTAAAAGCTAGCTTTTTCCCTGATCTCTATTCCTATTGGCTCACACAATCTTTTTATTCTTTTATTTGTTTTATTGCTTTAATTCCTGTTTTGCAACTTTTCTTGCATCTCACATTACATATTTATTTTAAATAAATTATTCTCATAATTATCCACCACCAATTAATTGATTAAAATAATTAAGCCATATTTAATATTTAATTATTATTTAATTGCAATATATGATTTTCAAAACAATTAAATCATCTAAATATATAAAAGAATTTAATCTAACATTGAAATAAATAATTATTTCCATCATTAAAATGAATCATAACTTATAAAATGCTACCTTGACAAAGTACGACATAACACATAACGCAACACACAAATGACGACAATTACATAAAAAATCAACTATACCAAACAAATGAGATGACCTGACATCATGGAACAGGAGGACTTCATCGTCACCTCTATATCAACATTTATCCGTTGGGTTATTTGGTGCTCGCCCTGTCCTGCTGAAGCAGGTGGAATCGAGACTTATACCTGCAATCCTGCATACAAATGAAGTTGTGTACATGTGCATATATACATAACATCAAAGCATTAAATCAAAATACTGCATTGTGAGAAGGAATCGCAACATAACAGGGCACTCGCGAACGAGTGATGCTATATTTTCCTTTGTCACACCTATTCTAACAATTATAACATAATCAATGAATTACATTTCTAACTAACAATCATCTCATAACATATTAAATTAAATCACTGCATCATATCATAATTCAGAAAATCAATTGATATAATCAACCATAATGTCATATAAAGTAATCATGTCCAAAATGAAATAACAACATCATCTGGCATCTAACTAACCATATCAAACAATAACAGTATCATCATAGTATCTGACTAACCACATCAAACAATAACAGTATCATCATAGTATCTGAGCATCAAAACAAAACATAACACTACTGAGTCCAACTAGCAACCAGGAGGGTTATTACAAAATGTTCTTCATGATTGCTTGATTCATACAATATAACTCATCTGTTTGATTCACAATCACATTTCCATGCAAATAAAAAGCTTCAACGCTCCTCACCACAAACATTCACTACTACAGTAGGCCCCTATCGGTCGATTGCCACATCCCTATGCATACAACTACTAGTAATTATAATTATTAAAAATATGGCAATATTTTTGTTTGCAAAACAAAATCACAATAATATGTAAGTTTCAAAGAGTGTAAATAATACTCACATTTTTACTATTAACTTGATGTTTCATAAAATATTTATAAAACATCAACCCCATAAGAAGCTCTATTTATTATATAATTTCTATTAAATTAATATAGATATCTTAAATGCATCTATCTTAAAAATGTCAGGAGATGCTATTTTTTTCATTTAAGAAGTATTTTTTAATTTATTACATAATATATGAGAAAATCAAATTTATTTTTTATTTAACTTTCCCTTTTGGATTGATAAAGTTGACCTAGAGTGGTATATAATTTATATTGACAAAAATATAAATACATGAGTGGCTTCTAGAACATGGAGGGCCATTAAAAATATCTAGTGAGATTAAATTTAATGGTGCATCCAATATTCTATCAACTATACACAAGCCACTATTAATATAGTAATATATAAACTATAGATATCTACCAAGTTGATTGAGCTACTATTAAGGTGCATGATGAACAACCTCACCTCTACTTATGGTATTTTCAATGCTTAAAACTATGAAATGATAGTCTATTCCTATGGAGAGAGTGATAGTGGTTACTATATTTAGGAATTCAATATTCCATTTTATATTGTTCATTATTTTGACTACTAGTTGAGATAAAACTTAAGAGATTGTAGGTTCCATATTTGATAGGTCCCTATCCTTGGAGGAAATTCCAAGCTATTGATAGCCTCATCAAACACTATCCTTAATCCTCTATGTTGTTGTGATTATGTGCAGGATCATCATGGAAAAAAATAGGCCCTTAAGTGGCAAAAAAATAAATAAAAATTAGAGTTAGGAAACTTGACGTAAAAATTTGAATAAGTTATCTATATTATTTCAAAAATATGCAAGAATAGAATTTGTAGCAAATTGAATGTAGTTTCTATACTACTAGGTTTGTTTTAAAAAAAAAATCTATTTGGTGAAAATTTGAAATTTCAATGCAATAGTACTTAAATTTTAGGGAAAAATAAGTAGGTGTCTGTCTAACCCCTCTAACCACAATAAAATGAAATTAATTTTTTATAATATTTTAGTTATAAGTAGAGACTCATTTCTTGATGTGATGCATGTTTTTTTGTAATTTTTTTCCAAGTAAATAATTAATTATGAATTTTTTATTACAATTTTTAAAAAATATAAAAAAATTGTATGTTTGACCACCTTAACTTGGTGAAAAATTCATAAAATTCATTTTTTCTTTCTTTAATCCTACAGTATGGGAAGCATAAAATGTGACGCATGTTTTGGATTCAAAAAATGTGATATTGTTTGAAAGCTATGGATATTTTTCAATTATTCTATCAATTAGGACTTTAGTCATAATTTGAATAGAAAATGAATAATAAATACTTATTAAATTCAAAGTAAAGCATAATTTATATTGGTGGAAAGCTAAGAATCTCCTTTAAAAACCCTTTTCCTTTCATCAATTTTGGGTAAAAAATGGTCAGCCACATACCCATCATATTGCCATTTTTTAGCCCATGATCATCCTGCACATACCTAGCTACTTTGCCATTCATTTTCAACACCCATTTTAAAATAATTTAATGATATAGATAATTTGGTATTCATTTTTTATGTTTGAGATATATATTAAAAATATGAATATCTAGAATAAAATACATTTCTATTACTTTGATCATATCTATTTAGATTTATTATTCAATTGCATGTTAGCTATAAATGTTATTTTGATAAAATAAAAATTGGAAATGATTTTTTGTTTAATAATTAATAAAATATTTGAGTATTAAGTAAATTATGGTGTTATTGCCACTAATGGACTAACAATTTTTTGATGATGAGATGGATGATGGAAAGTATTTCCCTCTTCTAAAAGGAGGAGGGAAGGTATCATTAGAGAGAGGGATATTGGTAGATCAAGTTTTCTAGTAACCAAACCATGCCATATATTATTAGTTATTTGCAAACACAAAAAGCATAGTTGTAATTAAAAGTTATTAGAATCATGTTCTAATATTAGAATAATGGCATTGGTTAGGCTATGAGTGATAAATAATCACATACCACACAAGTTATAAAAAATGAGAGCATGCAAAATAAAGAGTGAGAAGAAAAAGAGATGAACACAATAATATGGAATGTATAAAACTCACATTTGAAAGGAAGCATGCAAATTTCACAAAAGAAAAATGATAAATTTACTCCTAATAAAACCTATCTCCAAAAAAGGATAAAACACTTGAAAAGTAAAAAAAATCCTAAAAAGGAAATATCCATGCACAAGAATATGTTATGGAATATTCAAAACTAATAACCCCCTTAAGCGTAGCTTAGGTGGGCATAAGGAAACTAGGTCATGGAAACTAAGCCTAGTGAGATATTCAAGTACAATGCAGTATCTGATAAAGTGAAAGAAGGGAGAAAGATCAATGAAAAACCTCCCCCAAAAGTAAAAAATACAAGAAATATACCCTCTAAAATATGAGAAGAAAAAAAAACCATACAAGGAAAAAGCCTCCCTATAATAGAGAATAAGAAGAGAGACTATGTGACCCCTCAAGATATACTCTCTAACAATGATGATGTACACTTGAAACTAAATGCTAAAGATGATCCAATCTTGTTGAACAATAATTTTTCCTTAGGAAGAGAGAATAAAAAAAATGCATGATTTATTCCCATTCTTGAAAGGAGGATGATGGAAGAAAGATGAAAATGTGTGATATCTTTGAATTTTTTTGAAGTTTACTTAGGTTTCTTTTTCTTTTTCCTCAATTTATATGGTTGATACATGTTTCCTAATGCAGGAGCATCCAGTGGTGTAAGGGCAATCTTGCATCACCCAAAAATAGTTAAATTTCAAGTTTATCATTTTTTAGATATTTTTACATTTTTGGATACCCTTTTTGTCATAATGAAATTCCCAATTTATGGTTTTTATTTTCTATTCTTGGGTTGAAAGATATTGTAGCTTTAGTTTCCTAGATTTGCCCCTGAAAATCTTTCAAGTTGGATTTGAGGCACTTAGAACTTCCGGAATGGCCCTGAAAATTTTTGAAATTCAAGCACGTTCTTGACTTCGAGACCTTTCCAATGGTTCAAACGGTTCGCGAATCAGAGCCCCGGATCAAAAGTTATGGCCCCGGGAAGTTGGTGCACCTTCTAGAAGATACAATTGCAAATGTTCTTTTGAAATTTGAACTTCAAGTTGTAATTTTCAGTGCCAAACTGCCTAAACTCAAATTTTAATGTTTTTTTGGCTCCAAACTAAAGAGGAGCTCTATTTATGGGTGAGTTTCTAGTATTTTTGGGTGACTTTTGCGAAAGGGTTATTCTATAGCTTTCTGTAGCTTGCATGTGTTGTAGAACTTGGGGATTTGAGATCCTCTACATGTAAGAAGCTCCATTTTCTGAATAATAAATTTATTCTCTTGTTTGTGGGTTATTTTTTGTGTCTTGGGTTGTGCCCTCATCATTTCCTCATGATTTGAGACACCTATTGAAACTTTTACACATGTCAAGTGATCTCACAAGTGTTCCTTCTTTGAAGGGTTAGTTAATAGTACAATCCTACCTTCCTACCTCCTCATATTTTCCTATATATTCAAGGCTTGAGAATTGCATTTACACACTCTTAATTTTATATTGATACACATACTATTATCTTTATAGTTTCACTTGTGGAAGATTATCAAATTCAAGTTCACAAATCTTGGCATTCTCCAACATGGTATTAGAGCCATGAAAGCTTGTTCCTTCCCACATTGAGGGGTTTCCTACACATCGCTCTATCAACATAGAATTATAGAGCCAAAAAAACACCACCATTGTGTCTAGAATGCTTATGAATGAAAAAATAAGTTTCATTTTGTTAGTTTAAGCAATTTTTAATTTTTCTCTTATATAATTTTTTGGGCCTTTGTGCTTATTTTATGAGAATTTGTAAAAAAAATCATTTTTTAGCAAAGGGCCAATTTAACCTCTACCAATATACTCATTTAGGTAAATTTTATAATTCTATAGACAATTTGGTTATTTTGGCATATTATTTAGAGTTTTTTAACTTCTTTTGTAGGATATTATTGTGGTTATTTGAAGCATTATCTGTAGCCTATTCAACCTCAGTTGCATATTAAAACTACTATTTTTCATGGTTATTCCTTGTTGTCATAGGAAAGGAGTTACAAATCTCCATATGTGGCATACTATTCTATATGTTGAGTCTTCTCATTGTAGCCATCAAGGGGCGACCACATCTGGTGTGAAGATCCACTATTTCACATTTAGTAGATTCTAGATAATACCTGAATAAAAAAATTAATGGTCACTTAAGTGTTTTATTCAAATCCTAATATAAGTTCCATCAACCTACATTCTCCATTTCCACATGTGGCACACACTATTCCTTCAAGCTATCTGGCAACCCATTATGGCCAATCCAAATATTGTAGCCTTGTGACCACCTCTCTTCATGGTGTCGCATGTCTAAAATAGTTCCCAAAGGTGTAGTCTCATAATTCCTATAGTCACCAAGAGACCCCTCCAACACATTTATTGCAACCTCCTTCTTCCTAGATGACTCTACAAAGGTGGCTTTCTATAATCACCAACCTCTATCTATTAGATTTAGGTGGCTCCATAAAATGTGACCAACATAATCAGGCACCTTCACCTTTGCATGACATCTTCCTCATCCAAAGACATGTGAAAATTTTGTAAGAGGTAGTAGAATTCAATTTCTTTGCAAACTCTTAGAAATTACTTTTCTAACTACAACACAATCTCCTTAATCCCCTAGAACTGGTCAACCCCTTTTATACGATAGCTTAATATGCTATTTTAAAAAAATTTGTTTGATAATTGATTATTTTGTGAAATTATCATTTTCTACTAATAATAACCACTTATAATCTTTGATTTTTTCTTTCTAAGCACTAGAGGTTAGCTTTAGACCATTTGGTGATCTTCAATTCCTTGTAAGGTTTTTTTTTAATTTTCATGTTACTTGTAAATGGGAGATCACAATTTCAAGTGTGAATAATTGATAGCAAGATAGTTCTAGCATTGATATTTAAGCATCAAGACATTTTTCAATTTATTTTTTTTATAAAAAAATTTAATCTCCAAAGTCAATTTTGTAAAAACAGTTCAATGGGGCATAACTTTCACCCTAATTATAAAAGAAAAGAAAAAAAAAAAAAATTTATTAGAATTTTGGAAGGAATATGATTTTGCATGCAAAATTAAGGTTTGGATAACCCATTTTATAAAAATCACTATGTATTATAAATGATCAATTTGGCATCCAATCTTCACACCCTATAAAATTTTCTTACACATTGTTTTAGGGGCTACAATCAACACTATTGATTCTTGGGGGGGCTCTCTAAATCAATGAGGGAAATTTAGGTGTTTCTACTTTTTAGTTTTTTGGTTCATGCATTATTATGTCTCTCACTTTAAATCCCTTCCATTTAAGTATTCTTTATAATGCTCCTAATAAATGAAAAATTAAATATGGATATTGTGTAAGGAAAAGAGATACACAAAAAGAATGGAAACTTCATCAAACTGAGGAAATTAAGAAAATTCTACTTAATCATGGTATTGACCTACCTTATCCTCTAGTTCCAACACAAGTTGAAACATCATCTAGTCTCACTCAAACATCTTACGAGACACCATCACTTGGGAATGAACAATGTAGTCTAATGACTTCCATTGATATCTCCTCTCCTACAACATATTTTACTACATTTGAATCTGGTATTAAATTATCCATCCATTCAAATGAATCTTTACATTAGGACATTTCTATCATATTTCTAGATCCACTAGATTGGGATGCATATTTACTAGACATGTAATATTTGTTTGTAAAATTCTGGATTGTGGATTTGAATGATAGTATCAAGGAAATTATTCTTATATTTGATGTTAGTTTTGATGAAGTTGCATCACCATTTCCATCTTTAGAAATTTCTCTTGCTTCACCTATATCAGATTCTATCATAAAAAAATTTTCATACATTCATGAGTTGACCTATCCAACTCACTTATAATCATTTGTTGGAGTATCATATTCCCATCGGTCTAGATATCACCATACATTCATGGTTTCTATTTTGAGTCATATATAACTAATCCATCTTATCACCATTCATCACACATCAATATTGTCTTGGAGATCTTTGAGCATCGTTCAGAGAAATTATTGTGATGTAGGAGCATTTGGTGGCACTAGTAATCTTGCATCAACAAATTTTATTCAATTTTGTAGTGAATTATTTTTAAATAATATTTTAGTGTATTTAGTTGATTTTATTGTCCAAAAAAAATTTATAATTAAATAATGGAACAATTTTGGGTTGTGAGTTACATTGGGAAGCTTGCCAAAAATTGCATTTTAATTTCCAAATTACCAAAAACTAAACTATGGTGTAGGATTCTTGGAAGATGTATATTTTTGGATTTTATTTAATTTTCCTTAATGTTCAAGTAGGAATGGGATGTTGATGATGTGCTTGCCTAACAATTTTAAATTTGAATTCAATTTTTTGAAATGGGAGATTGAAATTGTGTCAGCTGGTGCAGGAATGCCTCCCTAAAGGTTGTGAAAACATGCATTGGGGAGTCAAAATGCATAATTTATGAAGATTAATTTTTTTGGGGGGTAGGGACATTGGTGGAAGAACTTTCTAGTTGGAGTTAGTGGGGAGAGGAAATTCATTATAGACTTGGTTGTTTTGATTTTTCATTCCAAAATTGGGGAGGTGAGGAAGTGAGGCATAACATTTCCTAGTAAGAGGTTTTCAAACCTTTTGGTTGAGGGTTGGAGGTGTTAATGAGGAACAAATAACTTTGGATGAGGTGTGGTTCAATGTGCAGTTGGTTTTCTAGTAGAAGGTTGCAGATAGGTGAAGAATGAAGTTGGAAGAAGAAGAGGGTTTGAAAAAGACATACCAATGATTATTTTTTCTATTTGTTTTAGACTTATAAGTTTGATTTATAGTTTTTCCCCATTATTTTATATGGATTTTGTGATTATATTTTAGTTTGACTTTGAACCTTTGTAATCTTGATGATTGTTGATCAATAGAAAATTGCATACATGTTGCTATTTTTTGTTGTTTGTAAATTCAATTTCTTACACAAATTATTATGTGTTGGAAGTGTGTGTTGAGATTTTTAGGATCCCCCTACATCACATTGGTATCATTTTAGTAATTTTATCATATTCATCATTCAAAGGAACTCATCTTACTTCTTGCAAATTCGTATCCCAAATGGGAGGTAATTTTGCACATGTTTGTGCTGTTGTTTCTTACTAAGGGGAAATTTTGTGTTCAAGCATCATGGATCATATTTAGCATCTAGTTTCAAGCATATAATATCAATATAAGAACTATATTTAGGGGAGGTTGAATGGTTTCCTTCTATCAATTTTGGGAGGAAGCATTTCCTCACATGAAGTTCATAACTTCACAATTTATGGGGAGGGTCTCTTTTCTCTCCTATTAGGGGAAATTTTTTTGTACTTTTTTATATAAGTAGTCCTTAGGTGGTCATCATGAGTCCTTATATCTTGTTCACTTAAATATTTTATTGTACTTACATAATTTCTCTTTTGGAGAGGGGTTTTTATTTCCCTTTGGATTTTTCTCCTTTACTACACTTTATGATATATTTGTACATAAGTACCTGACATGGCCTAGTATTTGAGACTCATCATTGGTGCATAGATTAATCCATAATTTTCACTTAAGGGGGGTGTTAGTGTAAATAGAGTCATTATTATACCTAATTATCTAATCACCTTTCTAGGATTGACCTATTTACACTTAGCTTAAGTTTACTTAGGTTTCTTTAAATTTTCTTAAGTTTAACTAGGAAAACATGTAAATATCATTTAACTTCCACTCTCCACTAATATTTATAGTAGTAAACCTGTGATAATTCTCACTTTCACTAATGTATTTCAAAATTTTATACATAATTTGATGCAGGAGCATCCAGTGGTGTAAGGGCAATCTTGCATCACCCAAAAATAGTTAAATTTCAAGTTTATCATTTTTCAGATGTTTTTAAATTTTTGGATACCTTTTTTGTCTTAATGAAATTCTCAATTTATGGTTTTTATTTTCTATTCTTGGGTTGAAAGATATTGCAGTTTTAGTTTCCTAGTTTTGCACTTGAAAATCTTCTGAGTTGGATTTGAGGCACTTAGAGCTTCTATAATGGCCTAGAAACTTTCCAAAAATTGGAATTGTGGATTTCAAGTGCGTTCTTGACTTTGAGACCTTTCCAACAGTTCAAACGGTTCGCAAATTAAAGCCCCAGATCAAAAGTTATGGCCCTAGGAAGTTGGCGCACTTTCTAGAAGATACAATTGCAAATGTTCTTTTAAAATTTGAACTTCAAGTTGTAATTTTCAGCGCCAAACTGCCTAAACTCAAATTTTAATGTTGTTTTGGCTCCGAACTAAAAAGGAGCTCTATTTATGGGTGGGTTTCTAGTATTTTTGGGTAACTTTTTGGGGACAAGCTCGCATATTGCGAAAGGGTTATTCTGTAGCTTTCTATAACTTGCATGTGTTGTAAAACTTAGGGATTTGAGATCCTCTGCATGTAAGAAGTTCTATTTTCTGAATAATAAAATTATTCTCTTGTTTGTGGGTTATTTTCTGTGTCTTGAGTTGTGCCCTCATCAAGTGGTATCAGAGCGAGGTTTTCTTGAGCATCTGGACAGATCACCGATCATGAGGCAGTTCACACCAGGACTGTGGTTGTGGGTCGAGGTCAAGAAAGATGCCTGGTAGGCATGGTGGTGACAGAGGTTGTCGAGGTGCTAGAAATGCTGGTGGAAGAGATGCACTGGCAGCCCTCCAAAGACAAATTGACGCATTACAAGAGCAGGTGAGGAGAGGGTTAAACATGAGGGAGGAAAGTGAGGATGAAGGAGAGGAAGAAGGTTTAAATGTAGAAGAGGAAGAAGAAGCAATTGATCAAGACCAAATGCAGCTAATAAGGGCCATTTCAAAGATCGGGAAAAGACCTAGATCAGAAGTCCCTGGTTATTCTGGAAGTTTGAACTCAGAAGAGTTGATCGACTGGATCAATGAGCTAGAAGAATATTTTGAGTATGAGGAAATAGAGGACCCAAGTCGGGTTAAGTTTGCAAAAATGAAGCTGAAGGGCCATGCCAATATTTGGTGGAAAGAGGTCCAGTTGTAAAGAAATCGGAGAGGAAAAGGAAATTTCACTAGATGGGATCACATGGTAGAGAAACTAAAGAAGTAGTTCATACTAGTGGACTACAAGTTAGATCTATTGAAGAAATTGCAAGGGTTGAAGTAAGGAAGAAGATCTATGAAAGAATATACTAAATATTTTCACAAGATAATCATCATAATGGGTCACACAGAGGCCAATAAGGAGAAGGTAGCCCGATATCTTAATGGGTTATGACCAAACAGTCAGGAGGAGTTAAGCCTAGTCAGAATGACCACCATTGATGATATGTATCAGTTTTCTCTGAAGGTGGAAGAGAAGCTAAAAAAAATATTTGATGGCAAGCAAAAATGACAATGAGGTCAAAGCGGACGGGGCAATGGGAGACCTTCAGGAAGTTGAAATGATGATGAAAATAAAAGTGAAGATGTGGGTACCAGCCGAAGCCAAAGGAATGACAAATTCTACCACCCTTGTGATCAAAATAGTGGTGATCAAAGAGGTAGAGGACGAGGGAGATATGGACAAGGATTTGGAAGAGGTGGTTTCAGAGGAACGTGTTTCTAGTGTGGTGAAGAAGGGCATTGAGCCTATGAATGTCCACAACACCAAGGAAGGGTGGAAAAAAGGCCAAAAGGTCATGGAAGGGTTACGCATGCAGATGAGGAGGCCCAATTTGAACATTCAGATGATGCTGAAAGGGGAGAAACCCTAGTGATTAGGAGAGCCCTAATGACTGAAGAAAAAAAACTAGAACAAAGGAAGAATCTCTTTCTTACAAGGTGCAAGTGTGAATGAAAATGTTGTGATGTCATTATTGATGGTGGGAGCACTGATAATCTGGTGGCAAAGGAGATGGTCAAAAAAGTTGAAGCTGAAGAGGGAAAGGCACCCGAATCTGTATCGGATTTCTTAGTTGCAGAAAGACCACAAAGTTTGATCAATGAGCAATGCCCAGTAAAGTTCAAGATCAGGAGCTACCATGATGAGATAATCTATGATATCATCCCAATGGATGCATGCCACATGTTGTTGGGGAGGTCGTGGCAATTCGATAGGCGAGCTATACATGATAGCTATGCAAACACTTATTACTTAACAAAGGATGGGGTTCATCACAAGTTGAAACCCCTAAAGGAGACCAAAGAAAAGGTATGCAGAAGTGCTAGAATTTGTTATGTAGATTGAAGAAAAATTTTAGAAGGTATGAAGCATGAGCATGTGTGTTATGCATTTATTCCTAGAGTGAGTAATGAGGATAGTGAGAAGGTTCCAGAAGAAGTTTCTGGGATGTTGTATGAGTTTCAAAATATTGTTTTTGATAATGTACCTGAGGGTTTACCGCAATAAGGAAGATTAGTAATCAGATCGACTTGATTCCTAGAGCCAGTTTGCCAAATAAGGTAGCTCATAGAATGACTCTAGCAGAAAATGAGGAGTTGAACATAAAAGTTCAAGAGTTGTTGAGAAAGGGTTTGATACGGGAGAGTTTGAGTCCATGTGTAGTACCTGCAGTACTAGCACCAAAGAAGGATGGGGAGTGGAGGATGTGTACAGATTCTCGAGCCATAAATGATATAACAATCAAGTATAGATTTCCCCTACCAAGGATGGATGACCTGATGAACTATTTGAGTGGAGCTCAATACTTCACAAAGATTGATCTGAAGAGTGGATATCACCAGATCTAGATTCGAGAGGGAGATGAATGGAAGACTGCCTTCAAGACCAAAGAGGGCCTGTATGAGTGGTTAGTCATGCCTTTTGGGCTAACCAATGCACCAAGCACATTCATGCAACTCATGAGCAGAGGTACTAAAAGAATTTATGGGAAGTTTTGTTATTGTGTATTTAGATGATATTTTGATTTTAGTAAGATGTTGGTGAGCATCGTGCATGTCGGAGAGAAGTTAAGAGAAGAGAAATTTTGATTACTCACGAAGAAGTGTAGTTTTGTGAAGAGGAGTTAGTGTACTTGGGTTTGTTGTCTCAGGAAAGGTCTCAAGATGGACCGAGAGAAGGTGAATGTTATTTTGGAATGGCCTACCCCAAGAGCCACTCTTGAGGTGAGATCTTTCCATGGTTTGGCTAGTTTTTATAGAAAGTTCATTAGAAACTTTAGTAGTATTTGTGGACCCCTGACTGAAACAATGAGAGGGGATAGGAAAGAATTCAAGTGGAGCACTGAAGCGGAAAAGAGTTTTGAACTGTTGAAGCAGAAGGTAACAGAGCAACCTGTTCTAGCCCTACCAAATTTCAACAAGGTGTTTCAGGTGGATTGTGATGCTAGTGGTTGTGCCATTGGAGCAGTGTTGAGCCAAGAAGGTAAGCCCATTGCCTATTTCAGTGAAAAGTTAAATGATGCCAAGAGAAAATATTCTATATATGATCAGGAATTTTATGCAATAGTTCAAGCATTAAAAAAATAGAGAAATTATTTGTTGCCAAAGAGAATTTCATTCCTATATATTGATCATCGGGCAACTAGGTACTTAAATAGTCAGTAAATCGAGGCATGGAAATGGGTAGAGTTTTTGTAGAGTTATACCTTGCTTTGTTTTGAAACATAGAGTGCAAAGTCAAATAGGTTTGAAAATGCCTTAGAACTAGGAGGCACATTAGTGATAGATGCAAATTGAGTGGTTGGGTTCAATGAACTCAAAGGAGCTGTATGTAGAAGATCTGATTTTTGTAGAGGCTTGGAAAAGCTTGCAAGAGAACTAATGCAATTATAGGGCAGACAAGGTGGCTGGATTTCATAATCCAGGATGGCATGTTATTTAAGGGAAGTCAATTGTGTATCCTGAGGAGTTCCATGAGGGAGAACCTGATAAAGGAGAAGCATAGTGGAGGAATGGCAAGACATTTTGGTCGGGATATGACCATTGCCATTATTAGTGAGCATTATTATTGGCCTTAGTTGTCACAGGATGTGAAGAAGTTTGTACAAAGTTAAAGAGTATGTCAGATGGCTAAAGGAGTGAGCTAGAATACAGGCTCATATTAGCCCTTACCTGTACCAAAGAGGCCATGGGAGGATATAAGTATGGACTTTGTTCTTGGTTTTCCAAGGACAAAACGAGGGAATAATTAGAGTCTTTGTGGTGGTTGATAGGTTTTTGAAGATAGCACATTTCATTCCATGTTAGAAGACCCATGATGCAGTCCACATTGCTGACTTGTTCTTCAAAGAGGTGGTGAGGCTACATGGTCTGCCAAAGAGTATTGTTTCAGATCGTGACACCAAATTTGTGGGGTACTTTTGGAGGACCTTGTGGAAGAAGCTGAAGACAGAGTTGAAGTTCAGTTCTGCACACCATCCACAAACAGATGGGTAGGCAGAGGTTGTTAATAGGAGTCGGGTAACCTCTTGAGATGTTTGGTAGGAGATAAACTCAAGGGATGGGACTTGATCTTACCCCAGGAAATTTTTTTTACAACAATTCTGTCAACAGAAGCACTGGTAGATCACCGTTCCAAGTTGTGTATGGAGGTACCCCGAAACGACTCAGTGAGGAAGATGGACCACGAGAAGAAAATAAGTGTTGAAGCTGAAGATTTTGCAAAACACATCAAGGATATACATGAGAAGGTAAGAGAACATATTAACAAGATGAATATGCAGTATAAGGCTAAGGAAGATCAGAAGCAGAGGTATAAGGAGTTTCAGATTGGTGATGAAGTGATGGTCCACTTGAGGAAAGAAAGGTTTTTAGTGGGAACATATAACAAATTGAAGATGAAGAAGTTCGGTCCCTATAAAATTTTAAAGAAGCATGATTCAGGGAATGCATATGAGATAGAGTTGCCAGATGGATTCAACATTTCCCTTGTGTTCAACATTTCAGATTTGACAGAGTATCATGAAGGTGGCGTAGAGGAAGTGCCAATGATGGAACAGTGCGGGATTCCAGCATCTACTTCAAAAATGGATGAGATTGAGGAAATCTTGGATAGTCGTGTGGGAAGGAGTACCAGAAATAGGCAGTATGAAGAATATCTAGTGAAATGGAGAGGTAGGCCTATGGAAGATTTATCCTAGCTATCTAAGGCAGTGGTTGACCGGTTGGGTTTTTCTCAACCATCTGAGACGTGACAGGGTCACTTCTCAAATTACCCTAGGTGTCTAATGTAGGAGCATCCAATGGTGTAAGGGCAATCTTGCATCACCCAAAAATAGATAAATTTCAATTTTATCATTTTTCAAATTTTTTACATTTTTGGATACCCTTTTTGTCATAATGAAATTCCCAATTTATGGTTTTTATTTTCTATTCCTCGGTTGAAAGATATTGCAGTCTTAGTTTCCTAGATTTGCACCTAAAAATCTTCTGAGTTGGATTTGATGAACTTAGAGCTTCTAGAATGGCCCTAAAACTTGCTGAAATTGGCATAGCATATTTTGAGCGCGTTCTTGATTTCGAGACCTTTCCAACGGTTTAAACGGTTTGTGAATTGGAGCCCCAGATCAAAAGTTGTACAGGGAAGTTAGCACACTTTCTAGAAGATACAATTGCAATGTTCTTTTGAAATGTGAACTTCAAGTTGTAGTTTTTCAGTGCCAAACCACCTAAACTCAAATTTTAATCTAGTTTTGGCTCCAAACTAAAGAGGAGTTCTATTTATGGGCGGGTTTCTAATTTTTGGGTAACTTTTTGGGGACAAGCTGGCATATTGTGAAAGGGTGATTCTGTAGCTTTTTGTAACTTGCATGTGTTGTAGAACTTGGGGATTTAGGAATCTCTTCATGTAAGTTCCATTTCTGAATAATAAAATTATTCTCTTGTTTGTGGGTTATTTTTTGTGTCTCAGGTTGTGCCCTCATCATAATTAAAGCTCTAAATTATTTCCAAAGAAACATACTAGCAAATATATATATATATATATATAAACTAATAATATATGTAAAAAACGTCAAGAGTTATCATTATCAATGCCTATTGACTTGAGAAAAAAATGTTTACATTTTTTTCAAAAGTAATATATATGATATCATTATAGTTTT
>VDFB02193867.1:175042871-175268217 GCA_007258455.2 Sequoia sempervirens
CATAAATTTCTACAGTGTTTTAAACAACAAAGAGTCAAAGAGATCATTTAAAAATAACATCAAATCATTGTATTATATAATTTATCTTTTTAAATGTTTGAATACATTGTTAACATGATATCCATTCAATCATTTGAATGCCATGAAACCTAGAGCTTTGCACTTGAATCTAATAAAGCTTAGCTCTTAGATGAATAATCAAACTTTGTTGTAAATATCTATATTAAATTATTGATTATATATATATATATATATATATATATATATATATATATATATACTAGCAGTCGTATGCAAAGGCATGTGACAATCAACCAATAGGGGCCCACCTTGGCGGGGAATGTTTGTGGTGAGGATGGTTGAGGATTTTTATTTGCATGGAAAGGTGACCATGATTGAAATGCATGAGTTTGTGATGCAAGAGCATCCAGTGGTGTGAGGGTAATCTTGCATCACCCAAAAAGATGATTTCCATGTTTGTTCCTGTTGTTTTCTTTTTGTAGATGTTTTTGCATTTCTGGATACCCTTTTCATCGAATAAAAGTTTTCAACTTTCAAAACTGCTTTTCTTCTTTTTTTGCTCAATTGCTATTTTTAGCAAGTTTGAATTTGAAGTCGTAAGAAGACAGAAATTTATGGGAAGGTTTAGGATGGAAAAATACATAGTCTAGTGAAAGAATCAGGTCAAGATCATTCATGATTTGAAAGTTATTCAAGTTCCACTTTCTACTTTTTGCTCTGAAAAACCTTCTGAGCTCAGTTTGAGGCACTAAACGATCCTATATGGGCCTGAAAATTTGTGGAAGCACCAAAGTAGTCTGCCAATGGCCTAATTTGAAGAAAATCATCTTTTTGAAAGCTTTTCAAAAAGGTATTATCATTGAAGATCCAACGGTCAGATTAAAAGTTATGGCTACCGGAGGTTGGTGCATATTTTAGAAATGCGCTAATTTTCGACTGTGAATTTAAACTTGAATTTCAAATTGTAATTTTGGTGCCAAATCACCAAAAATCTTATCACAAAGGTTATTTTTGGTTTCAAACCAAAATGGTTCTATTTATGGGCTTGTTTTTTATTTTTGAGTAACTTTTTGGGCAAAGAAGTTCGCATGCTGTGAAAGGGGATCTGGGTACTTTTCTATAAGTTGGTAGTTTGCATGTATCACAAAGCTTGAGGATTTGTGATCCTCTGCATGTAAGAGTTCCATATTTTAATAGAAAATATTATTCTCTATTTTGTGACTATATTTCTATGTCTCAGGTTCGCTCCCTCGTTAGGTGGTATCAGAGCAGGTTTTCTTGAGCGTGTGAATAGATCGCTGATCGTGAGGCAATTTGCACTAGGACTGTGGTTGTGGGTTCAAGATCTTCAAGATGCCTCCAAGAGTGATTCCTGGTAGGTGTGGTGGTGTTAGAGGTGGCAGAGGTGGCAGAGGTGGCATAAATGGTTGTGGAAGAGATCCATTGGTGGCCCAGGGTTT
The DNA here is from genome assembly GCA_007258455.2 of Sequoia sempervirens. Lineage (NCBI taxonomy): Eukaryota > Viridiplantae > Streptophyta > Pinopsida > Cupressales > Cupressaceae > Sequoia > Sequoia sempervirens. Next base: position 175,044,353 of record VDFB02193867.1, read on the forward strand.
CAGAGCCCTCCAGAGAGAAATCAAAGCATTGCAGGAACAAATGAGAAGAGGGTTAGACCCAGGAAGGAGAGAAGAAAGTGAGGATGAAGAAGAGGTGGAAGATACAGATGTAGAAGAGGAAGAAGAAGCTATTGATCGAGATCAAATGCGGCTGATTAGGGCCATTTCGAAGATCAAAAAAAGACCTAGAATAGAAGTCCCTGTTATTCCAGAAGTCTGAACCCAGAAGAGTTGATCAACTGGATCAACAAGCTAGAAGAATACTATGAGTATGAAGAAGTAGAGGACCCAGATTAGGTTAAGTTTGTAAAAATGAATTTGAAGGGCCATGCCAATATTTGGTGAAAAGAGGTCTAGTTGGAGAGAAATCGAAGAGGAAAAGCAAAGATCAACAGTTGGGATCACATGGTGGAGAAACTGAAGAGGCAGTTCATACCAGTGGACTACGAGTTAGATCTGCTGAAGAAATTGCAAGGGTTGAAGCAATGAAGTAGATTTGTGAAAGAATAAACAGAATATTTTCACAAGATGATCATCAGAAAAGCCCATGTAGAGGCCAACAAGGAGAAGGTAGCCCGTTATCTTAATGGGTTACAACCGAGCATTCAAGAGGAGCTAAGCCTGGTCAGAATGACCACCATTGAGGATGCATACCAGTTTTCTCTAAAAGTTGAGGAGAAGTTGAACAAGAGATTTGATAGCAAGCAAAAAGGTCGAGGAGGTCAAAGTGGAAGGGGTAGTGGAAGATCTTTTGGTAGCCGAAATGAGGATGAAAGGAAAAATGAAGATGTGGGTACCAGTCGAAGCCAGAGGAATGACAATTTCTACTTCCCTCGTGATCAAAATAGTGGTGATCAAAGAGGTAGAGGATGAGGAAGATCTAGGCCAGGGCCTAGAAGAGGTGGTTTCAGAGGAACTTGTTTCCATTGTGGTGAAGAAGGGCATCGAGCCTATGAATGTCCACAACACCAAGGAAGGACAGACAGAAGGCTAGAAGGTTGTGGAAGGGTTGCACATGCAGATGAGGAGGCATAGTCTGAGCATTCAAATGATACAGAGAGGGGAGAAGCTCTAGTCGTTAGAAGAGCCCTAGTGACTGAAGAGAAGGAGTCAAAATAGAGGAATAATCTATTTCCCACAAGGTGAAAGTGTGAAGACAAATGTTGTGAGGTCATTATTGACAGTGGGAGCACTGATAATCTGGTGTCAAAAGAGATGGTTACAAAGTTGAAGCTGAAAAGGAAAAGGCATCCACACCCATATCGGATTGCCTGGTTGCAGAAGGACCACAAAGTTTTGGTCAATGAGTAGTGCCTGGTGAAGTTCAAGATCAGAAGCTATCATGATGAGGTAGTTTGTGATATCATCCCCATGGATGCATGTCAGATGTTGTTGGGAAGGCCATGGTAGTCTGATAGGCATGCTGTACATGATGGCCATGCAAACACTTACTCCCTGATGAAGGATGGAGTTCATCATAAGTTGAAACCCCTGAAGAAGGACGAAGAAAAGGTATGAAGTAGTGCTAGAATTTTTTTTGTTGATGGAAGGAAATTCTTAGAAGGCATAAATCATGAGTGTATGTGTTATGCGTTGATTCCTAGAATGGAAAAGGAAGATAATGAGAAGGTGCCAGTAGAAGTTTCTGGTTTGTTGGATGAGTTTCAGGAGATTATTTCTGATAATGTACCTGAGGGTTTACCACCAATGAGGAAGATCAGCCATCAGATTGACTTGATCCCTAGAGCTAGTTTGTCAAATAAGGCAGCTCATAGAATGACTCCTGCAGAAAATGAAGAGTTGAATAGGAAAGTTCTAGATTTTTTGAGAAAGGGTTTGATTCGAGAGAGTCTAAGCCCATGTGCAGTACCTGCAATACTAGCACTAAAGAAGGATGTGGAGTGGAGGATGTGTATAGAATCCATAGCCATAAATAAGATAACAATCAAGTACAAATTTCACTTGCCAAGGATGGATGACCTGATGGACTATTTGAGTGGAGCACAATATTTCATGAAGATTGATCTGAAGAACCGATATCACTAGATCTGGATTCGAGAGGGTGATGAATGGAAGACTGCCTTCAAGACCAAAGAGGGCCTGTACGAATGGTTAGGCATGCCTTTTGGGCTAAGCAATGCACTGAGTACATTCATGTAGCTCATGAAGGAGGTATTGAAAGAGTTTCTAGGGAATTTTGTCATTGTGTACTTAGATGATATTTTAATATTCAGTAAGTCCCTAGGTGAGCATTTGATGCATATTCATAGTCAAGATTTGAAAAGTTGAGAGAAGAGAAATTGTTGATTAATCTGAAGAAGTGTAGTTTTGTGAAGGAGTTAGTGTACTTGGGGTTTGTTGTCTCAGCAAAAGGTCTAACGATGGACCCAGAGAAGGTGAAGGCTATTCTAGAATGGCCTACCCCAAGAACTGCCACTGAGGTGAGATCTTTCCATGGTTTGGCCAGTTTTTATAGAAATTTTATTAGAAACTTCAGTAGTATTTGTGCACCCCTGACTGAAACAATGAGAGGTGATAGAAAATAGTTCAAGTGGAGCATTAGAGCAGCAAAAAGTTTTGATCTGTTGAAGTAGAAGGTGACAGAGCAACTAGTTTTAGCCCTCCCAGAATTCAATAAGGTGTTTCAGGTGGATTGTGATGCCAGTGTTTGTGCCATTGGAGCAGTGATAAGCCAAGAAGGTAAGCCCATTGCCTATTTTGGTGAAAATTTAAATGATGCAAAGAGAAAGTACTCTGTGTATGATCAAGAATTTTATGCAATAGTTCAAGCATTAAAGAAATGGAGACATTATCTATTGCCAAAGGAATTTGTTTTGTTTACTAATCATTAAGCATTACAATATTTGAGTAGTCAGGGAAAGTTAAATCAGAGGCATATGAAATGGGTAGAATTTTTGTAGAGTTATACCTTTGTTTTAAAGAATAGGAGTGGCAAGTCGAATAGGGTTACAGATGCCTTAAGTAGGAGGCAAACATTGTTGATAGAGATGCAGATTGAAGTGTTTGGGTTCAATGAACTCAAGACATTGTATCCTGAAGATCTTGATTTTGCAGAGGTTTGGAAAGCTTGCAAAGAGCCTGCTACAGTTGACAGGACGAAGTGGCTGGATTTTATAATCTAGTATGGCATGTTGTTTAAGGGAAGCCAATTGTGTATTCTGAGGAGTTCCATGAGGGAGAACTGATAAAGGAGAAGCACAGTGGAGGAATGACAGGACATTTTGGTCAGGATAAGACCATTGCCATTATCAGTGAGCATTATTATTAGCCTCAATTATCACAAGATATGAAGAAGTTTGTGCAAAGTTGCACGGTATGTTAGATGGCTAAAGGAGTGAGCCAAAATACTAGATTGTATCAGCCCTTACCTATACCAGAGAGGTCGTAGGAGGATATAAGTATGGACTTTTTTCTGGGTTTTCCAAGAACACAGAGATGGAATGATTTAGTATTTGTGGTAGTTGATAGGTTTTTGAAGATGGCACATTTCATCCCATGCCCGAAGACACATGATGTAGTCCACACTGCTGACTTGTTCTTTAGAGAGGTGGTGAAGCTACATGGTTTTCCAAAGAGTATAGTCTCAAATCATGACAGAAAATTTGTTGGATACTTTTGGAGGACCTTGTGGAAGAAGTTGAAAACATAGTTAAATTTTAGTTCTGCACACCATCCACAAAGTGATGGGAAGACTGAGGTTATGAAGAGAAGTTTGGGTAACCTACTGAGATGCTTGGTAGGAGATAAACCCAAGGGATGGGACTTGATCTTACCCCAGGAAGAATTTTCTTACAACAATTCTATCAACATAAGTACTGGTAGATCACCATTCCAGATTGTGTATGGAGGCAGTCCCAAGACCACTCTAGAATTGAGGAAGATGGACCAAGAGAAGAAGTCTAGTGCTGAAGTCAAAGAATTTGCAGAGCACATCAAGAATATCCATGAGAATGTCAGAGAACATATTAAAAAGATGAATATGCAGTATAAGGCTAAGGCAGATCAGAAAAGGAGGTATAAGGAATTTCAAATTGGTGATGAAGTGATGGTCCACTTGAGGAAAGAAAGGTTTCTAGTGGGAACCTATAACAAACTGAAGATGAAGAAGTTCGGTCCTTGTAAAATTTTGAAGAGACTTGATTCAGGGAATGCATATGAGGTAGAGTTGCGAGATGGACTCAACATTTCCCTTGTGTTCAATATTTCAGATTTGATAGAGTATCATGAAGGTGGCGCAGAAGAAATGCCAACAATGGAACAGTTTGGCATTCCAGCACCTACTTCAGAGAAGGAGATTGAAGAAATCCTGGATAGCCATGTGGGAAGGAGTACCAAACATAGGCAGTATGAAGAATATTTGGTAAAATTGAAAGGAAGGCATGTGGAAGATTCTTCTTGGTTGTCTAAGGCATAGGTTGACCATTTGGGTTTTACTCAACCATCTGAGACATGATGGGGTCACTTCTCAAATTACCCTGGGTGTCTGATGCAGAAGCATCTAGTGGTGTGAGTGCAATCTTGCATCACCCAAAAAGATGATTTCCATTTTTGTTCTTGTTGTTTTCTTTTTATAGATGTTTTTGCATTTTTGGATACCCTTTTCGTCTAATAAGAGTTTCCAACTTTTGGAACTACTTTTCTACTTTTTTTGCTCAACTACTACTTTTAGCAGGTTTGAATTTGAAGTCGTAGGAAGATAGAAATTTATGGGAAGGTTCAGGATGGAAAAATACAGAGTCTGGTGAAAGAATTAGGTCAAGATCATTCATGATTGGAAAGTTAGTCAAGTTCCAGTTTCTGCTTTTTGCCCTGAAAAACCTTCCGAGCTCAATTATGGCTGCCGGAAGTTGGTGCATATTTTAGAAATGCGCTAATTTTTTACTGTGAATTTAAACTTGAATTTCAAATTGTAATTTTGGTGCCAAATCACCAAAAATCTTATCACGAAGGTTTTTTTTGGTTTCAAACCGAAATGGGTCTATTTATGGGCTTATTTTTTATTTTTGAGTAACTTTTTTGGAAAAGAAGTTCGCATACTGTGAAAGGGGATCTGGGTACTTTTCTGTAAGTTGGTAATTTGCATGTATCACAAAGCTCAAGGATTTGTGATCCTCTGCATGTAAGAAATCCATATTTTAATAGAAAATATTATTCTCTATTTTGTGAGTGTATTTCTGTGTCTCGGGTTTGCTCCTCGTCAGGTGGTATCAGAGCAGGTTTTCTTGAGCGTGTGAATAGATCGCCGATCATGAGGTAGTTTGCACCAGGACTATGGTTGTAGGTTCAAGATCTTCAAGATGCCTCCAAGAGTGATTCCTGGTAGGCGTGGTGGTGCCAAAGGTGGCAGAGGTGGTAGAAATGTTGGTGGAAGAGATCCATTGGCGGCCAAGGCTTTTAGAGCCCTCTAGAGACAAATCGAAGCATTGCAGGAACAAATGAGAAGAGGGTTAGACCTGGGAAGGAGAGAAGAAAACGAGGATGAAGAAGAGGTGGAAGATACAGATGTAGAAGAGGAAGAAGAAGCTATTGATCAAGATCAAATGTGGCTAATTAGGGCTATTTCGAAGATCGAAAAAAAGACCCAAAATAGAAGTCCCCGTTATTCTGGAAGTATGAACCCGGAAGAGTTGATCGACTGGATCAAGGAGCTAGAAGAATACTTTGAGTATGAAGTAGAGGACCCAGATCAGGTTAAGTTTGCAAAAATGAAGTTGAAGGGCCATGCCAATATTTGGTGGAAAGAGCTCCAGTTGGAGAGAAATCAAAGAGGAAAATGAAAGATCAACAGTTGGTATCGTATGGTGGAGAAACTGAAGAAGCAGTTCATACTAGTGGACTACGAGTTAGATCTGCTGAAGAAATTGCAAGGGTTGAAGTAATGAAGTAGATCTGTGAAAGAATACATAGAAGATTTTCACAAGATGATCATCAGAATAGGCCATGCAAAGGCCAAGAAGGAGAAGGTATCCTGTTATCTTAATGGGTTATGACTGAGCATTCAAGAGGAAGATAGTTGATGGAAGGAAATTCTTAGAAGGCATAAAGCATGAGCGTATGTGTTATGCATTGATTCCTAGAATGGAAAAGGAAGATAGTGAGAAGGTGCCAGTAGAAGTTTCTGGTTTGTTGGATGAGTTTCAGGAGATTATTTCTGATAATGTACCTGAGGGTTTACCACCAATGAGGACGATTAGTCATCAGATTGACTTGATCCCTAGAGCCAGTTTGCCAAATAAGGTAGCTCATAAAATGACTCCTGTAGAAAATAAGGATTTGAATAGACAAGTTCAAGATTTGTTGAGAAAGGGTTTGATTCAAGAGAGTCTAAGCCCATGTGCAGTGCCTGTAGTACTAGCACCAAAGAAGGATGGGGAGTGGAGGATGTGTACATAATCCAAAGCCATAAATAAGATAACAATCAAGTATAGATTTCCCTTGCCAAGGATGGATGACCTGATGGACTATTTGAGTGGAGCACAATACTTCACGAAGATTGATCTAAAGAGCAGATATCACAAGATCCGAATTTGAGAGGGTGATGAATGGAAGACTACCTTCAAGACCAAGGAGGGCCTGTACGAGTGGTTAGTCATGCCTTTTGGGCTAACCAATGCACTGAGCACATTCATGCAGCTCATGAACGAGGTACTGAAAGAGTTTCTAGGGAATTTTGTCATTGTGTACTTAGATGATATTTTAATATTCAGTAAGTCCCTAGGTGAGCATTTGATGCATATTCGTAGTCTTTGAAAAGTTGAGAGAAGAGAAATTGTTGATTAATCTGAAGAAGTGTAGTTTTGTGAAGGAGTTAGTGTACTTGGGGTTCGTTGTCTCAGCAAAAGGTCTAAAGGATGCACCCAGAGAAGGTGAAGGCTATTCTAGAATGGCCTACCCCAAGAACTGCCACTGAGGTGAGATCTTTCCATGGTTTCGCCAGTTTTTACATAAATTTTATTAGAAACTTCAGCAGTATTTGTGCACCCCTGACTGAAACAATGAGAGGGGATAGAAAAGAGTTCAAGTGGAGCATTGGAGCAGCAAAAAGTTTTGATCTGTTGAAGCAAAAGGTGACAGAGCAACCAGTTTTAGCCCTCCCAGATTTCAATAAGCTGTTTCAGGTGGATTGTGATGCCAGTTCTTGTGCCATTGGAGCAGTGATAAGCCAAGAAGGTAAGCCCATTGCCTATTTTAGTGAAAAGTTAAATGATGCAAAGAGAAAGTACTCTGTGTATGATCAGGAATTTTATATAATAGTTCAAGCATTAAAGAAATGGAGACATTATCTATTGCCAAAGGAATTTGTTTTGTTTACTGATCATTAAGCATTACAATATCTGAGTAGTCAGGGAAAGTTAAATCAAAGGCATATGAAATGGGTAGAATTTTTGCAGAGTTTTACCTTTGTTTTAAAGCATAGGAGTGGCAAGTTGAATATGGTTACAGATGCCTTAAGTAGGAGGCAAAATTTTTTGACAGAGATGCAGATTGAAGTGGTTGGGTTCAATGAACTCAAGACATTGTATCCTGAAGATCTTGATTTTGCAGAGGCTTGGAAAGCTTGCAAAGAGCCTATTATAGTTGACATGATGAAGTGGCTAGATTTCATAATCCAGGATGGCATGTTGTTTAAGGGAAGCCAATTGTGTATTCCGAGGAGTTCCATGAGGGAGAACCTGATAAAGGAGAAGCACAGTGGAGGAATGGTAGGACATTTTGGTCAGGATAAGACCATTGCCATTATCAGTGAGCATTATTATTGACCTTAGTTATCACAAGATGTGAAGAAGTTTGTGCAAAGTTGTAGGGTATGTCAGATGGCTAAAGGAGTGAGCCAGAATACTAGATTGTATCAACCCTTACCTGTACCAGAGAGGCTGTGGGAGGATATAAGTATGGACTTTGTTCTTGGTTTCCCAAAAACATAGAGAGGGAATGATTTAGTATTTTTAGTAGTTGATAGGTTTTTGAAGATGGCACAATTCATCCCATGCCAGAAGACACATGATGCAGTCCACATTGCTAACTTGTTCTGCAGAGAGGTGGTGAGGCTACATGGTCTGCCAAAGAGTATAGTCTTAGATCATGACACACAATTTGTTGGATACTTTTGGAGGACCTTGTGGAAGAAGTTGAAAATAGAGCTAAAGTTCAGTTCTGCACACCATCCACAAAGTGATGGGCAGACTGAGGTTGTGAAGAGAAGTTTTGGTAACCTACTGAGATGCTTGGTAGGAGATAAACTCAAGGGATGGGACTTGATCTTACCCCAGGTAGAATTTTCTTACAACAATTCTATCAACATAAGTACTAGTAGATCACCATTCTAGATTGTGTATGGAGGTAGTCCTAGGACCGCTCCAGAATTTAGGAAGATGGACCAAGAGAAGAAGTCTAGTGCTGAAGCCGAAGAATTTGCAGAGCACATCAAGAATATACATGAGAGAATATGCAGTATAAGGCTAAGATAGATTAGAAAAGGAGGTATCAGGAGTTTCAGATTGGTGATGAAGTGATGGTCCACTTGAGGAAAGAAAGGTTTCCAGTGGGAACCTATAACAAACTGAAGATGAAGAAGTTCGGTCCCTATAAAATTTTGAAGAGACATGATTTAGGGAATGCATATGAGGTAGAGTTGCCAAATGGATTCAACATTTCCCTTGTGTTCAATATTTCAGATTTAACAGAGTATCATGAAGGTGGCACAAAGGAAACACCAACAATGGAACAGTTTGGCATTCTAGCACCTACTTCAGAGAAGGAGGAGATTGAAGAAATCCTGGATAGCCGTGTGGGAAGGAGTACCAAACATAGGCAATATGAAGAATATCTAGTAAAATGGAAAGGAAGGCCTATGGAAGATTCTTCTTGGTTGTCTGAGGCAGAGGTTGACCATTTGGGTTTTCCTCAACCATTTGAGACGTGATGGGGTCACTTCTCAAATTACCCTTGGTGTCTGATGTAGGAGCATCTAGTGGTGTGAGGGCAATCTTGCATCACCCAAAAAGATGATTTCCATTTTTGTTCCTGTTGTTTTCTTTTTGTAGATGTGTTTGCATTTTTGGATACCCTTTTCATCGAATAAGAGTTTCCAACTTTTAGAACTGCTTTTCTACTTTTTCTGCTCAACTACTATTTTTAAAAGGTTTGAATTTGAGGTCGTAGGAAGACAGAAATTTATGGGAAGGTTCAGGATGGACAAATACATAGTTTGGTGAAAGAATTAGGTCAAGATCATTCATGATTTGAAAGTTATTCAAGTTCCAGTTTCTTCTTTTTGCCCTGAAAAACCTTCCGAGCTCAGTTTGAGGCACTAAACAATCTCGGATGGGCCTGAAAATTTTTGAAAACACCAAAGTAGTCCATTGATGGCCTACTTTGTAGAAAATCATCTTTTTGAGAGCTTTCCAAAAAGGTTTTATCATTGAAGATCCAACGGTCGGATTAAAAGTTGTGGCTGTCGGAAGTTGGTGCATATTTTAGAAATGCGCTAATTTTCGACTGTGAATTTAAACTTGAATTTCAAATTGTAATTTTGGTGCCAAATTCACAAAAAATATTATCACGAAGGTTGTTTTTGGTTTCAATCCGAAATGGGTCTATTTATGGGGTTGTTTTTGATTTTTGAGTAACTTTATGGGAAAAGAAGTTCGCATGCTGTGAAAGGGGATGTGGGTACTTTTCTGTAAGTTGGTAATTTGCATGTATCACATAGCTCGAGGATTTTTGATGCTCTGCATGTAAGAGTTTCATATTTTAATAGAAAATATTATTCTCTATTTTGTGAGTGTATTTCTGTGTCTTAGGTTCACTCCCTCGTCAGGTGGTATCAGAGTAGGTTTTCTTGAGCATGTGAATAGATCGCCGATCGTGAGGCAGTTTGCACCAGGACTATGGTTGTGGGTTCAAGATCTTCAAGATGCCTCCAAGAGTGATTCCTGGTAGGCGTGGTGGTGCCATAGGTGGTAGAGGTGGCAGAAACGCTGGTGGAAGAGATCCATTGGCAGCTGAGGGTTTTAGAGCCCTCTAGAGACAAATCGAAGCATTGCAGGAACAAATGAGAAGAGGGTTAGACCCGGGAAGGAGAGAAGAAATCGAGGATGAAAAAGAGGTGGAAGATACAAATGTAGAAGAGGAAGAAGAAGCTATTGATCGAGATCAAATGCGGCTGATTAGGGCAATTTCAAAGATAAAAAAATAGACCCAAAATAGAAGTCCCCATTATTCCAGAAGTCTAAACCCAGAAGAGTTGATCGACTGGATCAAGGAGCTAGAAGAATACTTTGAGTATGAAGAATTAGAGGACCCAGATTGGGTTAATGTAATTTTGGTGCCAAATTGCAAAAAATCTTATCATGAAGGTTGTTTTTGGTTTCAAACCAAAATGGGTCTATTTATGGGCTTGTTTCTAATTTTTGAGTAACTTTTTTGGAAAAGAAGTTCACATGCTATGAAAGGGGATCTGGGTAATTTTCTGTAAGTTGGTAATTGGCATGTATCACAAAGCTCGAGGATTTGTGATCCTCTGCATGTAAGAGTTCCATATTTTAATAGAAAATATTATTCTCTATTTTGTGAGTGTATTTCTTTGTCTCGGGTTCGCTCCCTCGTCAGTTTGATTGTATGAATTAAATAATCATGAAGAACATTTTGTCTAGATTTTTAGTTAAGACTATTAGAGAATTTGGAATTAAATTTTTAAATTTTTTTAAAAGTGGTAACTTAAAAATGAAATTTAATAATCAATTGAAAATATTTTTTTCTTCAAGCAAGAATATTCAAATTTCATATTTATTGGAAATATATGCACATGTATATTATCACTTTTTGTGTCTTTACTTTTTCAAAATCGGGCAAAAAAAGTATATTTTTTTGATGAGAGGAAGATGTTCAATATTCAGTACTTCAGTACTTTTTTATAGTTAGTATATTTATATAATTTTGGAAATTAAACTTTTAGAATGCATGTGTTTTTTGACGAGAGTTGGAAATTTGGTATAGGCATCTTCACTTGTAATTCTATTGCTATGTAGAGAAGGTGTGACAACAATTTGTATCTAACAATTGGGAAAGGGGTCCACTACAAATCAATAATGAGTGGGGAGAAAGGAAGGAAGTTGTTAATATTTGCAAGTATTAGAAAAAATATGAAAAAAAAGCATATTAATAATTGAATATGGAATAAGAGTAGCTGAATGATGATAATATTTTTTGAATTGGAAGCAATTAATCATGAATATTTTTAATTATGATAATTATTTTAAAATGATTATAATTAATTGCATTTGCTAAATTAAATACAATTTAAATTTTGAAATAATTGGTTTTTTTAGTAATAATAATTTTTCTTGAAAATTGAAAATACAGTATAATTTTATGTGTATTTTAGTGTAATAGTTGGTAGGCATAGATAGACATGTCTATTTAACATTTTTCTGCAGGTTAATCAATTAATTGATTAATTATTATTTAATTTTTGTAAGATAAGGCAATGAATGTGAAGACTAAGAACTATTTGCATAGTGGGAGAAATTGATCTTTGGATTTATACATGAATATTTCTTAGTTTGAAATTGATTATCAAAATAATCTTAGGGGAATGATTTTCCAATAGAATTTAAATTTTACACCACCAATGAGTTGTAAAACTTCAAATACTGTTGGGAAAATATTTGCATTTATAGATTCTACACATCCTAAATTTTCTAAGCACAAATGAATGAAACACATATAAGTTATAATAGAATATTGTAGTGAAAATAAAATTCTATTTCTCAAAAAAAAATTTAAATGAATACAAATAAATACCTTTTTTTTATGGGTACATAGTACTTATGATTGCAACTAGTTAATTGTTATACTATAGTATTTCCTAACTTGATTAAGCTCTAACTAAATAGAGTACCAATCTATATATTTTAATTCAAACCTATAATGCATCATTTATAATCAACATTCATTATTATTTTATTTGAATGGCCAGGCAAGCCATGTTTTGAAGCGATACAGAAAACACAATAGTAAATTTAAACAAGAATTTGTCCATATACATATATGTATGTAAAGAATAAATGTATGATGTGAAATAGGAAGCCAGCGCATGTGATGATTTTAACAATGGTTTGCTGCTTAACAAGCACCACACTCTTTATTTGCATGATGCATCTCAATCAGTATAAAACCTTGGAAGTTGTTATCAACATGAACAATAAGCACCAAATGAAAAGCTTGAAGAATAAATTATGTGCTATGAAACCAACACCACAATGGCTCTCTCAACAATGCAACTTAATAAATATACTTTCTCAGATATTTCAAAATGCATCAATGCTAGACCTCTTATGCTTGCTATCTGTAACGCCCCGCTGTGTGAACCCCAAAGGACAACAACACAATAATTTACTGCACAATTTTTTTTTTAAAGTTAACATAACATACATGTAAAACACATTTAAATCAAAAGTCATAAAAAATAATTTAAATAAATTCACTTACACTTACACTTACACTTACATCCCTTGGGGTACACAAGAAGACATTATGAACTTAAATCCATACAACAGCAGTGAAGAATAAAATCCAAAGATATAATCCATAACAAAGTAAACATTAACAAATATAACACATACATGATAAATCCTTGATAAGAATTCAAGATTAACTCAACACATTGAATATGAACAATATCCACACCGATTTAAACATTACATTATAATACAATGTTCTAGAGGTACAATGATAAAAAGGTGTTTCCAAACATAAATGGAAACCATACACAAGATAATATGATACAAATGAACAAATGAATACAAAGTATCATAACTAGCTCCAAGACAAATACAACTCTGAAGTCACCACAACAACACTAATCCACACATCTCGATCCTCGAATGGGGACCCAATGGGGTACTTAGCACATTCCACCCGACCACGTGGGTCCGAAGACCCACCCCCCGTGCTAAGGAGCTGACAAGAAGAGTCCTCAACCAAGAACATCCAAACACGGAACCACAAGACTCAACATCATACAAAAGTATCATAAAACTCAAGGATTACAATGACATAATCAACAACATCCAAGAGTCAACATAATAACTTAAAGTCATAAATCTCATCACATAAATCAAAGCAATGACCAGTAAACAAGTAACCAAAGGATGATCATGAAACACTTCCAAATCAAACTCAATTAATAAATATAATACAATTCCAAATTACAATTAAACAATACAATAACATCATATCACAGTATCATAAGAGTACAAGGTCATAAGTCAAATATCAATGAGATCATACAAGACCACAAAGTACACCAAAGATGTATCAAGGCAATACTCCATAAATCAATATAAGTCCATTCAACCACAAACTAAATCGATTCCCATAATATACTTCCAAAGGAACACAATGAAGTAAAACACATGGGCAACTAGGGGAGAGTGTCATTGCATAGTCCTACATGAGCTGTCCTGTGCTCTTCCTCACAACTGGAGGCGTTGGTCCCATCTATGGCCATCCTGTGCCCTTCCTCCCAACTGGAGGCACCGGTCCATAGGGTGACTCATGTGGAGCCGTAAACCTCTCATGAAGATGGGGTCACGACCTTGCCGACCACGACCTTCTCAGCCTTCCATTAGTCTGTGGAAGCACTAATGAAGATGAGGCATCCATTTTTAAATCTTATAATGATATTACTACCCAACCTGCCTAAATTAATTATTAGGTTTTCACTTGATTACTAACTCACTCGTGGGTTATCCTGTGCCCTTCCCCTTAAGCGGGGCACCGACAATTCTCATACAACCCTTTCAAAATCCTGATACCAAAACACTTGCCACTTCAAGGGCACATAAAAGAGAGACATTGACCAACAATAAAAATAAGCCTCTGGAAGATTCTCAAACAGTTTACGCTAGGTTTTCCCCATCAAAGAACTGACCACAATAATTGCAAGGCCACAAGAACTATTTCCAATTCAAATATAATGAGAGAATACATTAAAATAAGATCAACAACTCCATTCAAACAACATCAACAACTTCGATACGAACTAAAATGGAAATCCAAGGGAAACCTCTATTTTCTCCTCTTGGAATACCCATAACTCAAAGAACTTTTCAATTTGACTCATTAACAACTCAGGCAGAACCATCAATCATGACAATGATAACATAAACCGATTTACCACTTAGGGTAAAGAACAAAAGAAAACATATGGGTTCCCAACGAATAGAAACATAAATTAAATGAGAGAGAATCTCGAACTCAAAATCAACTCACGAAAAGTCACATCGAAAGGGTCTATCAAAAAAATCCATAAAACCACACATTCAAATACAATATAACCATTCATTCAATAAGAAGTAACTTGAAACAATCTAAAAATAAAATTATTTTAAAGATCAATCATTTTCAACATTTAAATATAGCACAATATTGCGAAGTGAAGATAAAACCTACAAGTATACTCTTCCAAACACAAATTAAAACAAATATATTCCAATTTATTACATTCACAACTTATCTTATTCTTGCTTGAAAAGACATATCGTTGTTCTACTTGAAATAACATTGCCTATCATTTTAGTAGTTTTTATGTCTTGAACAATAGTAAGAATACAATAATTAACTATATAAATTGAAGTATTTACTCTAATTGAACAATGAAATATACATTAATTTTTCTGAAGCAAAACCTACTTAATGTCTTAGATCTCTAATTACATCTATTGAAAGTAAATAAATTTTTTCCTTATTTTAGTTTCTTAACTCAACATTTATTAATTACAACTTTTACAAGAAATAATTTCCATAAACCAAATTTTAAAGCATTAGACCCTTCTATATTTGATTGGAGCATTTTACAACATCTACTCATGCATTTATTTTGAAACAATTGACAAAATATTTTAAAAATCACATTTAACTAATCATAACCACATATTTAATTACCTAAGCTTCATCATACAACAAATGAACAAATAAATATTAACTCCAAGATTAACATCTATTAATGAACACCATATATGTGCAACTTATTGTTTACTCAAAGGATCTGCTATAACCCAACTAAGGAAACTTTATTTAGGGAAATGTGATCCTTCTTTGGTGTATACGACCTTGAAAATCAACTAACATTCCTTCTAATACTCCCTTATCATCCCTAGATCTATCTCTTCCTTCTATGCCAGACGAGCTTCCAGAGAGACAATGTTGTATCGAAAAGAACATGCAGTCATACAAGAAGAGAAGATTTGGGTCGAATGTGGCTGAGACAAATTGCCAATGAAATAAGAGAGAGATTAATTAAATTGTTAAACTTCCAATTATGGTCCAGTGCCACAGCAGAGATAGGTTGATAAAGCAAACAGAGGGATTATTTAATTTTACTACACCTTTGCTAGTCTAAAATTGCAGCTGTGACAGGATGCCAAGGTTTCAGGGAGACTATTTAATTCTGTACAAAGCATCAACTCTAAAAGGAATAATAGAGACAGGTTGCCAAAAATATTAGAAAGTGAATATTGTAATTTAGAAATATCACCATCTACTTGCATTATTATCAATTCTCAAATGTTATCCGCAAAACTGAAGAGAAGGAGAAAGGTAAGGTGCAAATATGTGACTTAAGAGAAGGATAATTAATGTACAATTTTTCTGTTTTGGAACTAAACAGATTTATGATTAGAGGCGAGTTTTCAGAGATGCGCTCAAGATTGAAGCTTGGAAATTAATCTTCCCACAACAGCAGAAAGCTCTCAATCATGCTAGTGATTGGCATTAGTTTATTTTCAAGTCTGGAACTGTGATAGTAGAATATCTATAAATTTTAAAATTCCTGATTAAGATGAAGCGATGCAACTGAGACAAAATGATAATGAAATCAGAGAGAATATTTAACCCTTTAAACTTTCTATTATGCTCAATTGTGGCTAAGACAGATTGACAATGAAATAGAGAGAATATTTAAACCTCTACAACATTCAATTTTCAAGCATGAAGAGGCATAAAAGAGGTGTATAATTTGTTTTGACGGAATGCTTGAAGAAATGTGACTTCATAAATCCATGAAATATACACAATTCCCTACACAGAGAGGCCATGATCGAAGGTGGGGTTTGAAAAAAAAAAGATTAAATATACAATGGGAACTAATTTAACAAGATTCAAGTGAGGAGACTAAAAATGTCTAAGCAAAATATTAACAAGAATGTTTGATTATCAAGCAAATCGAAGAGAAGGAATTGCAATAGAAGGCCTTAAGTGGCAATTGTGCCATGCAACAACAATGAGAGACATTTAGAAGATCATAAAAATCAAATTTATTGCCTCACGAATTCAAAGGATGCAAAACTAGACCCTTAACCGATTACCCTAAAAGGCCTTCACCAGAGACAAAGATAAGAGAGGAGTATGGCATAAGCATTGATGATATCTAATCCATTCAGATGCCTTTACTTTCTAGCTATTTCTCAGACACAAGAAAACACCATGGTCAATGTAGCAGCTATCAATCAAAACAAAAGAAGCAACCACAACCAAACTTAAGCCAAACACCTAGCCTCAAGACTCTGCACTTCATAAAAGCATGCAACATGTAAAAAGCAATCAATACCAATCTTGCAGAAAATGAAATCTCAGGTAAGAGAAGAGAAAAAATGCCACAACAACAAGGCAAGAAATCAAAGCACAGAGGTTTCAATTGAAAATATCCATCACGATATTCATTTGACCCTGAGCTGTTACTACAAGCCATTTCTCTTTATGTGAAATCAAATGGTGATAGGAAATTTCAAAATGAAATCACCAACCTGGAAAACCGATGATTGCAGACATAGTAGATGAGCACAAAATGACCTCTCTCCCGTAGCCCTTCAAAATTTTGTTCTCCACCACAACTTCCACAATTCCCCATTATGTTCAAACACCACCACTGGGACAGGTTGAAAATGTATTCAAAGAGATTATTTCTAATTTCAAACTTCCTCTTATGTTCAAGTGCGGGGCTGAAACTGGTCGAAAATGAAACAGAGAGATTATTAAAGCCTTTAAACTTCCTATGATGTTCGAGTGCACGGTTGTGACAGGTGATAATAGAATTTCTTGGAAGAAACATTATTTTTCTCCATATTGGTTGGAAATGTTGCTTCTCAAATTGTTGTAGACCGTGATGTTTAAAAATTGTGTTCTTTGGCCTTACCCCCATTCTTAGGTAGAATGGAATTCCCCCCCAGAGTGCCTCCTCAATTGTAATTTATGAGTTTCAATAATTGAAATCTCTCCTGGGAGGTGGTGAGACAGAGGAAGATAAAACATATACCATCTTTGCAGCTTTTCTTGCCCTTTCCTCTTCCCAAAATCTGATGCTTTATTATTATCAATAAACAATTATTTTTCCATTTTCAACTGATTTCCTTGCTTTAATCCTTATCTAATCTTGAGTTCAAATTTTCTAAATAATTTATCTACGTTAATATCTTCTCCATTTTAAATTTCTTAAATAAATTCACACATTAGACAATAATTATTTTTATTAAATTCATTTTCTTACAATTATATTTCTTTCATCTTAAAATAATAAATTTTCAATGATAATACAATTAACATTTATTATTAAATCTAGCTCTTTATTTGATCCCTAACCAAATCAAGTGACCTTAAAGATTAGATTAATTTGATAAATTACATCTAGTCATAATATTAGTGATATTGTCTAACATAAAATCAAATTAAATTATGCAAACCCAAAATCCTCATGACCAAGCAAATCACCAACCACAAGTAACAAGCGAAAATGACATGGCCACCAAACAACCAACTTCCTAGATTTCAATAATGACCAAAAACGGAGAGGCATTACATCCTCCCCCCATAGACATCGACTTACTCCTAGAAGTCGAGCCCAAGCACAAACATGGTAACACCATAAACTAACAATAGTATTAATAATCATAAAGACATCAACACGACAAGTCAAATCATCAATTAAATGTCACCAAGTAAGCAATGAAAATTAGACACACGGAATATAAAGAAATGATACCAAAACAAAAGTGGTGACAGGGTTGCAATCAGACCAATTTTGTCAAACACTAGGACAGATGACAAACTAGGTTGGGAAAAATTTCTTGTCAGCTCCTATGTTCAACGTCAAGCCCATTGGGTGTATATAATGCTCGCCCTGCCCTGACAATGCAGGTGGAATCGAGACTTAATTCCTGCAATCCTGCATGCAAACAAATGTTGTGCATAATACATATATATCACAAATACATTGTGAGAGGAATTCCCAACATAGTAGGGCACTCGTGAGTGAGTGATACCACACTGTCCCTCCCACAAAACTGCACATAATAGTCAAAACAATTCTAGTAACTCGTAAATAGTTTTCTTCTTATTAGTTAGGAAATATTCGTATAAGGATACTAACCATAAATCTAATTCATCTACTATATCAAAATGAATTACTACTTGAAATTATAAGTATCTATACCTACATATTGCATTACCTTCATCACCACGTTTCTGAAGCCAACTTCCTGTAAATCAAAAGCTACTATAGAACATTGCACATTAGTACCAATAATTCAAGTTGCATCTTAACCTCAAGATACTATATTCTGCTAAAAATCATAGAATAATTCTCCACAAAACCTCACATCTTCGTTAGAACTCATAATTTTCACACAAAGAACTCTACTTTAACCATTATTCAACACCAAATCTCACATCAATTCCAATAAAACAAGTAAATTTTTACACCTTCACAGATTCAAGAAAACATAATTCATCACTCAAGGACAACAAAATCGCAGATTCCAAACACACTTGACATACTCACACACATAAAACACATCACCAAGAACACATCACACTAAAAATCAAGGTCCATAGAGCATCCCTGACAGGAAGGATATCAGTGCATTGTGCACTACATCGAGGGTCCTATCCTTTCCCATCAGTTTCCTGCACCATCGACCCGACACCATCTAACAGAAGAAATTCAAGCTCACAACAATGGAAAAAGAAAAGTGAAACTCAAGACTCACGGGTCTAAGCACAAGGTTACATAGTGAGCACACGTAGTGCCCAGTGTATGAACCTACGCTCTGATACCATGTTGTAACGCCCCGCCGTGTGAACCCCAAAGGACAACAACACAATAATTTACTGCACAATTTTTTTTTAAAAGTTAACATACATGTGTAAAACACATTTAAATAAAAAGTCATAAAAATTAATTTAAATAAATTCACTTACACTTACACTTACATCCCTTGGGGTACACGAGAAGTCATTATGAACTTAAATCCATACAACAGTAGTGAAGAATAAAATCCAAAGATATAATCCATAACAAAGTAAACATTAACAAATATAACACATACATGATAAATCCTTGATAAGAATTCAAGATTAACTCAACACATTGAATATGAACAATATCCACACCGATTTAAACATTACATTATAATACAATGTTCTAGAGGTACAATGATACAAACATGTTTCCAAACATAAATGGAAACCATACACAAGATAACATGATACAAATGAACAAATGAGTACAAAGTATCATAACTAAATCCAAGACAAATACAACTCTGAAGTCGCCGCAACAGCACCAATCCACACCTCTTGATCCTCAACTGGGGACCCAATGGGGTGCTTAGCACGTTCCACCTGACCACGTAGGTCCGAAGACCCACCCCTCATGCTAAGGAGCTGACAAGAAGAGTCCTCAACCAAGAACATCCAATCACAGAACTACAAGACTCAACATCATACAAAAGTATCATAAAACTCAAGGATTACAATGACATAATCAACAACATCCAAGAGTCAACATAATAACTTAAAGTCATAAATCTCATCACATAAATCAATGCAATGACCAGTAAACAAGTAACCAAAGGATGATCATGAAGCACTTCCAAATAAAACTAAATTAATAAACATAATACAATTCCAAATAATAATTAAACAATACAATAACATCATATCATAGTATCATAAGAGTACAAGGTCATAAGTCAAATATCAATGAGATCATACAAGACCACAAAGTACACCAAAGATGTATCAAGGTAATACTCCATAAATCAATATAAGTCCATTCAACCACAAACTAAATCGACTCCCATAATATACTTCCAAAGGAACACAATAAAGTAAAACACATGGGCAACTAGGGGAGAGTGTCATCGCATAGTCCTACATGGGCTGTCCTGTGCTCTTCCTCCCAACTGGAGGCTCCAGTCCCATCTATGGTTGTCCTATGCCCTTCCTCCCAACTAGAGGCATTGGTCCATAGGGTGACTCATCTAGAGCCGTAAACCTCTCGTGAAGACGAGGTCACGACCTTGCCAACCACGACCTTCTCAGCCTTCCATTAGTCTGCAGAAGCACTAATGAAGATGAAGCATCCATTTTTAAATCTTATAATGATATTACTACCCAACCCTCCCAAGTTAATGATATTACTACCCAACCCTCCCTAGAGACCCAACAACATAAAAACCAAGGGTTGTACCATCCTAATTTGAACAAAGAATCACAATCATAAAAGCATGCGAGGCATTACCCATCTCGCTAACAAGTACAAAATCAGAGTCTCAACAATTCTCGTACAACCCTTTCAAAATCCTGATACCAAAACACTTGCCACTTCAAGGGCACATAAAAGAGAGACATTGACCAACAATAAAAATAAGCCTCTGGAAGATTCTGAAAAAATTTACGCTAGGTTTTCCCCATCAAAGAACTGACCACAATAATTGCAAGGCCACAAGAACTATTTCCAATTCAAATATAATGAGAGAATACATTGAAATAAGATCAACAACTCCATTCAAACAACATCAACAACTTCGGTACGAACTAAAACAGAAATCCAAGGGAAACCTCTATTTTCTCCTCTTGGAATACCCATAACTCAAAGAACTTTTCAACTTGACTCATTAACAACTCAGGCAGAACCATCAATCATGACAATGATAACATAAACTGATTTACCACTTAGGGTAAAGAACAAAAGAAAACATATGGGTTCCCAACAAATAGCAACATAAATTAAATGAGAGAGAATCTCCAACTCAAAATCAACTCATGAAAAGTCACATCGAAAGGGTCTATCAAAACAATCCATAAAACCACACATTCAAATACAATATAACCATTCATTCAATAAGAAGTAACTTGAAACAATCTAAAAATAACATTATTTTGAAGATCAATCATTTTCAACATTTAAAGATAGCACAATATTGCGAAGTGAAGATAAAATCTACAAGTATACTCTTCCAATCATAAATTAAAACAAATATATTATAATTTATTACATTCACAACTTATCTTATTCTTGCTTGAAAAGACATCGTTGTTCTACTTGAAATAACATTGCCTATCATTTTAGTAATTTTTATGTCTTGAAACAATAGTAAGAATACAATAATTAACTATATAAATTGAAGTATTTACTCTAATTGACCAATGAAATATACATTAATTTTTCTCAAGCAAAACCTACTTAATATCTTAGATCTCTAATTACATCTATTGAAAGTAAACAACTTTTTTCCTTATTTTAGTTTCTTAACTCAACATTTATTAATTACAACTTTTACAAGAAATAATTTCCATAAACCAAATTTTAAAGCATTAGACCCTTCTATATTTGATTGGAGCATTTTCCAACATCTACTCATGCATTTATTTTGAAACAATCAACAAAATATTTTAAAAATTACATTTAACTAATCATAACTACATATTTAATTACCTAAGCTTTATCATACAACAAATGAACAAATAAATATTAACTCCAAGATTAACATCTATTAATGAACACCATATATGTGCAACTTATTGTTTACTCAAAGGATCTGCTATAACCCAACTAAGGCAACTTTATTTAGGGAAATGTGATCCTTCTTTGGTGCATACGACCTTGAAAATCAACTAACATTCCTTCTAATACTCCCTTATCATCCCTAGATCTATCTCTTCCTTCTGTGCCAGAATAGCTTCCAGAGAGACAATGTTGTATCGAAAAGAACATGCAATCATACAAGAAGAGAAGATTTGGGTCGAATGTGGCTGAGACAGATTGCCAATGAAATAAGAGAGAGATTAATTAAACTGTTAAACTTCCAATTATGGTCTAGTGCTGTAGCAGAGACAGGTTGATAAAGCAAACAGAGGGATTATTTAATTTTACTACACCTTTGCTAGTCTAAAATTGAAGCTGTAATGGGTTGCCAAGGTTTCAGGGAGACTATTTAATTCTGTATAAAGCCTCAACTCTAAAAGGCGTAACAGAGACAGGTTGCCAAAAATATTAGAAAGTGAATATTGGAATTTAGAAATATCGCCATCTACTTGCATTATTATCAATTCTCAAATGTTATCCGCAAAACTGAAGAGAAGGAGAAAGGTAAGGTGCAAATACGTGACTTAAGAGAAGGATAATTAATGTACAAATTTTTTGTTTTGGAACTAAACACATTTCTGATTAGAGGCGAGTTTCTAGAGACGCGCTCAAGATTGAAGCTTGGAAATTAATCTTCCCACAACAGTGGAAAGCTCTCAATCATGCTAGTGATTGGCATTAGTTTATTTTCAAGTACTGGAACTGTGACAACAAAATATCTATAAATTTTAAAATTCCTGATTAAGATGAAGGGACACAGCTGAGACAGAATGATAATGAAATCAGAGACAATATTTAACCCTTTAAACTTTCTATTATTCTCAATTGTGGCTAAGACAGATTGACAATGAAACAGAGAGAATATTTAAACCTCTACAACGTTCAATTTTCAAGCATGAAGAGGCGTAAAAGAGGTGTTTAATTTGTTTTGACGGAATGCTTGAAGAAATGTGACTTCATAAATCCATGAAATATACACAATTCCCTTCGCAGAGAGGCCATGATCCAAGGCGGGGTTTGAAAAAAAAAAGATTAAATATACAATGGGAACTAATTTAACAAGAGTCAAGTGAGGAGACTAAAAATGTCTAAGCAAAATATTAACAAGAATGTTTGATTATCGAGAAAATCGAAGAGAAGGAATTGCAATAGAAGGCCTTAAGTGGCAATTGTGCCATGCAACAACAATGAGAGACATTTAGAGGATCATAAAAATCAAATTTATTGCCTCATGAATTCAAAGGATGCAAAACTAGACCCTTAACCGATTACCCTAAAAGGCCTTCACCAGAGACAAAGATAAGAGAGGAGTATGGCATAAGCATTGATGATATCTAATCCATTTAGATGCCTTTACTTTCTAGCTGTTTCTCAGACACAGGAAAACACCATGCTCAATGTAGCAACTATCAATCAAAACAAAAGAAGCAACCACAACCAAACTTAAGCCAAACACCCAGCCTCAAGACTTTGCACTTCATAAAAGCATGCAACATGTAAAAAGCAATCAATACCAATCTTGCAGAAAATGAAATCTCAGGTAAGAAGAGAAAAAATGCCACAACAGCAAGGCAAGAAATCAAAGCACAGAGGTTTCGATTGAAAATATCCATCATGATATTCATTTGACCCTGAGCTGTTACTACAAGCCATTTCTCTTTATGTGAAATCAAATGGTGATAGGAAATTTCAAAATGAAATCACCAACCTGGAAAACCGATGGTTGCAGACATAGTAGATGTGCACAAAATGACCTCTCTCCCACAGCCCTTCAAAATTTTGTTCTCCACCACAACTTCCACAATTCCCCATTATGTTCAAACACCACCACTGGGACAAGTTGACAATGTATTCAGAGAGATTATTTATAATTTCAAACTTCCTCTTATGTTCAAGTGTGCGGCTGAAACTGGTCGAAAATGAAACAGAGAGATTATTAAAGCCTTTAAACTTCCTATGATGTTTGAGTGCACGGTTGTGACAGGCGATAATAGAATTGCTCAGAAGAAACATTATTTTTCTCCATATTGGTTGGAAATGTCGCTTCTCAAATTGTTGTAGACCATGATGTCTGAAAAATTGTGTTCTTCACCCTTACCCCCAATCTTAGGTAGAATGGAATTCCCCCCCTAGAGTGCCTCCTCAATTGTAATTTATGAGTTTCAATAATTGAAATCTCTCCTGGGAGGTGGTGAGATAGAGGAAGATAAAACATATACCATCTTTGCAGCTTTTCTTGCCCTTTCCTCTTCCCAAAATCTGATGCTTTATTATTATCAATAAACAATTCTTTTTCCATTTTCAACTGATATCCTTGCTTTAATCCTTATCCAATATTGAGTTCAAATTTTCTAAATAATTTATCTACGTTAATATATTCTTCATTTTAAATTTCTTAAATAAATTCACTCGTTAGACAATAATTATTTTTATTAAATTCATTTTCTTACAATTATATTTCTTTCATCTTAAAATAAGAAATTTTCAATGATAATACAATTAACATTTATTATTAAATCTAGCTCTTTATTTGATCCCAAACCAAATCAAGTGACCTTAAAGATTAGATTAATTTGATAAATTACATCAAGTCATAATATTAGTGATATTGTCTAACATAAAATCAAATTAAATTATGCAAACCCAAAATCCTCATGACCAAGCAAATCACCAACCACAAGTAACAAGCGAAAATGACATGGCCACCAAACAACCAACTTCCTAGATTTCAAGAATGACCAAAACGGAGAGGCATTACACTATCAAAAGAAAGGATAAATACAAAACCAAAGACATGAACAATAAATTAATCAAATAATCATTTATTTCACTTCCAAAAATATGTACTAAGTCTGTTGGAATAAAAAAGGAAGCATTAATATATCTTTGGAATAAAGAAGGAAGCATTAATATATCTAAGTATTTGTGCAAAATGATCAAAGAAAATGGAAAAGTAAAAATAATTAATGGTATTTAAGGCTCATCAAATGAATCTATTTATTGGCATGCTAGCATTATATAGTTGGCAGAGGTAAAATTCTTTTGGTAGAGCACTCATCTTGGAGTGAATGGATGCGTAGCATTAAATTGGAAGAATCAACATGTGGAGAAGCCATCATGTACACACTAGAGAACTTTTGGCCTATAGGGTATGCATTTTGAAGTGTTATAAAACCCATGGAAAATTCCATAACTTATAATTTCATGACGAATTTCATGAATTTTGAAGACATGGAAAATGCCACAGATTTTATAAAATTTCACTACACACCTTGTAGGGAAAATTCACTACTTTTGGTTCTTCATATCCACTAGTTTAAAATAAATATGAGCTATGACAATATTTATCCAATGAAGAGCATATTTGATGATTATAATTGTGCAAATTTCCACCTATAAAAGGAAGATGGTCATTAGCAAATAATAGTTTCATGTTTTTGAATCACATAGCATATCATTGAGTACACTTAATTGCCCACGTGGAAAGTTATATTCTTGGTAGAAGCACATTTCATTGTAGAAAAAGGTAGCTAAAATAGTTAACAATATCTACAGTTGGTTAACAAAATCTATTTATGCACAATAGGAGAGTTTTGTACTTACATGTCATGTTGGTGGTGTTCAATAAGGGTGAGCAGCATTGGATCAACTTGTTGGAGCAGTAAAGAATATGAAGTAGACAATTTACAATACAATAATTTCATTATATGCCTATTTCTTATGTGTAACATTATAAAGCAAAAGATATAGACATAGAATAAAAAAGGTTAGCATTATCTATTGTAAATAAAAAAGAGATAAAATAGGAGATTTTGAATACATGGGATACTCACAAACAATTGTGTATGAGTAACCTACTAAAAATGTTGAAAAGATAGTTGTAGAAACAATGAAAAATACAAGGAATAGAATAGAGTATTTGTTTTTTATGGGAAAGTGTGTGTTATAATTTGTTTGTCTATGTATATAAGTAGGAACAACTATACAATGATAGAATCCAAAAGCACTAAACCCACACTCATTGTCCACCCTACCATATTGGCATCATGATGCCTCATGGGCTCTTGCCAAACCCCAAGAAAAAAGGAAAGTAAGGTCCATGGAAAATTTCAAGGACTCTTAACATATATGAAACAATAATAATAATAATAATAATAATAATAATAATAATAATAATAATAATAATAATAATAATAATAATAATAAAACAACTATTGGAAGAGCACTTAAGAATCACAAGTAATTTGATATACATAATTTACAATAGCATAATTTGCTTCAATGTCTATTGTATTTATTGAACATTAGAAAGGGGAAAATATAAATATAGAATAAAATAGGTTAGGGTTATTTGTCCATGTATATAAGGAGTGATAAATATATTGATGATAAAATTCAAAACTAGTAAACCCATGCTCGTTGTCCTCCCTACCATATTGTCATCATGAAGCCTCATGGGCTCTAGCCAAACCCCCATGCAGGAAAAGTAGGTAAGGTCCATGGAAAATATGAAGGACTCTTACCATATATAACACAATAAGAAGAGTAAGTAAAAGATGGTTGGGCCAACTTGTTGCAGTATGAAGGGATGTGGAATAGAGAATTTACAACACAATAATTTTCTTGAATGTCTATTGTATCTGTCTAGTATTACAAAGTAAATAATTTAGATATAGATTAAAAGAGGTTAGCAATATTTGTTAAAAAAAGAAAGAGATAAAATGGAACATTTTGAATAAATGGCATGTCAGTGAATAGTTGTGTGCAAGAAATCTTAATTTTTTATTTGTTTGTATTTTTTCCATGAAGCCCATTTTGGAGATTTGAAAGGCATAATCATTCTCTATCCATGGTTTGATCACAATTAAATCTTGTCCTTGTCAACTTATATGGGGAGTGACTTGACCTAAGTTCTTTCATGGCAACATGGAGCATGGAAAAATCGGGTGGCCGATGGTGTGGTGTTGGGTCAATAGTAGAGTACTACAAAAATCACTAGCTTTAGTGGAATGGAACAACAAACACCACTCTCATCTTCTTTTGGGGATAAATAGGGTAATGCTATGAGCAATTTGTTTGTCCACTCAGAAGCACATGAGAAGGATGTTTGGTTGCTATTCATAGCCACATAGATCGATGTGTAATGATTTTGTGAAATATTAGAAAGGAAAAAAAATACACATAGAATAAATAAAATGAATAGAATAGAGTATTATTTTTTGATGGGCAAGTGCATTTGAGAATTTGTGTCTATCTGTATAAGAAGCAACAAATATGCAATGATAGAATTGAAAAGAAATAAACCCAAGACCATCTTCATATATATGTGCGGTGACTAGAAGGTGCAGAAAGAAGGGTGTTGTGAACCAAACTCTATAATATTGTACCATTATTTACGGGTTAAGAAGTACACAAAGAAGAGATATCGTAGTAAAGAAAAGGCATAATATGATTTGAAGATGGCTAGAACAAAATTGGTAAGTGTAATATATAGAAGAATGCACAATAAAGGAAATAATATAATAAAACATATTGACATAGGTTATGTGTAGGATCATCATGGAAAAAACAAGCCCTTTTGTGGCAAAAAATTCAAAAAAAATAGAGTTAGGCAACTTGACGTGAAAATTTGAACAAGTTATCTATATTATTTCAAAATTATGTAAGAATATAATCTGTAGCAAATTGAATCTAGTTTCTAAACTACTAGGTTTGTTTTAAAAAAACAAATCTATTTGGTGAAAATTTGAAATTTCAATGCAGTGGTACTTAAATTTCAGGGAAAAAATAAAAATTAGGTGTTTGTCTGACCACCCTAACCACAATAAGATGATAACATTTTTTTATAAGATTTTAGATGTAAGTAGAGGACTCATGCCCCGATGTGATGCATATTTTTTTATAATTGTTTTCCAATTAAATAATTAATTATGAATTTTTATTACAAAATTTTTAAAAATATAAAAACTCGTATGTCTGACCACCTTAATTTGGTCAAAACTTCATGAAATTGAATTTTTATTTTTTAATCCTATAGTATGCGAAGCATAGAATGCGACACATGATTTGGATTCAAAGAATGTAATATCGTTTGAAAGTTGTAGATGTTTTTCAATCAACCTATCAATCAAGACTTTAGTCGTAATTTGAATAGAAAATGAATAATAATTACTTATTGAATTCAAAGTAAAGCACAATTTATATTGGTGGAAAGCTGGGAATCTCCTTTAAAATCCCTTTTCGTTTTATCAATTTTGGGTAAAAAAATAGTTGTCAACCACATATGCATCATATTGCCACTTTTTGGCCCACCATGATCCTGCACATACCCCACAACACAAGTAATACATGTAATACTTAACTAAATGTGGTTGCAGCTTTAACTGCAAAAGATAGCAATAGTTGCATTGTCTCTTATGTGTTGAACTTTGTATCTTTAGATGATAGGCTATTTGTTTGAAGTTGCTATTTTCTAAGAGAGCATTTAATCATGCAGTATCTATAAAGATTCAAACAGATGAGGGGAAAATGATATCATGAAACATATTGATATAAGATTCAAGCTACATTATTTCATAGTACATATTGAAAAAAAAAAAAGAGGAATTATATAATAGGTATTAGAAGAACACTTGTTTGATAGTAAATATCACATAGAAAGAGGAAAATTGTATTGAGTGTCGTGGAAGATAGACAGATACATATGCACATATCTATATGTACTCAATTCCATGATTGATAAAATAAAAATACCGGTATAGGAGCAATAGTAGTTATATCTATGTTCTTCCATTAAAATGCTCAAGGTTGGTAATTTTATTTCCCAATTGTAGATTAAGATAGGAGTGATTGTGGCATATTGATAATACCAGAATGTCTCTTTTGGCAATGCTACTAAACCAATATATTTCCTAGCATATTTTGTAGTACACTTCCCCACACTGTAACTTTGAATATTTCATTTACTTTCTATTGTACGATTACAACACAATACATATATGGAAACATATATGTATACATGTACATATATATACATATGATTCTATACACATACATATATATACATGTACATATGCATATAGATACATATATGCATGTGTATACATACATACATACATACATACATACATACATACATACATACATACATACATACATACATACATACATACATATATATATATATATATATATATATTGTAAAGTTGGGCTCCACTATTTACCATTAGATAATATAGAGAAACAAGAAAATTGTAAATGAATTAATAGGGAAACATTGGAGAGAAACATACATCTGAATCTTAAGTATCCTCTTAATATGTCTTACGACTATTACATAGAGTGCTTGGCTTCTACCAATATGTCGTATGATACTCTTTTTCTATCATCTGTTTAATGGTTGCTGTAACAAATTGTTATTTTCCATTATTATTTTTCTTTGCAAGGGAAGAAAATATATTCGTCAAGTTGCATTTTTGAAAGAGCTATTGTGGTGTTGCTTGCATATGAGTCTATTGTAAGAATATTCATGCTTGGCTCTGTTCTACAACAAATCTGACAGTTTTCAAACTGTTATGCTGTGAAGTCTATAAGTCATTTTACATTGGTATTTTCTATAAATCTTTTGTTCATCATATTGAATACCAAACAATGCAACTTAAATTTTCAATTAATCCTATGGTGCTATATGGATTTTTCACAAATCATGGCATCATATAATTGTTGCATGAAATAGAGAAAATAGGCATTTCCCTAGGGAACTGGGTTTGAATAATTGGTTTGGGAAGTTGGAAGGATACACACATTTGTTGAAGTTGATGCAATTGTGTTACAATTTCCCTAGTTCTCTATATGTAAACATGGGTTGGCTGGATATGTGGAAGTTGAGTGATAAGTATTTTTTGGAATGAGGGTGGAGCTTAGAAATTACATGGGTTAGGGGTTTTTGTTTGAAGTCTCAGATGAGATTTTTTTCAGTGCAGATGCAAATTGGAATTACTGGTGAGGGGGATCAAATTTTACTGAGAGTGTGGAGGTTACCTCTTAAACAAAGGATCTACCCAAATATTCCTCATTGGTCAATAGAGATAGATAAGAAAAACCATAAACCAACGTCAAACAAATTACTAACCCTCAACATATTTTTCTAGTGGAAGAAAGGACATTTAATTGCGATTCCTCCATCCATATAGAATAATAATCTCTTTTAAATTTGAACACTTGGTAAAATGAAAAAGATACAAAAATTTGACAAGAACACATAAACAATAAATTAACCATCTATGCAAACTACTCATTTAACAGGACATACACTATACATATATATATAGATAGATACATTGCATCTATATATAAATATAGATACATTGGATGTATATATATATATATGCATGTATACATATATATACATGTATACATATACTGGATTGGTGGGTTTTAGCAATTACATGGGTTGGTGGTTTTTTGTTTGAAGCCACCACTATGGTTTCCATCAACACAGTGATAAATTGGATTTGTCGGCAATGGGGAACTATCGGGGGGCAATGGGGCTACCATTTTTTTATCTGGTTATGTGGGTGTTCGTTATTACGTGGGATGGGGAAGGTTGAGAATGGTGCACTAGATATAGGGAATGTGAATGGAAGCATTTTTCCATGCAAGGCCCAATGTTTCCTCCTGTTGCATGATGGCGACAAATGAAGTAAATGCAATATTGAATGTTGGTGTGTGGGAGAGTATACTTTATATTCAATTTTTCAATATTGAAAAGTATACTTTGATGAAGTTATTCTATTGAAAGGGCCATCGTGGTGCTGGTTTGGTACCAAACTATTGTTAAAATTTTTGCATATGGATCCATTTTGTAGTAGATTGGAGGGCTTCAAAAATATGGTGGTGC
Organism: Sequoia sempervirens; assembly: GCA_007258455.2. Lineage (NCBI taxonomy): Eukaryota > Viridiplantae > Streptophyta > Pinopsida > Cupressales > Cupressaceae > Sequoia > Sequoia sempervirens. The sequence goes on from VDFB02193867.1 coordinate 175,075,201, forward strand.
AAAATGTGTAAATGATTTCACATGGGTATTTTGTAAAATTAATTTTGCATATATGGCTCATGTTCTACTTCTATATGGATGAAGAAATAATAGTGAAATCCTCTTTCTTTCGCATAAAAAATATTTGTGCCTAGGATGACAAGAAGGAAACTATGGGAACATGGAGAAATGTATTGTGGAGAGTAGTGTATGGGGCATGCTTTTTCATTGTACCTACTACAAACCTTATGGAATTATTTTTTTTGCAAATTCTCTATTTGAGTATAAAATCTTTTTGTAGGCAATGTAGCTTGACTTTCTGATTAAGGCAATATTGGTGTCATGTCGAAGAATGCAATTGCAAATTTCCTAGTAGGGAGGGCACTGTTTCTTTCCTTTGCAGTGACATGGGCATTCGTAAGTACATGGGGTGCAACGGTGGAGAATGGTGCCATTGCAACAGGGAAGGTGAATGGCAAGTGTTTGTTGGCACAAGCACAAATGCATCTTCCCATTAGAATATAGGGTTGGAGAGGGAAGTAAATGCTATATTGAATGTTTCCATGTGGGAAGGCACACTTTCATTAAGCCGTACTCTCAAAAGAGCCATTGTGGTGTGGGTGAATTGGATTTATTGATGTTGGGAATGCTGCAGTTGGTGAGAACTTGTGTGTGTGTGTTTGTTCTTTTTTTGAGGCAACATGGACCTTGGTAATTACATGGGCTGGCAATGGTGCACTTGGTTCACTCAATATAGGGGAATTGAATTCTTTTGTATAATATCTAGTAACAAATAAGTTTTATTGTGATACTTTTCATACAATTGCTCTATTAGAGTTGAATATATAAGTGTAAGAAATGGAAACTACATAGTTCCTGAGAATAGTGAGCATGCAAAAAAATTTCTATCTTCCAATACATATATTTGATTTCTTAGAGCTCTTATGGCTCCAATAAATTTTTTAGGAAAGAGAATGCCCCATAAAGAACTGTAGAAAATAGAATTTCGTAGATGAAATACAAAAAAATTATTTGAAGGAAGAGAAGAAAGAAACAACAAAGGTTTTGTTTGAAAGCATACAATGTATAGGAATAACTATATAGACATACCTAATTTTGATATGTTTTGGAATGTATGTAACCATGCAGAAAGAAAGGGGAAATCATACAAATTTTCTTTGTACTGAAGGATATCTAGCCCTACAATAAGGGAGTTGTTAAACCCATAAGCTAGTAAATAATGAATTTAGAAAAAAAAAATATGACAATATATATATGTGGTTAGGTGTGTATGAACCAACCAAAAAGATAGAGGGAAAAAAAATTATAGCAATAATACATCTAAAATGTAGTGAAGATTGCTAAACACAACACTTGTCGAACATCCAATCAGCGAAGTACTGGAAGTGCATGGGAGGTTTTGAACATTCTACACACATCGAGCAATGAAACCAAAGGAAAAAATGGAATATACAAAATACTATATATGTCTAAGAGGAATACAAACAGAGAAGTCTATACATCAACATTATACATTTAGATATACACTTGCATACACATATACATATACATATACATATACATACACATACACATATATATACATACAAATACATGTACGTGTAAATATACATCTACATATACCTATAAACATACTTCTTGCCATTTTTTTATCACTTGTCTTCTTGACAACTTTTACTGACAGCCTGACCTTACCTCTTAAATAGATGATTTCCCTAAATCTTCCTCATCGGTGAATAAGCTCTACGAAGAAATCATAAATTTACAATTGTTAAGGCAGTTGTTATATAGTAAATGTTTTTTTAATAGGTTTTTCACACTTTCCTTTCTTAAATAGTAATGTCTTTATAATAGTTTGAATATTGAATTGGGAAGTGAACTATTATATAGATTGGCGTAGGCATGACATAAGTTTATCTCTATCCTACTTTTAATATTCATTAGAACTGGAAGCACGTATATATATATATATATATATATATATATATATATATATATATATATATATATGATTAAATTTGTATGTGAATGGAAATGAAAAACCAAGAGTCATTAGCATTCAAAGAAACTTTAAATCAAATAAAATGTCATTAAACTAATGCAGTAAATAATTTATCACTCCTCATTTTAGCATAATGAAAAAAACTTATATGATTCATGCAGATTTTAAATGTGACATAAAGAAGTTTAATCTCAATGATTAGCCATATACAAAATATTTAATATATGTTAAAATATATTGTCAAGTATTGCTCATATAGAAAATATTTGAAATATATGTGGGAATAAATTGTTCAGTTGTATTTCGAATTCTAATATATGTAAACATATCATATAACCATCCAAATAATTTGAAATATCCAAAAGCAAGAATGACAGCAAAATCGATGCACCATGGTATAATAAAAAATATGGTAGGGAAATAAATTTGCAAATATGTAGATGCAAACATAGGTATAAATTGTGTCCATATTTCTTAAATAAAAGCCTTAGCATGTCATAGTCAACATTTAAAATTCAAAGCTATGAGAAATGATTAGAAGTACAAAAGAGCAGTAAAAGTGTAGGCTTGCTAGTGGAGAATTTTTCTGTAATATGAGTAGATATCTTCATTATGTCTGCAACCAATAGTTTACACTCTTCTTCAAAATCAAATTTCATTTCTTTGGCGATCATTGTTTTCAAGCATTCCATTGAATTATACATTTTTTTTCAAATCAAAGAAGTGAAGATATATGCTTTACAAACAGGGCCCTTAATAACAACATGATCTATTATAGAGTTAGAGTTGTCCTACAATGCATAGAGGTCTTTTGGTGGCATCTATAACAAACTAGTGCAGCTTCATCAAAAGCAACACACCAAAGGCTACTTAAATGGTCTTGAAGCTTTAATTGTAGAAGATACTGATAATTGCATTCCTCAATTTCCATCTAGCAATGATCACAAAACCAAACATCAGCATGGGCGCCTGTGTATTTCCTTTTGCATTCTTTACCATTAACCAACAAGGGGCAAGCAAGGTAACCAAAAGACCCAATTTTTTCAATTTGAATGGTTTCTTTGAAAATCGCTTCAACTATTTCTCCCAAATGATGGCAATTGTTTAAGATAAATGCAATAGTGACTCTATCATTTGAAGGATGCAACCTTCAAGGTGTAGAAGAAGTTGAAGCTAGTTGGTCTACTTTAATTGGCCCCTTGGATCTAAGAGTGTTTGCATCAGGAATAGAAGGGTTAATTTCAAGGACTGTTCCTATTGATGTGTTGATAAGTTTTCCATTAAAGTAGCCAATATGGCCACTACGGACATCAACAATCACTAGTTCACCAGAAAGATACATATAGTGCAAGGTATCACCTTTTTCTTGCTAGCATGTGCCCCACAAATTAACATCAATGAGAGAAGCAGAGGCATCATATAGTTTAATGGTTCATCAAATTGTTTCAAATCCATTTCTCCTACGAATAGTTGAAATGTACCCAACATGCACTAGTACAATGCCAATAATATCAACAAAGTTGTTATCACTATAGTTGCTTATTTCACTAATTGGCACAAAATCATTTTTTTTTTGGGATAGTAATCTCATCTTTAGATTTTTTTATTGTTGATTTTTCATCCAAAACAATCTCAAGATTACTATTTAATTTATTGAATCTTTTATTTGCTTCCTTAACCAATCCCCTTGATGTTAAATAAGTAAACCCCACCTCAACTTGACCATAATGCAATTCAACAATATCATCAAAACAAGTAATACGTATTTTCCCCCCCTCCACATCTATAATGTCAAAACTAAACAGTTGACCTTCACCTCTTTGTTTATGAAAATGATGCATTTTCCTAATATGTGTTACACACCCTTTCATTGTCCAAATTTTTTAATAAATGTTCAAAGCTTTAATAGGGCTGACCTTTGGAGGACTGTTTTGTTTTTTAGGGGACACCTGCAGACCAAATTTAGGGGCCTGTTAGAAGGGGAAGGTGAGTGAGGTGCCAAAATTTTCTCTTCTTGCTACTTGAACAAATATCAAGGGGTCCTAATAATTTAACAATTAGGCATAATTACAACTAAGTTGGATATGATTAAGGCCCTCGAAAGGAAGCAAAACAATCTATTTGATAAATTATATGAGGCAACAATGAAAAAGAGAATTATTTAGCATAGACAACAAACAACACAACCCACCTTGAATCTTGGATATTCCTATAGATGTAATCTTTTAAACATACAAGGGATCCTATTTTCAAGGCTCTTGTAAAAAACATGATGCAGGAGCATCCAATGGCGTGAGGGAAATATTGCATCATGCAAAAATATGATTTTCATTTATGTTCCTATTGTTTTCTTTTTGTATCTTTTTTTTCTTTTCTTGATACCCTTTTCATCGAATAAGAGTTCCCAACTTTCAAAACTACCTTTTTGTTTTTTCTACTCAACTGCTATTTTTAACAAGTGTGAATTTGAAGGTGTGGGAAGAAAGAAATTTGTGGGAAGGTAAAAGATGGAAAAATAAGCACTTTGGTGAAAGAATTAGACCAAGATCATTCACAGTTTAAAAATTATTCAAGTTTCAGTTTCTGCTTTTATCCCCGAAAAACCTTCCAAGTCCAATTTGAGGCATTAAATGGTCTTGTACAGGCCCAAAAATCATCAAAATTAATAGAGCAGGCTATTAGCATTTTCTTCACTCTAAGACCTTTCCAACGGTTCAAACGGCTCAAAAAATGGAGTCTCGGATCAAAAGTTATGGCTTTCGAAAGTTGGTCAATTTTTGGAAAATTATCAATTTTTGAATTAGGACTCAATTTTTGAATTTCAAATTGTAATTTTTTGTGTCAAACTGCCAAAACTCATAACTCAAATGTTTTATTTTTATCCAAACTAAAAAGGGACTATTTATGGGTTAGTTTCTTATTTTTGGGTAGCTTTTTGGGGAAAAGAGTTTGCATGCTGCAAAAGGGGAATTTCTGTAGTTTCTGTAATTTTCTATAATTTGCATATATTGCAGAGCTTGAGGATTTGAGATCCTCTGCATGTTAGATTTTCCTTTCCGAACAATAATAAAATTTCTCTGGTTGTTTGCATCATTTTTTGTGTCTCAAGTTTGCTCCCTCGTCACAACATATCATTGCATTTGGAAGGCAGAGTTCCTATTTTCCATTAGACATGACAACCTTATATCACTCAACCTACCCTTAATGGAAACGACATCTTTTGAAGGAAAAATTTTGAAGGACCGGAGAGGGAACAACATCACTAACATTGATAGAATGAATTACAAATGCAGTCAAAGTTAGATATTTATTTGTAGCCTACAAACACAAGTGTAATCAAGAAAAATGTAGATCATCACACCAAATCGATAAAATGAGCAAGGAAAATGAAGGCTGCAAAAAGATTCATTATTATGTGCTCAAAAAGATCAATGCATGTCTACTTTCATATTTATATCCTCTAAAAGATCAGTGCATCTCTACTTTGATATATATATCCTCTACTAGGGCCAACTATATATGCATACACATAAATGCCAATCAAGCAGCAACAACAAGAAAGGTAGGAGATAATAAGAGAAAGCTTCAAGTAGGTACAATGAAAGAGGAAGGAAAACTTACGGAATCAAAGTCTATAGGCTATTGGATGGCATCTTTAGAGTCGAAATCCACAACATCAGGTGTACAAGTTGACACCAAATCAATCACAAAATCAATTTTTGGGGGCTCTGGAGACCCATCCACAAACCTCAACTCTACAGAGATAGTTGTAGAATCCTTTAAAGGAAAGGAATCTTCCAACTATAGTTGACTCATTGACAACTCTATACCATAGTAGAAAATAAAAGATTAATATATTCCATCATTCAATACTAAGTCATGGAGAACTTAGAATGCATACAATCTTCTTCCTATATTTGTATAAACACCTATATGCAAGCATTTGTATACATTGTTACTTGCTCTTTCATCTTTCTTAAAAGAAACAATGGAATATAGAGCAACAGGAATAGAAATCCTTAAATACATATATAGGTTCAATTTTGCCTCTATTTAGATATTTTAGAAAACACAATTAAGTAGATATATATATCCATACATGCACACATGCATTTATCTATATATACATCAATATATCTCAATGATAAAATTTTCTATCAAAACAAATTAAGCACATTAAAGATTACAAAATTTTAAAGATTACAAAACAATCCTTGTTACAAGAACAATAAAATACTCTTCCACAGGCAGCTTCAAATAGATGAATGGAAAATAATATCATGAAAGTTACTGAGAGTCAAGCAGATAAGGGAAAAAGAATATCATGAAACATGTTATTAATAGAACACAACCATTCTATGCAACAACTGCGTTGTAAATTCTAGTTCCATAATTTTTTGTGCAATACTTATTCACCAATGAACAACATTTATGAATATCTTTTGTTGAAGAGACAAGCCCCACATTCTCATTATCAATTGTAGGAAACTCTTCTATATTTGAATAATTTACACTAGCTTGATATCAAACCAACACCACAATGGCTAGTTCAACAAACCAACCCAACCAATATATTTTCCCACACATTTTATAGTATACTTTCCCATAGAAATATATATACAAACATATATATATGTACATTCATACATATACATGTATATATACATATACATATATACATATTATAGAGAAAAACACAAATTCTAATAGGACTATTAGGCAAATAGTGAGGGTATGTGTAGGATCATCATGGAAAAAACAAGCTCTTAAGTGGCAAAAAAATCAGAAAAATCAGTGTTAGGAAACTTGACATAAAAATTTGAATAAGTTATCCATATTATTTCAAAAATATGTAAGAATAGAATCTATAAAAAATTGAATGTAGTTTCTAAACTACTAGTTTTATTTAATATATATATATATATCTATTTGGTGAAAATTTGAAATTTCAATGTTGTAGTACTTAAATTTCAGGGAAAAAATAAGAAGTATGTCTGACCACCCTAACCATAATAAAATGAGAGTTATTTTTTATAAGATTTTATATATAAGTAGAGGACTCATGTCCGAATGTGATGCATATTTTTTTGTAATTTTTTTCCAAGTAAGTAATTAATTATGAATTTTTTATTACAACTTTTAAAAAATACAAAAACTTGTATGTCTGACCACCTTAACTTGGTCAAAAATTCATGAAATTTAATTTTTCTTTTTTTAATCCTCTAGTATGTGAAGCATAGAATGTGATGCATGTTTTGGATTCAAAAAATGTGATACCGTTTGAAAGCTATAGATGTTTTTCAATTAACCTATCAATTAGGACTTTAGTCGTAATTCTAATAGAAAATGAATAATAATTATTTATTAAATTCAAAGTAAAACATAATTTATATTGGTGGAAAGATGATAATCTCTTCTAAAAACCCTTTTCATTTTATCAATTTTTGGGTAAAACAAAATTCGTCAGCCACATACCCTACAAATACCCATAATATCTCCAGTTTTTGGCCCATCATGATCCTGCACATACCTGTGAAGAACCACAAAAATTAAAATAGGAGGAATTGTATATATGGATATGTAGAGGGTTTCTTATCTATTTGAATTTTCTAACATGATTTTCATCAACGAAACCATCAATAGGATTTTGTCTATAATAGTTGTTCCATAATTTTTGTGTTGCTCCATAATATTTAATTCCACCCTATGCACATTGCATTTTCTGCATAATGTGCAAGGAAGCACATTGATTAAATTGCATTGTCAAAAGAGCCATTCTCACTACAATCTACTATTAAACCAGCAAGGATCACACATCTAAGGTAGTGATCTGATATGAAACCAACACAACAATGCCACTTTCAATAATACAACCTAGTAAATATATTATCCTCACATAAATTTTTTGATCTGGACAATAGAAGGTCCAACCCACCATAATAAACATTTTCTTATGGAAAGAGCTGAAATAAATGAGAGAGAAAGAATACATACATACATACATACATACATATATATATAACACTACAATTGTTGTTTGAACAATGTAGCTTAATCAAAGTATACTTTCCCACAGTACTACATTCAATATTTTATCTACTTCATCAGCCCCCATCAGACTACAACAACAAAATGCATTAACCCCCATAGCAGCAAACACTTACCATTCACCTTTTGCGTATCAAAGTGACCACTTCCACAACCACCAAACCATGTAATATATGTATACATATACATATATATATAGATATACATATACACGCACACATGCATCCATACATACACACACACACACACACACATATATATACATATACATATATATATATACACATATACATATATACATATGTAGACACATATCTACAATTTGTGAATCTTTGGTGTCATACACATTTTGTACAATTAGTCCCCCCAAATCCCTCTAATTTATTTCACTTCAAATCTTTACAAAGAGGACACTGTAAATTTTGAATCGCCACACAATTTATTTTTCCTTTTTCCTATATACATTTGTATATTCATTGAGCTGCCATTCTTTTCATTTTACTTTGATGCCCACCTTCTTTGTAGTCTACTAGAAAATAGAGAAATTGTATAACAATAGCTGCATTATCTACCATTGAGTATTATAGAGTAAATGGGGAAATTGTAAGAGAACTATTAGAAAAACATTGTAATATTTCCCGATACAAAAAAATAAGACAATCATTAGAATTGAAAAGAAGTTAATGTTCAGAGAATGGGGACTGGTCAGGAGGCAGGGTAAGAGGTCGATCTTGATCACCATTTCCATCAATAAGCATTGGATTCAAGGTTAGTTATCGATTTCTTGTATGTATTTCATTTTCATGAAACCCAATTGGTTGCTTGGCATCAATTTATCGGTTTGACTTTCGACTATTCCTCTTATGGGGTTCAATAGTCTTGTTTTTGTTGCAATCGTTGATTGTAAATTCTATGCTTAGATATTTGATTTGTAGTTGTCTCTTAATTTTGTTATTGCATGCATAATGATTTCTTGAAAGTCACATATTCCAGCTGTATACTCGTTCCCTTTAGGCTGCAAAGTTCGTACCAAACATCCCTTAGCCATTGTAATCTTAACAATATAGTATGATTCACATTTAGTTCCCTAGGGGGTTTGATTCTCCATGCTTGGTAATCATCGCATATATCTTTTGTGTAGGATGATATTATTTTTCTACGAATTCCTCTTGAAGGCCATAGCTAAACTTGTCATGCAGTATATTGCTTATTGATTCTCAAGCTATGAGCCTATTTCCATGCATCCTGAATGATCAACTCTCCTTTGTAAGTTTCATAGATATTACTAATGAGATGTGCATGTGCAACCCCGTCCACTTAACCTGCACGATGATTTGCATTTGCTTAAGAGTTACAAACCTTTTTGTCAAATCAATCCTTGTTTCTTCTTCTGGTGTGATTTATTCTATAGGCCCCTTAGCTCTATAAGTATATTTAGTGTTGGTGGTTTTTTAGTGATAACTAGTGCCATAGATATATAGAGCCTTTCAAGAGAACACAGTTATGTGTCATGTTCTTAAGCTTCTGACTACAATTCACTTAGCATTTGTAATTGGTTGTCACATCATTTTGCTTTGGTGTGGTTTCTTTGCATGCATGATTTCAGTACACATTTTAGAATTTGAACCTTGCACTCACGTTTACCATGGCAATACCATCTTCCTCGGAAGCTTCTCTATAAAGGTTGCACCCAGTGCATTCCTCCGTCCACACAATAATTGTCTTCCTTTTTACATCAGTCCTCCTACCATTAGAAGGGAGGGTACGCACATCTGATATGATTTATTAGTTCTTGCTTCCAAGGAAGGAATACTTATGCATTCGCTCGAAATGCTTTTAACCGGTAGCATCGGCCAATCACATTTCACCATTTAACGTATTAGGTTTTTTTTGTATAGTTTGAATTTGGAGAGCTATCTTTTATATTGGAAAATTAGCATTTATCTAATTTCCTATTTGTCCAAGTAGCTTTATAAATCATTTTTGTTTTAAAATTTTTGGAAAATGCGAATGCATAAATTGATTAAATAAATTTAAGCAAAGGTATAGTTTTAAAACTGGTGGCTAGAGGTACGTAATCCATGAATGTAGATTAAATGCACTAAAATATCAGGAAAATGCGAGTGCATAGATTGATTAAATAAATTTAAGCAAAGGCATAGTTTATAAAACTAGTGGGTAGATGTACTTAATGCATGAATACAAATTAAATGCATTAAATGACATTAGGCTCAAGGTGAAGGTGCTGGAATGGCTTGGTGGCTATGCATGGCCAGGGTACTTTGGTCATTCAACATAGAGTTAAGTGACTTGCTATGCATCTCTATTACTTTGCATGTGTTGTTTCTATGTTCTGTAAGCGCATGTTCTAAGGAAGAGTTTGTAGCAATCGAGCAGGAGATGTTATAGTTGCAGAGTCTAGACCCAGAAATGAGTTACTTAAGGTGATAATTTGTTAATTTTGAGAGTTTCGTTACATTAAAGTGCATAATGAAGGTGTATGTAATGCCCCGCCACACAACCCTAGAGGAAGTTGCAATTCACTACTTTTTTTTTTTTGAAAGGTGCAATGCACCCATATTATTAGGGGTAAACGCTTTTTTGACCGGAGCTATGAACCGGATACAACAAACCACAAGAAACAACCAAACCCGCGAGCACAAAGGCCCAGCGAAGGCACAAGGCCTGCGAGCACTTTGGCCCAGCGAGGGTTTGAACCCTAGTGGCCGTCACTACAACCAAGCAACTTGACCACCGAACCACGCCCTTATCGGCAAGTTGCAATTCACTACTTAAACGTTCCAATTTTTATTTTTTTTAAAGTACAAATAACATGTAAGATGAATACACATTGCCAACAACCTCTAAGGCCACGAGACAAAGATTACATTAAAACCAAAACAACAGTTAACATCAAAAGAAACCAAAACATTAATCACTTATAGAATTAAGATTACATACATCCCATACAAGATAAATTATAACAAAGATAATAAATACCTCAAGATTCCAATTAACAACACTTAAACAATATGATTACAACACTCATTCCCTGAATGAGGTAATTCTGATAATCATTATTACAATTTACAAATTCCACCTCGATAACAAATGAGGGGTAGTAAAATAAAGATCAACTGAAAAGAACAAAGCCAGAAAAGCAACAGCATCCAACGAGCTCTCCAACTGGAAATCACGACCACACGAACAAGAAGAAGAGCCAACAGAAAAGAATGCATGCCACCCGACCACGTGGAACCCAAAGGCCCCACTCCCTCCGTGCTAGGAGATAGTAACAAGGATTTCAGGTCAAGACCAACTACCTCTAGACAAAGGCTAAACATAACTGAACTGACTCAAATACCAACATCACTTAACATAGTACGAAAACTCACAAGACAATACATTGCTTCTAGGTTACATAGACCAAGTACACCATTGTACAACACACAATAACTAACTAACTGTTGACATAGGGAGAGTGTCATACATAAATTTCCATGAGTTACCCTAGCTCAACCTTCCTAGGCTACCGGACCCCCATCATGGGTTACCCTGGCTTGCCTCTACCGGTGCCAGACCCTCATGCAAAACTATGCATCTCATCTCATCTCAAGTCTTAACAATGCATGTTCCATGAGAGAGGCATGAGAGAGGCATTCTTTAACTTTATTAGTGTGAAGTTCCCCATTAATTCTTTTAGATTATCACTTGATTAAACTCTAAGTGAGTTACCCTGACACCTCTTTGAGCATCAGACCCCCACAAAGGGCCACTCTCCTACTGACAACACATAACTCAACCACATTCCAAGGGTAGACAATGCACTAACACTTATCACAAATAATCAATACACCTCAACAGGTAACACATCACTACGGATGTCCAAAACTGAAACCGAAGCATGCACTACCCAAGACTAACACAAGGTTGACTAACATAATGACAACCCACATAAAGAACTGATGACAAGACTCAACCTTAAACCATAAGGTCACACAACCCGTTCATAGTAACCAGGTTTCTTTTGAAGCATATCTCATGCACTACCCAAGAGAGACAATAACAAAACACAAGAGACATAACATCATCTCAAGAAAACACAACTGGAAGACTTACATGATCAATAAGGCCAATACAAATTAACAACACAATCAAAGAGTCCCTAGCCTGAAGGAAAAAAACCCAGCACAATCAAAGCACACTCACAAATATACAATCATACGATATTGCCCATACACTGAGAATGAATGAAAACACCACTAGAAAACATTCTAAGTAGCTAAATAAGCTAATATTAGGATTTCTTAAATCCAAGTCACGTGAGGACACATTGCATGTAATCAATTTAAATGATTGCCATTCTTTGCAAATTCTCAAAAGTAAATCAAATCACGTTTTTACTCTAAAATAACAAATCATAAATTTGAACAAGCGAATAGATCTGAAATGATCTCATTCAAAGAATTCATATGCATTTTCTATCATTCCCTATTATAATATAAAATATTATTCTAAAAAATCTACTTTTAAACAAAGTCCAATTTTCACAATTATCCAAGTTCCACCATTGATGAAGTATGAAAAAGCTTAAAATTTAAAATTAAAAAATAAAATAATGTAAGAATACCCTTTTGATTCAAAAGTGACCAACAACACACTTTTAACATAAAAACACCAATTTGAGCCTCTATTTAAAAATTGGGCATGGTAACCTTGTATTTGGAAAAATTCTCAAAAATTTCTCAAATAAATTCTACACTATCAATTTGATTCAAATAAAATACATGAAAGGATTCTAACATACTACCAATACAATTAGAATCATTCAAACCATTTAAGATCAAGTAAATATGAAGAAATGATAAAATACCTCTATTCCCAAGCAAGAAATTCAAATGAGAGGATGTTTGCACACAAGCAATGAGAGCACGTAAGATCGCAGCCATCACTTCCTTTCCCCATTTCTATCCAAATGCAGTTGATCCCATGCAATTTCATGCCCAATTGCTCCCACAATGAACAAATCAATTTTCCTTCAAAAAGAGGGTTTTCTTTTCCCTCACATTTTTTCTCTCCAAAAATTATGTTTTTCAATTTTAGTCAACTCCCCTCAAAATATCTTTTCCACCCAAAGTTATAGCATTTTGAAGATATTTTGAATTTTAAATCACTCAAAACAAAATTCCCATTTCTAAATAGAATTCAACATATTTTAAAACCTTCTTTTCACACAAACTAATTTAAATATTTTAACACTTTTAATTCAATGAATAACTTAATCAATTCCACAATTAATTTAATTAATCAATAAAATAAATCTAATTCAGTATTAGATTATTTTATTAACTAAATTAAATTAATTAATAAAGTAACATTCCTAGCATTATAATCAAAAGAATTTAATCAATAATTAAGCAACCTAAGCCATTTAACTTGAATTTAATTAAAGACCAAGGTGGTCAGGGCAACATGAAACAACCAAACCCGACTACAACCCGACGACACAAGGTGACTAGGGTAACGACTTGACACAGAAAACCTAGCTACTATCTCCCAATTAATTTCCGTTGGTCAATGGACACGCTCAAACCTAGAAACTAGGTGGAGTCGATGTCATGTACCTGCCAACCTGCAACAAAGAGCATGTCGAACGTGCATATATACATAATATGATCAATCAAACCGTGAAGAGGAAATCTCAGAATTGTAGGGCACTCGCAAGCGAGTGATACAATCTTGTCCCCTTCACCAATACAATATCACTAACTGATGCATCTAACATCAATAACATGATCAACAGCATAAAACATCCTTAAATCAAATATCTTCTAAGTTAATCTAAAACATGCCATAAGGGTAACATCAGGATAACATCACATTGAATATAACATCCACATTGTTTAATAGATAGCGGTCAAAAGTAACCAAGTTCCAAAGTCAAAGCATAATCAAACACAACCATAATAGGGAAGAACAATGCCGATCAAGGAGCCAAAATGGAGGGGTGTTACAGTGTATTTCATAGTGCTCTATTGTGTGGCTGAGCAAGGGATTTTGTAGTTGCAAAATTGTGCACTGGACAATGAGAAACAAATTGCTTGAGGTCAGAAGAGGTAACTTTACATTGTTTTCTTCTATTTGATATGAGAAATGCAAGTAGGGTTTTGTAGTGCTTTAAGGCATTCTTATACTTTGAGTATAAATTCATATTTTAAACTACTTTTAGTATTATCTATTAGAATTTCTTGTTGAAATGCGAAGGTTTCATCTGCATTTGATAGGAATTATGTAGAAACCCTCTTGTCCATTTTACTTCATGCATGTGAGCCTATAAAGTTTGTATATTTTTTATTACTGCAAAGCGGTCCCATAAAGAGAGCTTTGGAACCAAAATTATGTCAACGTGTGTGATAATGAGAGCTTTGGAACAATAAGTCGACAGTGTGTTGCTTTGAGCTTTTCCGTTGTCATCAAAGCATAAAGGATAGAGGGATTTTGTTTAAAGTTGTGGTTATTGTCCTCGTAGGCATAAATGCAAACAATGGGAGCATACAGAAAATAGGTGAACTCTTTGACAAAACTCATCAAAGAAAAACTATTATATATGATTATTTGTTTATCTAATCATTGATTTGTAGAACAAAAAATGGGAAACAAACCCTCTTGTCCATTTTAATTCATGGATGTGAGCCCTAGAAAGTTTGTATATTTTTAATTACTGGAAAGCGGTCCCATAAAGAGAGCTTTGGAACCAAAATAATGTCATCATGTGCGATAATGAGATCTTTCAAACAATGAGTTGATAGTGTGTTTCTTTGAGTTTTCGGTTGTCATCAAAGGATAAAGGATAGAGGGGTTTTGTTAAAAGTCATGGTTATTGTCCTCATAGGTATAAATGCAAAAAGTGGGAGCATATAGAAAACAGGTGAACTGTTTAAAAAAATTTGTCAAAGAAAAACTATTATATATGATTATTTGTTTATATTTTCATTCATTTCTAGAATAAAAAATGGGAAACTAATGCAACAGTAGGTAATTATAACCCCCAAAAAGAATCAAACCTAGAACAAGAGCAACATCCAAAAAATTGCACTTTAAAGTACCTAATGCACTAGAGAATTTACCATAGCAGAATAGAAATTTTGATTTGCACAGAGATAGACAAAAGAATGCAGTAGAAACCTATTTTGTGCTAGTAAGCATTTAAATTCTATCAGATGTCGTGGTTACTGTTCTCATAGGCAGACATGTAAAATATGAAAGCATTTATAGGGCAAGTGAACTGTTTTACAAAAATCCTCAGGAAAATGTGGTTCCGGGGAATGCAATGAGTATTAAATCTGGACACCTTGGTATTCACATGTTAACTTTGGCATTTTAATTGAGTTGGTAGCTATCATTTACTCTTCTTTCATCTGATATCTAATTAATTAGGTGGTTGTTAATTAGTCTTTAAATACATAATAATAAAAAGAAAGAAATAATTATAAATATCCTTGGGGACATTTTAATTATGGGTTGTGATTTGTACTTACATGTAGATGGATTAAGCACTCAAAAGTCAGAGTATATGTAGTGTGTTAGCTAATAGGTCCACGTGACATTTTACTCATGTCAAAGTAGTCAATTCCATATTTTCCATTTATCCTTATATCATTAGATAACTAATTAATTAGGTAGCTGTTAAATAGTCTTTAAATGCATAGTAATTAAGAGAAAGAACAAATTATAATTATCCTTGTACAGATTTTACCTAGTGATCAAATTCAAGGAACAAACATACCAAGTAAACATCAATTTGAGATTTTGTAATTGGAAAACTTAGACTAAATGCTTGGGAAGTTAGAAAATTGTACCTTGGGGTTATAAAAAGCTATGCCAAATATGTTTTAGAATTCAAATTGCAATGTTGCCATAGAGCAGTGAAGTAATATTGCTTGATGAAATAGTTTTAGACTTCCTGCAAAAGAGCAGTTAAATTCATTGCTAGAAGATTTGTGGTACAAGAACCTATGGCAAATAGTTTATCTAGGTAATTTGATTTACATTTATACTTGTGTCTCTTGAATCTAAAAAATGCTTGCTAGTGTTTTATTGATTTTGGCTATTAGTATCCATCACAGTAGGAATATTATATATTGCAAATGTAATTTTGGGAGTTGTTTGCATTTTGGTCATTTCCTTGAGCTTTATTGCTATTCTTTTAGAAAAACAAAAAAACGGTCTTTTTTTTCTAATCAAAGCTTATTACATGGTGCAATGCTTTTGATTGGAGGAAAGGTGGTGTAATGGTCCAACTATAGAAAATTCTTCAAGAAAAGAGTAGAAGGTGAGTTTCTAGAATGAACCTTGTCCTTTGTTTACAATTGCATAGAGTAGACAAAGAAAAAGGTTAATTGAAGATTCTCACTATATTGATTGTACTTGTAGTCATACAGTTTCTTTTTGTTATAAGGACAATCTTTACAAATGGGTATTGTGAATGGCATATGCTATATGGTTCATAAAAATTAAGCAATTGGGGTTCAAAAGTAGATCTTTGTTGCAATAACATGATATCAGAAATGCAATTACTATCCAATCAATTTCTTTGGTGGTTGATTGCACTTTATAATTTAAACATAGTCTTTTTTTATTTTTAGAGTTTGATTCGGAAGCCAAATGCATACTTTGATTCAAACTAGTGGCTGAAGATACATAATTCATTGATGCAAAATCAATGCATTGAATGGCATCTAACTAAAGAGGAGGTTGTTTGGATTTCTAATTAGTATTTGAATATATAACAATTAAAAGAGAGAAATAAGTATAACTATCCTTGGCCACATTTCAAATTTTCACCTTTCAATCAAAGTCAATTAACAAATAAGTAGTTAGACATAAAGAAGGATCAAGGAGTATGCTGATAGAAAACCATATTCTGGACAATGGCTAGACAATGTGTTGAAATTGCTTTATAAACTTTGAACCAAATGCTTTTTCCCTTTAGTTTACTTTCATTGTACATCTTAAATGGAAGTTGGGTTTCACATTGTTGCAATGCATTTGGATACTTTGATTATAAAATCATACTTTAGATCATTTTAAGTGTTATCCATTTAAATTTTTCATCTGAGTCTCGGAGGTAATGCACAACTATCCCATAAAGAGATCTTTGGAACCAATGTGCTGTCATAAAGGATAGAGGAATATTGTCAAATATTGTGGTTATAGTCCTCATAGGCACACATGAAAATTATGGAAGCATATAGAAAGCAAGTGAACTCTTTAACAATCCCATGAAACATTGTCTTTCTATGCATCCATACATACAAGAATGCATGTATATATGTGTGCATGTAATTATGTATATATGTATGCATGTATCCATGTTACCATGTATGCATGTGTGTATATAACAGATTACTATTGCATCTGCTTTAAATGCTTATGTGCAACTATGTGTCTATCTATACATTTTATCCAACCCTTTACATGTTAAATGAGAGTTTTAAAGCTTTTGTTGTTCATTGGCAGGTAGTTTGGTATTGAACAATAGGTAGAACTTGTTATGAAATGTGGTTTCATAGGCATTATGTAGAAACCCTTTTGTCCATTGTGCAGAGTTCTCCCATAGTGAGAGCTTTGGAGCCAATGTGCTTTGGACTTGTCACATAGTAAGAGCTTCAAAGGAATGTAAGGACAATATGTTCAAAATGCTTTGGAAACTGTTAAGCAAACCAAATTTAGAGAAGCAAACCCAAACTCTGCAATTGCTTTGAGCTTTTTGACTATCAACAAAGCATGAAGGATAGAGGAATTTTACTATTATCAAATGTCGTGGTTATTTTCCTCCTAGGCACACATGCAAAATATGGAGGCATAGACAACACAAGTGAACTATTTGACAAAATTTCTAGGTCAAATGTGGTCCCCTGGAATGCAATGAGTATTTAGTCTGCGCACCTTGATATTCACATGTTAACTTTGTCATTTTTATCTAGTGTCTAGTTCTCACTTACTCTTCTATCATCTCATATCTAATTAATTAGGTAACAGTTAATTAGTGTTTAAATACATAACATTTAAAAGGAAGCAATAGTTATAATTATCCTTGTGCACATTACACCTATAACTCAAAGCTAATTAACAAAGCAACAATAGAAAACTATGTCCATGTTAATATGGTAGACAGTATGTATTTGTGCATAATTCTATAAGGATACCATGTGTTGTGATTTCTACTTGAATTAAGTTTGATGAAATAGTTGATAGTTATTGCTAGATAGCCAAATGAAATTAACTTAGGTAAATGAAAATAGAATGACCCCATCCAATTGCAAAATGAATATTTATGTGGCTTTTACATGATAGCAGGCTTATAGCCATGAGACTTCTTTGAAGCTTAAATGTCATAGTATATGTAGCATATTACCCAATAGCTCTATCTCACATTTCATTCATGTTGATTTAGGCAAGTTCATATTTCTCATTTACCCTTGTATCGTCTCATATTGCTCATTCAATTCCCTGGAAGCACATTTTCTTGAGGAGTTTTGTAAAACAGTTCACTTGGATTATAAATGCTTTTTTATTTTACATGTTTTCCTACGAGAAAAATCACCACAACCTCTGACAGAATATAAATTCTTGCTAGTAGAAAATAGGTTTCTACTGCATTCTTTTGTCTATCTCTATGCAACTGAAAATTTGTATTCTGCTATGGTAAATTCTCTACTGCATTAGGTACTTTAAAGCACAATTTTTTGGATGTTGCTCATGTTCCAGGTTTGATTCTTTTTGGGGGTTATAACTACCTACTATTGTATTAGTTTCCCATTTTTCCTTCTACAAATGAATGAATATATAAACAAATAATCATATATAATAGTTTTTCCTTGATGAGTTTTCTCAAACAGTTCTCCTATTTTCTGTATGCTCCCATTGTTTGCATTTATGCCTATGAGGACAATAACCATGACTTTTAACCAAATTCCTCTATTCTTTATGCTTTCATTATAACAGAAAAGTTCAAAGCAATACACTATTAACTCATTCTTCGAAAGCTCTCATTATTGCACATGTTGACATAATTTTGGTTCCAAAGCTCTCTTTATGGGACTATTTTGTAGTAATCAAAAATATACAAATTTTGCTAATTACATAGCAATTAAAAGAAACAAACAATTACAATTATCCTTGTGTACATTCAAATTGTTAATCAAAGGAAATTAACAAACTAGCACTAGAAAACCATGTGCATGTTAAAGTGTTAGATAGCATGTATTTGTGCATAGGTGTTTATGGATGCTATGAGTTGTGATTTGTACCATTATGTATCACTTACTATTACTTGTGCAATCAAGCCACATGCAAGTAGAATTCATAATTCATGGCATCCAGATATACTCAAGGACAAATACTATTCAAGGTTGTTGGCATCCTGAAAACAAAGATGATGAGATATATCCAATTAATGTATGTCACAACATCTTGTTGAATGAAGATGATTTGGATAGGGAGGTTACAAATGAGAATTGTTATTGGTGTGTGAATAATGTTGTTTTTGAAGACTTGTGAACAAAATTGCATGCCAATACTATTAGTTAAATAATTAGGCAGCTGCTAATTAGTCTTTAAGTACATACTAATTAAAACAAAGAAATAATTACAATTATCCTTGTGTACATTTGAACTATTGATCAAAGGCAATTAATAAACTAGCACTAGAAAACCATGTGTGTGTTAATATGTTGGATAACATGTACTTGTGCATAGGTGTATGTGGATACTATGGGTTGTGATTTTTGTTTGCATGTAGCTGGTTTAAACATTTAATAATTAGTGTTGGATAATGGAATGAAATGAACTTGGGCAAATTGAAATACAATGACCCCATGGAATTGGAACATCAATGTTTATGTGGCTTTAACATGATAGCATATTTGTGTACATGAGACTTATTTGAATCTCAAATGTCATACTGTATGTGGCGTATTAGCTAATTGGCTTAACATGATAGCTTTCAAACAAGTTAATTTAGCGATCAATCAAGCTAATTGACAGATGAATTAATTGTGT
Source organism: Sequoia sempervirens (assembly GCA_007258455.2). NCBI lineage: Eukaryota > Viridiplantae > Streptophyta > Pinopsida > Cupressales > Cupressaceae > Sequoia > Sequoia sempervirens. The sequence continues at coordinate 175,095,314 of VDFB02193867.1, forward strand.
TGAGTGGTTAGTCATAGTTAATTATTAGTCATCTTTATCCTCCATATTAGTTGAATCAATCTTCCCTATTCACATTGACATATACACAATCTTTCTAACCATTTTCCCTACTTTTAATAAAATAGGAGCTTTAGAATAGGATATATACATTCATATAAGCATGATAAGACATGGATTTAATAAATAAAAGTAGCAATTTGTTACCTTGAGTAACTTGTCTCTTGGTGTTCATTCAATGAGCAGAGGAACTTTTTCTCTATCACTGTAAACGTCCTCTTTGTATTAATAAAAGCTGTGAGTTTTGAGATCTATGCCTCTGCTTAAATTTATTTGTATATGGAGTAACATTGTTTTCAAATGCATGACTGATAATAACACATATATTAAAAAACTTTGAATCAAAATACACAAATCATTAAAAAAATAATATTTCGCTCTTTGCCTTATATTGTTACAGATAGAGCTTCTTTTCAATGATCATAGGTATACCTCACATATTCCTAGCCTAACTATATTAACTTAGAGAGTCTTGAGAAATTGCCAGAAGAGCCAACTATTTTCATCTTTGCATAGGAGTCCACTGTATTCCACACTATATTATTGTTCATATGTTCGTGTAACTTTATTTAAAAGAATTTGAACACACAATGCTTCACAATCATTACAACTTGCAAGTGAATTCAAAAAAAGTTTAGACATATACAAAGAACAGATAACAGATGGCTTAAAATATGCATATATTCAATCTTTAAAATCATAGAATTGACTGGTATGTGTGGAATGCTCATGGTCTACTGTTTGACTGGGAAGTTTTCCAAGCATTTGAAGACTAAAGATTTTCCTTCAGCCTTCTAGCACTCACTTGGATAAATTGTTTTGTATAGTCTGAATTTTATTCATTCCTAGCATCAAGGCAGGAATACTTATGCATTTTCCCGAAATGCTTTTAACCGGTTGCATCGACCAATCACATTTCGCCATTTCACATATTACTTATTTTTTTGTATAGTTTGAATTTGGAGAGTTATTTTTTATATTGGAAAATTAGCATCTATCTATTTTTCTATTTTTCCAAGTAGCTTTATAAATCATTTTCGTCTTAACAATCCCGGAAAATGTGAATGCATAGATTGATTAAATAAATTTAAGCAAAGGCATAGTTTTAAAAATGGAGGCTAGAGGTATGTAGTCCATGAATGCAAGTTAAATGCATTAAAATATTAGGAAAATGTGTGCAAATAGATTGATTAAATAAATTTAAGCAAAGGAATAGTTTTTAAAACTAGCAGGTAGACGTACGTAATGCATAAATACAAATTAAATGCATTAAATGGCATCTGGCTTGAGGTGAAGGCGCTGGAATGGCTTGGTGGCCACACGTGCCTAGGGTACTTTGGTCATTTAATATAGGGTTAAGCCACTTTCTATGCATCTATATTACTTTGCATGTGTTGTTCTTGAGTTCTATAGGCCAATGTTTTGAGGAAGAGTTTGCAGCAACTAAGTAGGAGATGTTATATTTACAGAATCCAAATCCAGAAATGAGTTACTTGAGGTGATAATTTGTTAATTTCTAGAGTTTCCTTACATTAAAGTTCATAATGAAGCTATGTTTCATAGTGCTTTACTTGGACTATCACTATCACTTTGTGTGTGATGTGTTGGTGCATGTATGTATGTATGCATGTCTCTATGTACATATGCATCTATCTATGTGCATAACTATGTAAACATTTGTAGATGCATGTATGCATGTATACATATGTCTCTAGATATATTTATGCATTTATGTATTTATGCATATATGTATGTGTGTATAGATGCATCTATGTGTATATGCATGCATGCATGTATGTTTACTTCCATACATGCATTTATATGTTTCTACATAGATGAATCTGTGCATATGTATACATATGTATATATATGTGTGTGTGTCTATATGTCTTTTCTACAAAAGATTTTACAGTGACAGGGCAAAGGTTGTCATGGTTCCGAAAAGGACTCTCATAGACAAGTTACTTCAAACAATAAATAGTTATTTTTGTCAGTTTTCTTTCATTTTAGAGTCTATAGGCAGATTGGGTTTCATAGTGCTTAGCCTACACTAATCTTCATAGACTAGTTCCTTGGATGAACAATTGTCTTTTGTCCAATGTACAATATGGGAGCTTAACAATAACTTGGTGCTTATGAGTCCTCTAAAGATTACATATCTTCAATCACTATAGAATTGTTCCACAGTGCAAGCTTTAGAGCCACTGTGCTGTTAGCATGTGCCATAATGGGACCTTTGGAAGAATATGTGGACAATGTGTTGAGAAGGCTTTATAAACTGTCAGGCAAATGCAATTTATAGATATAAGCCTAAACTCCACAATTGCTGTTAGCTTTCTCATTGTCATTAAAGCATAAAGAAAAGAGGGATTTTTCCAAACTTCTAATTTATGTACTTTTGAATGATAATTCACCTTATTATTTAATGAATCAATTATCTTAATTAATTAATCTTCTTTTCCCTTCTATCATTTCATATCTAATTAATTAGGTAACTGTTAAATAGTATTTACATTCATAATAATTAAAACAAAGAAATAATTATAACTATCCTTGTCCACATTTGACCGATCAATCAAAGTCAATTAATAAATCTGATTCGACCTATTTACTGATAGTATTCATATGCAATTTCCTTGAAAATTCTTGAAAAAGAGGATTACTCATACACCAATAAGGATTCTCATTTATAATTTCCGTATCCAAATCATCTTCATTGAATAAGATGTTGTGGCATACATTAATTGGATGTATCTCATCATCTTTTTTATCAGGATGCCAACAACCTTGGATTGTATTTCTCCTTTAGTGTATCTTAAAAAGCTTATGGTACCATTGCAATAATAGAATTACATTAATGCATAGATAGGCAAAATATGTTCTATATTATAAGGTACACAAATAACAATAAGTATTTTAAAATTATACAATGCAATTTGCATTATAAGCAACAAAAGTTCTTACTTAGGTTCTTTATTGTCAAAATGAATCTACATAAGAATTCTATTTTCTTTTTATGAATAACATAGTATATGTCACTCACTATACTCATTTGTCTAGACTGTCCTTGTAACAATGATCAGTGCTTTCAAGTCTATTTAAACAATCCTTTCTACATTGCTGCAAGTATACTTGATCATCCAATAGCACATTGCAAGGTCAGCTTTCCAAATTGTCTTTTTTCTTTTCTTGAAATGCAATTGAAATTCTTCAATATAATGACTACATAAAATTATGTCTCATGTTTTCATTTTTCCATCTTGTATTCCTTATCTCTCTTGTTCCACTTTCATAGACATGTTACTATTGCAATCAAATGTGTAAAGCATTTATGTCCAAAGAAATTAGACACAAGAGTGGCAATATGTTACACAACCTTATGTTATGCATTTATAGCAGTTTTTGAATTGCATTTCAAGAAAAGAAAAAACTAATTTTTTATTCATATTACTTCATTTATGGCACTAACAGCTTTTTCAATAATTATTAGAGACATTGAGTTCAGTGTTGAATAGTTCTATTGTTCATGTCATGACTTCAACATTTCTTTTCTTATGTTGCTTAGTTTTTGATAGACCTCTATGCTCTTCCTTGATATTGTTATGCAATAAATGGTCTGAACATTCAAGATATTGGAATACTATGCCCACTTCTACCCCACAAGACAATGCATATATGTTTCTTTCACCCATTAGATGTCAAATTGCATTACCTGACAAAGTTAACATGCAAAAACCAAAGTGTCCATTATGAATACTTATTGCATTCCATGGGACCACATTTATTTGAAGAGTTTTTTTGAACAGTTCGCTTCCCTTGTATATGCTTCTATATTTTGCATATGTGCCTATGAGCACATTAGCTATAATAGTTCACAAAATTCCTTTATCCTTTATGCTTTCACCATAGCGAAAAAGGTCAAAGCAATTGTAGAGCTTAGGTTTAGAGAACACGGGCTTGCAGAACACAAAAAACAACATACACAAAGTAATAGATATGCATAGCAAGTGGCTTAACTCTATATTAAATGACCAAAGTACCCTGCTCACACGTGGCCACCAAGCCATTGCAGTGCTTTCACCTCCAGCCATATGCCATTTAATGCATTTAATTTGTATCCATGCACTATGCTCGTATTTTCCTCATATTTTAACGCATTTAATCTGCATTCATGCATTACGTACCTCAAGCCGCCAGTTTTAAAACTACGCCTTTGCTTAAATTTATTTAATCAATTTATGCATTTGCATTTTCCTGAATTTTTAAGATGAAAATGATTTATAAGGCTACTCGGACGAATAGGAAAATAGATAAATGCTAATTTTCCAATATAAAAAATAGCTCTCCAAATTCAAACTATACAAAAAAATAAGTAATATGTTAAATGATGAAATGTGATTGGGCGATGCTACCAGTTAAAAGCATTCCGGGCAAATGCATAGGAAAATTAAAAATGGGTTCACAAGAAATAGCTTTTGATTCTTTTTTTTTTAATAAAAAGGGGGTAAAAATTTTATTGCATCAGAACATCATTACAAAGTCCGAAGAAAGAAGCCACGAAGGGGCCCAACAAAGCAAGAATTAATTCACACCCAAAAAACACCGCATATCCTCCGCAATCCACTCCTCAAGAACATGCGCCATGTCCGCAGGAAGATTGCCCCAGTCATCCACATGCCAAGGATCACTCCTCTCCGATGCCCATCTAGCCAACCCATCAGCCACCTTATTCCACTCCCGCGGAATATGACGGAAAACAATGGAATCCAAAGAAGAACATATAGAAAGAATCTGCCTGGCAACCACAGCAAGCTGCCAATTCACATCCTCCAAGTTTCGCTTCTTCAACACCTCAATCACCACCTGAGAATCAGATTCACAAACAATCCGCCGCCATCCAAGGCCAACAGCACGCTCCAACGCCATGAGAATAGCACTCGCCTCCATAAGGTTATTAGTTTGCAAGCCCCGATACATAGTGAAGAAAAAAACCACCACTCCAAGGCTATCCCGACCAATACCACCAACCCCAGCATGCCCAGGATTCCCTCTGGATGACCCATCAGTATTAATTTTTAGCTCCCCCGGAGGCGGCGGACGCCAAAAGCCCTCACGAGCAACTCTCGCACGCCCACGCCTACCATGCACTTTTCTTCCAATACTCTTGTCCCCAGTGACAAGACCCAAGGCATTAACAACACCTAATTCCCCAGCATCAATCGGCACAGACAAATCACACTTTGCAGTCAGAGTCTCCCGCAAAGCCCCCAAAATACGCCCCCAAAGTTGCCCTGTGAGCAATTTCTTATCCAGGAAAATCCTTCTGTTACGCTCCAACCAAATTTGCCAAACAATCAAACTAGGACCAATGCTCCAAGCAATTTTAAGAAAGGAGGTTCTGGCAGGAGAAGAGCCCTGTCTCAACCAAAAGTCCTCCAAAGAAGAAACATGGCAACACGGTAATCTCCAAAGGTTCCACCAGTAATGCCAGATAGTCTTGACAAAAGAACACTGAAAAAAGAGATGCGGTAAGCATTCTTCATGCTGACCACATAGAAAACACCTGGAGGGGCCCTGGAATCCACGTTTCCAAAGATTGTCCCAAGTAAGACACTTACCTTGGACCACTAGCCAAGAGAAAAAATTACACTTAGGCCAAGAAAATTTATTCCAAACATGCTTCCACCAAGTAACCTGGGAGCTCCCAAAAACTTGTTTATCCAACACCTGATAACCCGAGGCCACCAAAAATTTTCCTTTCAAATCAGGACCCCAAGCAAGCACATCACTTCCCTGAAGAGAGTTGCAGACACGACTAGATAAAAGCTTAGCAAGCTCCTGACGATCTTCCTCCACACCACCATGAGGCCAATCCAAGGGGTCCTTCCATTTGGCCACCGAAATCTGACCCAAATAATTTTGCGATTTGAAGTCTGCCACATGACACCAACCTGCCACCTCGAAAACCTGGCACAAATCATGGAGATGGGGATGAGAAGACACAATGGGTGGATGTCCATCCCAGGAGTCATGCCAAAAGAGAGCATCCCGACCCCCATTGCAAATCCAAAAAAGACCCTGCTTAACCAGCTTAGCACCCCGTTTAAGGGTACTCCAGATCATAGAACCTTTACCCTCCATGTTGAATCTAACCACCTCCCTACTTTCCACAACTCCCAAATATTTGGAGGTCAGAATTTTAGCCCACAACAAGTGTTGCTGTGAGCACCAGCGCAAATAGCTTTTGATTCTGAATCCATATGCATTGTTTGATTAAAACTAGTGGCTGAAGGTACATAATTCATTGATCCAAAATCAATGCATTCAATGGCATCTGACTAAAGGGGAGACTGTTTGGATTGCCATTTATTCTTTCTATATATAACAAGGTTCAAGGAGAAAACTCTTATTATCGCACACATTGACATAATTTTTGTTCCAAAGCTCTCTTTATGGGACCACTTTGAAGTAATAAAAAATACACAAACTTTACAGGGCTCACATGCATGAAGTAAAATGGACAAGATAGTTTCTACATAATTCCTATCAAACACAGAGGAAACCTTCTCATTTCAATAAGAATTTTGAATAGATAATACTAAAAGTAGTTTAAAATATGAATTTATAATCAAAGTATAAGAATGCCTTAGCTACAATTGTAGAGTTTAGTTTTACATTGTTCCAAACTTCTCATTATGGCATATGTTAACAACACATTGGTTCTAAAGCTCTCTCTATGAGACACCTCTATAGTAATTGAAGATATATAGTCTTTACAGGACTCACATACAGTCAACAGAATAGACAAAAGGGCTTCTACATAGTCCCTTTCAAACCACATTTCATGGATCCACATTTATTCGATGACTTTTGTCAAACAACTCACTTGCCTTTTGTATGCTTCCATTTTTTGCATATGTGCCTATGAGGACAATTGCTATGACATTTCACAAAATTCTTCTATTTACATGCTTCCATGCATCCTGCCCATAGGTACACATATACATGCATCCATGTGTACTACAATACATGGATGTATGTATACATGCATGCATGGATATATGTATCTATGCAAATTCATATGCAATCCATGGATATTTCCATACATGCATATTTAAGCATTTGTGTATCCACCTATGCATGTATCTATCTATCCATGTAACTATGTTTCTATGTATTCTTCTACCTATAGATGCATCCATGCATATATGTATCTGTGCTTCTATGTGCATATGTATACAGGCACCTATCCATATATGTGTCGATGTATCTATGGATACATGTATTCATAGATACATGTATCTACACATCTATGGATACCATGATGGATGTCCACATCTATGTATCTATGGATACATGTATCAAGTAGCTCATTTTTGGGTCTTGACTCTACAACAACAACATCTCCTGTGACTATACAGATCTGTAGAATAACATAACTGAAATGCTCAAAGTAATCACAATGCATCTCTAGTCACTTAAATCTATATTCCATGACAAATCCACATGCCATTTAATGCATTCACTTTGAAACACAAACAAAAAAATAGATAAATACCACTTTCCAAATTAAAAAATAACTTTTGAAACATCAAATTCCAGAATTAAATAGAAATATGCACAAAGTGATCATATTACCCTAACTAGATGACTATGAAGCACATGCTACCTATGTGATCTAAAATCTAAAGATACTAAGATATGCAATTGCTTATTGCCTCAAGCACTAACTACACCCGATATGCACTACCATTCGCATTTTCCTAATTTCATGATCTAAAAACTCAAGGATCTCAACACCTTGTTGTGTACGACAAAGAGTAAGGAATGGGCCTTGAGCTTTTCTTCTATATATCTATCTAGACAATCAGCCCTATAATGATTTTATAAAGCATAATCAATAACAAACTAGCAATTGCTGCACCCTATGATGAAAGAAATGATGACTTCATAGGCTTTTTGTTCCATTCATTTGCATTTCCAGGCTTTAATATCTTTTCTTCTTGTTTCAAATACATTTAATAATCTACTTATATCTTGCATTTAATTTTCTATGTAGAGCTGAAAATTGTTAAATTCATACCATTTCCACTCCATTCAGGTTTCCATATCCATATACACCTATGCACAAGTACATGTTATCCAACATATTAACACACACATGGTTTCCTAGTGCTAATTTGTCAATTGCCTTTGATCAACAGTTCAAATGTACACAAGGATAATTGTAATTATTTCTTTGTTTTAATTATTATGTCAACATGTACGATAATTACAGGGTATGTGCAGGATCATCGTGCAAAAAATAGGCCCTTAAGTGGCAAAAAATTTAGAAAAATTAGTGTTAGGCAACTTGACGTAAATATTTGAATAAGTTATCTATATTATTTCAAAAATATGTAAGAATAGAATTTGTAGAAAATTGAATGTAGTTTCTAAAATACTAGGTTTACTTAAAATAAATAAATCTATTTGGTGAAAATTTGAAATTTCAACGTGGTACTTAAATTTAGGGAAAAATAAGAAGTAGGTGTAATGACCACCTAACCATAATAAAATGATAATATTTTTTTTGTAGATTTTATATATAAGTAGAGGACTCATGTTTGAATGTGATGCATATTTTTTTGTAATTTTTTTCCAAGTAAATAATTAATTATGAATTTTTTATTACAACTTTTTAGAAAATATAAAAACTTGTCTGTCAGACCACCTTAACTTGGTCAAAACTTCATGAAATTTAATTTTCTTTTTTAATCCTAGTATGTGAAGCATAAAATGTGACATGTTTTGATTCAAAATATGATACCATTTGAAAGTTATAGATGTTTTCAATCAGCCTATCGATTAGGACTTTAGTCAATTCTAATAGAAAATGAATAATTATTATTTATTAAATTCAAATTAAATCATAATTTATATTTTTGGAAAGATGAGAATCTCCTCTAAAACCCTTTTCATTTCATTAATTTTGGGTGAAAAAAAAGTCGTCAGCTACATACCCTACAAATATTGCCACTTTTTGGCTCACCATGATCCTGCACATACCCTACATGTACACATATATACATGCATACCTCTATGCATGGATGGATAGAAAGACTATGTTTCATGGGATTTTTAAAGAGTTCACTTGCTTTCTCTATGCTTCCATATTTTGCATGTTTTCCTATCATGACAATAACCACAATATTTGACAATACCCCTCTATCCTTTATGACAACACTTTTGTTCCAAAGCTCTCTTTATGGGATAGCTGTGCATTGCATCTGAGACTCAGATGAAATATTTGAATGGATAACACTTAAAATGATCTTAACTATTATTTTATAATCAAAGTATCCAAATGCATTGCAGCAATGCAACACCCAACTTCCATTTAAGATGTACAATGAAAGTAAATAGAAGAAAAAATGCATTTCCTTCAAAGTTTATAAAGCAATTTCAACACATTCTCTAGCCATTGTCCAGAATATGGTTTTCTACCAGCATACTCCTTGAACCTTGTTTAGGTCTTATTGCTATTTTGTTAATTGAATTTGACTGAAAGGTGAAAATGTGAAATGTGGCCAAGGATAATTATACTTATTTCTCTCTTTTAATTGTTATATATTCAAATACTAATTAGAAATCCAAACAACCTCCTCTTTAGTTAGATGCCATTCAATGCATTGATTTTGCATCAATCAATTATGTACCTTTAGCTATGCTTTCAAAGAATAAGTCGATAGTGTGTTGCTTTGAGCTTTTCCGTTGTCATGAAAGCATAAAGAATAGAGGGATTTTGTTAAAAGTCATGTTTATTGTCCTCATAGGCATAAATGCAAACAATGGGAGCATACAAAAAATAGGTAGACATTGGTATATGCATTTATGCATCTCTGAATACTGTGCATGGATACATGTATGTATGCATATATGGTTTCTATGCATTCCTACATGTGTATCATGTATCACAACAAAATTTGCACCATACAGAACAAAGAAAATTATGAACAAAATATTGCGGTTACGCAGTCAAACAGAGGGCTTTCTAGATAATTATACAGTGATGCACACATTCATGCTCTCTAACATGCACATGGTTTTCTACTGCTACTTTGTTATTTCACTTTCATTGATAGTTAATATGTACAAAAGCATAATTGTATTTATTTCTTTCTTTTTATTTCTGTGTATTTAAACACTAGTTAACAACTACCTAATTAGTCACATATCAGATCAAAGAAGGGTAAATGAGAAATATGGAATTGACTAGATTGACATGAGTGGAATGTCACCTGGTCCTATTAGCTGATACGCTATGATTACTATCACATTTTAGTGTCTATCAAGTCTCATGGCTCCAAACCTTGTATCATCTAAAAGCCACATAAATATTTAGTTTCGAACTCGATTAGGTCATTCTATACTTACTATTAATTGTTTAATACAACTACATGCAAGTAGAAATCACAACTCATGACATCCTTATACACTTATGGAAAAATACATGCTCTCTAACATATTACATGCACATTGTTTTCCATTGCTACTTTGTTAATTGGCTTTGATTTATAACTGAAATATGCACAACGATAATTATCATTATTTATTTCTTTTAATTATTATGTTTTTAAAGACTAATTAACAGCTACCTAATTAATTACATATGCATTTTTACAAGGGTAAATGAGCACTAGAAACTCGATAACAATGACACAGTTAACATGCCACTATCAAGGTATTCGGTCTAAATACTCATTGATTAGAATATGCTAAACATATTTCAATTTTATATGGTTCCGTATATGCATATATAAATCTCTTTTTCTTCATCTCATTATGTATCTGTGTATCCATAGATTCAATCATGCATATATCGATTTATGCATATATCTCACCATCTCTTTATGCATCTGTCTATATATGTATGGATGTATCTACGACTACATGAATACATCAATTTATGCATATATGCACCTATGGATTACATGCACACATCCATGTATATATGTATCTATTGATATCTTGCATGGATACATGTATATATGCATCTATGGACTCATGCACCTATGTATATGTCTTTGTCTCTGCCCGTTTGTAGATGCATATATGCATATTTCTACACATCCATGTATCTACACAGCTCTCTTTGTAACATATCTATCTCTATCTGTAACATATAAAAAGTTGTATGTTGACATACAATCATGCATATTGTCCATACATGCATATATGCATATATGCCTTCATCCATATTTCCATGTGTATATGAATACATCCTTTCATGTAGCATATTCATTTGTATCTATATGCAAATATGCATGGATCCATGTATACATGAATTCATTTCTCCATCTGTCCATGTAGTTTTGTCTTTTGTGTATACATGTTTCTGTCGATGCATTCATGCATATATGTGTGAATAGCTCTACAATTTTCTCTGTCCATGCATTTATTGTTTTCTAACGCATCAGCATTTGCATTTTTTTTGGTTTCTTGACCTACCATATTTATTGTTTTCATTTTTTCTTTTTTTACAAGTTTTTGGTAATGCTAATCCATCTTGACGTATCTATTTGCATTCCTACTAGAGACGATCTAATCACTCCAATGGTTACATATAAGATGTTGGCTGCTCAAAAACAAAATGTACATATATTTCCATATTTTAAATCTACATTACCTTGGGTGATTTCTAAGACATAAGTAGGGTGTTTATAGAAGCTTTTAGTTAGTTTATTATCATCATATTCTGAATTGTGTTCTTCTTGGAAACTTTGAGAACTTGTCTCTTGAAACTGACTTACTATTATCAAGTATTTGTAGTATATTTCTTACTCTATTGTTTTATTGTGCAATTTGATTCATTACAAGTGGTATTACAGAATAATATAGGCACTATGAGGACAAGAAAAAATGATATATGTTATTTTAGAGTTCATTTTAGGAAGTGTATATCTCTCTAATTTGATAAATATTTTATTGGTTTTCCAATATTTTTGAAGGTCATATTCAAGTTATTGCAATATAAATTCTAAGGTAATATCCTTAAATATCATTATATATTTATATCTATTCTTCTCTTGTCACATTTCGAGGAAGCTCAAGGATCTTGAAACCTTGTTCAGTACAAAGGAGAGTGAGAAATGGGACATGAGTCTTTTTTCTATGTTTATATTGAGACACTCAACCCTATGATGATTTTAAAAAGCATAACCAATAACAAACTAGACATTCTTCCACCCTTTGTTGGAAGAAATGATCACTTCATACCCTATCGATTCCATTCATTTCCATTTCTACCTTTGCACGTCCCTTTTTCTAAAATCAAATACATTTCAAAATCCATTTATATGCTTTTCTTGGATCACAGAAATCTGTTGCATTCCCTTTTTCATTCAATCCAGCTCCCTCATTCAAATTTTTATTTCTTGCATTTAATTTTAAGCGTATAACTAAAAAATGATAACCTTGTAACATTTACATTCCATTCATTCTCATATCAACCCTTGCATATCCTTGCCTCCCATATGAAATAATTTTCATAACTTATTCATATACCTTACTTGCATCTCATCATTCTCTCAATTCCCTTTCTTTTTTGCATATGCATAACTCATTCTTCTTTTCTACCCTCACATATCTTTATCTATCTATACCTCAAATGTACCTTCATCCAAAACAACAAAATTCACACCATACCAAACAAAGAAAAAGATGAAGAAAATATCAAGGTTATGCAATTAAACACTGAGAGATTTCAAAATAACTATCATAACATATACTTGTATTCAAGGGCTCTTTTCAAAATGTTTTTTCTACATCCTATTTATTATAGATAACTAAGAGCATGTATGACAATTTCTTGGAGACTATAATGTATCATCAGATTTAACAAATATTTACATGTATACATGCATTCAAATGCATCATTAGATATCCTTTATACACTTGTTCAAAAAACACTAATGTATATGTTTCAAATGCAAATTGTTTCTGACATTTCTTACTTTATGCACATAGGCATATATAGATTCTTGTTTACATACCAAATTACATGGAAACATGTACACATCCATGCATGCACAAATGTTTACATGGATCCATGTATATATGCATTCCTTCTATATATGCATTGGTGATAAGTAGTTCATTTTCCCTATTTTCTTTTGTTTACTACTGCAAATGCAAGTTGAGTCTCATTGTGCTTTGATGCATTTAGAATGATTTAATTATAAATTTCTATTTCTAATTGATTTTAATGTTTTCCATTCAAATTTGTCGTTCAGATGTCAAGAATTCTTTTCACTCTTCTATGCATTCTGAGCACATGGATACATGTATGCATGCATGCATGTATACATAGATGACTCAAGCATTCTTACAAATATTTAAGATTATTTGCATTTAATAATTCAAAAAAAAAAATAATACATTTTTGCTTCCTAAATCAGATCATAAAGTACATTTCTTACTACAAATGTATACATACACACATGTAGAAATACAAGTATTCATTGGTATATCTATCAAAAAGTCCACGTATTTATTATTTTCATAGTATATGCATAACAACTTCTACTTTGTTTTCTCTTTTGACTCTTGTATCCTTAAATATCATTATATATTTATATCTATTCTTCTCTTGTCGCATTCGAACGAAGCTCAAGGATCTCGACACCTTGTTTAGTACAAAGGAGAGTGAGAAATGGGACATGATTCTTTTTTCTATGCTTGTGTTGAAACACTTAGCCCTATGATGATTTTAAAAATCATAACCAATAACAAACTAAACATTCTTCCACCCTTTGTTGGAAGAAATGATCACTTCATACCCTATTGATTCCATTCATTTCCATTTCTACCCTTGTATGTCCTTTCTTCTCAAATCAAATACATTTCAAAATCCATTTATATTCTTGCCTTGCAATCACACCAATCTGTTGCATTCCTCAGTACACGCACTTATAGAACACAAAAACAACACACACAAAGTAATAGAGATGCATAACAAGTAGCTTAACTCTATATCAAATGACCAAAGTACCCTAGCCACACGTGGCCGCCAAGCCATTCTAGCGCCTTCACCTCGAGCTTGATGACATTTAATGCATTTAATTTGTATTCATGCATTACATACATCTACCCACTAGTTCTATAAACTACGCCTTTGCTTAAATTTATTTAATCAATTTATGCACTCACATTTTCCAGATATTTTAATTCATTTAATCTACATTCATGGATTATGTACCTCTAGCTTCCAACTTTCAAACTATACCTTTTCTTAAATTTATTTAATGAATTTATGCATTCAAATAGCTCTCCAAATTCAAACTATACAAAAAAATAAGTAATATGTTAAATGGAAAAATGTGATTGGCTGATGCTACTAGTTAAAAGCATTCCGGGCGAATGCATAAGTATTCCTACCATTGCATTCATTCTCATATCCAGGCTCAGATATCCTTGCCTCCCATATCAAATACTTTTCATAAGGAATTCATATACCTTACTTGCATCTCATCATTCTCTCAATTCCCTCTCTTTGTTGCACTTACATAGCTCATTCTTCTTTATTACCCTTACATAGCTTTATCTATCTATAGCTCAACTATACCTTCATCCATCACAACAAAATTCACACCATACCAAACAGAGGGAAAAATGAAGAAAATATCAAGGTTATGCAATTAAACACTGAGGGCTTTCAAAATAACTATCATAACATACAATTGTATTCAAGAGTTCTTTTCAAAACATTTTTTCTACATCCTGTTTATTATAGATAACTAAGAGCATGTATGACAGATTCTTGGAGACTAAAATGTATCATTAGATTTAACAAATATTTACATGTATACATGCATTCAAATGCATCATTAGATATCCTTTACACACTTGTTCAAAAACCAATAATGTATTATTCTTTTGTTTCAATCATAAATGTTTTTTGTATATCTTTCAGATGCAAGTTGTTTCTGACATTTCTAACTTTATGCAGGCAGGAATATATAGATTCTTGTTTACATACCAAATTACATGGGCACATGTACACATCGTTAAATGCATAAATGTTTGCATTGATCCATATATTTATGCATTCCTTGGATATATGCATTGCTAATAAATAATTAATCTTTCCTATTTTCTTTCATTTAATACTGCAAATGCAAATTGTTTCTGACATTTCTAGCTTTATGCACGCAGGCATGTATAGATTCTTGTTTACATACCAAATTACATGGACACATGTACACATCCATCAATGTATAAATGTTTACATGGATCCTATTTTTATGCTTCCCTTCGATATATGCATTACTAATAAGTAGTTTATTTCTCCTATTTTCTTTCATTTAATACTGCAAATGCATGTTGAGTCCCATCATGCTTTCAGACTCATTCAAATGCCAGGGATTCCTTTCACTCTTGTCTGCATTATGTGCACATCGATACATGTGTACATGCATACATGTATACATAGATGCCTCGAGCATTGTTACAGATGTGTCTCTCTCAATAATTTCAATGTAAAGTGCTATAAACATGTGAATTATTTAAGTGTAGCTACATTTTATCTCAGGTAATAAAGTTCTTTATACCTTTGCAAATTATTTTTTGTTTAATATATACACACAAAAATATTTATTCGTATTACGTAAACAAGATTAAGATCTTATTTATAACAAAATCAATAGCTTTCTAATGATTCATCTAACAATTTATTGTAATATTTATTTGACTTATTACATTTTAATAAATCAAATTATTACATTTTATTCTTTATGTAAAGTGCTATAAACATATCAACTATTTTAGTGTAGCTACATTTTATCTTACGTAATAAGGTTCTTTGTATCTTTGCAAATTATTTTTTGTTTAATATATATACACAAAAATATCTATTTGTATTACATAAACAAGATTAAAATCTTATTTCTAATAAAAACAATAGCTTCCTAGTGATTCATCTAAGAATTTATTGTAATATAATTACATTGTTCTATACACAAAAATATGTTTTCGTATTACATTAACAAAATTAAAATCTTATTTCTAATAAAATCAATGGCTTTATATAGAACTAAATTTCATATTATATTAAAAAAAAAATTAATTGATCGTAAAAAAGTTTACAAATACACATTACACTAGCACACTAAACATAATTTTATTTAGAAATAGACATTGAAGCAAAAAAAAGAAGTATGGTAAACTTTGTTTGAAAATGCATATAGATATGTGTCTATATGCAATAATGTGGGGACATGTAAAATATGCAATATGTTTTGGCCTCTGGACACATGTTTTTGTAAATTTTTGCAACTGATATTTGATGCTTTCGAAATATTCCTACATCAAAACTTTGTTGGAATTGGAATGACTAATGAATTTATGGGGCGAAAGGTTTATTTTAAAAAAAAATTACAAATTGTGCATTGTTCATAAGTAGTTTATTTCTCCAATTTTTTTTCTTCTAATATTGCAAATGCAACTTGACTCTCCTCATGCTTTAAGACTTGTTCAGATGCCAACAATGCTTTTCACTCTTCTATGCATTGTGTGCACATGGATACATGTATACATGCATGCATGTATACACAGATAACTCAAGCATTGTTACAAACATTTAAGATTACTTGCATTTAATAATTTAAACAAAACAACAATACATTTTTGCTTCCTAAATAAGATCATAAAGGATGTTTCTTGTTGCAAATGTGTACAAACTCATAAAATTAGAAGTATTCATTGGAATATCTTTTAAAAAGTCCACGTATACATGGTGCCCAAATATACAATTTTGGGACCATGTTGCCCATGGACCCTAAACATTCCACGCATTAATGCACATTGTAAATTATTTCAAACTTTCCTACCTAAATTTAATACATTTATATTCCTATCTCCTATCTAATTCCTTTTTCTCACTCATAGCTAGATGGTTTTTACCTCTCGGCAGGAACTCGATGCTTGCGTCACTTGTTGAATTATGTATAAGGGAGAATTCGATGGCCTGCATATATATTCCTCATGTTATTTATGTTTGCACTTTGTGTGATTTTATAGATAATTCAAGGTATGTGTAGGGAAGTGTATCTTTATTAGTATTTCAAAGTCAAGGTAAACTTAGCATAGTGAGGGGCTTCTTTTAGAGAGCCACTTATAAATTCCTTATGGAGACTTTTCTTATTAGATGGTTTTATTAGTTTACTTTTCATTTATTTATTTATTCCTTATTGTAAAGCTACATCCAAGGTGTAGGAAGAAGATCCTAGCTTTAGGAGAATTAAATAAATAGGCAATTAGTGCCCTTAGGTTTTTAGAAAGAAAAGCATAAGTTTTGATAATTTTAAATGTGGTTTTTATTTTATTTATAACCTTTCTTTAAGAGAAAATAGAAGGAATATATTTTTATTATATTCATATGAATATACACATATAATACAAGATGAGTAATTTTAATATAAAACATATATTTAAACTCATATGTCATGATTTTATTAGAAAGTAATTTGTATTTAGATATTCACAAAATATGTTTATATTCATATTTACTATTATTTAGAAATTGATTGTATTTTATATAGTATGATTTTGTTTATTATTTTAAATGATTTTATAATGATGTTCAAATAATATGTAAATTGACTCTTTAGAACGTCTTTGAAATTAGTAAATTTGAATAAACATATTGGTTAGTATTATTGGTTGAGGTAAGTAGATAAAGTAGATAATTAAGGGAAGTGAATTTGTTTTCTTACCGAGATAATTGAATGATTTTTTAATTGATATTCTTTATATATATATATATATATATATATATATATATATATATATATGTATGTATGTATGTATGTATGTATGTATGTATATATATATTTGTATGAAATTAGTTTTGGATCATTGTTTTCATATTTAGAAGCTGATAAGGTAAATGGGATTACATTTGAGTTGGATGATGTGATTGTTTGTTAAATGTTTTGATTTAGAATGTGGAAGTGATGTCTCTGTGATTACCAGTTATTGTGATTTTCTTTGTATAGTGTATTTTGGGGTTTAGGTGATGATCCCTTAACGTCCTATTTATTCAAAATAAAGGGGTTATATGATGTGTAATTTTAATTGCATGAGTTGATTTATCTTTCTTGACCTTGAGTGATGGAAATTTGTATTTGATATGTCTTATGTTTAATTTAGGTTGAACTTTTGTAAAAGTTTGAAAGTATGACTTGATTTGGCATATTACTTTATTTTGGTTCTTGGGTAGATATTTGTGTACCTCCAGGGGGTAGGGGAAGTGGTGTGTGTCTGCACGTTTGTTGTTGTTGCACTTTTTTGTCTATCTTTTTACCTAATGAATTTTTATGTGGGTGTACCTCCTAGTTTATGGATTTTGATGCTTGGATAGTCATGAGATGGTCATGCCTCGTGTCTTATGTTTTATAAAGAATTCCTTTATGTATTGAGGATTGAGGTACACCCGTTGCTTGTCTTTGATTTTAGGGTAACCATAGGGGAGAGTGGCTCTTTTTGGGGCCAGTGTACATGTGGTCACCCTTGAAAGAGTTTCCTTAAATAAGTGATAACCTAATTAATGTATCTAGTGGGCTAGGTTAGTTAACACATAACAAGATAAAAACATGCACCTCACCCCTACTATTAGTGCTCTCAAAGGTTAAGGATGAGTGGGAAGACCTGGTTGGTAAGGTTACTACCTTGTCTCTTTGAAAGGTAAGTGGCTCCGCATGAGTCACCCTATGGGGCAGCACCTTGAGATAGGATATCTGGATAACCATAGATGGAGGAAGTTTCTAATGATAGGTAGTCTAGCGAATCCATGTAAGGCCATGCGATGGCACTCTCCCACTATGCCCTTTGTCTCTTTTGTTCACGTTGCCTCTAGAGTTGTTTATTATTGTTGTTGTTTATTAAGGTGGATCAAAGGTGCCATTGGATACTTATTGGTTGATGATTTTGTAATCTCATTTGGAGAGCTTTGGATTCTATTGTTGTCAGAACCTCTTATGGTTATTTAGTATTGATCTATAATCTTGGAAATTAATTCTTGTTGGACATTTTGTTGCTCTTGTTGTGGTTATGTGTTGGTAATGTTATGGGTTATTATCTTGTGATTTGTTATCCTTTTTGTGGAGTCTTGTTTACCATTGGTTCATTTGAATTCTTGGGTGAGGATCTTTCTTGTTTCCTCCTAGCACAGGGGTGGTCGGGTGGAATGTGCTATGCACCCCATTGGGTCCCCATCCGAAGTTTGAGATGTGTAGAGCTATACCTATTGTGCAGTGACTTCTAAGTTATGTCAGAGTTTGATCCAGCTTGTAGCTTTGTATTCCTATAATTTCAATTTTATTTTTCCATGTTATTTTACTCTTCCCATAGATTTTGGGAAACAACATTGTATTGATGTTAATCTTGAGCAATGTATCTTTGTATTGTTAATGTATGATCAATGTTCAGGTCATTTGATTATTGGTGGATGTCTATCTCTCATGTAATGTAGGATGTTGATATGAAAAGTGATGCAACTATGTAACCCCAAGGAACTTTGTTTTATGTTGTACTTATATTGTTACATTTCTTGTGATGTATGTTGTTGCATATTATATTTAAAAAAAAAAATTGTGCCTCAAATGCGTGTATGATAGTTTCCTTTGGGGTTGTGTGGTGGGGCGTGAAAAACATACATACATACATATATTTATCCACACATACATATAGATAGACACGGAAGTACACATGCATTGATCTTTTGAAAGACTTGAAAATATATTTTCCTTAATCATTCTATCCATGTGTTGTGATGATATGCATTTTCCTTGATTCCACTTGTTTAAGAAAAAATAAATATAGATATGCCTCCAACGCTAATAAATATAAGGGCAGGAGAGAGATATTTAAATTATATTGTACATACCTAAACCAATCTATATAATAGTTCACTTGCCAATCCATAATCCAAGTAGCATTATTCGACACTCAATTTTATAGGAAAATATCAAAAAGGATAAAATATCTATGAAAATATATTTACTAAATAACAACGGGAAAACTAATTTCATTTATATACAACTATGTATGTAGATGTGTATATATGTTTACATGTATATATGCATGAATATTTGTACATGTATATATGGATATATATGTATACATGCATATATATGTCCATATGTTTACATGTATATATATATATATATATATATGTGCATGTTTCACATGGGTATTTTTGTATAAATGATTAATTTACTATTCATGTCTTTGGTGTTCTATTTATTGTTTCTTTTCATAGCAAGGTGAAGGGGTTTAACACTGATGCACTATGAAATTCGTGAGAAAGTATATTGATTAAGTTGCATTGTTGAGAGAGCCATTGTGGTGTTGGTTCAATGGCACATTATTTATTGTTCATACCTTTCATTCGGTGCTTATTGAAATCTTGTTGATAGCAAGTTTGAGGGTTTTATATTGATTAAGATGCATTGTTCAAATAGCAAGTGTGGTCTTGCTTTAGTAGTAGAAGATTGTTAAAATCATCACGTTCTGCTCCATTCTATAGCATCTTTGGGGAAGTTAATAGAGGGAACATTTTTTTTGTGGTGACACAGGCATTGGCTATTATGTGGGCTAGTGCTAGTGGAGAATGTTTTCATTGTAATGGGGAAGGTGAATGGTAAGGGCTTGCTGGCCCGATGGTTAATGCATTATGTGGTTATGTAGACATGTATATAGACATGTATATATACATGTATATATATATGCATATATGTATACATGTATATATATATGCTTATATGTTTATATGCTTACATGCATATATATTTGTATGTCTATATGGGTATTTTGCATAAATGATTAATTTATTATTCATGTGACCTAGCCTCTGTTAATTTTTCCTTTCGATAGTAGGCTCAATAGTTTTAATATTGATATGCTACAAAATGTGTGAGAAACTATATTGATTAAATCACATTGTTGAAACAACCTTCTTATATATATATATATATATATATATATATATATATATATATATATATATATATATATATATATATATACACACACACACACACACTTAATTGAGACTCCAAGCTACATTAGTGTTATTATAATTCCTATTTTACAATTTCTATGTTTTCCTATAATATTTAGTGTGAGGCAATGCAACTCAATTTTTTCATAAAATTAAGAAGATTGAACTATAGTTGCCCCTATAGCAATAGGTATGAAACCAAAAATTCACAACAATAACTACAAACAATAAAAAAGTGCCACAAAGATTACTCACCCCAACCATATTTTTTTTAAGGAAAAATATTTAACTACAATTTCCCTAAACCCATGATAGTAAATAGAGCTCCCAACGCCAAAGATATACACTAAGCTAAATAGGAGGCCAACAATAAGATAAACAAGATTTAACTACAAAAATCCAAAGTTGCACAACCATAACTACAAAGAATAAACAAGGGCCACAAAAATCACTCAAGAACACATTAACAATAAATTAATCATGTATTCAAAACACCCATTCAAACATCAATATAAGGCCACAACCTCCATTGAAAATTCAAGCTACATCACCTAATACTAAATATCATATACAAATAGAGAAATTCCAAAAAGAGCATATATATATATATACACACACACACACTTAATTGAGACTCCAAGCTACATTAGTGTTATTATAATACCTATTTTACAATTTCTATGTTTTCCTATAATATTTAGTGTGAGGCAATGCAACTCAATTTTTTCATAAAATTAAGAAGATTGAACTATAGTTGCCCCTATAGCAATAGGTATGAAACCAAAAATGCACAACAATAACTACAAACAATAAAAAAGTGCCACAAAGATTACTCACCCCAACCATATTTTTTTTAAGGAAAAATATTTAACTACAATTTCCCTAAACCCATGATAGTAAATAGAGCTCCCAATGCCAAAGATATACACTAAGCTAAATAGAAGGCCAACAACAAGATAAACAAGATTTAACTACAAAAATCCAAAGTTGCACAACCATAACTACAAAGAATAAACAAGGGCCACAAAAATAACTCAAGAACACATTAACAATAAATTAATCATGTATTCAAAACACCCATTCAAACATCAATATAAGGCCACAACCTCCATTGAAAATTCAAGCTACATCACCTAATACTAAATATCATATACAAATAGAGAAATTCCAAAAAGACCTATTAAGATAACAGTAAACACCCACCAATGTAATTTTATTTCCAATATGTGAATGGTTTCATGCATCTTTAAACCCTACACAAGGATAGCTACAATTCCTCCTATGCTAATAGTTGTAACACCAAAGTTATATAGAGATAATAAGTACAATAGACCAATAGCGACAAAAAGTGGATTTAACTACAATTACTCCTATGGTAACATGTATAAAGGAAAAGAAACATATAACAACAAGAAATCAATAATAAATTAATCATTTATGCAAAACACCCATGTATAACATAATATAACCCCATAAGCTTTATCAAAAAATGAAAACCAAACAATGTGCACAGCAACAAAGATGCACAAAGTATATATATCTATCTACATATGTATGAATAAACAAGGGCCACTTTCACTAAATATTATAGAGAAATCAAGAAATTGTTAAAGAGGTATTAGAATAGCACTCAATAGCCAAAAAATAGTAGCCCTAACCATATTTTTTTTACAAAACAAAGAAGATTTAACTACACACTCTCCACCCCCAAAGACCAATAATCTCCTGCAAGTCTCAAAAATGGGTATAAAACAAAACATAGAAATAGAAAACAAGAAGAAGTTGAAAATACATCAATCATCTATGCAAAGTACCCATGTAAAAATTAGTATAAACCCACAAGCTTCATTGAAACTTTGAGCTACATCACTACAAATAGAGGAATTGTAAAAAGACTTGCTAAAATAATATTGTGTGCAACCACCAAAGTAATTTTATCTTGAATATGTTAATGCTTTCATACAACCCTAAACCCTACACACAGGTAAATACAATTTCTCCCATGGTAATGGCTACAACACCAAAGATACACATAGACAACCAACCCAGCCATATTTCTTGATGGAAGAAAGAAGTAGAATGATAATCTCTTTCAAATCTCAAAAATGGCTATACACACAGAGAACCCAAACAATAGACCAAGATAACAAATAACTAACCCTAACCATATTTTTTGGATATCATCTATGCAAAGCACCCATGTTAAAATTAGTATAACCCCACAAGCTTCATTGAAAATTTGAGCTACATCAACACAAATAGAGAAATTGTAAAAGACCTACTAGAATAATACTAGACAACCACCAAAGTAATTTTATCTCCAATATGTTAATGCTTTCATACAACCCTAAACCCTACACACAAATAAATAAATTTTTTTCTAGGGTAATGGCTATAACACCAAAGATACACACAAACAACCAAAAAAATACACCAACAGTGTGAAAATAACCAAGCCCAACCATATTTTTTCATAGAAGAAAGAAAGAGAATGATAATGTATTTTAAATCTCAAAAATGGGTATATAGATAGACAACCAAAGCAATAGACCAAGAGCGAACAAATAACTAACCCTAACCATATTTTTTCAACAAAGAAAGAAGATTTTTGTTCAGTAAATGAACCATCTATGTAAACTAACCATGTAAAATCACTTACAGATTCAAGAGAACAAGAGTTTTCAATCTTGCATAAAATAGTTTGCAAATAGCCACCTATCAAACTAGCGACAGAGCCAAAGGACATGGTTTTCTAAAATAGTCTGCTATTAATCCACCGATGAAGCCGCACACAAGGATTTTTACACTAGCCTCCTATGAAACCAATACCACAATGGTTATTTTGACAATGAAACTTAATCAAAATTACTTCTATCATGATGGTTGCAACGCAAAAGATACACATAGATAACAAAAAACCATAAACAAATGGCAAAAAAATTACTAACCATAAGCATATTTTTTCATGAAGCAAACAACATTTAACTACAATTCCTTCATCAATGCAGAACAATACTCTCTTTCAAATCACCACAATGGGTATAATTCCAAAGATACAAACATTTGACAAGAACACATAGACAATAAAGTAACCATCCATACAAACCACCCATGTAAAATGACCTACAGATTTTGTAGAACAGCGGTCTTCAATCTAGCATAAGATGCTCTCAAACTAGTGACTGAGCCAAAGTCAATTATTTTTTTCACAATCATTTTCCATGAAACCAACACCACAATTGGTGTTCGTACAATGCAACTTAATCAAAGTATACTTTCCCAGACTACTACATTTAATATCGCATCACTTTGTTTGTCTGCATTTACTTCATCTACCTCCATTGTACAACAACCACAGAATGCATTAACCATTGGGCCAGAAAGCACTTACCATTATCCTTTCACCTTTTGAGGAGACCACCTCCACTTCCACTAACCCACGTATTTGCAAAAGTCCACATTGAACACTTACCATTCACCTTACCCGTTACAACAACATTCTCCACCGCCACCAACACATGTAATAACCAACGCCCACGTCACCACAAAAAAAATGGGCCCTCCCCACTAGTTGATAGACCCTCAATACCGGAAAAGCAAATTCACTGCTAAGCTGATGAAAATCCTAGTGGAAACTTCAAACAAAATAGCCTATCAGCTAATTAATGTGTTAATATTATATGAATATAATTTAAATTATTATAGTAATTAAAATAGTAAATTATACCAATAAATTGACATTATTACACTTCTCATTTTAAAAATACAATATTAAAAGGTAATTTTTAATCAAGGATGTGTAATTTCTTGATATCATTAATAACCACTATAGTTATACTATAGATTTAGAGATAAATTTTGGTATCATATTTTACTTATGGACAGAAACATGAAAATTGTAGTGGCTATCATAACACCCTTCAATACAAATAATTCAGTTGACAGATAAACATCTTGTTAAGGAGGGTGCTTCTTGAAGAGTATGGAAATTATTTGTCTTTTGGACGTTTAAGTTTTTGTTATCAGCGTTGTTCAATATCTTCTTCTAAGAGATATCCTTGTTGTATTTATTGTAATTACTACTACTGTAGCAACATGTTTTCATATTATAGAACTGTTATTATTATTGTTGTTGTAGCATCATATCTTGTTACTTTTGTACATTCTAATGGTGATTTGTTTTCAAGACATCAATATCTTGTGTTTCTATTTTCTTACTAATATAATTTTATTTATTCTTCTTTATCTGATTATATATATATTCAAAATAATAATTTAATTACAAATCACAAACCAAATTACTTCACAAATACTAAGTACTACTGACATTTACTACCCAATAAAAATTCTTGCATGTACCAAACATATTTCAATTCCAAAGCCCTAAAGCCAGGCTACTTTTATGGCCTGGTTATTGATTGCAAATATCTTGAAGTCAAGCAGAGGGGTGGTCCACAAGTTACAATGAGCACGTGGCAAATGAAACCAAATTAAATATACCTCGCCAAATTCATTTTCCCTAATTATAGTCTTAAATTCTTGAGCATGCTACTACATTCCTCTTGAAATTATAGTTGTAACTCTCCCATTTGTAATTTCCCAAAGCCACGCACCATGCTCTAGAATAAGCACTAATACTAGGGTTTAATCATTTGAACGAACAATGTCTATGTCAACCTAGTCCATAAAGCATCATATTAACATAGTTTATTTCTTAAATATAAAATGTAATTTAATTTTAAAATTATTATTTATTTTAAATTGTTTTAGGATAAATGTTCAAATAAGATAAAATAAAATAATTGGAATGTGTTTTCCATAGTTCATGAGTGTCATCTAAAGGATTAAAAAGGATAAATAGTTGAATCCAAAAGCTTTCTCTACCAAAAAAAGGTTAATTAAATTTAATTATTAAATTTTAGTTTATAATTTATAAATTCAATACAATTTATTTCTATATATTGTGATATAATTGATCTATTTATATATTATTATATTTATGTATGTATGTATTTAATATATAATTTTTTTCCATTTTGTTTGAGTATTTCATAAATATAAAGATTGAAAAATAATTATCATTTTTTAAAATTACACTTAAATAGTCAAAGATTGTCATATAAAATTATGTAGAAACATATATTTTATAGGTAGGCTAATGTTAAGAGATGAAGTCCAACGAACAGATTGATTTTTCCCTCCAATTATTTGTCTATTCATATTCTTCTTTGGTGTGAAATGTAACATTATATATGTTTCACATCTCATTATAAAAACACTTTATGATAGGGGTATGTGCAGGATCATCATGGAAAAAATAGGCCCTTAAGTGGCAAAAAATTCAGAAAATCAGAGTTAGGAAACTTGAAGTAAAAATTTAGGAAACTTGAAGTAAACATTTGAATAATTTATCTATATTATTTCAAAAATATGTAAGAATAAAATCTATAGAAAATTAAATGTAGTTTCTAAACTACTAGGTTTGTTTAAAAAAAGAAAAAATGTATTTGGTGAAAATTTGAAATTTTAATGTAGTAGTACTTAAATTTTAGGGAAAAAATAAGAAGTAGGTGCCTGTTTGACCACCCTAACCATAATAAAATAATAATATTTTTTTATAATATTTTATATATATGTAGAGGACTCATCTCTCGATGTGATGCATATTTTTTAATAATTTTTTTCCTAGTAAATAATTAATTATGAATTTTTTATTACAACTTTTAAAAATATAAAAACTCGTATGTCGACCACCTTAACTTGGTCAAAACTTCATGAAATTCATTTTTTTTTTTAATCCTATAGTATACAAATCATAGAATGTGACACATATTTTGGATTCAAAGAATGTGATACCATTTGAAAGCTATAAATTTTTTTCAATTAGCCTATCAATAAGGACTTTAATTGTAATTCAATTAGAAAATGAATGATAATTACTTATTAAATTCAAAGTAAAGAATAATTTATATTGGTGGAAATCTGAGAATATCCTTTAAAAACCATTTTTGTTTAATCAATTTTGGGTAAAAAAAAAGTTTTCAGCCACATACCCATCATATTGCCACTTTTTGGCCCATCATGATCCTACACATACCCATAGTAATAAGAATTCCTCTGCTTAGTGTGGGTGTAGCCATATTTTGGTGAACCATAATAAATACTGGTGTCTAATTTCATTTATTTTTTTCTTATCTATTTATACTTTATTTTCTACACTTCTATTTCACTATTATGTCATTCACAATTGGTATCATAGCTATACGGTGATGGTATAGCTGATTGAGAAAATCAGTGTTGGATTTTTTATTCATGGAGGAAGTGAAGATTTAGAAATTATCAGGTTAGAATCTTGGTTTGTGGAAGGTGAAAATGGAGTCATTTTTGATAAAATAAGGAGCTCTCATGCACGCTTGAAAAGAAAGAAAAGAAGCCAAGTTCGATGCTAGATGAAGAGTGGGAGAAGCTAGATAAGAAGGAAAAAGCTACGATTTTCCTCTCATTGTCTAGTAACATATTTTTTAATGTTTCAATAGAGAAAACTTCCAAAGAATTGTGGCAAAAACATTCCTCATTGTATGAAATGGCTTGAACATCTAATAAGGTATTTATTATGAAGAGGTTATATAACCTAAAAATGAAAGAAGGTGGAATTACGTCCAACCATCTTAATCAGTTTAACACATTGGTTACCCAATTAGTTTTAGTGGGTATTAGGTTGAATGATGAGATTAAATCAATCTCATTACTATGTTCATTACCTAATAGTTGGGAAGGAGTTGTAATGGCTCTAAGCACTTCAATGGTAGCCAAAAATAAACTGAAGTTTGACAACGTAGAAGCTACAATTCTTAGTGAAGATATGCAAAGAAAGAACCAAGAAACTTCTTCTGGTGAAGCCCTAATTATTGTTAGTAGAGGAAGGCCTCAAAATAGAGGCAAGGATAGTAATAGAAGAAGATAAAAATATACTAAAAAGTGAAAATCTAGAGGAAGAATTGGCGACTATTGGTTTTGCGGTAAGGTTGGCCACAACAAAATAAATTGTTATTCCTATAAGAGGGAACAAGAGAAGGTAAAGTACAACAAGGCTAATACTATTTATGACAAGTATTATACTCTTTTTGTTTCATCCACAAGTGAATCTATTTCATATTCATGGGTTTTAGACTCTGGTGACTCCTTTCATGCCACCTCTTGTACAGAGGCCTTCACAAACTATCAAGAAGGATAGTTTGGAAAAGTTTATTTGGGGGGTAACAAATCATGTGAAATAATTGGAAAAGGTGATGTTATGTTGCTATCATAGAATTGAGGAAAATGGATTTTACAAGATGTTAGAAATGTACTAAAGCTTAAGAGAAATCTGATTTTTGTAAGACATCTTTTTACACAAGGCTACAATACACTTTTCTCCTTAGAATTGTAGAAGGTAACTAAGGGAGCCTTGTAAATTACCAAAGGAATTAAGGTGGGTAGTCTATATGTATTTGACAATGACTCTTAGGTGGGAGTTGTTATGGTAGTGATGGACAATGAAACTGACCTTTGGAATCAAAGGCTTAGACATATGAGTAGTAAAGGCCTTGAAGTGATGATCAAAAGAGAAGAATTATTGGGTTTGAAATCCATGGATTTGGAATTTTTCCAACATTGTCTTTATGAGAAGTAGAAGTGGGTCAGCTTCTTGAAGACATGTTGTGAAAGAAATACCTCACCTTTAGAACTTGTTTACTTAGATATCTTTGGACCAACTAAGGTAACCTCTCTTGGAGGGGCTAATTATTTTGTAACTTTCCTTGATGATTGCACTAGGAGGGTTTGAATTTTTATGCTCAATAAGAAATATGAAGTCTTTAGTTGAAAATGAAAGTGGGCATAACATCAAATGTTTGCAAATAGATAATGGTGGCATGTTTTTCTCACTAGAGTTTAATAATTTTTGTGTGGAAAATGGTATTTGAAGAATCAAATTTGTTCCTTTTACACCTCAAGAAAATGGGGTTGTAGAGAGGTTAAATAGAACAGTTTTGGAAAAAGCACAATGTATGCTTTCCAATGTTGGATTGAGAAAAGAGTTTTGGGCTAAAGTTTGCAATAAAATGATGTATTTAATTAACCAAAGCCCTTCATCCTAGTTGTATTTTTGTATTCCAAAGGAGGAGTGGCTTGGAAAGTGAATCTCCTATTCACATCTTTGGGTATTCAGATGTGAAGCTTTCACACATGTCCCTAAGGAGAAGAGGAACAAGTTGGATCCCAAATCACAGAAGTGTATTTTTGTTGGGTATGGCAAAGATCAGTATGGATTCAGGTTGTGGGATCCCATCACCAAAAATATCACTCGTAGTCGAGATGTCTTCTTCAACGAAAAAGTCTTCCTAGGTTTTCACAATGAAAATACATCTTCAAATGAATATGTATTAGTTGATTTGTTTGAAAATGTTATTACTAGTCAAAACTTTGTTTCCTTTTCATAACCATTGAATGTAAGTTATGTATCTTCAAACATTAGTGCCTCTCATTCCACTAGTCTACAATCACAAACTAAGCCAATGTAGCCTCCCACAATCAGTTTTCTACCTTCTTTTAGTACTACGCAACCATCATATGTTGGCTCCCATCCTTCAAATCTTTTGCACCATTCATATGGTATTTTGCAGATTTTTCAAACTAATACACAACTTCAAAATCTTTTTCCTCCAAATGCTAATACACAACCACCCTTGGATTATGTGTGTCCTATAGTCTCACATATTGGCACTTCTAATATGCCTATGTAGCCTCTTGATGTAGGAGCATCTAATTGTTTGAGGGAAATCTTACATCACCCAAAAATATGATTTCCATTTATGTTCCTTTTGTTAGCTTTTTGTAGATGTTTTTGTATTTTTGGATACCCTTTTCATCGATTAGGAGTTCCCAACTTTCAGAACTACTTTTCTATTTTTTCTGCTCAACTACCATTTTTAGTAGGTGTGAATTTGAAGGCATGGGAAGACAGATTTATCGGAAGGCTCAAGATCAAAAAATTATCACCTTGGCAAAAGAATCAAGTCAAGATCATTCACAGTTTCAAAGTCATTCAAGTTTCAGTTTCTGCTTTTGCCCTGAAAAACCTTATGAGTCCAGTTTGAGAAACTAAACGGTCCCATACGGGCCTATAAATTGTTAGAACTAATGAAGCTTGTTCTTAGCACATTCTTCACTTTGATACCTTTCCAATGGTTCAAACAATTTGAAAAATGGAGTCCCAGATCAAAAGTTATGGCTTCCGGAAGTTGGCTAATTTTTGGAAAATTGCCATTTTTTGAATTAAGACTCAATTTTTGAATTTCAAATTGTAATTTTGGTGCCAAACTACCAAAAATCATAATTGGAATGTTGTTTTTTTGGCTCCAAACTAAAAAGGGGCTATTTAGGGGCTAGTTTCTGATTTTTGGGTAGCTTTTTGGGGGAATAGAGTTCACATGCTGTGAAAGGGGAACTTCTATAACTTTCTTTAATTTCTAAAACTTTTGTAGCTTGCATGTATCACAGATCTCAAGGATTTTGGATCCTCTGCATGTAAAATTTCCATTATTGAATAATAATAAATCTTGCTAGTTGTGTGCATTCTTTTCTGTGTCTCAGGTTTGCTCCCTCATCAAGGAAACCTGAGACACCTCTTAACAATTCCACGCAGAAATCTTAATTTTTTTCACAACCATATTTAGGTAATTAACCATATATTTTTGGGAATGAGGTTTATAGGCTACTCTTGCACTCTTAGGATGTTTCACGTAAAAGAAGAGAGATAAACCTCACTCAATTTAATGTATGTAGGATGTGATTAAGACTAAATGAGATGATCTAAATGCAACTAAGTGATGTAATTGACTGAATATGAATGCAAAACCTAAGAAATGTGTAATGTTTGAAAACATAGTGATTTTTGAAAAGAGCTTAAAAGGATGAATGAAAATGCAAATTAAACTAAACAAAAAGCTAAATCTCAATATGTGTGCACCTGTAGAGCTGAAAATGACTAAAAAGCAATCTAGAAATCTAGAAATTCTGACTTTTGAACTGACTAGGACTCATTCACCACCTTGGGTGAATCAATCCCAAGTCAAGAATTTTCTACCTAGAAATTGTTTCCTACCAAATGGGTGTCTAGATCTGCATCTAACTCAAAAATCCAGCTTATGAGGGACTCATTCACCATGCATGGAGAATCAGTCCACTTTCAAATTTTTGTGATTTCAAGTTTCTCTTCTGCACCTTGACACCTGTACAAAACTTTTTGATGGAAACTCAAATCAAGATCTCTTAAAATTCCTAAAAAACAACTTAAAATTATTTGTCTAATGAGGGGTTTCCTTGGTCAAACCCCTAGTTGGGCAGTTAAACCTTAAATAGAGAAAAATATGCATAAAACCCTAGCCTTAAGTGTGTTAAAGAATAGGAAAGTCTGAAGTATATCAAAAATCCTATTATATTGCGCTAGAATAAGAAATGCAAATGTGATTTGAGTAATGCAAGACCTCAAACCTAGAAACCCTACAAGATGTAGAAAATGGAGATAAAATCACATGCAAATGGAATGTAAACCTTAATTTGAAGATAGAGAAGAAATGGAAGATGGAATCACTTTGAAAACAAGTCTTTAGGTGTGATTTTATGGCTACTTGCATCTCCTCAGCTAGATTTCTTCATGATTCACCATAGGAATACATCATCAACCCTTTGTAATGTTGAATCTTGATCAAAAGGTGAGCTTCAAGCCCTTCAAAAAACCCTAGTTTTCTATCCTAAAACTTCAACTTTGTTAATGAAACTTATTGTAGAAGACTTGACTTTAGAATTTACTTTTGTAAAATGACTAAGAGATGTGTAAAATGACTTAAAATGAGTATTTATATGAAACAACACCTAATTTTCTTGTTATTTAAACCTACGAGGTCGACATTCACTGAAAAATTAAGCTGAATTAATTGAATTATTGCTCAAAATTGAATTTTCCCTCAAAAGGGACTCATTCACCACCCTTGGTGAATGGGTCCCACCAGAGGGGACTCATTCACCCAAGGTGAGGAATGGGTCCCACTAGTGGCTTTTGAAGGTGGGTTTTCAAGATATGGATGAATGGAATGTTCTTTTTCAGGATTTAAATGATTTCTCAAGTGAAATTGGCCTCTAGATCAAAAATAATGGGTCTTAGGGGTCTATAAATGTTTTTTTGATGAACGAATAGTGTAGGGGTACTTAAAAGTAGGTCTAATTAGGTGTGAAATTGTCTCTTTTCTCAAGAGTGTCCAATTTTCTATGTCACATTTGGCACCCACTTTAGCGCCTATATGACTCTACATGCATATGTAAGCTAAAGGACTCTAAACAATGCACTTTATTACATAAATGGATACTTATTCAAAACGTAGGAGAACAAAGCCCACAATGTAGTTATCTACAAAACCACAACATTAGGAACCGCATCTTGCAACACACATTCATTAATTGTCCAAAAATCCTTTTATCTAAGTAGTAGGAATCCAATTCGAGGGTAGATGTATGCCCCCATTGATTTCACTTTACTTTACATAGGTGGAATCAAGCTATCAATCTAGCAACATCGAATAATGAACATCATATCGTATGGAATTTCCAAGAACCATGCAACATATTGATAGACAATTTATGATATCAAGTGCCAAATCATGATTCCAATGCATCAAATGGTGTCAAAAATGGATTTCCCTAGCTCTTGTTATGTTGTTTTGAAGAAAAGATGCTATATGAACTCTTAAGAGAAAATAAACCTAAGTTAATTTATAAGCATAAAAGTGATGAAAAATAAGTTAAAGGAAGTAGAAGAAAGTAATTTGTCACTTAATATTGCATTTTTCCTTCTTGTAGCATGACAGTGATGAGTGAGAGAAGAAAATTCTGAGCACAAGGGATTACATGCCATCGCATCTAGATGAGCTTCATGAGCAGGTGGTGGGTAGTGAGCTTTATTATGAGGTGAGTCAATTTTGAAAAATTCAACTTGTGATTTTGTAATAATTTAATAATTTTTAATGTGTGGATAGGTTAATTTAGGATTTTGGTGAACCATAATTTTTGGGGCTAGGAATGTTGTCTCCTTTGCTCAATTAGGATCTTTAACCTAATTAAAAGAGATAGATCCCACACCCAAAATCTAGGTAGGGTCACTCAAATTAAGACATGTATGATGAACTTCAGACTAAATACAATGATCTAAATGCAACTAGATGATGAAATTGATTGATTAAGTATGCAAAACCTAAGAAATGTGACATATTTGAAAACACATTGTGCTATGCAAAAATAAACTAGAAATGCATGCAAAACTAAACAGAACTAAACCAAATTGAAAGTGTGCACTTGGAATGTAGATGAAGACTGTAAATGGATTCTAGAATGGTGTTCATACTAATTTTTAGGCTTGGAGGGACTCATTTTCCATTCTGGGCGAATCAGTCCCAGTTTTGCAAGATTGAGCTAGAACCCATTTCTAACAAAAAGGTATCTAAAAAATGTTGAAAAATAAAAATTGACCTTAAAGTGGGACTCATTCACCACCCATGGAAAATGAGTCCACTTTTGAATTTTTGAATTTTCAAAAGTGGAATCTAGAGCCTTTTGTCTGCACTTTGATTCTATATAAGTGTCTACTTCCAAAACTCTTATTTCTGAGCCTAAAAGTGAGTTTTTGTTGATATTTTCACTTTTTGAATAAGGAAAATAGTTAAGAAACCTTGAAACTTGATCTTCAATTATTTCCAAACTTCCAAGAGTCCTAAATTTGCAAACACACAAGACAAGAGAGAGAAAAGTTGGATCTTAAGACATGGGGTTTTTCTTGGTCAAACCCCTTTCAGGTAATTAAACCAAAATGATGAAATAATGTAATAAAACATGCAATAATGGAGCTAAATACCTTTCCATGATGTTTGATCTTGAATTTCCACAACCAAACATGGAGAGTCTACCCTTGAAAGTCTCAAAATTGCTATCTTGGAGACTTGAAATGAAGAAACCCTAAATTGCTTGGCTTGAGATGGAAGATTGGTGAATGAATGAATGATAAGAGATAAGAGAGACATGAATTTGTGTTAAAATAGTTATTTTATAGGAAATTCACCTATTTTTCCCATTAATAACTCATCACAGACCAACATGTGAGATTAAACCTAAATTTAACTTTTCCCCTGCTCAAAGGTTAAAATTGAGCCAAATGGGACTCATTCACCACCCATGGAAAATGGGTCCCACCTAGATGGCACTGATTTTCCATGTATGTCAAATGGGTACCACATGGGTCATTTTGACAGCTAAGATGCTAGGGGATAATGAAATAAGGTTTAAATTGCAACTTTGTTAGGTATTTTATCAATTTAAGCCTTGGGATGCACAATATGGGTTAATAGGGGCCTATTAGTGATGATGCAAAGGTCGATTAGGGATTGGGATACAAAATTCAATGTGAAAGTTTGATTAAATACACTTTACAACACTAAAATGAGGTCCACGTAGCCTAGAAAAGCAAAAGAACCAATGTGAATGTGCAAAACAAATTACAACACTAGCTTAACATTAAGTTTATTTCAAAAACCTTCTGGATTGATGTAATAATGTTATTAAACACATTTTATGATGTTGAATTAGGCGAAAATGGGTTCATTAAGTCTAGAAAAGTGTGAAAGTATCTTACAACACTTTACAACACATTTACAAGACATTGCTAAATGCATGCTATTCAATTTGCAAGGGTCCAATACCTACTGTGGATGCATAAAATGAATCACAACACTAGATAAATATCTCATTAATTCAAATTTATCATGAATTATTCCCAAGTCAAGCAAGAGGTCCCTTTTTTCTATAGTACAAATCCCAAAGAATGACAATTATCAAAGGAGGTAGTCCAGCCCCCAGGATTCAAGATCTGAGGTCAAACTATCAAGATACATAATCATGCAATGGAAAGAACTAGGAAGAAGAGAGATGAAGATGAAAAGGTGGATCAAGCTTTGATCTTTTGTTCAACTAGTTGTGGATTAGATCTAGGATTTTTTGTTTCAGAAAGAAAATGCATACTCACTTTGGGGAAATGGAACTCTTGGTTGTTCGTCAGGTGAGAAAATCCAAAAGATAAAACATACACTAGTTGGTATGCACATAGATAGCTATGGGGAAATTAGTGCCTCAAAATGGCCTTCCCGCTCAACGACACCAAAGTTATACCTCCTAATAACTTTAATAAGGTACCACAAAGGAAAATAATTTTAGAACTCTATGACACAAGCAAAACTTTGTATACTTGACACTCATAGACATTGTTAATGTAAAATAGTGTAAGGAATGTTCAAAGGGATTTTTCTTAGTTCATGCAATGTCTAATCTTAGAGAAAATCATGCTCAATGTATACAAGAGAGGATGAGTTCAAATGATCTCATCTTTTTTCCAAGAGAGGACTAATGCTTCATGAAAGGTTAATGACTAGAAAAATGATACAACAAAAAGTGATAGACATGGACAAGGCTACTTAACCCCTTGACCCCACCTAGTGAAGGATAAGGGTGAGGAAAAACAATTGATGAAATGTAGGCAAGAGTGAAAATCAGTATCAATTAGAGGAATTAGGCTCCCCCAAAGAAGGAAGCAGACCAAACTCTTGAAAAATGTTGGATTTTATGACTCAAAGCCTTACATTCATTAGTGGAGTGATCATGAACTCTATGATATGCAAAAAATGAAGTGTTGTATAACATTTTTTCGAGTTCTAGCAGAGAGGGTGATCAAGTGATCTTGGAGGATTATTGTCAAGATACCCTCTTGATCAGAAGGTGGGCTTGTGATTTCTTCAAAGATACATCTTGCTTAGTATTGGATGTCATACTGACACAAGTTTCTCTAGATTACGATATTTTATTCTCCCCATCATAGGAAGGTATAAAATCTAATGAATTTATATCAAGAAAACTTTGTGAGATGACATTTACATTAAGTGAAGGTGTATTTGTTTGTTTCATGTTTTGTAAAGGATGATTTGCAAGACCACTATTTTTTATGAGTTCAAGATGGATGAAGGTTAAAGTTAATTTATGTTGTGTGAGATTGAGTGAAGGTTTATTGATCTTGATCAAAAGACTATAATCAATACCATGAGTAATTTTTTTTGTGTTAGGATCTATAGGGTTGTAGATACCTTGTTCTCGAGCACCACATCCTTTTCCACTAAATATAAGTTGTGTCATGAGCTCATACACTTTTTCATAAATATTTTGCATTGCTTTGGAATCAGGTGGTTGTTCATTATTGTGTTCATCAAAGGTTTTTGTGTAGTTTGTGGCTTTGTCTAAAGTGGTTGAGGTGGATGCTTATGAAAGGTTGTCTGAATTTTGTGTTGGCATGATGGTTGATTGTTCTTGTTTTTTATCTTTCTTTTGTGTGATTGTGTATTCACCCATAAATGATGGTGTGAATTCTAAAGATCCCAAATTGTCACAAAATAATTTAGATAATGATTCCTCATTTTTTTGTTCAATTTCAAGAGGGTCTATTTTGGATATTGGAATCAATGTGTTTAGAGGACTTGTAGCTCCTTTTTCAAGGTGCAAGAAAATTTTAGGCTCGAGGTCGATTTAAACATGATAAATGTTATTGTTATAGACATATTTCATTATACGATGAAGGGTTGAAGGCAATGCATTAATCTCATGAATCCATGGTCTACCTAAAAGAATATTATATGAAAGATCATAAGGCATGACATGAATAGAAGTTTGAAAAGTAGCCACCCCAACTATAATAGGTAAAGTGATTACATTGAGCGGTTGCTTTGTTGTATTATTGAATCCTTGAACAGATACATAATCAAGTTTTATTTGAGACTTGCCAACATACAATCTATCAAGGATATTCACACTACACACATTAAGAGCATAACCGTTATAAAAAAGGGTTTACTTTATCCCTATTCGATTGTATTGAGCAATGATCATGAAAGCTATGTTTTGGTTTTGTAACTCTAAAGGAGGGAGCTCATGTTGATGGAAAGTAATTTCTAGATTATTTTGATTCGTTTGATGGATTAAAGCTATTACATCATTTGGAGTTGTACTAGGATGATCTACAATTTATTTTAAGGTTGTTTGAAGAATATTGTGGTAATTTGGTGAGTTCAGAAGTAAATCGCAAAGGGAAATGTTTGAAGGAGTATTATTTAATTGTTCCACAAGATCATACTCCTTTGTGTGTGGGATGAAGCGAGAAGCACTAGGAGGATTAGGTGAAGATAAAGAGGGTAGGGTTGGTTGTAGCAGTTGTTGATTATTTTGAGTGTTATGTGTATGAGCAATGGTATTATAACTCAGCTATTGTGATACATTATTCTGAGGTGGATAGAGGATGAAATCAAGTTTGGGTCATGGTGGAGGTTTATGTGAAGGGGGATAAAGGATGAGTTGAGGTTGAATAATGTTAACATCCGATAACAAGTGAGAGCCTAGATTATCTTTAAAGGGCATAATATCATTAGTGTCAATGTTATCTTTGCCTTGGGTTATAATATACTCCCTAGAAGGAGAGTTCTTAGGAGAACAATGGGTGATCCCACAATAGTGGTTTACAATTTTTGGCCAAATTGAACACTAAAATAATTTTTTTAACTAAATTTTCACTTTTGGGCATGTATAGTAGATAAACTATGAGGAATTTGAAGATGATGCAAACTAGAGTTTCATGAGATTTTGTCTATAGATTCTAAATATATTTTTTTCAAGATTTTTGGAATTATATTGTACTTCTTTTTCCATCTCCCTCAAAAACTAGTTTTTTTCATAAAACAATATTTTTAAAAAGTAACACTCACCGTATAACGCATAAATTTTTTTCCATGAAGGATAAAATTCTAATTCTTTTAAATTTAGATTCCTAATTTTGATATCTAGTGCTTCCACCTGGTTAGATAGTTTTTTATTGAATATTTTTTCTTTAATCAAGTTTTGAATTCAAACCAATTATAATTCAGACATAGCATGACTGTATAATGCGTAACTTTTTTTGTATGTATCGAAATTCAATTTTTTTTCTTTGTTGTACCAAGGACTTCAATATCTGGTGCACTATATATATTTTTTAATAATTTTCTATTTTCCCACATGTGCAAAACAGAGAGCTTGACTTTTTGTGATAAACCTACATTCATGAGAAATAAAAAATAAATATAATAATTAAATTAAATTTATTTAAAATTATACTTTTTTTGAAGCTTATAATAAGGACTACATACTTACAAAAAATAAATTTTAAATGAATTCATTTGATCCCCCAAAAGGTAAATCAAAAGAGGTTTTTTATCAGCATTTTGATAGGTGTAAAGGAGACTCAGTTATAGATATGGTTTCAAACTAGCGGGGTTCTATCCAAAGGGGTTTGATTTAAGGTAGTTTGATCAAACCCTCTTCAATTGGAATTCTTTAAATGGAACCAGCTTTAAGGTTTGTGGGATCAAAATCAGTTCCTCCTAGAAATTGTAAACCAGCTTTGTGGGATCACCCCAACAAACCACATGTTCATGACTATTAAGGTTTGGTTAATCCAAAATAACTTCATCACAACTAAGGGAGTTATTAATGGTTGAATGTATTTGATAACTAATAGTGGGGAGATTAGGGGAAGATTCTATTTGATTGTTGGTTTTTTCTAAGGCCTCATTCTCTTGTTCCATATTATCTTCCCTACTAGGAGTGCTTGTAATATGTTCATCAAAGTTTGAGGTTTGCAAGGTAGCTTCATCACAAGTGGGAGAGGAATCAAGAGAAGGACCATTATGATTTTCAAATAGATTTTCCCAAATGAGAGGAGCATTAGGGAAGGGAGGATCAAGGGTGCCATGATTCTTAATAGGAATATATTCTAACGCCAACCTATCCTCTATACATTGAGGATGGATATTAGGAGATGGAAAAGATTGATTGTCATGACCATGGCAACTAGGTAAGGTGATGTTTAGGAATGTGTCGATGATCTCATGTTCTTGTTGTCTAACATCATCCAAAGGGGAATAAGGAGATGGACTATCAATACCCTCAAGGCTTGTAACTTCTTGCACCAAGCTACCTTCTACACTAATAGTAGAGGTATTGAGAAAAGGATAGGTATGTGTGTTATGATTGTCTACATTTCCATTCACACCAATGGGTAATGTAATTGTGTTGGTAGGACTAACATTTTCTTCATTTTTGTAATCAAAATCAAACTCATAAGAGGGGATGCTATGTTTATTAAATCCATGTTTAATCAAATCAAAGGAACATCTAAAGAACATGTTATGCAAAAGTAAATAAAGTGCAATGTAATTTTTAGATGTAATACAAAGTAAATTACTAATTATAGTATGAAATAGTCTGAAAAATGAAACGTGGGAGATGTAAATGTGAAACTAAAAAATACATGAAATGAGCTATTTTAAGTGATATCTAGTGAAATGCATGAAATGAGCTATTTTAAGTGAGATCTAGTGAAATGCATAAAATGAGCTATTTTAAGTGAGATCTAGTGAAATGCAAGTTAAATAATTGCAACTAATTGATCATATAGGTAGGTTAAGGTGCCAAACAAAAGCTTAAAAATAGAGTTCAGAGTTTTGTAAAATGTAGTTTCAAGGGTCAAAAGGGATTGATTTGACTAGGGTGGTGAATGAGTCCTAGTATGGAATGTTTTTAGAATTTTTTAAAAAAATTGAGGGATTTTTATGGTTTCTGAGTGCTATGATGCATGCTTAAGTGAAAAATGTAGAATTTAATAAAATTTAAATGAATTTAGATGCCAATAATGCAACCTAAATGCATGTTTCATGAATGAAAACCATAATTTAAGCTAGATCTATGATGATAAAGGACTTAAAAAATAATAATTTAGAAAGAAGGTTCACCAAAATGAACAATAGATTTTTTGGGCTAGGAATGCTAGATCTCCTTTGCTCAATTAGGGTCTTTCAACTAATGAAAATACATAGATCCCACACTAAAAATCTAGGTAGGTTCACTCAAATTAAGATATGTATGATGAAGTTAAGACAATTCAATGATATGAATGAAACTAGATGATGAAATTGATTGATTAAGTATGCAAAACCTAAGAAATGTAACTTATTTGAATACACTTTATGTTATGCAGAAATGAACTAGAAATGCATGCAAAACTAAACAAAACTGAACCAAACTGAAAATGTGTAATTGGAATGTGGATGAAGACTAGAAATGGATTTTGGAATGTTGTTGATGGTAATTTTTAGGCCTAGAGGGACTCATTCACCATTCTAGGTGAATTAGTCCCAATTTTGCAAGACTGAGCTAGAACCTGTTTCTATGAAAAGGGTCTCTAAAAATGCAAAAAAATAAAAACTAACCTTGAAGTGGGACTCATTCGCCACCCATGGTGAATGAACCCACTTTTGAATTTTTTGAATTTTCAAAAGTGACATCCAAAGCTTTTAGTCTATGCTTTGATTCTCTACAAGTGTCTGCTTTTGAAACTCTATTTTTTTAGCCTGAAAGTGAGTCTTTGTTGGTATTTTGACTTGTTGAATGAAGAAAATACTTAAGAAACCTTCCAACTTGATCTTCAATTATTTCCAAGCTTCCAAAAGTCCTAAATCTATAAACACACAAGACAAGAGAGAGAAAAGTTGGATGTTAAGGCATGGGGGTTTGCCTTAGTCAAACCCCTTTTAGGGAATTAAACCAAAATGATGAAAGAATGTAATGAAACATGCAATAATTTATTACCTTGCCATGACATTTGATCTTGAATTTCCACAACAAAACATGGAGAATGTACCCTTGAAAGTTTGAAAATTACTATCTTGGAGACTTGAAATGAAGAAACCCTAAGTTGCTTGAGTTGACATGGAATATTCATGAATGAATCAATGATAAGAGATAAAAGAGATGTGAATTAGTGTTAAAAGACTTATATTTATAGGAAATTCACCTATTTTACCCATTAATACCACATCACAGGCCAACATGAAGCGATATTAAACTTAAATTACACTTTTTTTCCCGCTCAAAGGTCAAAATTGAGCCAAATGGGACTAATTTGCCACCCATGGAAAATGGGTCCCACCTGGATGGGACTAATTCACCATATATGGTGAATGGGTCCCATAGGGGTCATTTTGATAGCTAAGATGCTTGGGGATAAGTAATTAAGGATTAATTTGCAACTTTGTCAAGTATTTTATCAATCTAAGCCTTGGGATGCATAGTATGGGTTAATAGGGGCCTATTAGTGATGATGTAAAGGTAAATTAGGGCTTGGAACACAAAATTCAATGTGAAAATGTGATTAAATACACTTTACAACACTAAAATGAGGTCCACACATCCTAGAAAAGCACAAGAATCATTGTGAATGTGTAAGACATTTTACAACACTAGCTTAACATTATGTTTATTTCAAAAACCTTCTATATTGATGTAATAATGCTATGAAACACATTTTATAATGTTGAATTAGGGGGAAATGGGTTCACTAAGTCTACAAAAGTGTGCAAGTATCTATAAACACTTTCCAACACCTTTACAAGACATTGGTAAATGAATTCTATTAAATTTGTAAGAGTCTAAGACCTAGTGTGGATGTATAAAATGCCTCACAACTCTAGATTAAGACCTCATTAAGTCTAATTTATCATGAATTGTTCCCAAGTCATGCAAGAGGTCCCTTTTCTCTATGGTACACTTGGAAATTTTTTTCACAAAGTGTCCACTTTTTTTGTAAAGTGTCCCATTTTTTCATGAATTGTAGATTTTTGGCACCCTAGGACTAACTCTTTTAGGTTTTTTCACCTAAAAGGAGAGAGGTAGGCCAAAAATGCTAGCTAGGTTCACTCAAATTAGGAGATGTATGATGTTTTTTAGGATAAATAAAATTATCTAAGTGTAACTAAGCTTTGAAATTGATCAAATATGAATACAAAGTGTAAGAACCAAGTGATGTTTGAAAACACATTGTGTATTGTAAAATCACCTAGAAATGAATGTAGAACTAAACCAAACTAAAAGTGTGCACCTAAAATATTGATGGAGGCTGGAAATGACATTTGAAATTCTGTTGATGTTATTTTTTAGGCTTGGAGGGACTCATTCACCATTCTGGGTGAATAAATCCTAGTTTTTCCAAACTGAGCCAAAACCTATTTCTAACAAAAGGGTATTAGAAAATGTAGAAAACACAAAACTAGCCTAGAATTGGGACTCATTCACCACTCATGGTGAATGAGTCCACTTTTGAATTTATAGATTTTAAAAAGTCAATTTTAGAGCTTCCAATCTACACTTTGACTTCCTACTAGTGTACACTTCTGAAACACTGATTTAAGGGTCTAAAAGTGAGTTTTTGTTGATATTTTGACTTTTTAGATGATGAGAAGACTTGATCGACCTTTAAAATTAATCTCCAATGATTTCCAAGTTTCCAAGAGTCCTAAATCTACAAACACATGAGAAGAGAAGAAGAAATGTTGAATGTTAGGGCATTGGGATTTGCCTTGGTCAAACCCCTTTTAGGTAATTAAACAAAAATGATGAAATAATGGAATGAAACATGAAATAATGGAGTTGATTATCTTTCCATGATTTTTGATCTTGAAAGTCTATAGAAAAACATGAAGAAGATGGTATTGAAGGTCTAAAAATTGATAACTTGGTGACTTGAGATGGAAGATTGGTGGATGAATGAGTAATAAGAGATAAGAGATGTGAAAATGAGTTAAAATACTTATATTTATAAGAAATTCACCTATTTTACCTATTAATACCTCATCACAAGCCAACATGAAGTAATATTAAACTCATATTTCAATTTTTTCCTCCTCAATGATCAAATTTGAGCCAAATGGGATGCATTCGCCAAACATGGTGAATGGGTCCCACTTGGATGGGATTGATTCACCATTCATGGAAAACGGGTCCCATAGGAAAAAATTTGATAGCTCAAATTCTAAGAGATAAGGAAATAAGGTTTAAAATGCAACTTTGTTGGGTATTTGATCAATTTAGGCCTTGGGATGCACAATATGGGTTAATATAGGACTATTAGTGATGATGTGAATGCCAAATAGGGCTTGGGACACATAAATCAATGTGAAAGTGTGATTAAATACACTTTACAACACTAAAATGAGGTCCATATATCCTAGGAAGGCTCAAAAACCAATGTGAATTTTCAAAACACATTACAACACTAGTTTAACATTAAGTTTAATTCACAAACCTTCTAAATTGATGTGATAATGTTATTAAACACATTTCATAATGTTAATTGAGGGGAAATAGGTTCATTAAGTCTAGAAAAATGTGAAAGTCCATTGCAAGACTTTACAACACCTTTACAATACATCATTAAAAGCATGTTATTCAATTTGCAAGGGTCCAAGACCTAGTGTGGATGCATAAAATGCCTCACAACACTAAATAAAGGTCTCATTAAGCTAATTTATCATGAATTATTCCCATGTCATGCAAAGGATCCTTTTTTCTATATCACATTTAGCTCCCACTTTAGTGAGAGGATGAACTTGCTTGAAACTCACACTAAAGTAGACATTCAAGGGAGATCCTTATTTATAGATGCAAATGAAAAAGAATGAAAAAGATCAAAGGATGTGGTCAAGCCCCTAGGATCAAAGATCCTAAGTCGACCATCAAGATACAAAATCATGCAATGAAAAAAAATAGGAAGAGGATAAAGATGAAAAGGTGGATCAAGCTTTGATCATTTGTCCAACTAGTTGTGGATTAGATCTAGGTTGATTGTTTTAGAAGGGAAATTTATACTCACTTTGGGGCGATGAAACTCCTAGCCATCCACTAGGTGAGAAAACCCAAAAAGTATACTCATTCTAGGGCCATAGAACTTCTAGTTGTCATTGGGATGAGAAACCCCAAAAGGTGAGAAACATACGCTAGTTGGTATGTACTCAAAAACATAAGTGGCTATGGGGAAAGTCATGCTTGTGAATGGGCTTCCCACTCAATCATACCAAACTTATACCTCCTGATAAGTTTAATAAGGTGCCATAAAGGAA
Source organism: Sequoia sempervirens (assembly GCA_007258455.2). Taxonomy (NCBI): domain Eukaryota; kingdom Viridiplantae; phylum Streptophyta; class Pinopsida; order Cupressales; family Cupressaceae; genus Sequoia; species Sequoia sempervirens. The sequence continues at coordinate 175,139,516 of VDFB02193867.1, forward strand.
AATGAATTTCAAGTTCCATGAGGTAACCAAAACTTCATATTCTTGACAATCATAACCATTGTTAATGCAAAATAGTGTAAGGACTATTCAAAGGGATTTTGTTTTGTCCGTGCAGGTCAAGGGAGGATAAATGAGAAAGTATCACGCTCTTGGAGGGAATCAAGCCCAATGACTCCACCAAGAAAAGGACACATCACAAGAAGAAAGAAATTGCACAATTAAATGTGAGTAGTGATGTATGGCCCCACTTTAAAGTAGTTGTGAGCACCCGTGCTATGAGAAATTGCTTTAAAGAAGAAGGAGACACAATAGCCTACTCATAAATCCCTATTCGAAGTCATATGTTTCCAATTAGCTACATCATGAAAGAGAGAAGTATGTCATATGTAATCCAATGTAATACATGTCATTCGCATCCCAAGCTTGCTCTTATATATTCATGAAAGGTTAACGACTAGCCAAAGGATGCAACCACAAGTGACATACAGGGACAACTTAGCTAGCAAGCCCTTTCCCCCACTTAGTGTAGGACAAAGGTGAGCCGAAAGGATTGACGAGATGCATGCTAGAGTGAAAATCAATAGCAATTAGAGGAATAAGGTACCCCCACATAGGGAAGCATACCAAATTCCTAAAAATGTTGTATTTTATGACTCAAGGCATTACATTCATTAGAGGAGTGACCATGAACTCTATGATATGCACAAAATGAAGTCTTGGAATAGCATTTCTTTCAAGTTCTTAGAGGCAGGGTGATCAAGTTATCTTGGAGGAGTCTCAACAAAATTCCCTCTTGATCAATGATAAAAGGTGGTCTTGTGGTTTCCGTCAAACATACATCTTGCTTAGTAGTAGATGTCATACTTACACAAGATTATTTAGATTGCAAGATTTTATTGTCTCCATGATAGGAGGATATGAAATATAATGAATTCAAATCATAAGCATTTTGTGAGATGACATTGACATTAAACGAAGGTTTAGATGTGTGTTGCATGTGTTGGTAAAGGATGATGTGTGAGACTGGACTAGTTGTTAAGGAGGATTTAGGAACATATTGTTTGATATTGTTGATGTTAGGTGAAGGTTTGTTGATCCCGATTAAAGGACAATAACCAAGACCATGAGTTATTTGTTGCATGTTAGGATCTATAGGGTTGTAGATACCTTGTTCTTGAGCACCACATCATTTTCCACTATAGCCAAGTTGTTTCACAAGCTCATAACCTATTCCATGAAGTGTTTTCATTTCTTTGGAATTGTTTGGTTGTTCATTATTGCATTCATCAAAGGTTTTTGTGTACTTTTCTTTGTTCTCTAAAGTGGTTGAGGTTGATGCTTTTGAAGGGTTGCTTGCATTTTTTTGTTCCCTATATTTGAATTTTTTTGTATGATCTTATACTTTCCCACGAAGTCATCCTCTAAATCTAAGGAACCCCAATCATCGTCTAATAGCTTCTTGTCTTGTTCACTATGTTGTTGTTTGTCCTTGTGTTGTGTGGGTTCCATTTGTGTGGTTGATGTTAATGTATTCAAGGGTTCTCTTTTGTTTTCTCAAGTTGGAAGACACTATAAGGCCTATCATCAGCATCGAGTGTGTACACTTTGTTGTTGTGGATATATTTCATTTTACGATGAAGAGTGGAAGGCACACCATTCATTGCATGAATCCATGGCCTGCCTAGAAGAAGGTTATATGAAAGATCATTAGGCATAACATGGATTAGTGTTTCCAATGTGGATACTCCAACTATAAGAGGTAAAGTGATCACACCAAGCAATTGTTTGATTACATTGTTAAATATCCTAATGGATAAAGAATCAGATTAATCTTTGATATATCGATACCAAGTATATAGAGAAGGTTCACTCCACATACATAAAGAGTGGAACCAATATCTATAGGAATTCTCTTAATCCATTTTTTTTTGTATTGAGAAATAATAATAAAAACTTCATTTTGTATATGCACTTCCAAAGGAGGAAGCTCACTTTGGCTGAAAGTAATGTTAGGATTTATTCCTTGGATTATGGTTGCAATGTTAGTTGGTTGCACATTAGAAGGGACAAGAACTTGTTGCAAGGCAGATTGGATCATGTTGTGATAATGAGGGGAGGCTTGAATAAGGTCCCATAATGAGATCTTAGCAGGAGTGTTCTTAAGTTCAAAAATATCATATTACTTTGTATATGGGATGAAATGAGGGGCACTAGGAAAATTAGGTAAAGGTAAAGAGATTGGGGTTGGTTGTGGATTATTGTGAGTGTTATATGTATGAGAAATAGTATTATAACTCAGTTACTATGATACATTATTGTTAGGTGGGTAGAGGATGAGTTTAGGTTTTTTATGAGTGTGTTGTTTGTGTGAAGGTGGATGGAGAATAAACTCGGGTTTAGGTGAAGGTTTATGTGAGGTTTGGTTCATCAAAAATGACTTCATCGCAACCAAAGGAGTCATTAATGGTTGAATTTTTTTTATTATTGATAATGGGGAAGTTATGGGAAGATGTTATGCAATCATTCTGAGCTTGTAATGTCTCCTTCTCTTGTTCCATATTATCTAACCTACTAGGAGAGCTTGTAATTTGTTCATCTGAGTTGGAAATTTGCAAAGTAGCTTCATCACAAATGAGAAACCTGTGTCAAGAGAAGGAAAAGAATCACATTCTTTTTATTCAATGATTGGAACCTTTTGGTTAAATATGTATTCTTGGATGGGGGAAACATTAGGAAAGGAAGCAAGAAGATTCTCGTGACTTTTAATGTATATTTCTTCTAATCCCAAAATATATTCTTCACAAGTAGGAGAGACAATAGAAGAAGAAAACGTATGATTATCATGATTATTTGTGATTACCTGCCTTTGGCCAATAATGTTTTCCAAAATAGGGGAAGAAAAATAAAAAGGATTGTCATAGATTTTAAATATTTGATCATCTAATTCCAACATATTCTCCTCACAAAGAATGTGACTACTATGATTTCTCACAAAAACATTCCCACAAATAGGGTAGGAGTTATGAGATGAATGTAGACTAGGTAGAGTGATGTTAAGAAATGTGTCTATGATTTCACTGTTGTGTTGTGTTGTGTGATCATCATGATTACTTAGTGTGATGTCCTCTTCTTTAGTGATGTTATGTCTAATAGGAGAGGTAAGAGGAGAGAAACAACTCAAATTGTCACAACTCTCATCAATTGGTTCTTCTAACACTAAAATCTCCTCTTTGCAAACTGTGGGAGAGAAAATAGAAGAAAAAATGTAAGTTTTATGAGTATCCAAGGTTTCTTTCACTAAGCAAACCTCATCCAAAAAATGGGAACTAGGGAAGGGATCTATGACAGACAAAAAGAGAGGGGAAAGGACCTCATATTCATATGCTTTTAACAAAAGTTGCTTACAACATGTAATAATATCTAAAAAGAGAACATGAAAGATGATAACTATAGAATTTTGGAATGAAAACATGATGGAATGATTAAGCTACAATCTTGAAATGTAACAATGCTAAAGCAAAGATGCATATGAAGGATAATGTTTTAGATTTCAAAGATGACAATTGACTGATTATGATATGTAACAAGATGAGAATGCAAACTTGAAATAGAAACCATCCATGAAATGAGCTGATTAAGGCTAGATTTTATGAATTGCATGTTAAAAAAAGGTGACTATCTAATATACATAGGTTAAAGCACCAAATAGAGGATAAAAAATAGAGTTCTAAGTTCTGTAAAATATAGTTTAAGGGGTCAAAAGGGGCTGATTCGCCCAAGGTAGCAAATGATTCCTAGTATGGACTTTTCTCATATTTTTCAAAATGTTTTGAGTGATTTTTATTGTTTCTAAGTGCTATGATGTAGAACTAAAGTAAAAATGTAGAATTTAAAAAAGTGAAATGAATTTGGATGGTAAAAATGTAACTTTAATGCACTTTTTATTAATAAAAAATTTAACACCTCGCATTGAAATGAATCATGCAAACCCTAATGCAAGATATATTTTTGATGATGAAGGACTCTAAATCAGAAAATAAAGCATTTGAAAAGTAGGTTCACCAAAATGAACCATAGTTTTTAGCACCCTAATACTCTCTAACTCTTCTAGGGTTTTTCAACTAAAAGGAGAGAGGTAGGCCAAAAATGCTATCTAGGTTCACTCAAATTAGGAGATGTATGCTATTTTTTAGACTAAATGAAATGATCTAACTATAACTAAGATGTGAAATTTATCAAATATGAATGCAAAACCTAAGACACAAGTGATGTTTGAAAATACATTGTGTATTGTAAAATCACCTAGAAATGAATGCAAAACTAAACCAAACTAAAAATGTGCACTTGAAATATTGATGGAGGCTAGAAATGACATTTGAAATGTTGTTGATTCTATTTTTCAAGCCTAGAGTGACTCATTCACCATTCTAGGAAAATTAGTCCCAGTTCTGCCAAACTGAGCCAGAACCTGTTTTTGACAAAAGGGTATCAGAAAATGTAGAAAACACAAAACTGCCTAGAAGTGGGACTCATTCACCACTCATGGTGAATGAGTCCACTTTTGAATTTTTGGATTTTCAAAAGTTGATTTTGGATCTTTCTATCTACACTTTGACTTCTTATAGGTGTATGCTTCCAAAACTCTGATTTACAAGTCTAAAAATGAATTTTTGTTAATATTTTGACTTGTTGAATGAAAAGAGGACTTGATAAACCTTTCAAATTAATCTCCAATTATTTCCAAGCTTCCAATAGTCCTAAATTTGTGAACATAAAATAAGAGAAGAAGAAAATTTGAATGCTAGGGCATGGGAGTTTTCATTGGTCAAACCCCTTTTAGGTAATTAAACCAAAATGATGAAAAAATGGAATGAAACATGAAATAATGGTGTTGATTACCTTTCCATGATGTTTTATCTTGAAATTTTGTAGAAAAACACGAAGAAACTGCTCTTAAAGGTCTAAAAATTGATAACTTGGTGACTTGAAAAGATAAAACCCTAAGTTGCTTGACTTGAGATGGAAGATTGGTGGATGAAAGAATGATAAGAGATAAGAGATGTGGAAATGAGTTAAAATACTTACATTTATAATAAATTCACCTATTTTACCCATTAATACCTCATCATAGCCCAACATGAAGAAATATTAAACTCAAATTTCAAATTTTCCTACTCAAAGGTCAAATTTGAGCCAAATGGGACTCATTCACCACACATGGTGAATGGGTCCCACCTGGATGGGACTAATTCACCATGCATGGAAAATAGGTTCTGCAAGGGCTATTTTGATAGCTCAGATGCCAACAAATAAGGAAATAAGGTTTAAAATGCAATTTTGACAAGTATTTTATCAATTTGGGCCTTGGGATGGACAATATGGGTTAATATGGGACTATTAGTGATGATGTGAATTCCAAATAGGGTTTTGGACATAGAAATCAATGTGAAAGTGTGATTAAATACACTTTACAACACTAAAATGAGGTCCACATAGCCTAGGCAAGCACAAAAACCAGTGTGAATGTGCAAGACACATTACAACACTAGTTTAACATTAATTTTAATTCACAAACCTTATAAATTGATGTGATGATGTTATTAAACACATTTTATAACGTGTATTGAGGAGAAATAGGTTCATTAAGTCTAAAAAGGCATGAAAGTCAATTACAAGACTTTAAAACACCTTTACAAGACATCGTTAAAAGCATCTTATTTGATTTACAAGGGTCCCAGACCTAGTGTGGATGCATAAAATGCCTCACAACACCTGAATCAAGGCCTCATTAAGCCAATTTATCATTAATTATTCCCATGTCAAGCAAACGGCCCATTTTTCTATGACACAGTTTGCAAAGTGTCCCACTTCTTTGCAAAGTGTCTTATTTCTTTGTGAAATGTCCTAAAAGTGTTTGAAAGTGTCTAGGGCCATTAGAAAAGCACACTAGATATACTTTAGCATGCTTTCATGATGAAATGTGTGAGAATTTAAGATATTAGATGGATTTTAGAGAATTTTGTGATGGTTTTGATAGGTCCCTACCCAATCATGATAGCAACTAGGGGGAGGCAACTTACTCTTCTAAGAGGTCACACTCTAGCACTATTAGTAGTAGAGATACAACATTTACAAATAGTAGGCATCTATTAGGAATATCTTATGCCACCTATGATATACAATGACGCTATGTTGATGGTCCTATGTGAGCGTTGGGATGTCAATATCTGTACATTTTATCTTCCTACTAGGAGATGACCATCTCTCTTGAGGATGTACACCATATTCTTCAAGTTCTTATTCAAGGACAATGGGTATATTTTTGGGGGAATCAGTCATTTTGTGAGAAGGTGGATATGTAGTATTTCTTGGGTGGACTTGATCATGATGAGCATTTTAGAGTGTGTATCGAGCTTCCCATGCTTCTATATTCATAGGCTCCAATTCTTAGACAAATTATGATGCATACAGTGGCTCTTGTTCTCAATCTTGATGGATGAGTAACACACTTAGATGGAGGATTGGTATATTTTATTCGAGGGATGTATGAGCATAGAATAGGTTATGTATAGGACCTGATGGAACCCTAAAATTTATTTTTTCCTTGTACCATGTTAAAACCCTTATTACATTTGGATATAGGGTTAATATCTACAAAATATTATAATATTCTATTGTCCCATTGACTCTCTATTACCTATTGCTAGTTGTATTATTGTATCTTTAGTCATTCATTGTCACCTAGTAACTAACCCTTTTCTAGCCTAGGTTCAGACCCTTCTATTTTATAAAATTGGGTAAGGATCTCTGAGCCCTTACACTATTTTGTATTTTATAACTTAGAGGTTTTTGAGTTAATTATTTCCCTAGGGAGTCCCCTTCATAGGAAAAAACTAATGAGCACGTGCATAAAAGGTTCCCACTTATGACCTAATGGCCTTCAATGTTATATCAATCATCGCTGATTTTTCATTGATTCACAAATTATAATAGCGATAAGCGATGGATTGATGTTTTCCTTTTAATATCACTCATCGCTAATGGTCATCAAAAAGATAAACATGGAATGTTGATGAGCGATGTGATCACTTGATTGTGGATACATTTTGAATGTAAAATCTCATATTAGTGATATGTGATGGACATCAAAAGTAGGTCTGTCATGATGATTTGAGAGTTTAAGGGGCTGAATTTGTTTGAGCCTAAGGGAGGTCTTGAGAATAAAAGTTGAATATATGGAGCTCCTAATAACCAAAAAGAAGAGTAGGATTAGGGAAATTCAAGGAGTATAGTACCAAGGAAAATTACCATCCAAGAGATCAGATAGTTTTAGAATAATTAATCAAAAACAAAGAGAAGAGGATGGTGAAGTATGAAAAGACGGTATGGATGGAAACTGAGCATTATAAGGCCTATCCAAAGGAATGAAATTCTCCATGTGAGGTTCTTAATAACCCTTTAGACAATGAGAGTGACACTTAATTAGAGGGTGATTATTATCCCCTCTCCTTGGTACTATCAAGGAATAAAGAGGTGGTGATAGTTTCTCTAGTCCCACCACAAGTAAAACTTTGGGGAATATCCTATGAGGTTGATGACTCGAAGTAATGATTGCACCTTGTTTTTTTTAATGATACCATGCCCTTTTTGATAGGATTTTCCTATTTATCACTCATGTGATTTCTTGTTTCATGTGTTGAGGTGGAAAGTTTTCAGACTAGTATGTAGGAGAAGTGCTAGACTAGTTAACCTTGGCGGTGCATATGTTGTTTATGGACAATATACAAGTTTGTGCTGGAGCTACTATTGGAGAATCTTCTTTGGTCAACAAGGATGAGGATTCAACATGGTTACAACAAACTCTAATTTTCAAGGAGTTGGCATGTCTTCATTCAGCGAATGTGGAATGCGGTCTTTTACTCTTCCATTTTCCTCAAATGATTGCATGTAACAGACTAAGAATATCTTGAATTCTGATGCAAATGAAATGAAATGTAAATGTAATTAAGCTTGATGCTTGTTGCTCCCTTGTCTTATAAAGGCGATTTCAGGGCTTATAATGGAGGTCATATTTTGAATTCTTAATAGAGTTCTAGGTAAAAGCTAAGTTCAAAAATGAAACTTAGAATAGAATTCTAAAGTAGGTCAGTAGTTTGTCTTGGAGAAGAAGTCATGTATTTAATGATCTTAAATTATTTTTATAGAAATGACTAATATCAAAACAAATATCAGTCAAGAAATTTATACTCTCCTATGTATGTTTATTATGGAGTTATGAATGAGAAATACCAATGGCATTATCATTTGTCTTTAGATATTTCATTTGAATGTATTACTCTATTTTCAGCTTTAATTCAAGGTATTAATTAAAATGCTTGAATAGGGTTATAAAATTTGTAAGGAATGGATTAGGATTACAAAGAAGTGAATGTTTCTTGCACAATAAGTTTTCATAATGCAAAGAAATATGAAAATAGTTTGTTTCTCCCTTAAAGGAGTAATTTGTAAATTACTGATCCTCTTGTGTGCTTGGCTCTGTTGCTCCAATTGATTAGACACCGGTCATTCTATAAGAGAATCTTGCATAAGATGAAAAATAGTGTTCTTGGCTCCAGAATTATGAGAAGAACAATACTCATAATAGAAAATCTCTCCAAGGGTAGTAGAAGTGGAATTAATCTTAATTCCTAGATAATAGCTAGTCCTTCATTTGAAAATCTTCCAAATTTTCAATAAAAGTAATTTCATTTTCCATAGAAAGGGATTAATCTATGTATAGATGTGTTACTAATTGATTATATTGCACAAAAATTCAATTAGGATTATCCTCCTAGGTTTCACATAGCCTGAAGTGATGGAGTACAAACTTTAAAATCCTATGCTCATTGTGTTGGCCACTAACCTAATAGTTCTTCATCATGGGAGTTGGCTACTTCTTAGAGGATTGTTTGGTTCCATTGGAAAAATTACCAACAGAAATGGCAACTCTACTGGGGACCTTCTTTGAATATCCAGTTGTAGACTATTAGAGTCACGAAATTGGTGAATTTGAACATCTAGTTCAGATACTGAGGAATTACTAAATTTGGAAATGTTCTTGTTGAGCAAATTTCAAAAGATATATGTGTGACTCTATTATGGGAGAAAATCTAGAAGGACATTCATCTTTGAAGGAGCATCATATTGCTTGAAGTTCATTCGTCTGAAAAGAGGTGGTGACTGTGTTAAAGAACCTGATTAATATGTGAAGAACATTTCATATTTGCAAGCATTTCTAGTCAAGAAGGAGAACCCTTTGCTACAACAAAATCTAGGTATTCTTCAGCTTTTGGTTTTCAAGAAAGACAAATTTGTATATGGAAACCATAGTTATAATTCTTGTAAAAATTTGATTCCCTATTGAGTGATTAAGCACTAAGGAGGGGAAATAGTAGTAGGCTTGGATACTTCTATATTACTAAATTACATATTTATTTATGAAGTTATGTACATGCAATGAATTCATTTAGGAGATCTTAAGTGAGTAGAGATAGAATTTGCATTTGTAAGATCTTGAGATTTGGTTTTAAAAAAGAAGAAGGGTATGATTTTCCTGATGTAATTACATAATATAAGAAGGCTTATAGAGCTATAAGTAAAATGTATCATCAACTTATGCATCCATATGTGGAACTAAATATAACAATGCACAATGCCCAGGCCTTATCATGTAATAAAAGAAGCTTTAGCATCAAAAGGTATATGGCCATAAATTCTGATGGAATTTTTGGTTACCCAAATATTATTCCATCTAAAATCAGAAATGAGCTACCAAAATTTAGTGGTACAAAGAGTGATTCAACACGTAAGCATTTGCAAGAATTCAATAATTTAATGGATGACTGTGAGATAGATCATGAGGTTATTTGTTTAGTCCCTAAAGGTAGATTCAAGAGATTGGTTCTCTAGTTTACTAGTATGCTCTGTCTATTCTTGGAATGAGTTCAAAGTAATGTTCATGGAGCAGTTCAATGAAAGAATCAGTGTTGGCTATTTGCTTAGTAAATTTATGAACATTGAGAAAGCAGATGATGAGATAGTCCCAACATTTAACCAAATATTTGCTAAAATATTAAGGGATATTCCTAATGTTTTGGATCTAAGTGATGCAGTATGTTTGGTTGTTTACTTGGGATATTTTGATAAAAAAAATGAGCTATCTACTAAGAGATAAAGATCACAAAACCTTACATCAGGCCTTTGGGATAGCCATGAATATTGAAAACAACTTGAAATATGCGATACAAAGGAATCACTTGGATACACATGTTTATTGCTATAAAATGCCTAATATTTATGAAAGGTGTTAACCAAATGTCAAAAATGAATGTAAGAACATTTGCACACCTAGTGTTATAGCTTTCCCAACATTCTATGATACTGATCTCATAAAGTCCCAAACACATCATCAAGAAACCATCATGTCTTCAAATTACAATGATAATAATTTTGTTGCTTTGTATGAATCAAGTAGTGAGATATTAGATGAAGAGGAAGATAGTAGAGAAAAGGATGAAGATATATACTTCAATGAGGAAAATGAAGGGTGTGGTTCTAGTTCTGTTGAAGAGTCCACTACCTATGCTCCCATGGATGACATAAGACTAAGCATTCAATCTAAAAATTTTGAACATAGTTACAATATTGATAAGCCCTCTTGCTATAGTATTGATGATGGCATTAAGTATGATAAATTTTTAATTGATTATGTTTATCCTCATGAAGAAGAGATAGGTTCATTTGTTGCAGATGAGAAATGTGTTGATAATCTTGTAATTGCAATAGAAAATGTGTTTGTCTACTCTTCTAATGATTACAATGATTTTGGATGCTGTAATGACTTGGAGGAATTAGACATCCATCTTGAGAAAATTGAGTCTATTATGTAAAGAATAAGTGTAATGGAAAATCCATTGTATGTTGAGCCTCCATATTCACTAGAGATAAGAAATAATGATCCTTATTGGTGTAGATATAATCTACTATTTGCTGAGGATTCTGATGATACATCTAATACAGCATCAGAATGTGGTCTTAAGCTTACGAAGTAACACATTGATGTGCTCCCTAAGGGAATTGTTTATGAACATACTACCTTTGATGTAGGTGTTGAAATAATGTTGAGTATCAAGGTGTCAATTACTTGGAGGAGTATGAATGTTTTTAGTTTCTAGTTCAATGGGAAGGCATTTTGATGAAGTAGGACATTGGGATGAAAAATGAGAAATGTTATTTTCAATATGAATGTATAACATATATGTGTTATGTGATGATGAAAATTTGCATTTTATGCTAACTCTACACTACATGATGATGAAAGTTGCATTGGCATTTTTATACTAAGAAAGGTTGTGAGAAATGGTGATAATAAAGATTATAATCAGATAGACTCTCAGTTGTTAAAAAGAGGCCTAACATTTTCTCTAGTAGGATTGAAATTGCTCTTACTTCAGTGGTACAATAAGGACAAATGTGAATGGAAAAACATCAGCTCCTTTAGAAGGTTGGTTTTTGACAGAGGTAGGAACTTATTCAACATTTTTGCGGCTTAGTGCCACTAATCAAGAAGGTAAAACCTGGTTGAACTAAGGGATGCATAATAGAGTTTGCATCTTTGAAATTTTCATGTTGTTTTGGTGGAGATTGGATCTCCCTTTTCAGGTCTTCTTTGCCTGTGTAAATTTTGTACATATGTTGTTTCTTTTGTTTTGTTTTTGTTCTTGGTCTACTTCACCTAAAATTCTAAGATCTCACCATGCCTGCAAGAGGCATGAGTCCCCAATTGGAGCCACTAATGTAACTATCAAAAGAAAAAATCCTTGTTCCAAGTTAAAACCCTTATTGCATTTGGATATAGGGTTGCTATCTACAAAAGCTTATAATATTCTATTGGGCCATTGAATCCCTATTACCCATTGCTAGTTATTTTAATGTATCTTTAGTCATTTAGGTATGTGTAGGATCATTATGGGCCAAAAAGTGGAAATATGATGGGTATGTGGCTGACAACTATTTTTTTACCCAAAACTGATGAAACAAAAAGGGTTTTTAAAGGAGATTCCCATCTTTCCACGGATATAAATTATGCTTTATTTTGAATTTAATAAGTATTTATTATTTATTTTCTATTCAAATTATGACTAAAGTCCTAATTGATAGGCTAAGTGAAAAAAATTTATAGCTTTCAAGTGGTATCACATTTTTTGAATCCAAAACATGCATCACATTCTATGCTTTGCATACTATAGGATTAAAATAATAAAAATGGGATTTCATGAAGTTTTGACCAAGTTAAGGTGGTCAGACATATGAGTTTTTATATTTTTAAAAGTTGTAATAAAAAATTCATAATTATATCTAAAATATTATTATCATTTTATTGTGGTTAGGGTGGTCAGCATTACACCTACTTCTATTTTTCCCTAAAATTTAAGTACCACTGCATTGAAATTTCAAATTTTCACCAAATATATTTTTGTTTAAACAAACCTAGTAGTTTAGAAACTACATTCAATTTGATACAGATTCTATTCTTACATATTTTTGAAATAATATATATAACTTATTCAATTTTTTACGTCAAGTTGCCTAACTCTGATTTTTTTGAATTTTTTGCCACTTAAGGGCCTACTTTTTCCATGATGATCCTACACATACCCATTCATTGTCACCTAGTAACCAACCATTTTCTAGCCTAGGTTCAGACCTTTCTATTTTATAAAATTTGGTATAGATCTTTGAGCCATTACACTCTTTGTATTTTATAACTTAGACATTTTCAAGTTAAGTATTGTCCTATAGAGTCCCCTTCATAGGAACAAACTAATTTGAGCATGTGCATAAAAGGTTCCCACTTATGAATTGATGGCCTTCAATTCTATATCACTCATCACTGATTTTTCATTGATTCACAAATTTTAATAGTGATAAATGATGGATTGATGTTTTCCTTTTAATATCACTCATCGCTAATGGCCATAAAAAAGATAAACTTGGAATGGTGATGAGTGATGTGATTGCTTGATCATGGATACATTTTGAATATAAAGTCTCACATCAACGATATGCGATGGACATCAAAAGTTTTAAATCTTCTCATCACTAATTGCTTGCAAAATATATGAGGATTAGTGATGAACAAAGACCTTATGTTATAACTCCATCTTTCATTGCTGATTTGTTTTAGAACTTGAGTTCTAAATTGGTGATAAGTGATGGATGTTCTCTAAAATGATTTTTCTTGCTAAAATGATATGATCCTATGAGCGATGTCTTTTGTGATGTTTGGTTTATGCAAGTTGTATGTGTCCAAAGCTAGTGCCATCATAGCATTTCCTATCACAGATAGAAGCATCAGTACAAGGTTCAAATTAGAGATACACGACAGGAGGATAAGTGTGAGAAATGGCCAAGGTATGGAACCAAGGGCTAAAGATCATCACCAAAATATTTGCATCACTGATAAGAGTGGGGCAAACAAAAAATAGATTAGCAACGAGCAATGGTCACTGCATGGAATGAGCTACGTGGAAAAATCCTAAAGGTTTAGCATAATGCAAAAGAGAAAGCAACAAGAAGACCGAGGAACCATTGATCGGTATGTGTAGGCTCATGATGGGCCAAAAAGTGGCAATATTATGGGTATTTGTAGGGTATGTGGATGACGACTTTTTTTAACCCAAAATTGATGAAATGAAAAGGGTTTTTAGAGGAGATTCTCAGTTTTCCACCAATATAAATTATGGTTTAATTTTAATTTAATAAATAATTATTATTTATTTCTATTAGAATTACAACTAAAGTCTTGATCAATAGGTTGATTGAAAAACATCTATAACTTTCAAACGGTATCAATTTTTTTCAATCTGAAACATGCGTCACATTCTATACTTCACATACTATGGGATTAAAAAATAAAAAATAAATTTCATGAAGTTTTGACCAAGTTAAGGTGGTCAGACATACAAGTTTTAATATTTTTTTAAAGTTGTAATAAAAAAATTCATAATTAATTATTTACATGGAAAAAATTACAAAAAAATATGCATCACATTGAGACATGAGTCCTCTACTTATATATAAAATTAATAAAAATATTATCATTTTATTATGGTTAGGGTGGTGGAGACAAGCACACTACTCTTATTTGTTACTTTATTGAAATTTCAAATTTTCACCAAATAGATTTTATTTAATTTTAAATAAACCTAGTAGTTTAGAAACTACATTCAATTTTATATAGATTCTATTCTTACATATTTTTGAAATAATATAGATAACTTCTTCAAATTTTTACGTCAAGTTTCCTAACATTGATTTTTCTGAATTTTATATCACTTAAGGGCCTATTTTTTCCATATGATGATCCTGCACATACACTGATAAAGTTTCTTAAAGTAGGATAACCTAATGATCTAAGAACCACCACATAAATTCTTTCATCAAAATTTAGGATCAACAATGAAGAGATGAAATGCATAAAGAAAGTTTCCCTCTAATAAAAACTTGTCTTGTGTACTTCATCGATATTAATGAAAGTACAAATTAGGTTGGTGATACATGTTGATTGATAGATCACAACACTTGAGCTAGAATTGTTGTTTTCCATGGATGAAGTTTTAAGTGCTTTAAAAACAACAACATAGATTCAATCTCGAGCTGTAAGTTATCAACTTGCTTGGATAAGGAGATTTCGAGTCACTAATCTTGCATGCCCCAAATTTCCTATTTAATGTAGATTACTTGAGTGATTTCCCATGCCATAATTCATTTTTCATTGAATGAGGGTCAAAGGCTGATAAAGCAGTGTGTGGAAATTGAATTCTCCTAAGATAAGTATAGACATTCTAGGCAAGTAAGTCTATCATGATGATTCAAGAGTTTGAGTGGCTAAATTTGTTTGAGCCTAAGGGAGGTCTTGAGAATAAAAGTGGAATACATGGAGCTCCTGATATGCCAAAAGGAAGAGTAGGATTAGGGAAATTCAAGG
The DNA here is from genome assembly GCA_007258455.2 of Sequoia sempervirens. Taxonomy (NCBI): domain Eukaryota; kingdom Viridiplantae; phylum Streptophyta; class Pinopsida; order Cupressales; family Cupressaceae; genus Sequoia; species Sequoia sempervirens. The sequence goes on from VDFB02193867.1 coordinate 175,154,544, forward strand.
ATTATAGTACCAAGGAAAATTACCATCCAAGAGAGCAGATAGTTTTAGAAGAATTAGTGAAAAACAAAGAGAAGGGGATGGTGAAGTATGTAAAGAGGGAATTGATGGAAAATAAGCATTATAAGGCCTATCAAAAGGAATGTAATTCTCCATGTGAGGTTCTTAATAACTATTTAGACAATGAGGGTGACACTTAATTAGAGGGTAATTATTATCCCCTCTCTTTGGTATTATCAAGGAATCCTAATAAAGAGGTGGTGATAGTTTTTCTAGTCCCACCACGAGTAAAATGCTGGTGAATATCCTTTGAGGTTGATGAGTTAGAGTTATTATTGCACCCTATTTTTGTTTTTGATCATACCATGCCCTTTTTTTAGGATTTTCCTATTAATCACTCATGTGATTTCCTGTTTCATGTGCTAAGGTGGTAAGTTTTCAGATTGGTATGTAGAAGTGCCAGACTATTTAACCTTGGTGGTGCATATGTTGTTTACAGATGATAGACAAGTTTATGTTGGAGCTACTATTGGAGAATCTTCTTTGGTCAGCAAGGATGAGGATTCAACATGATTACAAAAAACTCTTCTTTTCAAGGAGCTAGTGTGTCTTCATTCAAGGAATGTGGAATGCGGTATTTTACTCTTCCATTTTCCTCAAATGATTGCATGTAACAAACTAAGAATATCTCAAATTCTAGTGCAAATGAAATGAAATGTAAATGTAATTAAGCCTGATGCTTTTTGCTACCTTGTCCTATAAAGGGGATTTCAAGACTTATTATGGAGGTTAGATTGTAAATTCTTAATAGAGTTCTAAGTAAAAGCTAAGTTCAAAAAGGGCACTTAGAATAGAATTTTGAAGTAGGCCAATAGTTTTTCTTGGAGAAGAAGTCATGTATGTAACGATCTTAAATGAGTTTTATAGAAATTACTGATATCAAAACAAATATCAATCAAGAAATTTATACTCTCCTATGTATGTTCATTATGGAGTTATGAATGAGAAATACCAATGGTGCTATCATTTGTCTTTACATATTTCATTTGAATGTATTACTCTGTTTTTCAGCTTTAATTAAAAGAATTAATTAAAATTCTTGAATAGGGTTATAAACTTTGTATGGAATGACTTAGGATTACTAAGTGTTAGAAAAATATGTCTCAATCATCACAGGTTGTAACCTCTATTAGAGCCAAGTTGGTGTGATATTCTATGTCTATCCAATGAGCAAATTTGTAGCCTTATGTTTTGTAAAGGTCGTTGTGACCTTGTAGAAGTCTTGCCGAATGGTTATACATTGGATTCATCGGGATAACCTATGGTGGCTCGGTGAGAATTCTTATCAAAGGTAATATGTCTCACTAACAATATGTTACATTTTGTAGTCTTCAACATATCTTATATTGTTCCGTGAGAAGTCCTATCAATGTGGAGTGTCTCGCTAAAAGCTTCACTTTTGAAGTCATCGTGGAGACTTGGCCGAAAGGAATACTATCGGTAAGAAGTCTTACCGATGTGTGAATGTCTTTCCAAATGGTTACACATTGGAGTCTTCAGTGTAACACAAAGGCTTCGCTAAGAACTCCTGGCAATAGTGATATGTCTCGCCGATGTTGCAGTTTATTCTCGGTATGACTCCTGGCAACTAGTGGGCTCATGGTAACTTGGAGAACTCAGTAAGAACTCTTAGCAAGAGTGGTAAGTCTTGCTAACTATTCAGTGCTCGATGTAACTTAAAGATCTTAGAGTAAATTCTCAGTGATTGATAGAAGTCTTGCCAATTGTTTATTGGTGCTCAGTATGACTTAATATCTCGTAGTAACATCTCAGTGATAGCAATATGTCTTGGTGATAGATGAGCACTTCAGGGTAACATGGAAGCCTCAGTAAGAAGTCTTGTCGAAGGCTGATTCTCTTGCCGATAGTGGAATGTTTTGGTGTAACTTGGAGGCATCAGTATGACCTCTAGGAAAAAGTGGTAGGTCTTATCAACCATTTGGGCACTTCAGAATAACATCAAGTATTTGTTGTGATGTCTTGGTGAGAGAAAAATGTTTTTTCAATAGTATGACTCTTCGATGTAACTTAGGATATCAATATGTGGTATCACCAAAGAGCGATAGTCTTTTCGAAAGGAAAATTGAAGTCGATGCAACTTGTGAGCTAGGTAAAACATCTTGGCAATAAGGATGACTCTTGGCAACATCGATGGTGAAGCCTTTGGGGATCAGGGAGACACTTCTTGTGTCTCACTGACATGCCAACACAGGTTGATTGCTTTGACTGAGAGAAGACCATCCTATGTGGTGAATCAATGGTCAATCAGAGGAGTTGAATGGGAACCATTGGAAGATAGTTCCTTGTGGTAGTTCTAAGAGGAAGCTCGATAGAGAGGACCAACATGAATATAGTCTAGAGTAGCAGATAATGTCTGGTTCGATGGATCAACAGATTGATGTGTGATTGTATGATCAGTAGATGAATTCTATTCTGTGAAGACTATAACGTGAATGTTATGTAACAAGGTTGTTCATGGTGAATGTTTTTGTAAACTAACATCATAAAGATAAGTCAGAACTCTATTTGTAATCTTTATTACTGTAATACAAAATGACTTCTCTTGGTGTGGTGGGTTTTTCTTCCATAAGAATTTTACCACATAAATCTAGTGTTTGTATGTGTTTGTCTAATTCTCTATTTCTGTTATTTATTTCAAAGTGCATCTTAATTGAACTGTAATTGAAAAATTAAAAGTATATCTACATTCTTCCTTGAGTTTTTGATGTTAGGAGAGTTTTTTTTGCACCTTATCTTTCCTTTCACTAAGAAGTGAATGTTTCTTGCACAATAAGTTTTCATAGTGCAAAGCAATATGAAAATAGTTCATTTCTTCCTTAAAGGTGTTATTTGTAAATTACTGATCCTCTTATGTGCTTGACTCTATTGCTCCAATTAATTAGACATTCATCATTCTATAAGAGAATCTTGCATAAGATGAACAAATATTTTTCCTAGCTCTAGACTTATGAGAAGAACAATAATAAAAATAGAAAATCTCTCCAAGGGTACTAGAAGTTGAATTAATATTAATTCCTAGTAGATAACTAGTCCTTCATTTGAAAATTTTCCAAATTTTCAATAAAAGTGATTTCATCTGCCATAGAAAGGAATTAAGTTGTGTATAAATGTGTTACTAGTTAATTATATTACACAAAAACACAATTAGGATTACCCTCCTAGGTTTCACAGAGCATGAAGTGAAGGAATGGAGACTTTAAAATATTATGCTCATTGTGTTAGCCACTAACCTAATAGTTCCTCATCATGGGAGTTGGATACTTCTTAGAGGATTGTTCAGTTCTCCTAGAAAAATCACCAACAAGGTTGTTGCATTCTAGCACACTTTTATTATGATTTTGGTCATTTTTTGTTTTGAGAGTGTTGGTATGAATAAATGTCTTGTACCTAGCTAATCCACTCACTAGGTAATTAGGGGACATATTCACATGATTAAGTTTACTTAGGATATAAGATTGTTTCTAGAAGCCTTAGTTGGCTTTTCTAGAACTTATCTTATCTAGCTAGGATGCATCATTTATTAGGTGATTAGGTTGTTAGTTGTCTCATGTCATAGGATTATGGCATTTTTCAACATCATGTTCATTACTACACCTCAACCTTGCCTTTATAAGCAAGTAATTTCATGTAAATTTGTATGAAATCAATCAGTCAATCAATAATATTCAACCATTATTCAATCTTGCATTGTGAAGTAAGCTTTCTTCCCATTCTCTCTCTTATGGAAGTGGTTTTGGTCACAACAGTTCTTGGGGGTGTCGAGAAATCACTGTTTACTCCCACATGGTAGCAGAGCTTTTGGGTGTTGTAGATTCCTTCCCAAATCTGAGGGTATTATGTTGGCTTGAAGATATTTTCTAGATGCAGATTAGGGTTTCAATAACCTCATGGTTGAGATCAGAAGGTTTTGCAAATGAATTTCGACTATAAATTCATCTATTTTGGGTAAAGTTGTTTTTTGAGGCAATTTTTTTTTTGCTGGAACAACTCCCTGAACAGTATGATTTTTCATATTTTTGCAAAAAAAATATTTCAAAAAAATATTTTCTACGGGTATTTTTTTATATATTTTTGGGGAAATTTTTTTGTATTGGGACAAATATATTTGGGAATATTTGTTTAATCTAGAAAAAATTATCTACAATTTTTTGTATTGTTTTTGGGCTAATAGTTTATTGAATATATTTTGGGCATTTATAAAAATCTCGTCGGCATCCTCTGCAAAATATTATGTGTCCTAGGTCATTTGGTGTACCCTCTACGTCATTCTCCTATCAGTTGCATATTTCGTTTGTAGTTGTAATTGGCCTGCATCACTATACCTTCAATCAACGTTTTATTTTGTTGATGACTCCATTAATTGGTGTCACTGGTTTCTTCATTAGCATCAGTCACATCTGAGGAAAAATTGGCATCGGTGGGTACTAGTATGTAGAGTTTATTGTGTGCGGTTACACATCACTATCACCTGTCAAATCTCTAGTCTTTGGCAGTATCGTCCATTGGCAACCCTGCATTGACGTACTAACAAGTTGTTATTGATGGGTACAATTATCATTGGGTTTGTATTGGCTGTGTTGGAAGGCATCATAGCTACACATCATCTACAAGTAATTTGTAATTTACATATATATTTAAAGCTTGTTTTTAAATGTGGACTATGTCATTTGTTCCATTGACATTTTTTTATAAAATCTTTGTATAGTTTGTAAAGGTCGATGGGTATTGTTACTCAGCCTAACTTTTTTTTTTTGTATTGGTAGCCTAAGTGGTCATATGGATGACTAGTTTTTTAGCCCCTAGTGCTAGAAATTTGCATCGATTTAGCCTTCACAAGTTGTGTTTGCCCCCCATAGTTCCTTTTATAGGATTCTTTTTTCATTTTTTAATAATTTTTTCTTATGGAGGCATATTTAGCAACAAAATATCATCAAAAAGGTGGAGAGCTGATTTTTTAGTGGTGTAGATATTTTGTAGAGATTTTATAGTTGTGTGCCTTTTTTTCTAGGTTGAAGTTCGATCATCATTTTCTTCCTCTAAGATCATACCTTTGTGCTCCGATCTCCAATTTTCTCCAAATTTGTGGCATTGGGAAGGTATTTAGGAGCACTTCAGTTGTATTCATGCAAATTTTGTAGATTTGTTTCCAAATTTTAATATTTTCAATTTACAACTGATTTGATAGTTTGGCATTTCTTATTGTAAATTTGCAAAAAAAATAGTGTAGTTTTTTTTGGACAAAGGGGTTGATTTCTTGTATTGTGAGGGAATTTTTCTATTCTTCTCTTGTAATATATGATTATATCATGGATTTGCAAAAAAATTGTACTTCTAACTCCATATAACTATCATGAATGGAAATCTCAAATGGAGTTGTTACTATTAAAATTGAAGTTGCAACGAGTCACATTTGGTCAAGATCCAAAACCTGCAGGAGTAAAAGAGAAAATAAAATGGTTTGATAGAAGGGATGAGGCTCTTGGTACTCTAAAGTTGTTCCTTTCTCTAGATCTTAGTTATCATGTTGCATCTTGCACTCATCCTAATGAAGCTTGGACTACTTTAGAGATTCTATTTGGTAAGCTGGATAAGATGAGGAAATTTAAGTTGGAGAATGAACTAATGGGTCTTAATCCTTCAGATTTTGACAATATCCAAGACTTTTTCTCTAAGCTAAATTATCTTAGATTGCAGTTATCTAATTGTGGGGTCACTAAAGAGGATGAATAATTGATTCTTTCTATTATTGCTAAGCTTGGTCCTGATTATTTAGTGTTTGTTTCTACATTCTATGCTACAATGGATTCCCTTGGTAATGCATACAAAATTCCTTTTCTTGATTAATTTTCAGCTCAGCTTACAAGGGAACAAGCAAATTTGGTTCACATGGGCACATTGAAGTCTTCTACATTGCATGATCTTTTTGCAAAGGATATAAAGGATTCAAGTGGAAAAAGTAAGACACAAAACAAGGCTCCCAAGTCTAATGAGCAAGGTAAAGATCCTCCTTCACATGGCACTCTTGAGTCCACATCCTCTTGTAAAGAGGAATCATCTAAAAAGAATTATAAATGTGCATATTGCAAAAGATTAGGACATGGGTATGTGTAGGATCATGATGGGCCAAAAAGCAGCAATATGATGGGTATGTGGCTGACTACCTTTTTTTACCAAAAATTGATGAAACAAAAAGGGTTTTTAAAGGATATTTTCAGATTTCCACCAATATAAATTATGCTTTAATTTTAATTTAATAAGTAATTATTATTCGTTTTCTATTTGAATTATGACTAAAGTCATGATTGATAGGCTAATTGAAAAACATCTATAGCTTTCAAATTGTATCACATTTTTTGAATCCAAAACATGTGTCACATTCTATGCTTTGCATACTATAGGATTAAAAAAAAATGAATTTTATGAATTTTTAACCAAGTTAAGGTGGTTAGACATACGATTTTTTTATATTTTTTAAAAGTTGTAATAAAAAATTCATAATTAATTATTTACTTTGAAAAAAATTACAAAAAAATATGCATCACATCAAGACATGAGTCCTCTACTTATATCTAAAATATTATAAGAAAATATTATCATTTTATTGTGGTTAGGGTGGTCAGACAGACACCCACTCCTTTTTTCCCTAAAATTTAAGTATGACTGCATTGAAATTTCAAATTTTCACCAAATAGATTTTTCTTTTTTAAACAAACCTAGTTGTTTAGAAACTATATTCAATTTTATACAAATTCTATTCTTACATATTTTTGAAATAATATGGATAATTCATTCAAATTTTTACGTCAATTTTCCTAACTCTAATTTTTTCTGAATTTTTTGCCACTTAAGGGCCTATTTTTTCCATAATGATTCTACACATACCCACATGATGAGCAAAGATATTATAATAAGAATATTGATGAAATCACACACCTTCTTCAAAAGAATAACATTTAGTTTTCCTCATTAGTGTATTCTACTTCTTCTTTAGCATCACAATCAGTAGCCCTCTCATCATCATCTGTCACAGGATACAAGATTTACATCTGGGCTACAAAAAATGAAACGACAAGAACTCTTGGCCTTTGCATGCCCTAAATCACATAGATGGCTTCTTGATTCAGGGGCATCTCATCATATGGCATCTTCTAAGGATATGTTCTCTTCTTTTGAGCCTTCTAATTCACCTCATATTTTGATGGTTTACAATACATATATGAAGGTAAGTGGGAAGGGTTCTATTGATATGAGGGAAGGGACTTTCAATGATGTACATTTTGTTCCTTCCTTGTCCACTAATATCCTTTCTATTTATCAAATTACTCATGGGGGTCAAGGTAAAATAGTTGAGTTCACTCCAGGTAGAGTGTACATAAGGGACTTGGAGACTAGGGATATTGTTGCTATCAAGATAGTTGATCATTCATCTCATGTATATTCCTTTTCACATTTTTCTTGATTATAGAATTTTATTGTGCTATAGCCACAGGATATCCACAAGAATTCAACTATCCCTTGTGATGCTTATGGTAGTATGAAGATTTACATTTTTGGAGGGTGAGATTTGACTAGTTGGAGGAGGATCAAGATATTATGGAGACCTTATCTACTCACTCTATTGTGGCCAAATCCCATAGGATAGCTTAGGAGGATGCAGATGGATAGGGTTTTAGCTAGGAGGAATGAAATTGTTATACAAACTTTCTATTACGGGTGAGTCATGCAACAGTTTGGGTAGATCTAGACACCACCGACGGCATGCCCCTTCATTAGGTGATTAGTGTAGAGTGCCTGGAGCCCAAGTGATACCATTAAGCTTGCTATAGATCATGTTCTTGAGAGTGATTCTGATGCTTTAGATCATGATCAACCACCAGCTGCTAACACTGATGATGTTGGTAGCACAAATGAGCATGAGGAGTGGTGGTCGGTGACATAACTAGATTCTATGTTCCCCATGGATGTGCCTATAGGTGATGCAAGACTAGCACCAGATGAGGGAGATGAGCCAGAGGATAGAGCAGAGGATGTACGATACAGGCCAGCAGACATATTTACTAATATTATTAATGATAAGTATGATTTAGAGGCCAATCTTGACTATGATGACGAGGATGGAGGAGAGGATGATGAGGTGTAAGAGGATTATGAGGAGGATGAGTATTATGAGAAGGAACCACCCCTAAGTGTGGGTGATGAGGTAGCTACTAAGGATCAATACGAGCATGGAGAGTCCTTAGAAACTTATAGGACCAGATCATGTGTAGTAGCTGCAATAGACATCGACACCCAGAGTCAAAGAGAGCCTAGCACATCCTCCATGCCCCCTAGAGAGGATGAGGTTGACATTCCTCATTCGTTTGGAGACATAGGTGATGATGTTTTTTATTTTACAAATTTACTTGAGTATTTCATGTTATATATATCTTCATGATGTTTACTAATTATGTACCTTGTCTATCTTGTAGGAGCGATGAGAGATTGGCGAGAGTTTTATTGTCAAGCTACCACTGAGATAGTTCTTGCATCCATCAAAGAGGAGGAGATGGATAATAACTACACGGCCCCATCGATCATGGAGGAGCCAAAGTCATTCAAACCTTTCATGAGGTTACAGGTAGTGTATGAGAGCCTGAGGAGATGACTCTATCAAGATGAGAGTGCATGATAGTCATCGTAGACCTTAGTAGAGGTTGAGAGACTGCATGGAGAGCTAGCATAGGTATGAGTAGAGTGGGATTGGATGGTAGAGGAGCATCTTGTGGCTATTGGTCAAGTATAGGGTCTAGAATATGCACTTAGACTTGATAGTTTTCACTTAGGATCACACATGACCACCTCATGACATCTAGGGATCAGATCACAAGTGCCAAAGCCTGAGTGGTCTAGTTCTCACAAACCTTGGTGACTTTGTATATGATATTGAAATGTATATAAAACTATGATATATATAGACATGCACATTTGATGTTTTGATGATTTTTCTTAATATTTTTTAATGTTAAATAGCAATGTGATTAACTAAATAACACATGGTGAAAATATTTAATTAATGTCTACATGATTTAACATGATTGATATGATCTAATGTAAAACATATTTCAATTTCATTGTAGATACAATGTTGATTATTGGAGGAGAATATGTTAAATTAAATACACCTATAACTCATATAAGGATCTAACTTAACATAAGATGTGGGTGACTAGTACAAATCCTAAAGTAATTATAAAATGAACTTAAATAATTACCTTAGTGTTCAAGACAAACACAAAATTAGTTGACAGGAATGAAGCAATGTGAAAGTTATTTAGAATGACATCAAATAACTTTAGGCAACACTTCTTTAACAATTATACTATTCAAATGGATTAGAGGTAATATTGACTCAAATGTGTGACATTAATAGGTTCCTTAAGGGGTGTTTCATCAAACTCTATTAAGACATAAGCACTAGACCTATAACTAGTATCAACTATGTAAGGTCCTAACCAATTAGGGCTGAATTTATCTTTATCTTCATTGTCAGCATTGGTATTACATTGATTCACATAAAGAACAAAATCACCTTTACGAAATGTTCTAGGAATGACATGTGTGTTATTTTTCATATAATTGTTTGATGTAAGCTTGGAGATGTTGAAGAGTATTAATGCGCTTTTCATTAAGCATCTCAAGTTGGTACAATCATTGTTCCTTTTAAGTGCCATCATCAAAAAGGTCTTGGAGAGAAATTCACAACATAGGAATTTCAAACTCCAAGGGCATGATTGCATCAATGCCATAAATAAGGTTATAAGGTGTAGTTCATGTTGATAATCTAACACTCATTCTATAATCCCAAAGCACATAATGTTATTGTGTATTCCAATCCTTATGATGTTTTTTAATAGTTTTCTTGAGTATTTGTTCCAAAATTTTATTAGTTTTTTCAACTTGTCCTTTGGATTGCAAATAGTATGGTGTGGAAAATTGGTTTTGAATATTGAATGTTTCAAGAAATTTCTTGACTTCATTATTATTAAATGGGGTTCCATTATTTGAAAGAATTGCAGAAGGGAATCCAAAGTGAGCAATCTTGTGTTCCAATATGAAATGAAAAATTACTTTAGCATTTATAGATCTAAGAGGAATATTTTCTACCCATTTCGTGAAATAGTTTGTTGCGGTGATGATAAATGTATTCCCAACAGAAGAGGGAGGTGAAATTTTTCCAATAAGGTCTAATCCCCATACTAAAAATGACCAAATGGGAACTTGGGCACAGAGCTTAGAAGCAAGAGCATGGATCAAATTACTATGTTATTGACATTTGTGACATTGTTTAATTTAAGAAAAGCAACCCTTCTCCATATGTCTCCAATAATAACCCATACGGATAAGTTTTTGCACTAATGAATGTCCTCCAAAATGACCTCCATAGGTAGTAGCATTAGCCTATTCAAGGGCTATAGGGATTTCATAATCCCTAAGACACTTTAGTAAGAGACCATTAAAGGATCTTCTATACAACACATCAACAAGGATTACATATTTAGCTGCTAGTTTGCATAAACAATTTTGAGTGTTTGTCATTGTGGGCTCAAGAATTGTACCATATTTTAAATAATGGTAAATTGAATCATACCATTCACACGATTCATCTTGAGTTATTGTTAAAATATTTTGTCATGACTTGTATTTCAGCATTTAGTAAATAATGTTGCAATTTACTAGTAGCGAACACAAGATCTAAGTATTGTTTTTCAATTGGTGAGAATCAAATTCGATAATCAATTAAGGTTTGACTGATGTAATAAACAATATGTTATTTTCCATGATCATCTTGTTGACCCAACAATGTTGCAAGAGTGTGGGTTGATGTGGCTATGTACAAGATAAATAGTTTGTTATGTACAACAATTTCTAAAACAAGTGGAGTTGCAAGGTATTTATTTAAACTCTCAAAAGCTTGTTTACAATCCTCATCCCAATCAAAAGGCACAACCTTTTTAACATGTGTGAAATTTAATGTGCGATCAACTAAAGATGCAATGAAACAATGAATAGCTTGAATTTGGCCTTGTAATGTTCACAATTGAGAAATGTTCCTAAGAGGTGGCATGTTAATAATTGCATCAATTTTCTTTATGTCCACCTCAATGCCTCTATGAGATATGACAAACCCCAAAATTTTACCACTATCTACACCAAAGACACACTTTTTTCAGATTTAATCACATATTATATTTACATATTCGTTTGAAGATTTTACGAAGAACATTTACATTGTCTTGTCTTGTCAAAGATTTAGCAAGGATATCACCAACATAATCTTCCAAAAAAATTTGGGTGTAATCATGAAAGATCAATGCCATTGCTCGTTCATAAATTGTGCTAGTGTTCTTTAAACCGAATATCATCACAACCCAACAAAATGTTCCCCAAACAATTGTAAAGGAAGTTTTGTATTGATCTTCAGGGTTAATAAGGATTTGATTGTAACCAAAATATCCATCCATGAATGACAACAAAGCATGTCCAATAGTTGAATCCAAGATCATGTCAATATTAGGAAGCAGGAAGTCATCTTTTAAAGAAGATTTAGTCAAGTCATGAAAATACATACATATCCTAATATGATTATCAAGTTTAGCAACTGTGACAATATTTGAGATCCAAGGAGAATAGTCAATAGGTTGAATGAAGCCTGTATCAAGAAGTTTTTCAAGCTATATTTTAACATGCAAGGCTATGTTAGGGTGCATTTTTCTTATCTTTTGATGAACGGTTTAGGATTTTCAGCAAGAACGATGTTGTGTGTCACAATTTTTAGGTCAATTCCTGGCATATCAAAATATTTCCAAGAATTTTTTTTAGGAAAATCATGAAGTAAAGTTGTAGTGTCCTCTTTTTCTTCATTGTCAAGGCACTTCCAAATCTTAATAACCTTTTTATTTATCATAAATGTCCATTGGAACATCAATTATATATCTTAAAGGAAGTGCATTAGATTTAGGAACCTCAAACTCACATGGTTCTTCAGTGATATCACTTTCTTTTTTCTTGGTAACAATCATAGCACAAGTAATTTGTTTCATGGGAGCAAGAGAGGATGCATTATCATAAACTCCTAACATTTTTTTAGGAGTTTCATCACTATCAATATACCTCCATGATGGTGGTAAGTTTATATAAAGCAATTCAAGATTCTTTATGGTGAGTTTATGTTTTGGTTGACATGTAATAGTGTTGACATTCAAAGATGGTCGTTGAGTAGCTTTTGTATTCTTGGAAAAAGAATAGCCCAATCTAGTTTTTGTCTCCTTCCTATTAGGTTTGATAGGAACACAAATACCTTGTTCATGTTTTCCACACCCTTTTCTAGTATACCCTAATTGTTTAACAAGTTCATAGCCTTTTCAATAAATTATTTCCATTTCTTTTGGATTAGGTGGGGATTAATAATCTATCTCATCAAAATTTGTTGTGTATGTTCCATTTTTTTTCAAAGTAGAAGAGATAGATGTTTGAGAAGATTGTTTGGAAACTTGAGTTGACATGATGATTGGTTTTTCTTGTTTCTCATCTGTCTTTTGTGTGATTATGTATTCACCCATAAATGAAGGTACGAGTTCTAGAAGGATCCCCAATCATCACCAAATAACTTAGATACTGATTCCTCATCATTGTGTTCACTTTAAGAGGGTCTATATTGGATGTTGGAATTATTGTTTTCATAGGACTTGTAGTTAATTTTCAAGGTGCAACAACTTTCAAGCTTGGGGTTAATTTCAACTTGATAAATGTTATTTTTATAGACATATTTCATGAGACGATGAAGGGTCAAAGGCACTACATTCATCTCATGAATCCATGGTCTTCCTAAACGAAGATAACACGAAATATCATAAGGCATGACATGAATAGGAGTTTGCAAAGTAGCCATCCCAACTGTAATAGGTAAAGTGATTATACATATTGGTTTCTTTGTTGTATTGTCAAATCCTCAAATGGATACAAAATTAGGTATTATTTGTGACTTGTCAACAAATAATCTATCTAGGAGATTTAAACTATAGACATTAAGGGTAGAACCATTATCATTACGGGTTCTTTTGGTACCTATTCAATTGGATTGAGCAATTATCATAAAGGCTTCATTTCTTTCACAACTCTAAAGGAGGGAGCTCGTGTTGATGGCAAGTAATGTCTATATTAATTTGATTCGTTATATGGACTAAATTTCCCACATCATTCAGAGTTGTACTAGGAGGAAATGTAATTTGTTGTAAGGTTGTTTGAAGAGTAGTGTGGTAATTTGGTGAGTTCTTAAATAAATCCCAAAGAAAAATATTTCCAGGATCATTCTTTAATTGTTCAACAAGATCATACTCCTTTGTGTGTTGGTGGAAGTGAGGATCATTGGCAGATTAGGTAAAGGTAAAGAGGGTGGGGTTAGTTGTGGTGGTTGCAGATTGTTTCAGGTATTATATGTATAAGCAATAGTAACATTATTGGATTGCTACAACACAAAGGTTTTAGGTGGGTAAAGAGTATACTCAAGTTTATTGGAAGGATGAAGTTTATGCGAGGGTGGGTAAAGAATGAGTTGAGGTTGACTCACATTAACATCCTTAGTTTTATATTTCTCATAACAAACCTTAGTGGTGATTTGAGTGAGATGAAGTCCTGAAGGGACTCATCTAACAATTCCAAGTTATCATGACAAAAAGATTTGAGGAGTAAATTATTGTCAATTAGTTTAAGTTGTTGAGGATAAGCATTAGAGATGTTAATGTTCATTATTGTGAGTTTGTCACAACAAACTTTATTAGATGACTTATGTGAGATGAATTCCTAAAGTGCTTCCTCTAACAAGTCAAATTCATCACAACCAAAAGGCTTGAGGGATACATTATCGTTAAGTGGTTTAGGTTTCTCATTGCAAGCATTAAAGGATGAGGTAAGTGAGAGGAAGTCCTAAAGAACTTCATCTAACTTGTTGACATCATCACTACTAAGGGGCTTGGAAGAGATGTTGTCCTAAATTGAACTATTTGTTTGAAAGGTTGTTTTGATGATTATTATTTTGTGTTTTATTGTATCAATAAATCTAATCTAAAAGAAATAGGAATGAATACTAAAAAGGAAATTTGCAAACATCTAAGACTATCCATAAATTCCATGAAAGAAAATGATGCTTATGCTAATGAAACAAAAGAAAATTGAACTGTGATAGAAAAGAAACTGTAGAAAACAAAAATGTTGGTCACGCCCACAAAAGGATATGAAAATCATAGTAAAACCTATCCTAGGAATTGGACATTCCAGCAGGTGACTAATATCTCTTTATGGACGTTCATTTACTTGTCAAACCAGGGAACGTATACTTTGAATGGAGCAGCACAATATATGCACTAAGAACTAGTTTTAGTCACAACTTAATAGAAATAAATACTTGGAAAGAATTCTATCTATAATACAGGAAGGTAATGCAAAGCTATCTTAACTCAACCATGATTTAACCAAAGCAATAAGCATAATAGCTATGACTGAGACACAAACTTTGAACTAGCCTTATGCTGCAGAAACAGGCACAGGGATGGATTCCTGATGCTGTAGGAACAATATAAGACTGAGTTTGTACGAAAACTTCAAAGATGAAATCTAACTAATGATCAACAAAAAAAGAACAACTAACTAACTAGCTACAGATACTTACTAAGTGGGCCCCCTTAGCAAGCATCTACTGATTATGCAAGTTTTGAACTCAGAACTTCATCAAACTTTATTTATAAACTTAGAATGGTGTACATTGCTTTGTTGATATGAAAACTAACAACAAACTCTATCTCTTATCATACAATTTTTTCTTTTTATTATTATCATACTGACTCTTACATGATATCTTATATTTCCCTATAACTATGCTTCTATCTTACTTCTGACCATCCTCTTGCTCACTCGCACAGGAGAACTTATTGAAAATTTAGGAGAACAACTAACCCTAACAAAGAAAGACGTGAAAGTAAAATGTATCCCAAAATTGAGGAATAGACTTCATAAATGAATTTATCTGTTCAACTTGATCCAGAGAGAATCTAGTGCTCCACTCTCTCTAGATTGACTATCATTAAAAATCTTTCCAATGGTTTCGATCAAAGATTCTTTGCCAAAGCTTCCTTGAAGTCGTGCAGGAAATAGACTTTACTACAAGGTCGAGATCAGCTGTGCTTGAATCAATCAACTTCTTCAACAACCTACAAAACACAAGGTAATAGATGCAAAAGAAAAGGCACATGGCACATACACAATATCCATTCATTAATCACATATTTAAATCTATTTCATCATTCAAAAACCATATACGATATACCAGTCATTTAGGGAGTCAATGGGGTAATAAATATAGATAAGACAACACTATAGGCTGTAGGATCATGAAAGTGTATTGCTACAGGATATCCCAATAAAAGGTTTTAAAAGAGTTTAAACAACCATGAATAACGAAAGTAAAGGTATTAAAAGTTCATCATGATATCCAAACTATGAGCACATTTTGGGCTCATCATTTGCCCCCTACTTAGCCCAATGCTGGTCCTCTAGCATTAAATTTCCAGGCGGTCTCCCTAAAATTTGTGGTTGTAGCATGACTCTGAAATGGAGTTCCAAACTTGTAATAAAATTCTTTGTAAGTCTGCCACCTTTCATACCTAAGAGCTTCTGAATTGTCATTAAGATTTGCAGCCTGGTAAGGATAAAGGGGCCACATTAACACAAGAGGTCTAAATGTCAATGGCAACCACAATTCAAATCTTTTTTGAAGTCCCAACTGTATATATCGGCTTGATCATTTAAGAGCTATTGTGAAATTTAAGGGGTTGTGAGGCTTGGACTTTCTTAGCCCAATAGTTAATCTTTCCCACCTTTTCTCACTTCTAGTGAATGACAGTCTCCAAAATGAATATGGTTATTCTTGAAATTCATCATATACCTATTTCCTGAGATCAAATATTTTCACCCTGGCTATATCATTATGAATGCCATATGTCAGACTAAACCAGGTTTTCAACATTGCATGGGGGTCTGAACTAATGGTGATAATGCAAGCAAGAGAAATGGCCTTCATAGGTTAAATACCTAATTATGTAAGCAACGTATTCTGAATAAAGAGGAGGCAATGATACTCACTTGAATATCTACTTGGAGACTTCTAAAGGTCCATCAGTGGGTATTGAAAATTTAGCCCTTGCAGAAGCAGCATCCGAAGAAAAGTTTTCTCCAACGGCTGGAAGCCCGGTTACTTCAACAATTCTTTCTTCAGTTACAACAACTGTCAAACCCCATATAGTAGCCTCCCCTTTAGAAAAGGTTCTCAAAAATTCTCCAGCAGCCTCCTCATCGAAAGCATTTAAATTCAAGAAATAATTTAACCATCCACAAAGGCTGAATTCCTGGACTATTTGAGGATTTTGCAATAGCAACTCATGAGCTACAAGCTCATGATGCACCAGCTAACCACCCATGTTCACAATTTTCCCTTAGCTAAACTCAACTTCCTGCTAAAAATTCAAAAAAATTCCTCTCTGCTTCCCTTCCTGTTATGGTTTTTCTCTTCTGTCGTGCTGTCACATTTCTCTATTTTCCAAAAATGAACTTTTGAATAAGCAGTTTTTATTGTGATTACAAGAAAAATATGCAATGAAAAAGACATGCAATCATATTTGGAAAGTACCAGAAAAATAATAAAGACAGGTTATCTGAGTAGTTGTGGCAGCGGCAAAAAGATAGGTTTTAAAAGATGGATTACCCTGCCCCCTACTTAGAGTATGACATGTGTCCTCACATGTACTAAAAATATAGGCAGAGATTGGGTAATAATGACTGGTACGAACATAATAGTAAATGAATAGAATAAAATAAATCAAATATGCGATAACAAAAGATATGGTATACCTTCGATAAATGCATGTACGTGTGAAGAAAGATGACGACTTCTTCATGAAAAGAAAGTTGGAAATGATATCATAATTAAGGGTGATACAGATGAATGAGGTGAATGGGTGATGTGGGCAGACGAGATGAATGGATGGAATGGATGGATGGGATGGATGGATGGAAGATAAAGAAGTGAGATGTGGCAACAAGTGGAAATGAAAAAAAAGGGGTTTCTTTAAAAAGAAAACCTTTATTATGAGCATGCTTTTCAAAATTACGGCAAAGTTGTAGGAGAAAGGCTAAAGCATTCTACTGCAGTAAGAGTAGCAGCAGTATGCCGAATGAACTACTGCATGAATTCTTCTTTTGAGACCGGTTTATGATATATCCAGAGGTGGTGTCCATTAACTAACTACTTGAATCGAACAGGATCAATTGTTAAAAGTTGAATTGTACCATTACCAAATACATTCTCAATTTCATACGGCCCCAACCATCTAGTCTATAATTTCCCTGGACTGTCCTTATACCATGAGTCATAAAGCAGAGCCTAGTTTCCTAATTTGAATTTCTTTTCCTTAATATACTTATCATGCCACCTTATTCGTTGATTCTGTATCATCTTAGTGTGTTGTAGGGCATGCTTTCAGAGTTCATCCAGAGCATTGAGCTGCATGATTCTATCCTTTTGTGCATCTGTTAAATCCATGTCTAGCTCCAGTGTTGTCCGGAGAGTCTTGTGTTCAAATTCTATGGGTATCACAACTGTTTTACCACACACCATTTCAAAAGGTGTAAATCGTGTAGCAGTCTTCCAGGTAGTACAGTAGGCCCATATAGCTTCAGGTAACCTTGCGGCCTAGTCCTTCCTATGCAAATCTATAGTTTTCATCAAAATGGCCTCTATGTCTCTATTGGTAACCTCAACCTGGCCATTAGCTTGGGGGTGATAAGGAGTTGATTTTCTGTGCTATACATTGTATTCATTGACTAAAGTTGTGATAAGTGTAGAAGTAAATTTTACTCCCTGATCTGTCACTATCTCCCTAGGAACACCAAACCTAGTAAATATTTCCTCATAGAGGAATTCAACCACTTTGTTATCCCTAGCATGTTTCATAGGTTTAGCTTCTACCCATTTTGTGACATAATCTATGCACACAAGAATGTAGGACTTACCATTGGAAGGTGGATCAATTGGTCCCACAAAATCTAGTCCCCATTTGTTGAATGGTGTGACTACAATTTGTGGAAATAGTGGCATTTCATCAGAATGAGTTGGTCTTCTCATCCTTTGGCATCTATCACATCTCCTTGTATACTTAGTTGCGTCTCTATGCAAAGTTGGCCAATAATAACCAGTATTTAAGATTTTCATTGTTGTCTTTTTGTCAGCAAAATGTCCACCACATGGCTCATCATGGCTGGCATGCAGTATATTATGAGTTTCCTCCTCTAATACACATCTCCTCATAACATGATCTAGCCCTGTATAAAACATGCAGTTTGCAATCCAATAAAAATTAAAACTTTTCTCTACCAATAATATTTTTTCCTTAGGGGAGAATTGAGGAGGAGTTCTTCTTGTTGCCAGATAATTTTCTATATTAGCATACCATGGATGAATAACCTTGATGGAAAATAGGTGCTCATCAGGAAAGGAGTCTTCAATAAGTGAAAAGTCATCTTGCCTTTGAATTCTAGAAAGGAAATCAGCAGCTACATTGGCTTTTCCTGGCTTGTCTACAATTGTAATATCAAATTCCTGCATCAGCAATAACCATCTTGCCAGTCTCCCAGATATTGAGCTTTTGTTCATGAGGTACCGGATTGCTGCATGATCAGTGTGGACAAATATCTGATAACCAGTGATATAATGCCTAAATTTATTGAGGGCGTAGATGATTGCCAACATTTCTTTTTTCTATAACAGTGTAGTTAAATTCAGCCCCTTGCAGATTTTTGCTTATGTAGTAGAGTGCATGTTTAGTTAATCCATCCTTCTGCCCTAACACTGCTCCAATTGCATAATCTGATGCATCAGTATGAATATGAAATGGGAGTGACCAATCAAATCCTTTCAGAAAAGATGCTTGTGTGAGGGCGACTTTCAATTCAAGAAATGTTTTTTCACATTCCTCTGTCCAGGAAAACTCTGCATCTTTCTTCAGCAGATTGTATAAGGGGCCTGCTATTTGGCTAAAGTCCTTGATGAATCTTCTGTAGTATTTGGCATAGCCTAGAAATTTTTGTACCTCCTTCTGCTTAGTAGGAGAGGGTAACTTAGAGATGATCTCAATTTTAGCATGATCAACCTGAATTCCTACAGTAGAAATATAGCGACCAAGCACTATTTCCTCCTACATCATCATGAAGCACTTTTGACTATTCAGTGATAGGTTGTGATCCTCACATCTCTGTAGCACTTTTTCCAAGTTGGCTTGAGCTTCCTCAAATTTTGTACCATAAACAGTAAATTCATCCATGTATATTTCCATGCAATCATATGAGATGTCCAAGAAGATGCTTATGACTACCCTCTGGAAGGTTGCAGGAACATTATAGAGACCAAAAGGAAAAACTAAATAGGCAAATGTTCCCCAAGGGCATGTAAAATTAGTCTTTTCCTAGTCCTCAAGAGCAATCTTGATCTGATTGTGTCCACTGAAGCCATCCAAGAATGAGAAGTACTTCTTTCCAGCTAAATTATCTAGAACTTGATCAATAAATAGAAAAGGAAAGTAATCTTTCTTCGTTTCCAAGTTAAGTTCTCTGTAATCTACACATACTCTCTATTTTCCTCCTTTCTTAGGAACAATGACCAATGGGGAAACCCATTGGCTATCAAAGATTGGGTAGATAAAGCCAGCTGTCAACATTTTCTATAATTCTTCTTTAACAATATCTCTCAAAGCTGGATTGATTCTTCTTTGAGGCTACCTGACAAGTTTGAAATCACTATTAATATATATGCAATGTGTACAGAGTTTTGGGTCTAGACCCTTCATATCTCCATAGTCCCATGCAAAAGCTGACTTATGACTGGTAAGCATCTTGATCATAGATTCTTGTTGCTCACTAGTGAGGTTTTTATTAATGCACAAGGTTTTTTCTGTAGCTACCTCAACTTGGGAGGTTAAGTCTATCATGGATACTTCAGACATAAATGACATTTCTACCTCAAGGGGCAGTAAGGTGTGTAAACAATCAGTTGTTGTAGGATAATGAGATGATGTGGACGGAGGAAGAATAGTCTGCAAGGAACATTGATTTTTCTCACAACTAAAGTATTCAGTACCATAGTTATTCAGTAGGATATTGGATAGTATATGTTCTTCTTCTTGCTATGCAATGAAAGGATCTTTGGTAATCATCATTAAATTGGCCACAGAATTCACTTCTTCCTCTTCTCCCAAATCTGGCCAAGTAACATCTCTAGACTCAAGTTGGGGCGGCACTGGAGAAGAGAGGGTAAGTTTCTTTGTACTATATCCATCAGATATTGTCATGTCACCCAACCTACAACCAATGCAAGCATCAATAGTAGCCAACCAAGGCCTTCCTAATATGACAGGGTATCCCCCCAATGATGCCTTTGGAGATAAGACAATGAAATCAGTAGGGTATTCCCAAGAATTCAAGGTGACTACTAGGTCTTCAACTACCCCATCAGGTTTGACAGTTGAGCTATCAACAAGCTGTAATATTGTAGGTGAAGTTATTATTTCTAAAATATTAAGTTTTACAACTAGGTCCTTTGTCATGACATTGAT
This sequence comes from Sequoia sempervirens, assembly GCA_007258455.2. Classification (NCBI taxonomy): domain Eukaryota; kingdom Viridiplantae; phylum Streptophyta; class Pinopsida; order Cupressales; family Cupressaceae; genus Sequoia; species Sequoia sempervirens. Next base: position 175,175,315 of record VDFB02193867.1, read on the forward strand.
AGCTGCACCAAGATCTACTAAATCATTCTTAATTTGCAACCCATTAACATTTATCTCCACAATAAGACTTCCTGGATCTAAATATTTTAGGATGCTAAGATTCCCTAGCATTAAGTCTGAGATTGGCCTATTACATGGATAGTTTGAGGGTCTTTCTTTTTCATCCCTAGTTTCTTCAAACATGCCTCCTTGATGGCCTTGGCATAGATAGGTACTTCTTTGATTGTTTGGAACAAAGGAATTTTCACACATATGTGCTTTAGCTGGTCAAGGATGTCAAAGGTGGATTCCTCTTATTTCTTCACGTTTTCACCTTCCAATCTTTGTAGAAAAGGAGGGGGCACTTTATTAGATGACTTAGGTAATGATGGGATCTGAACTAGCTAATTTGGTTGGGCTTGGTCATTGATATGTTTTTCTTCTTGGTCAATCTCCTCAGATGGTAATTTTGAGATTATGGGAGGAGATGGTGTGGGTAGCACGGTTCCTGAATGTAAATTAATATTATTCAGGTTAAGAGCATAGGCTTGAGCTGATGATTAGGATTAGCAAAATAGACTTGCTACTACTGCAGTTGCTAGTTATTTGGATTAGGTGCTGCCTGAGCTGGTAGTTGGGTTGATTTTGGATTCAGACCTTGATTAGCTACAGTGGGTGGCATAATGGATTGCTACTGGGGTTGTTGTAGGAAACCTATGGTCAGATTTGACCATTGCTGGCCTCCTCTCCTTTGGTTAGGCTACTGCCAATTCCCTTGTGGAGGCTGCCACTGATTTTGCCGAGGTGGTTGCCAGTTTCCTTGTGAGGCTTGCTAATGGTTTTGTTGGGAATTTGACCAAGGGTTATTCCACTGAGGTTGGGAGTATGGCCCATAGTTTGGAGGGTACTGATTTTTCCATTGACTATTATATGAACCAAAATTTTGCAAAGGTTCCTGAGGCATACCTTGTATTGGGGCCCATGGCCTCCTTTGTGCAACAAAGAAGACTTGATCATCATCACCTTCAATCATCTTAAAATCAGTAGGCAACTGTTTAGCCTCCATATTGGCCACCATATTGCATCTGCAGTCATGTTTCTTCTTCTACAATGCGGGCAGAACTCAACCAACATTGCTTCAGCTTCCTCATGCTTCCTCTAAGCTTGCATGGTTTCCAACTGTGTAGCCATGTTATTTATGATTTCCTACTTGAAATCAGATAGGACATTTATGATCTGCATCTGGGAAACTCCATTGGAAGAAGACATGCCCACTGGAGCTTGATGACCTCTACCTTTCTTCACATTTTCTCGGGAGTACTTAAGACATATTTTCTGAATATCATCCCAAGGCAGTTGGGTTCTATCACCTCCTCCCATTAGGTCTAGAGCGTCTATATAGGCATCACTGATTCCTCTTAGAAAAAGTAACTTCTAAGATTCTTTATTAAGAGTATGGTTTGAGTTCTTTTTCAGAGAAAATAAGAATCTTGAGATGTAGACTTCCAGGCTTTCATCCTCCTTTTGTTGAATTCTGAATATATCATCTCCCTTACTTCCACTCTTACAATATTCCTTGTATTTTTCAAGAAATTTTATTTGCATGGCTGCCTAGCTATCAACAACAGCTCATCCTAAACTCATGAACCATCTAAGAGCCCCTTCCTTCAAGGTGGAAGGAAATAATTTCAACTTTTGTGCATCTGAAGTGTAATCATAGCTGCGACAGAGGATATCAAACTCAAACAAGAAAGTTTTAGGATCCTCCATAACTAGGCCATAGAACTTGGGAAGTAATGAAGAAGGAATATTTTTAAGGTTATCAATATCACACTGAGGAACAATGGGAAACTCAAAAGTAGGAGGTGGATTAGGTGGATTATTTTCCATATTTTCTTGCTGGAATATTAAAGCGAATGGATTTTCCTTAGGTTCTTCGTTGGCTGGGTCAAATGGTAGTTCAACAAATAGGTTTTCAGGGAGAAACCTTCCTAGTGCGTCTCTTCTTCGATGCATGTGATAGAATGAATGGTGATTTGAAGGATTTTGAATTTTTTTTATTAACAGACTAAACTAATGCTAAAAATGACTTCTAACAACTTCTTAACTTAACACCATCCCTGGCAACAGCGCCAAAAATGGTCATGCCCACAAAAGGATATGAAAATCACAGTAAAACCTATCCTGGGAATTAGACATTCCAATAGGTGACTAATATCTCTTTATGGAAGTTCATTTACTTGTCAAACCAGGGAACGTATACTTTGAATGGAGTAGCACAATATATGCACTAAGAACTAGTTTCAGTCACAACTTAATAGAAATAAATACTTGGAAAGAATTCTATCTATGCTACAGGAAGGTAATGCAAAGATATCTTAACTCAACCATGATTTAACCAAAGCAGTAAGCATAATAGCTACAAGTGAGACACAAACTTTGAACTAGCCTTATGCTACAGAAACAGGCACAAGGATTGATTCCTGATGCTGCAGGAACAATATAAGGCTGAGTTTGTACAAAAACTTCAAAGATGAAATCTAACTAATGATCAATAGAAAAAGAATAGCTAACTAACTAGCTATAGATAATTACTAAGTGGGCCCCCTTAGCAAGCATCTACTGATTATGCAAGTGTTGAACTCAAAACTTCATCAAACTTTATTCATAAACTCAGAATGGTGTACATTGATTTGTTGATATGAAAACTAACAACAAACTCTATCTCTTATCATACAGATTCTGATTTTTATTATTATCATACTGACTCTTACATGATATCTTCTATTTCCCTATCACTATGCTTCTATCTTACTTCTAACCATCCTCTTGCTCACTCGCGCAGGAGGAGCACTTATTTAAAATTTAGGAGAACAACTAACGAACCCTAACAAAGAAAGACATGGAAGTAAAATGTATCCCAAAATCAAGGAACAGACTTCATAAATGAATTTATCCGTTCAACCCGATCCAGAGAGAATCTAGCACTCCACTCTCTCCAGATTGACTGTCATTAAAAATCTTTCCAACGGTTTTGGTCAAAGAGTCTTCGCCAAAGCTTCCTCAAAGTCATGCAAGAAATAGACTTTACTAGAAGGCCGAGATCGGCTGCACTTGACTCAATCAACTTCTTCAACAACCTGCAAAACACAAGGTAATAGATGTGAAAGAAAAGGAACATGGAACATACACAATATCCATTCATTAATCACATATTTAAGTCTATTTCATCATTCAAAAACCATATGCGATATACCAGTCATTTAGGGATTCAATGGGGTAATAAATATAGATAAGACAACACAATAGGCTATAGGATCATGAAAGTGTATTGCTATAGGATATCCCAATAAAAGGTTTCAAAAGAGTTTAAACAACCATGAATAACGAAAGTAAAGGTATCAAAATTTCATCATGATATCCAAACTATGAGCACATTTTGGGCTCATCAAATGTGCAAAACAATAAATTGAATTTTTGTAACTGTGATTCAAAAGTTGTAGTGGGATTGATTCATCCAAGGTCATGAATGAGTCCCAAGGGAGGTATTTTTTGGTTTTTCCTATTTTTTTTACTTTTTAAAATGTTTTCAGGTATGTACAATGTAGATAAAGATTGAAAGTGAAAATTTTTGGAACATTTGATGATATGAAATGAGATGCAATAATGAACTTTGAATGATACTTTCACTAATGCAACTTTAAGGAACCCTAGGATGCAAAAACAATGCAAAAGATAATGTAGTTGTGTCCTAGTATGCAAATATAAATCAAAATTAGAGTGATGATGTTCAATATGTAGGTTCACCAAAATGAACCATAGATTTTTGGGAATGACATTTATAGGCTACTCTTGCACTCTTAGGATGTTTCACCTAAAAGGAGAAAAATAAACCTCACTCAAAATCAATGTGGTTCACTCAATTTAGTGTATGTTTCATGTAATTAATACTAAATGAGATAATCTAAATTCAACTAAGTGATGTAATTGATTGGTTATGAATGCAAAACCTAAGATATGTGTAATGTTTCAAAACACAGTGGTATTTGCAAAGAGCTTAAAAGGATGAATGGAAATACAAATTAAACTAAACAAAAAGCTAAATCTCAAAATCTGTGCACCTATAAAGCTGAAAATGATTGAAAAGTAATCTAGAAATATGGCAATTCTAACTTTTGAACTGACTAGGACTCATTTGCCACCTTGGGTGAATACGTCCTAGGTTAGAGTTTTTCTACCTAGAAACTATTTTTTGCCAAATGGGTGTTTGGATCTGCATCTAACTCAAAAGGTCACCTTATGAGGGACTCATTCGCCATGCACGGTCAATCAATTCACTTTCATTTTTTTGTGATTTCAAGTTTTTGTTTTGCACCTTGACTCCTGTACAACACTTTTTGACAAAAACCCGAATCGAGATTTGAGAAAATCGCTACAAAACAACTTAAAAAATTTCGTCTAATGCTTGGTTTGTCTTGGTCAAACCTCTAGTTAGGTAGTTAAACCTTAAATAGAGAAAAAAAATCATAAAACCCTAGCCTTGAGTATGTTAAATAGTAGGAAAGTCTAAAGTATGTCAAAAACCCTATTCTATTGTGCTAGAATAAGAAATGCAAATGTGATTTGAGTGACGCAAGTCCTTAACCCTAGAAATCCTACAGCACATAAAAAATAGAGAGAAAATGGCATGCAAATGGAATGTAAATGAAATGTAAACCTTAATATGAAGATAGAGAAGAAATGAAAGACGAAATCACTTTGAAAGAAAGTCTTTAGGTGTGATTTGATGGCAAGTTGCATCTCCTCAACCTAGATTTCTCCATGATTCAACATAGGCATCCATCATTAACCCTTTACAATGTTGAATCTTCATAAAAAATTGAGCTTCAAGACTTGTGAAAAACCCTATTATGCTGCCCTAAAACTTCAACTTTCTTAATGAAACTTGTTTTAGAAGACTTGACTTTAGAATTTGATTTTGTAAAATGACTAATACATGTGTAAAATGACTTAAAATGAGCATTTATAAACAACACCTAATTTTCCCATTAAATTTAGACCTAAGAGGCCAAAATTCGCCAAAAAATTAAGTTGAATTAAGTAAACTCCCAATCAAAATTAAATTTTCCCTCAAAAGGGACTCATTCGCCACCCTTGGCGAATGGGTCCCACTAGAGGGGACTCATTTTCCCAAGGTGGAAAATGGGTCCAACAAGTGGTTTTTGAAGGTGCTTTTTCAGGATATGGATGAATTGAATGTTGTTTGTTAGGATTTAAATGATTTCTCAAGTGAAATGAGCCTCTAGATAAAAAATAATGGGTCTTAGGGGTCTATAAATATTGTTTTAATGAATGAATAGTGCAGGGGTACTTAAAAGTAGGTCTAATTAGGCGTGAAATTGTCTCTTTTCTCAAGAGTGTCCAATTTTGTACTTCACAAGTAATATGTAGGTTTCATCACATGATACACAACCATCTCAATCAAGAACACTTGGACCTATGTTTCCCTTGGGGCAGGACATTGTTAAATTTTCATAAGCACAAGGAAATGTGTAGATGTAGGGGACTGTGCAATAGGGAAGTGTGCAAAGATAGAGCTATGATGCTACTATTCAGAACAGAGATAATTTGCAAAGTCAAATAGAAAATGTTCAAGATCAGTTACACATGATGAATCTGGATGATTCAAATTTGTAATAGGATGGTCCTCACTTAAGGAGGTCTACCTGGGAGAGGAGACATCCTTCTAAATTCTTAGATTATGAATTATTGTATTTAGAGGAGGCTGAGCCTGAACTTTCAAATTTTTATCAACCTAAACCAACTACTTACAAATAGGCTTGCAAGACAATTGATTCTGTAAAATGGCAAGAGGTGATGCAAGATGAAATGAATTTGTTGCAAGCTAATAACACTTGGGATTTAGTGTAGCTTCTTCCTAATCAAAGACCCTTAAAGAATCATTGGATATACAAGTTGAAAGAGGAGGATGGAGGAAAGAAACTTTATTATGCTATACTCATTGTCAAGGGGTATGATTAATAGAAAGGCATATATTTTAATGAGATTTTCTCCCTAATTGTGAGAATGACCATAATTCAAGAAATTTTGGGATTGGTTGCAGTTTGGGATCTTGAACTTGACTAGTTGGATGTCAAGACAGCCTTTCTACATGATGATGTTGACGAAGAGCTATACATGGAGCAGCTAGAAGGATTTAAAAAATAGGGAAATGAACATCTTTATTGCAAATTGAAACATAGCTTGTATGGGCTCAAGCAAGCCCCACAATAGTGGTATCTCAGGTTTGATTACTTCATGATTGAGCAAAACTTCCTAAGGTGTGAGTTAGATTCTTGTGTCTATTATAAGTAGCTTCCCAATAGTGAGTTCGTTATTATCTTGCTCTATGTTGATGACATGTTGGTAGGTGGTACTAGTATGACGATTATTTGTGAGTTGAAGGAACAATTAGCTAAGATATTTTCTATGAAAGACTTAGGAACAACCAAGAAAATTATTGGAATTACCATCAATAGGGATAGACAAATGAAGGAGATCAAATTGTCACAAAAGGCATATATTGACAAGGTTGTTGACAAGTTTGGTATGGCTGATGCAAAGGTTGTTTCTACTCCTCTTGCTACCCATTTTTGTTTATCTTATGATTTGTGTCCTAAAACACAAAAGAACAAGGAGTTTATGGAAGGTATTCCTTATAAATATATTTTTGGAAATATTATGTGTAGATGCATAAAATTGGTCATATCTGATTAATCCTGGAATTTAATTAAATATTTATTATTTAATTAATCTCTCTAAATTCTTCTACATATAATTAAATTTAATTAATTTAATTATATTGTTCATTCAGATTATTCTTCTATCATAATTAAATAAATCAACTTTTATTTAATTATTTCATATTCATATGTCCACTTGATTAATTAAATAAATACACTTTATTTATTTTAATTAACTATCACTTTTGAATTTAATCAAGTCTCTCTGATTTAATTAAATTTTAAAAATCTTTCTTCTAGTTAATTAAATATCTCATTTAGTTAATTTCATTTACATACCATTTCTTAAAAAGTTTAATTAAATATCTTTATTTAATTAAATATCTTCCATATCTTTTCAAAATCATAATCAAATATTATTTAATTATGAAATCTTCCATTATTATTTTTAAATCTAGGGTAAATATTCTATTTTAAGAAGAATCCCTGTATCACTCATAAATAAATAATTGAATTTAATAATTCATTATTTATCTTCTTCAAAATATTTCCATAATCTCACAAAAAGGATGATTTTTTACAATTCATCTTTATCATCTTATCTTACTGCTTTTACAGAAAAGAAAACAAATCTTGCTTTTTGCTTTCTTCTAATTTTCTTCACTCTCATCCATCTTCAACCATTCGATTTGCCAGGAATTTTCACAATCATTGATCATATCAACCAATCAAAAGATTTCAAAAACTCTATAAATAGAACTATTAATCCAAGCAAGGGTTACAACAACACACACATCAGAGTAATTAGAGATTAATTGCATTCTAGCACTATAGCATCATAATTCCATTATTCATAGTATTATCAATAGTCTTTCATTTTCAGCAATCATGTTTAGTATTAGAATAATCATGTCTTAGTTTAAGAATTACATGCATTTCACATTCAATCTCATTCTTTAGGAGGACTGTTCATTGAGCCTAGCCTACAATCTGAGGGCTAGCTGGAATCAATGAAAATACTGAGGATAGAGGATGATAGGATGGCATTGGCAACTGAATATTGAGTTTGTAATCTTTATTACTTTAATATTCTATTTTTGATATAATGTCTTATTGGTGTGATTGATTTATTTTACATATTTAACATTCACAAAAAAGTTGACCACACATTATTGGCGCCCACCATGGGGCCTTGCCCCATTTTTTAACATCTACTTGTAGGTTCTCTGACAGGTTTTATATTTTGGAATTCAACTTTCTGACGAAAATTTTCTATTTTAGCGCATTCATGGATTTCCGAAGCACATCCAGATAATTTTAAAGCGCATCCAGGACTTGTTTCAATGCATATATTCTATTTAGTTTCTTAAAAAATATTGAAAAAAAAATAGTTACATTTTCTTTTAGCGCATTTAAGAGTTTTTATAGCACATCTAGGATTTTTTATAGTGCATATAGATTATGTTTTAGTGCATTTACTTGTTATTATAGTGCATATAAATGATCTTTTAGGGAATACAGGTTTCTAAGTTTGACGCCTTCCACAGACAGAACCTATTCTAGCTTAAAAGGAATCAATCTAGGATAGTCACATCTGGTTTTAAAAAGCAGCAACCCTAGGATAGACATGGATGTAAAAAGAAGCAATCTAGGATAGTCACCACACATTGATTTTGCAATTAAAATGAATCCCATGCTTTTTGTGAAGAAACATCTTCTCATAGTTTAGATCATTGTGATTTGGGTTTTGAAAAGAACATTGTCTACTATGCTTGTGGCAATAGGTCTATGCTCTCCCCTTAACTGGGTGACCAGAATACCAGACTTTTCTTTTACATTCATGCAATTTTACTGCTTTATTACATCCTTTAGAGAGCATGTTCTTGTGGGAAAAATTAATCACCCAAGAGGAATGAATCAAGTGGGTTCAAGTCAAAGCTAGACTATTCCTCCCCACTATAAAATTTAAAGCAAATCAAGAGAAATCCTCTTTTGTCAATAGTGTGCAAGATAACCATCCCCAAAGACTTTGTTATAAAGGTTGGGAGGTCTCCTGAGGGAGTTTATTATTGCCGCACTTAATGGAAATACTTACGACAAACCTAGTGTAGTAGCCAACCATGTCAGTATCCAAACATCCTAATAATTATAGTGTAAGGGGAGGGAAGAATCTGCCCCCAAGATACTCACCATATAACTACCAAGGACCATTTGCTAAGGGGATCCGGTATCCACTTCAGTCACTCTAAGTATGTTCCTAGAAAAGACAAAAATACAGGCACCCCTTCGAGGGTGACACAACTTTGTGAGTTGACGCAGTTCTAAGATGTGGGCTATGATTATTATGATGACCTACTTGAGTACTAAGAGTGAGTCTGTCTAAATTGTTTATCATGTGCAAAACCTATGAAAACACTTTTTGAAAAACATTTTTGAACATACACTTGATTTCTAGTATAGGGATTAAGAAAAACTATTTTCAGAGTGTTTACTATGTTTTCAATCATAATAATTCAGATAAAAGATCATCCAAAATGAACATGTCAAAATTCTACTCAAAACTGTTCTCAATTGTTATAGAAAATACATTAGAAAAACTATTTTAGCACATCTAGGGTATATTCTGGCACATATAAGGTCTATTTTAGTGCATTCACTGGTTAAATTAGCACTTTCAGGGTCTGTTTCAATGCGTTTGGAGTCTGTTTTAGCACATAGGTTGAGTATTTTGCAAACAATTTTTAGGTCAATGTAAAAACATTTTCTAATGCACATATAGGACACAGAGTAGTGCATCTAGGACATATTGAAGCTCATTTGACCACTTCTCTGGTGCATACCCCTATTTCTGAAGAGCATATAGGACACAAAGTAGCACATCTGGGACATATTGAAGTACATTTGACCACTTCTCTGGCGCATACCCTTGTTTCTGAAGCACATATAGACAACAAAAAAGCACATTTGTCACTTTTCCTGAATCATTGATTTTGACAGATCTGAGTTTATAGCATTCTCGGTCCAGTACCATATCAACTTTTTTCTCTCATGCTTAGTGAGTGGAAATCTACCAAGTTTGTCAAGAAGTCAATTTCCCATAGAATCAAGAATCCCAAGAAACCTCTAGGGTACAAGAAAACTTTGCAACGAAGGAAGTGTTTATACAAGAGTAGAAATGTCTTGTTCCATTATCGCAAATTTCTTCATAGATACCAAGATTTTTTTAGGGGATTTACTGATGAATATGCTGTAGACGCTCTAGATTCACAAGCTTATTTTGAAAGAAGATCCCTCACACAACAACATAATCACAATCAACCTCTTGATTTCAACTATATACCACAACCTTCTATTGAATATTCGACACATCCTAGTCAAATACTACAATAAGTTGAAATAGGCTAGTTTGATCATTCTTCAAAAAAAAAAGATCGAATCTTATGAATGCACCTTCCATCACACACTTCTATGTTCTTGCTTCAACTTCTCCCAATAGGATCTGGACATCCTTTATCATTAGAAGTCACAACCTTGAATTAGGAAACATAGTTTTGATCATATCATAGGATTCTCATATTATCAGATCAAAACATCATCAATTGTACTCATTAAACTATGATCTAAGTTTAGGAGATTATCTTGAAATCATATGCCTTTTTTTACACAACCACAATACAAAAAACTAAAGGAAGGTATTCAACAAGAAAATCATTCATCAAAACCTCAAGAAGAAGGTGAAAATAGTGATCCCCTTTATAAAGTAAGTCGAAATCCCCTTTTTGAAGATAACATGACTAAAGGAGCAAAAGATCCATTTACTTCTAACAAAGATATGAAAAAAACCTTTGAGGATAGTGAGGATGAAGAAGAAGAAGAACGCAACCTAAAAGAAGCCAAACAAGATCCTAAATTTCTTAGGGTGGTAGAAAATATTGTAACACGCGACAAAAAAAAAATTCTATTCTTGGCTGACAAAGAAGCCAAATTACCCCATGATTTTGATATCCCGAACATAAAGAGTAGTCCTGATGAAACACCTTTATTTGATTTTGTCACCTTTAATAAGACACTTAAAACATTAGAAGCAAAAGTTAAAGATCTAGAAGGAGGAGCCTCAACAAAGACATATGCTCTTGATGATATTTGTCCATATCCTTTTGATCAATGTCTCAACATGATTCTATTTCCTAAACATTGTGAACTTCCAAAGTTTGATTGTTATAATGGAAAATCACATCCCATTGACCATATTAGAGACTTTTGAAACATGACTTTAGAATTTTCTCATGAGGATACATACTTAATCCGTTTGTTCCCACGAAGTCTTGGAGGTCAATCTATGGAATGGTTATCAAAAATCACACCGCCTGTCAAAACATTTGAGGAATTGATCAATGAGTTTATCTCACAATATTCCTATAACATACAACACCAAATCACAATGATTGATTTATGCAAAGCAAAGCAAAAACCTGGTGAACCATTCATCACATTTCTACAGAGATGGAGAAGATTATTCACTAGATATCCATGACATGTTCCTGAGAAGGAAAAGATCACTACATTCATAAATAACTTGGATCAAGAAATGAGTTATCATATAAATCTTCATTGTCCTCCCTCTTTCCATAAATTGATTGAAAATGCAATCACAATTGAGAATGCATTAGTCCAAAGGGGGATAATCAAACTTGATAGAGATAATCCTAGCTCTTCTAATCACCACAATAACAAATCTAAGTTTTGGACTCGCAACAAGAATGTGGTGAATGATGGTGTTGTAGATGCACATCATGTCTCATCTAAACCAATTGTTCTTAATATTCCTCGCAACAACAATTACAACAATGTCAACTTGGTTACAAATCAAGGAAACAATCCTCCTCCAAGGAATAACCAAAATCCAACCTTTGTTTTGAATCCAAGCACTACCAACAATCAAGGATATTGTGGAAATAACAATAACAATTCCTTAGGAAATACATCAAACACAAATCCACAATGACATTCATTTTTCTCCAACTGAAGAAATTTTACTCCATTGGGACAATCTCTAGAATTTGCCCTTACAGATTTGATGGCAAAGAATGTAATTACTCTACCACCTCAATGTAACTTCGAACATACTATGAAGCCACTATCATGGAATGATGCATATTATTTTGAATATCATAGATGTAAAGGCCATCGTACGAATAATTGTCAAGCCTTGAAGAATGCTATTCAAGATCTAATCGACAAAAACATTGTCACAATAGAAGGGAATCAACAATCAAATGAAGATCACCAAGCATTTTGAAACCCTTTTCCCAACTATAAAAAGGGTGAATCTTCTGGAAAAAATGTGAATCATGTCGATGAGCATATAATCAATCATATTTACTTTGATGAAAAGTGGGTTAATTTTATAAATATCAAAGAGAAAATGGAATATGGAGAAGTTAACATAACCACAAGGGCACAAGCTAAGGTTGTCCTAAAAGGTGCTCCCTCCAAATCCATGGCACTCTGGCCTCAACGTCAATATGGCTTGATCAATTAACATGGAAAAACTTCCACTCAGATCTCTATCTTGGAACTTCTGAAGATTTCCCCAGTGCATAAAGAAATTCTAGAAAAGGCCCTCATTGAAACAACTATATCTAATGATCTAGATGAAGATCGATTTCAAGCCATGGGAGGACATTTTTCCTCACCCACATGTCTCTCATTTTCTGAAAAGGATGATGTTTCTATGATTCATCCCCATAACTCATCACTATACTTAGAAATCATGATCCACAAGTTTCATGTCAAATGTGTACTAATAGATGGAGGTGCTAGTTTGAACATATGTACCATGAAGTTAATTTGAGATTTAGGGTTTTCTAAAGATTCTATTGATCCCAGAAGAAAGATTACTATTTAAGCCTATGATGATGAGGAAAGAGCATCTAAGGGATTAATCATGTTACTAATCAGAGTGGGACCTATTATCAAGAATACTTTTTGTCAAGTGTTAGACTGAGATATCACCTACATCTTATTGGGTCATCCTTGGATGCACAATATGCAAGTTGTACCATCTACATATCATCAATGCCTTAAATTTCCTTATGATGGACAAAGATCATGATCCCAGCTGATAATTCTCATAGTAAAACTTGTGCTAATGCCAAAGCTAGTCAAGACACTCTAGTTCCCAATAATCAATAAGCACCTGCTAGTACTTCTCTGAAAGTTGGTACACAAATCAGTCAGGTAACCAAAATCTTTGACAAGCAACTCTGGTTCAAGGATAATGGAGTAGGGGAATATTCTCATTGTCTTGCTAATCTTCCTACATCACCTTGGTCACATGGAAAACCTTCTATCATGCAACATCAAATATCTACACCAACAACATCAATGCAATCACTGACAGAACCAATCACAAAGTTCAATGGAAAATTTATCAAGGAAAAATTCTTGATGGAAGATCCTGAGGATAGAAAAATTCTAAAATGGCTTTATAAAGATGAAGATGAAGATGAGATAGTTCTAAATGTCAAGCTACCAACTGATAAATATGGAAAAGGATACTCAATCATGCAAAAGATGGGCTATGAGGGTAATGGTCCTATTGGGAAAAGAAAAGGAGTAGTTGAGCCTATTGATCCTCTAGGACTTACTGCAAAAGATAAAATAGGACTGTGCTATGACACTAGCTCAAAAGAAACAATATCCAAGCAATTGAATGATATTGTACCCACATTTCAAGAAAGTTCTAAAACAAGAGAGACATGTTTGCAGCTATTCAAAATTTCATCGATAATAACTTTGAAAAAACTCTAGAGAATACGAATGGGATACTATTCATAATGATGAGTTTTGGAGGGACAATAAGGTTGATGTGACACACAAGTATACACCTCCTCTAATCAAAGGAGAAGGTTCAGGGACCCAACCACACGAATCTGAACTTCAACACGACTATGCTTCTAGTGATACCAAGTCAGACTTAATCGAACAAGACTCTCGTGAGGATAGTACCATCATTGACCTACCTCATACCTTGGATCCTACGAACACCTCCATTATGACTTTAACCATAGCTGATTTCACACAGCCTAATGACCCGCTACCACTAATACATCTTGATCTCAACAATTGGGATCTATCTGAACCTCTTGATATACCAATGTTTCCAACCGATGAATCTATCATGAACTTCCTTTCTGTGGATACTGTAAATGATTGCTCCACTGGAAATTTTTGGTAGAAGGTTTTTAATTAGGAGAGTGTCAAGTTTCCTAGCTGCAAAATTAAAAATCAAAAAGAAAGATCTAATGGTGAAAACCATAATCTAGCAATATTAGATAAAAAAAAAATATAAAACAAAGAGTGTATCAGATGGTGAAAACCTTTTTAAGGCACTAGATGATGGGATGCTTGACACTCTCCCAGAGCACTATCATGAGTGATCACCTATCTTGATTGAGCCTACAAAAGTAGTTAATATTGAAACTACTAAGAAGTCAAGAATTCTATAGTTAGCTGCATCAATGACAAATAAAGAAGTCCCTAAGTTCATGGAATTTCTTAGAGTAAATCAAGTCAATTTCACCTAGTCTTATGCAGACATGCCAAGTTTTGATCTTGATCTTATAATGCATCACTCATCCATTAAACCAGGAGTAAAGCCTGCAAAAATAAATCTTGGGCATCCTCATGTGGCATTGCTAGTTAAAGAAGAACTTAAGAAACTCCTTGATGTGGGATTTATAAGATCAATTGACTATGTAGAATGGATCCCCAACATTGTTCCTATATCAAAACCTCACAAAAGTGTTCAAGTGTGCATATATTTCAGAGATCTTAATAAGGCATGTCCTAAGGATGATTTTCCTCTTCCAAGCATCGATACTATAATTGATATGATGGCTAGCCATTACATGTACTCACTAATGGATGGTTTTTTAAGCTATAACCAAATCAAGATTGCACCTAAGGACTAGGAAAAAACAACTTTCACATGTCCATGGTGAACTTACTGTTGGAAAATCATGCCTTTTGGTCTAAAGAATGCTAGAGCTACCTATCAAATGAGCTATGACTACAATTTTTCATTACATGATGCACACATTCGTGGAAGATTATGTCGATGATATACTCAAAAAATCATACACAAGAGAAGGACATCTCGAGGTATTATCCAAAATATTCACAAGGTTGGAAAAGTTCAAAGTTCACCTTAATCCTAAGAAATGCGTTTTCTGAGTCACATCTGGAAAACTCTTAGGATACATAGTTTCAGCAAAAGGAATTGAAGTAGATCCCGCCAAAGTACAAGTAATCATGGAAATGCCTCCACCAAAGAATATCAGTCAGTTAAGATCACTACAAGGATGACTCCAATCTATACAAAGGTTCATTGCACAACTAGTAGATAAATTTCTACATTTCACACATTTGCTACATAAGAATGTTCCTTTTAAATGGGATGAAAAGTGTGAAACAAATTTTCAACAGATAAAATAGTATCTAATGAATCCACCAGTGCTAGTGCCACCAAATTCAGACAAACCACTCATCTTATACATCACAACAACAAAGACACCTTTAGGGGAATTACTAGCACAAGAAGACTCTATAGGAAAGGAACATGCAATCTATTATATTAGCCAAACATTAATAGGTCATGAACTTAGCTACACTTTCATTGAGAAAGCTTTCCTAGCAGTGGTATTTGCCTCGTAGAAATTTTGACACTACATGTTAACTCATACAATCAATCTTGTCACAAAAATTGATTGACTCAAGTATCTACTAAGCAAAGCTACACTGACAAGAAGGCTAGCAAAATGGGTCATGATCTTAAGTGAGTTTGACATCCATTATTGATGTCAAAATAGTGGTTTACAATTCCTGAGAGGAATGAATTTTAGCCGAAATCACATATTTTTAGAAAATATAATTATTTAAGCCTTAAAAAGTTCCATTTTAAGGATTCCAATTGAAGAGGGTTTGATCAAATCACCTTAGATCAAACCCCCTTGGATAGAACCTCTCTAGTTTTAAACCATACCTATAAATGTGTCTCCTTTACACCTATCAAAATGCTGATAAAAAATCACTTTTGGTTTAGCTTTTGAGGGATCAAATGAATTCATTTAAAATTTATTTCAAATGATAATGGTATTCCTCAGAACAAGCTATCCAATGAAAATAATTTTAATATGTTTTGGTTTTGTTATGTATTTATTTCTTAAGTTTTATTAAACATAGGTTTTTCATCAAAAATGAATTTCTTTTTTCTTCACACGTGGAAAAATAGAAGATTATCAAAAAAAAATTGCAAAATATGAGTGCACCAGATATTGAAGTCCTTGATCCAACAAAAAAATAAAATAAAATTTTGACATATACAAAAAAAGTTACGCCTATAAGTCACTTTCCGAATTGTAATTCATTTGACTTTGAAACTTGATTAAGGAAAAATTTTCAATAAAAACTATCTAACCAAGTGGAAGCACTAGATATCAAAGTTACAAATCTAAATTTGAAAGAATTAGAATTTTATCTTTCATGGAAAAAGTTGTACGCTATAATGCGTGTCACTTTTTAAAAATGTTGTTTTATGAAAAAATCAATTTTTGTGGGAGATGGAAAAGAAGTGCAATTTGATTCCAAAAATTTTGAAAAAAATATTTTTAGAATCTACAGACAAAATTTGATGAGACTCTAGTTTGCACCATCTTCAAATTCCTCATAGTTTAGCCGCTATAGGTGCCCGAATGTGAAGATTCAGTTAAAAATAATAATTTCAGTGTCCAGTTTGGCCAAAAATTGTAAACCACTATTATGGGTGATCTTAAGTGAGTTTTACATCCATTATATTGATCGCAAAGCAATCAAAGGTCAAGTTATTGCTGATCAACTGGATGAAGCACCCCTACAGGTAAATTATCTTATGCACATTGAATTCCCAGATGTTGATGTGTTCACTGCAGAATGAAAGCAATGTTGGTCATTATACTTTCATGGTTCAATTAATCAACATGGATCGGGGGCAGGCATACTCTTTGTCACACCTTAAGGAAATACCATTCCTTGATCATATCGGATAATTTTTCTATGCACTAATAACATAGTTGAGTATGAAGCCTTAATCACTAGACTCAAAATAGCATTGGAATGGAGAATCCCAGAATTACAAGTCTACGGTGACTCACAGTTAGTCATTAACCAAACCAATGATGATTATCAGATGAAAGATGACAAGTTGTTGCCATATAAGAAAATGGTTGATAATTTTAAGAAATAATTTGTAGATATCAAGTTCATCCAAATTCCACGGCTTGATAACAAGGTAGCTAACGCTATGGCCACAATTGCTTCATTGATACAACTCCCAAAAAACTAGGCTCACTACGAACTCTTGGTGGAACAATCATTTGCGCCCGCCTATGACACACTTGAAAGCCAAATCATTTTTCACTTAGTAGGATCTTATTCACCTTGGTATGGAAAAATTTATGCCCACCTAAAATATGACATCTTACCACTTGACTTATCTCGAAACCAAAAGTGCAAATTTATTCACCAATCCTCTTGCTACACTCTTATTGCTGACACCCTTTATTTTCATGGTCTTGATGGTACTTTACTTCGATGTTTTGAACATGATGAATCTGATAAGGCTTTACAAGAAGTTCATGGTGGAATTTGTGGTACTCATTCAAGTGTTCTAAATGTCTGATACATGGAAACCTCATTCATGCACTGGCACGGGAACTACAACCATTTACACCAACTTGGCCATTCTCTCAATGGAGTTTATATTTAGTTGGTAAGATTCATCCTTCATCTTTGAATGGACACAAGTTCATCATCACAGTGACATAATATTTCACCAAGTGGCATGAGGTAGTACCCCTCACTTAGGTTACCAGCAAAAAAATTTCAGCTTTCATACTCAACTATCTCATTTTTCAGTATGACATTCCTAACTCCATCATCACAAATAATGGACAACCATTCAAGAATCAAGATGTTGACGAACTTTGTGAAAGATTCTATATTCAACACAGATACTCAGCACGTTATTATCCACAAGGAAACAGCCAATGAGAGGCCTCAAATAAAATAATATTGAAAATCTTGAAGAAGAATGTGAATGATACAGGGAAATACTGGCACATACAACTTAATCTCGCATTATGGGCCTATAGAACTAGCATCAGAACACCAACAGGAGCAACACCATTTGCTATTTTCTATGGAATAAAAGCCATTCTACCTCTAGAGGTTGAGATTCCATCACTTAGAGTATTATTGAAGGGTCTCATAATAGATGATGAATACAGAGTTTCCCGATTGCAAGAACTAGAACTCCTTGATGAAAAGAGACAACGAGCAACTGATCATTTGAAAGCATATCAACAAATGACATCTCGCAGCTATAATCACATAGACAAACCACATACTTTTCATAGCATGCACCTGTAAAAGTATTATGTCTGAATCAGTTATCATCATCTACAAAGTCTTGAAAAAATACAAAAACAACAGAAAAGGTCTTGAAAAATAAAAAAACATCAAAAAAAGTCCTAAACAAAATCCAAAAACATTAGAAAATGTCCTAAAATAATGGTTACCTTGGTGAAAACTTGACAAACAGGCATCTCGGTAGCGAAAAAATAAAAATAAAAATGAAATAATCATAGATAGTGAAAATTTGGAAAACATACGCTATTTGTAGCTCTCCATCTATTAGTTCATGTTTTGCACTTAGCTTTTTCATTTTTCCATCATCTTAGGGTCATAACAGCATCATGTTGCTATCATTTGCCTAGAGCGATAATGTCTTACCATGGTTTGATTACTACATATTCATTTCAATGAGTTGTGATAATACCAGGGGCAAAACGTTAGCATACTAAGAGCACCTAACTTTCAAGTTACATAAACAGCTAGACAATGACATAGAAATCCAACTACACAAAACAAACAATCAAATTCTATGAATAGATATCCAACCATGGATCCATATCACAAATAGTTTTTCAAAAAAATACCATATCATGACTCATATCTAGATGATCTAAAATCTGAATAATGATTGGAATATTAGTTTTACATTTTGAACAATGGTTTTTTGATTTTCGATATCATCTCTCTGGAGCACACTCAATGATGTACTGAACTAGAGTGGCAAGGAAAGAGGATGATTTTTCTTTGTCTATTTTCTTGAGCTTAACTATTGATTTGGTGCAAATATGTCAAGAGACATGATTCCCAATGCATATCATTGATGACAATTCCACATTTGCATCAAAAAGGTGGGTAGTCTTTTTCTATTTATGCAAGAAATGCTCAAGTCATCTCGATTAAATTATACCTCGATGCTTGTGTTCGCTTGCTATACCAAAAATCATGAAAGTTGTACTCAGGTCATCATTGGTGCTAATTTCCCCTCTGATGCTTGTACATTCTTCCAACATTTTACAAGGCTCTATGATGATTTAAGAATGCTAACAAAAAGGCTCAACGAATAGTTGGTTTCATTTCGTTACATTGTGTTTTTTTTAGTTGCATTTCATTTACATATTTGAATATTGGATTTACATTAGAGTTTTAAACAAATTTGAATAGATAAGTCAAATGGTTTCCATGTCTCTTTGGACTATATGTGAAGGACATTTGGACATTTGCTTCATCCTCATTTCATCTAGGTCTAGTGCATATCATATCATTTCACATCCATCATTTGGATCCTAGCTTATGCATTCATATCATCTCATTTCATTTTATTTCATTACATATCATTACATTACATTTCATTTTATCATTTTATCATTTTACAATTCATTCTCTCAAGTCACTTCACAATTCACTTTATTACATTTTTCTCATTTTATTTCATTACATTTCATTTTCATCTCATTTTATCATTTTATCATTACATTTTCCATACCATTTCCATTTTATCATTACATTTCATTTTACATTCTTATCATTCTATATCATTTTAATTTTATCATTCCATCTCATTACATTATATTTCACTTCATCATTTAATCATTTTTCACATTCATCACATCATTTTCTTATCATATCCTTATATTATTATCATTTATCGTTTATCATCACATCAGATCATATTATTTTATCATCTTCGATCATTTCACAATTCATTCTATTTTAGCATCACATTTTATTATCTCATTACATTACACTACATTTCATTGCATATCATTTCATCACATTTTATTTTATATTATTTCCTCTTATTTCATATCATTTCATCTTACATTTCATCATTACATCTCATTTCATATCATTACATTTCATTTCATCATTTCTTATCATTTCATTTCATTTCATTTTATTATCTCATCAATCTTTTTCATATTCATTACATTTCACAACACACATTTTATCATTATTAATCCGTTCACATCATTTACCATTCATATCTTTTCTCCTTTTTTCATACTATTTTATCTATCATTTCTCATACAAAATTCAATCCATATTACATATCACATTATCAATCCATGATACATTTCATATACAAAACATCTATCACATCATCATCGTTTATAAACTCAAAAACACAAATTTCATTTACATGTTTTCATAACAATTCATATCAGATATCATATCATCTCAAAATGTTACATTTTTTTTTACCATCATCATCCACATGCATAAGATCATTAGTACACATCATATCATTTCATTGCATTATCATCATCATCTCACATTATCCTGCAAATCATGTTAGTCCGTAAATCATAAAAATCCATATCACATAAATAAGGAAATAAATGCATATTTATCTCATATCATCATAACAAATGCAACACATCATCAAAACTCATCGCTACTGCATATCATCACTCATCAAAAATATATACAAATGTCCAATGTCCAATGAAACTAAAACTTCCAAAGAGTCTAGAAATGATACATGAGATATGATCCAAAATCAAGATACTTACTCCAAAGAATATGAGATACATTGCATAAAATCCTCCATACATCAATCACAGCTGACTAGTGGAACCCCCCGATGGAGATGGTCTCACAAATGGTGGCCTACCACTAGTCCCTGCGTCTGGATCCCATTGAGGCTCGATAACCTTCATGCTCTATGTGGCTGTCCATGACCTGCTCTTGGTCCTACTACAAGACCATGGGAATGGCTCCCTACACTTAGGAGGACACAACTCCTCATATCTAACATGGTAGTACTCTACCTCCCGTGCCTTCTCCATTCCCTCTGCAAAAGCCTCTCACAAGGATGCACTCTCTATAGTGCCCATAAGCCTCTGAGCAACACCCTCAGCCTCCATTGCCCTCTATCTCAATGCATCCCTCTCTATAATCAACTAGACTATCTGTGGGTTTGGGGTAGGCTGCGATACATGTGCCTATGCCAGCTATGCCTGTAACTATGCAACCAATCCCTGTGCCTGTACCAACTGACTTTGCAACTACACCTGCTGTCCCTGCAATGTCTACAATTGGGCCTATAAGATATCTATATGTCCCTACTATGATGAGGAAACAACCCTGATCACTTTCCATTGCCCAATCCCAGTCCTCAGCCACCGCATGATATGTACACCACTTAGAAAATCTGGCCCCGACCTTCCTGGCACCTGCCCCTCATCTCCGTCATCATCCCCATTAAAGCTATCCTCCTCATCTCGCCCAACCGCTATTGGCTCCCCACCTACCACATCCTCTTGTCTCACTGCCCCTGGTTGTGGTACTACCAAAATGGGTGTTGGCTCATTAGGATAGGTAAAACATGGGAAGGGATGTGTATGATAATAGACTAAATACTCGTTAGACATACCGGCATCAATAATGTTTCATCTATCATCCCATGCCTTAGGAGCTAACGCCATGTACTCTATATATGCTATCCGATAGGAGATACACGACCCCCATCCAACCTCATCTCTGCTTTGTACATAGTGTGCCACCCCCTGTGGTATCCCCTGTGTGAAACCATACTGTCGCTACACCTGCAACTCCAATAATATCTCGATGATACAAGGGGTCCTCCCTATCAGAAACTGAGGGATACCTACAAATGGCATCTCCAGGTGATATGTATCCCAGGGCTCACAATCAAGGTATGGTCACCATACCACTACATCCATATCATCCAAACATTGTCTCTAGTAATCCACCTTGCCCAACTTGGGTTGGACAAGGAACATAGCGTATGCATACACATAGGGTCTCCCTGGTGGCCTCACTCAGGGACAAGCTAGTCTTGTCATAGAAATATGCTCCCAGGCCCATACCTATAGCAATGTCCCACAACAAGACAAACTAGATGCATCATTGTATACCACCTGATGAAGGTCATGATATAAGTGAGCCAACATGCAGCTCCCCAAGGCATATCTCTGAGGCTGTACAAGCATCTACTCCAAAATCCTCCCCCATCCCACTAACAGTCCCTTTGATCGGCGATTTAGAAAAACGAGACCTCCAATGAATGCACCCAAAACTGCCAGCAAGGCCAGATAACCCCTAAAATTGGCCCTTGTGATCATATAACATAAGGGCACCAACCAATGGAATACCTAATATCCTATACACATCCTCCAAAGTCATAGTCACCTCACCAATTGCAAATTAAAGGTGTTGTTCTCTGAATGCCACATCTTTGCCAATGCGGTCAACAGCCCCTGTTGACCCGAATCGGCAGCATAGCCAACTAGGATCTCAATCCACATGTCTCTATCAAAGCTACATCATCTGGTGTCAACTCGGCTATCCTATCCCATTCCGCCAAGTGATGTTCCCTAATCTGGAGGTTTTTGAAAACCTCCTATTTTTTATTAGCACAAGGCAATCAATCAGCACCACATCAATAATCTAATCTCAAATCAAACAAACTCAATTAGACTCATATCTATTTATGACCCATATCAGTAACCCATATTAGTGACCCATATCAGTGATCCATATCTATGACCCATATCAGTGACCCATATCAAGTGATCTATCTAAGTGACTCATATCAAGCAATCACTGCACAATCAATTCAAATTAATCTACTATTTGTTTTCTATTGTAGAAAGAAAATTTATCAGAAAGAAATCAAACATCTACTATTTGTTTTCTATTGCAGAAAACAAATTTATCAGCACTCCTATCAATCCTCTACTCTTTCTTTTTCATACAAAGGAAATAAAGTTATCAGCTATCTACTCTTTGATTTCTATTTTGGTAACAAAATTATCAATTCTATTCAGATTTTCTATCCACATCAACAAGATGACAAGACATTTTCTCAATCTATTGAACAAGGAAGCAATATACATCATCATTTTCACATCAAATCACACATTCTATTTTTTTAACCAGAAGCGCTAATATGTGGTCTCTATGCGCTAAAACTCATATGCACTGTTTTGTATCCTAGATGAGCTAAAAACCAAATGCGCTATTCTTTTCCTTGGATGCGCTCAAACATTTCCTAGATGTGCTATTTCCCTATATGTGCTAAAACTCTACACCTAAGAGCTACTTTATTTCTGAGATGCGCGGTAATCCTATATGCCCTACTATTTTTCCTAGATGCGCTATACTCTTAATTTTCTTATGGCACCCTATATGTGCTCCTATTTTCATCAAAATCGCTAAACTGGTTTCACACTAAAAATGCAAAATCTATCCTATATGTGCTACTCTTTTCATCGTAAGCACTAAAACATTCATCGAAAGCGCTAAAACTTTCCTAAAAGCACTAAAACGCCATTTTCAAACCCAAAATTCATGGAAAAATAGTAAAATTCAATTCAAAATGGAAAAATTTGAAAGCACAAGTGGTTAGATGAACTCACCGGTGGTCCATACGTAGCTGGCCTCTAGTATTGGTGGGATCTCTCGAATTTGTGACGATGATATGGAATCTCAATGTTGCAAGGTCACTGTTAGAGCTACAGGATTCCAAAAGTCAAAAAGTGCAAATGACCTGTCTTTTTCTACCTTTTTACCTTTAAAGGTCAACCAAAGGTAAGTTTTGTCACATTTTTAATCTTTTTATCCAAATTTGACTTTCGTTTCACACTGGGGCATCTTTATACATCATTTTCTGCGAGCTAAATCACTGGATTCACATCAATGTCAAACTCTCTTTATCAAATCAAACAGTATCAACAACTCATGTAATCATCAGTGATTTACCTCCTAAGGGGGCATCATTAACACTAGTAGCATCTTTCGATCAAAAATATATCAAAATCAGATCAGGGGCATAGTCAAACACAACAAAGTTTGAAAGCAAAAATATTTTCTTAGAAGCAATGCGTTTCACACATTACTTCAAAGAGGGGAAAAATGTAGATGCATAAAATTGGTCATATCTTATTAATCCTAACATTTAATTAAATATTTATTATTTAATTAATCTCTTTAAAGTCTTCTACATATAATTAAATTTAATTAATTTAATTATATTGTTCATTCAGATTATTCTTCTATCATAATTAAATAAATTGACTTTTATTTAATTATTTCAAATTCATATGTCCACTTGATTAATTAAATAAATACACTTTATTTATTTTAATTAATTACCACTTTTGAATTTAATCAAGTCTCTCTGATTTAATTAAATTTTAAAAATCTTTCTTCTAGTTAATTAAATATCTCATTTAATTAATTTCATTTACATACCATTTCTTAAAAAAATTAATTAAATATTTTATTTAATTATGAAATCTTTTGGATTATTCTTTAAATATAGGGGAAATGTTCTATTTTAAGAAGAATCCTTGTGTCACCCGTAAATAAATAATTTAATTTAATAATTCATTATTTGTCTTCTTCAAAATCTTTCCATAATCTCACAAAAAGGATGATTTTTTACAATTCATCTTTATCATCTTATCTTACCGCTTTTATAGAAAAGAAAACAAATCTTTCTTTCTGCTTTCTTCACTCTCATCCATCTTCAGACATTCGATCTGCCAGGAAATTTCACAATTATTGATCATATCAACCAATCAGAAGCTTTTGAAAACTCTGTAAATAGCACTGTTGATCCAAGCAAGGGTTACAACAACACACACATCAAACTAATTAGAGATTAGTTACATTCTAGCACTATAGCATCATAATTTCATTACTCATAGTATTATCAATAGTCTTTCATTTTCATAAATCATGTTTAGCATTAGAATAATCATGTCTTAGTTTAATCATTACATGCATTTCACATTCAATCTCGTTCTTTAGGAGGATTGTTCATTGAGCCTAGCCTACAATCTGAGAGCCATCTGGAATCAATGAAAATACTAAAGATAGAGGACAATAGGATGACATTGGCAACTAAATACTGAGTTTGTAATCTTTATTACTTTAATATTCTATTTTTGATATAATGTATTATTGGTGTGATTGATTTATTTTACATATTTAACATTCACAAAAAAGTTGACAACATATTATGTATGCTATTGTATCTCCTAGTCCCTATATTGCTCATGTAGTGGGAGTTGTGAGCAAGTTCACAAGAAATCCCTAAAAGCCTCATTGGGAAGTGGTCAAATGAATATTAAGGTATATTAAAGGTACTTTTTATTATGCTTTATCTTTTGGTGGAAATAATGTATAGTTGCAAGGTTTCATTGATTCTAAATTTTCTAGAGATTTAGATAAACAGAGATCTACTACTGGTTATGTTTTCATGTTTTTTGGAGCTACCATTTGTTGGGTCTCAAGGTTGCAACATTTCATTGCTCTTTCTTCTATTGAAGCTAAGTATATGGCTCTTTCTTAAGCTTCTTTGGTTATAGCAATTGATTAGTGGTTTGAGATTTAAACAAAATGATTATCTTCTATTTTCTAATAGTCACAACACCATTTTTATGGCTAAAAACCATTCATCTCAGTTTCGTTCTAAACATATTGACATACATGCTCATTTCATTCAGCATGTGGCTAAAGATGACAAGTTACAAGTTGCAAAAATTGAGACAAACGTCAATCTGGTAGATATCTTGACTGAGGTTGTTCCCAAAGAGAAGTTTGAATGTACGAGACTTCTCTTGGTCTAGTTAGGAAGAAGTGATAGTAAGTTTAGAGCAGGGGAATGTTTGGAAAGTTGTAGCATCCAATGGACTTCAAGTGGGAGATTTTTAAGAGATGAAGTCGAACAATTGATTTTTGGCTCTTAGGACTTCTCTTACTCTTCTAGGGTTTTTCAACTAAAAAGAGAGAGTTAGACCAAAAATGCTAAGGGTTCATTCAAATTATGTTATTTATGATATTTTCTAAGTTAAATGAAGTAATATAAATGAAATTGAGTGATCCATATAAAAAATTATGAATGCAAAACTAAGATCTATGCTACGTTTGAAAACGCAATGTTGTTTGCAAATAAGCTTTAAAGAATGGACAAAAATGAAAATTAAACTAAACAAAAGGTTTCTTCTTAGAATGAGCACACTTGGAAAACTAGAGAAGATTGGAAAATAATTTGGAAAACTGATGAAACTTGAATTTGAGTTGACTAGGACTCATTCGCCACCTTGGGTGAATCAATCCCAAGTTAGGATTTTTCTACACAGAAGCTATTTTCTTACAATTAGGGACCTATATCTACATCTAACTCCAAATATTCACCTCAGGAGGGACTCATTCACCATGCATGGTGAATCAATCCACTTTTAGATTTTTGTAATTTCAAAGTTTTGTCCTGCACCTTGACACCTGCACAACAATTTCTAATGGAAACCCGGCTTGGGATCTCAAAAAATTCCTACAAAATAGCTCAATTTTTTTTTTCTAATGGGGGGTTTTCCTTAGTCAAATGCAAAGTTGGATTATTAAACCTTGAATGGAGAAACATCTACATAAACCCTAGCCTTAGATGTGTTAATGACTAGAAAAAGATGAGATGTGACAAAGATCTTATTATATTGCTCTAAAATAAGACATGTAAGAATGATTTGTATGATGCAATATCTCAACCCTATAAACCTTACAACACATGAAAAATAGGAATGAAATGACATGTAAATGATAAACAAACAAGATGCAAACCTTAATCTGAAGATAGTGTGAAAATGGAAAATGGAATCAATAGGAAACCAAGTCCTTAGGTGTGATTTTG
This sequence comes from Sequoia sempervirens, assembly GCA_007258455.2. Classification (NCBI taxonomy): domain Eukaryota; kingdom Viridiplantae; phylum Streptophyta; class Pinopsida; order Cupressales; family Cupressaceae; genus Sequoia; species Sequoia sempervirens. Next base: position 175,202,150 of record VDFB02193867.1, read on the forward strand.
TGGCTAGTTGTACCTCTTCACCCTAGATTTCTTCATGATTCACCATAGGAATCCATAATCAACCCTTTGCAATTTTTGATCTTGACAAGAAAAGTGAGCTTCAAGACTTGAAAAAACCCTAGTTTGTTGCTCTAAAACTTCAACTTTTGCTAATGAAACTTGTTGTGGAGGACTTGACTTTATGAATTTCTCTTGAGGAATGATAAAAAGATAAGAAAATATGATAAAAAGATGTGTGAAATGACTTGAAATGAGTATTTATAAGCAACAACACCTTATTTTCCCATTAATTAGACCAAAGAGGCCAACATTCACTAGAAATTAAAGTTAAATTGATTAAATTCCTTCTTAAGTTTGAGTTTTCCCTCAAAGGGGACTCATTTGCCAACCTTGGAAAATGGATCCCTCCAAAGGGGACTCATTCACCCACAATGGCGAATGGGTCTGACTACTACTATTTGAAGATGGGTTTTTGGGGTATGAGATAATTAAATGTTGTTTGTTGGGTTTTATGTGATTTATCAAGTAAAATGGGCATCTAGATCAAAATTAATGGTTCTAAGGGGCCTATAAATATTATTTTGAATGATAAATGATATAAAGGGACTCAAAAGTGGGTCCAATTATGCATGAAATTATCTCTTTTCTCAAGAGGGTCCAGTTTTCTATGGCACAGAAGCCCAACAAACACATTGATTTTTCTCTCCAACTATTTTCCTATTCATATTCTTTGGTGTGAAATGTAACATTATATATGTTGCACATCCCATTGTAAAAACACTTTTTGATAGTAATAAGAATTCCTCTGCTCAATGTGGGTGTAGCCATATTTGGTGAGCCACAATAAATACCATTGTCTAATTTTGTTTATGTTTTTCTTATTTATTTATACTCTATTTTCTACACTTCTATTTCACTTTATGTCATTTACAACTAACTTTTGAAGGAATCACTTAGGTTTGATTATTTTTTTCAAAAAATTTGGAAGAAAAGCACTCACAAGAGACACATCTTTAAAAAAAAAAAACCAAACTTACAACCAAGTGAGGTGAAAATATCCATAAATATAAAAATTAAAAAATAATTAACATTTTTAAAAATTAAATTCAAATAGTCAAATATTATAATCTAAAACTATGTAGAAAGATATATTGAAATTAATCCCAACTACTTGTCAACCTTCATTTATTCCTTCGTAGACCACTTCCTCACTCGTCATCTACATTCTCTTAGCTCATACATGCAAGATATCTTAGTCCAGCTCAAATCAATATTAGTCTTCTATCCCATTCACTACATCAAGACAATTTTTCCTATGAATTAATTTAAAAATCTATCCTCAAATATTATGCAATGTTGGAAAAGTATTTCAAATTAATTGTAATTAATTTTTTTGTTTTGGCTCTTTTTTGCTAGGATATACATTGATCTAATAGTTATTTTTGGTAATGAAAAATGTTGTAAGAGAGTAGATAATATATTTCTCTAGCAACAACTCTTCAAAAATGGGGTAATATTTTGTATAAAGATATATGAGTGCCCTACTATAGCAATAGCTTGAAGAAGAAACCACAAAATAAGGGATATTTTCATGTTATTTCCTAAATGTATGGAAAGAGAAACAACTCTATTTTATGATTTGTGAAAATGAATTAGTTTTAGTTTATCCTCTATTTTATCTTTAAGTTTGCTGCTCATTGTTTTGGATTTTTTTTTTCCTCTATCTCTTCCTTCAATTGGTATTAGAGTAGGTTTATCACAACAATGATTTTCAAAGCTAAGGTTTTCAACAAAGGTGTTTTCAAAGAGACAAGTTTTAACAGTCAACAATGGTAGCAAGAAGAAGCTTAACAAACCCACAAATCCCACATTTTAATGAAAAGAATTATGATTATTGGGAAATCGCCATGAAAGATTTATTTTTCTCTCAAGATATTTGGGATCTTTTTGAGAATGGATTTTTAGATCCATTTGATGTGACAACATACAATGCATTGACTCAAGTAGAGAATGATTTGTTGAAGGATAATAAAAAGAAGGATTCCAAGGATCTCTTTTATATATTTCATTATTGTAAGAAGTATGGTCATTATTTAGATGAGTGTAGGAAGAAACTATATGAATTTAGAAAAATAAATGTAAACTTCAAAAAAGAAAATAAAAAATAGGGTAATGTATTCATAGCATGCAATGTAGCACAAAAAATTAAAAGGATGTATGGTTCTTAGAATTACGTTGCAACAATCACATGATCGAGAACCTATAAATTTTCTCAACTTTAGATTAAAATGTAAAATTTGATGTCATATTGGGTAATGACAACAAATTATTAGTTATGGGTAAAGGAAACATCAACATTCTAACTAAACAAAGGGAGAAGAAGTATATTTTAGATGTGTATTTTGTACCTAGTCTAAAACACAATCTAACGAGCACTGGACAACTTGTTCAAAAGGCATATAAAGTCTTCATCAAAAATAGGGAATGCATTTTTTTGGAGAATTTCCAAGTAACCAACTCATTGCAAAGTCAAAATGATAAGTAATAAAAATTGTGTGCTAAATATTAAGTCATATTTGAAGGTGAGAAAAAAATGCTTTACAAAAAATTTGGGTGCGCGTGTGAGGGCATTGGTGGTAGGGTTTCAACGGCTGAATGTGGAGGAGGATCGAACCTCCTCCATGTTCAATCACCATTCCTTCTAGTGTACAACATTCTCATTTTATGCCTAGTGGTATTCTCATTTACTCTATTTTCTATGGGTGTGATGGGGGCATCCCTCCAATCAATCCACCTGTGGGATCCTACATGTGTGGCCTCTTAGAGTTAACTCAAAATGATGGGTGGGGATATAGATCCCCTAGATAGTTCTATTAATGAGACAGCCAAAGAATAAGAAAATAATGTGCCTCCAAAATATTTTAGAGGCATTATTGTAGGATAATGGAGCCAACTTTCGTAGGGTGCCAAATTTGTGCTTGAGGGAGTCAAAAAAATTCAAGAAGATGGAGGGGAGGAAAAAGGTAAGCACCTCCCATTTTCTCCTTTCAAAGTTATGTTGATTCATAATGAAACCCTAGATGAGGAAATTGTTGAAGAAGATGGTAGACTTTTGATAAGTACTATATATTTTACTATTGTTGATACCAGTAGGGTTCTGACAAGGAAATATATGGAGGAATGGTTCCATGATATTTGGGAAAATAAATTAGGGTTTCAATTTTACTATTTTCATATGGTGCAAAAGGGATTGTATGCCATTTTCCTTAACAACCATAAATCACAAGATGAGATAATAAAAATATAGCTTTGGAATTTTGGGAAAGTAATATACTATGCTCTTACATGGCTTTTGGAGGCATTGGAAGAGGAATTATTGGCACTCTCCAGCCCTAGATGGCTAGTTATTAAACATGTTCCTCCCTATCTTTGGAAATTTGTTCTAATTCCCTTGGAAGTATATGGAAATTTTCTAAAAATAGATGATACCAAAGCCCCTCTCCCACATTCTAATGTGCGGACCTTGGTATCCCTATCTCCAAGGGTGGATCTTCTAGAGATTTTAGAAATAAAACTAGAAACTAGTAGTGTGCTTTGTGATTTGGAAACTCTGGGTGGGATTAATGCCTATTATTTATGTAGACAAGAAGGCCACATTAGAAGAAATTTCCCATTAATAAGGAATGAACCTAACAATAATTCTTCTTTTTTCTAGAAATAGTAGAAATGAAATACAACCCTCAATAATGGATGGGTGGGCGAAAGGAAATGAAAATAACATGGAGAGAACTGTGGAATGTAGTCCTACTTTAGAGGAATTAGATAAGAGATACTCCCCCTAAAACCCTAAAACTAATAATAAGATTAAAAATGACTCACCTTAGTAGGTGAATGTGGAAGCAACCAAAACTAACAGAGATGACTTATGGGTGGAGGATAGCTTGGAATCTTTAATCCAAGAAACTTATAATAGTATGGTGAATGGGATCTTAGAGACAAAAAAAATTATGAAAGACAGGGACTTTGAACCTTCTCGACAAATGAGTTCAAATGAATCAGTAAATAATGTCAAATTAAATGCACAACAACTAGCTCTACAAAAAGTAATGAAATCATTGAAACCTAAGGAGAATAATTTAAAACCAGCCAAAGAGATTTACTCCTTTAACTCTAAGTATTTTAAGATAATACAGTGGAATCCAAAAATGATGATTTCCCCTTGGAAACAAGAGGAGAGGAGCTAGTACATACTACTAGAACTAAAGTTGATTCTTTGGAGAAAGAGATCTATCCTTAAGATTCTGAAGTGGATATGGAAGGAGTACAGTCTAATGCAATTGATGTGGATCTCAAAGGCCTACATTCAAATGGTTTGGAGGGTGGACTAGAACCACCTGTTGCCCTCAATGCTATGTATTTTGTGAATGGTAATGAAAAATTGGTCCCTAATCTAGCAATGAATCCTTCTAAAACCTTTGGTGGAGTGGTAAGTTCAGATAGATTTGCATCCCAATCAAGCATGGATTATGCAGATGACCTATGGATGTTCTCTACTAGGGAGAATACTAAATGGGAGGAGACTCGCATGGCAGTCATAATAAAAAAGACCCAGAGCTATAGAAAGAAGAAAGGGATGGATAATATTAAACTCCCCGCAGATAAAGACCCCAATCAACTCCCAAAGGACAAAAGAAAGAAACTTAGTGGGGTTGTCTTACCTCCCAATACTAAAAAAATGGAAGCAGAGAATAGGCTCCCCAAATGCTTTGATAATTTCAAATGCAATAAAGGGCCCACCCCTAATGAAAAAAAAATCAATGTCAATTACATCTCCTAGAATGTAAGGGGTCTTGAAAACCTAGATAGGAAACATTTTGCGACAAGGTTCCTATCACAAAAGAAGGAAAAGGATTTTTTCATACTGCAAGAGGTTAAATCCATTGGCTTCATCTTAGAAACTAGTGTGAGGGTGATCTGGAAAGAAACAACCAAGTTTGTCACCAAACATGAAAAGGGAAAATAGGGGCTATAATTCTGATAGAAAATAATTGGACTCAATTTGTTGATAGCTATGGAACCTCCTCTTGGAACTAGAAGGTTTGGGTGATTACTAAGAAGAAAGAAAATTTCTTTGGGATTTGCTCAGTGTATGCCTCTGATGACTATAAGGATCAGATCATCCTTTGGAGCTATATTTACAACTTGCAAGATATCCCCTAGATAATTGGGGGGACTTTAACTTTGTTGAGAGAGGGGAAGAAAAGTGGGGTGGAACAGGGTAGGATTGGAAGTGAAATGAGAGATATTATTGGATAAGAATGAAATATAAATTGAAAATTGAAGACCCCATTGAAGGGAAAAAGAAAGACTACAAAAGCATTTGGTTTACATGGTGTAATTTTCAAAAAGGAGGTAGGAAAATCTGTTGTAGGCTTGAAAAATTCTGAATGAGTAAGGCCTTGTTCTCAGTCATCCTAGTGAAAGAGGGTTGTAAGGTTGAAGTAACTCCATACTTCTTATCTGATCATCACCCAATAAGGTCCAAGTTCTATTACAAGGAAGGTATAGAAAAAGTTAGTATAAATAATAATGGTTTCTTCCTAAATACCATCCTCCCTAAGGACCAAGACTACAAAAATGCCATAATATCCCTTAGGCTAATCAACAAGTGGTTGCACCAAAACTTATTCCCCGTTGAAAGATGGGATTTGAATATAAAAGGATAGAAAATATTGTTCTAAACAATTCGAAAGAAGAGAGCTAAAGATAATAGGAGGGAGACTCTCCTTTAGGATAAATTGCTCCAAGCAAAAATTGAAGTGTGGGAAAACCCCACTAATGAATGGCTTACAAATAGGCTAGTTATGGCCAAAAACAGCCTGAATAGGCTTAAAAAAAATTAAATCCAAGTTTTGAAAGTATGATCTAAAATGACCTATCTAGAGAATGGAGATAAAGGCACAAAATTCTTATTTAGATATATTAAGGAGAAGCAAGCTAGAGAATAGCTAGATCAAATTACTATAAGTGATACCACATTGGTAAATCAAGATGGGATAAGAGACCAATTCTTTCATTTTTACAAGAACCTATTTTCTCTTGAAGGTGGTAATGAGGCTAATTCTAAGGCCAGGGAGTACATAAAGAAAGTAAGGGTTATAGGGTCTATTCAGAGAAGCCCAGTGTTCTTGTGATTTATGATAATTCTTCAAGTGAGGAAGAAGGAGACAGCCCTGATTCAGGCCATTGTCCTATTTCCCTTGTGCCCTATGATGATTCAGATGGTGAGGTGATTGTTGCAACTCTAATTTCTATCATGAAAACAAGTGGGGGTGTTTACTCAATTGCTGACAAGGTCTGGTAGCACCCATTTTCTCCTACTCAATGGTGTTCGATTTTGGATTTTTTTGGTGACTTGACCCTCTTGCAACTGGTTCGTTTGTTTGCAACATTGGTACTAATAGTGACTTCCTTGGTGTTGGTGAATGTGTTGATTTTGATAACAACTCTTTTGGAAGGCTTCCATGTACTTCTCCGACCAATTTCTTGGCACTCATTTTTCCTTTTTTCTTTCTCATGGTAAATAAATGATTAAATATAATGGTTTAGGAACTAGCCCAAATGAAATGAAATTAAGTTTCAAATTATTATGAAATGTAACTGTAATGAGCTCGATGCTTGTTGCTCCCTTCATCTATAAAATGGATTTCAAGGCTCATTACAAGGGTCAAAATTTTGAGTCTAGAATGATTTGGGTAGAATGTAAGGGCAGAAAAAAAAATGTAATTTAGAAGGCTTGATTACTCTACTAGCTAATTGTATTAAGTATAGGACTTATATATAATAATCTTAAATTGTTCTACATGAATTACTGATATAAAAAAAAATCTAAATTCTAGAGCATGTACTCTCCTTTGTATACTTTTGTAGACTATAAATGAAATTATCAAGGATCTTTTAATTTTTCATCAATGGTTTAATTGAATGTATGGTTTCGTCTCTTTGCTTTAACTCAAAGGGTCAATTAAATGCTTAAGGGGAGTCATAGGTTTGTAAGAATTTGCAAAGGATTCAATAAAAAATAATGTTTTGGATATTGAGAGTTTTTGTACTAGAAGGAATTATGAAAATAGTGCATCTACTTCAAAATTAAATAATTTGTGTATTATTGAGTAGTCCATATTTGACTCCATTTACCCAATTGATGGGGGCAATGGCCTGTTTGTCAATAGTTCATGCAATCAAATGAATTAGTAATATTCCTAGCCATAGGTTAAAAAGAAGAACAATAATTATTAAAATCATGTCAACTATGAAATGTAAGTTTGAAATGCATCCTCATTTCTAGTAAATATACAATTATTTACTCAAATATCAACCAAATCCTTAGTAAATTTTGTTTATTTTCCTATGGTAGAAACCCATCTATGAAGAAGTGTTCTCCATTTTAACAAATTAGAATGAACACAATCAAGAAATACCCTCCCTGGTCTGACAAAACCTAAAGTGTAGGAGTAAAGGCCTCATAATTCTTTGCTCATTGTGTTGGCCACTAGCCTAGGGATGTCTTGAACATAAGGATTGACTATCCTTTAGAGATTTTTGGGGTTCAGCTAGAAAAAACACCAACACCCTCTCTTACTCTCTCAAGTTTTTTTCTTTATTTGACATAGGATCCTTCATTTTTCTTCACTTGTTGCCCCTTCTCTCCTTTCTTGTGCATCATTAGTGGCTTGATTTCCCTATTGTCTTTTTTACTAATCTTCTTTCCTCATTGGTGCCTCTTCATCATACTGCACATAGAATTATTTTTATAGTTGTGCCCCCTCATCGTAATGATTATGTGTTGCCAAAAAGTGTATACTTTGCTTGATATGGGAATAATTAATGAAAAATTAAACTTAATGAGGCCTTGATTTGGTGTTGTGAGGTATTTAACACATCCACACTAAGTCTTGGACCCTTGCAAACTCAATAAATTACATTTAATGATGTCTTGTAATGGTGTTGTAAGGTGTTGTAACACATCTTCACACTTTTCTAAAACCATAATGTTATAATTCACCTAAATAACCTTACTAAGACCTATTTCAAATTGTTGTAAAGTCTTGTAACAAAATTTCACTTGTCATGAATATTTACACCTTTCTTATGTTTTAAATGGCCCCTTTATACACTTGTAGGGCTTAATTAAGTGTCTTATTGAAGAAGAACCCAATAAATAACATTTAATACATCTTAATCTCTAACATCCACTCAAAACCGCCTAGGTGGACTAAGTCACCACCTTGGGTGACTAACGCCCATGTGGCACAAAAATAAAAATTAATTCAAATTTCTTTCAGGTTTTTATTCTTTAAGACCTAGGTCAGCCTATGATGATGTATTTTTTTGAATTAAGGAATAATTGTGTATAGATAATGGTTTTTTCCCTCATTTTTCATCTCCTAACTCATATTAAGTCATAAATCTTTTTCATTCATCACTCAACATGTTCTCAAGTTAAGCAATCTAGGGTTTTATCATTGCAACACGTAAAGATAGCTTCCTAAGACATTCAAGGGAAGATTCTTCAACTATTGCTATAGAAATTCAGGATCTATCACCATGGCAAGGCACTAACTCCATTGTTTCATCCTTCATTATCTCATTTCTTTATTTTGGTTTAATTACCTAAAAAGGGGTTTGACCAAGGAAAACCCCCATGCCCTAACATTCAACATTTCTCCTTCTTGTCTTGTGTGCTTGCAAGTTTAAGAACTTTAAGGATTTGAAGATCATTGAAGATTAGGTTGAACATTCATTGAAGACATCTCCTTGTTGAACAAATCAAAGTATCTATAAAAAATAACTTTCAATCCTAAAAATCATAGTTTTAGAAGCGAACACCAATGGGAAACTAGAGTGCAGACCTAGGGCATCTGTTTCCATTTCCAAAATTTTCATAAATTCAGAAGTGGACTAAGTCACCACTAGTGGCAACTTAGTCCCATTGAACATGTTTTTTAGAAATTTTTGTAGATTTTGGATACCCATTTGGTTGAAACATGCTTTGGAGTAGTTTCCCTTATCTGGGACTAAATCAAGGTGCTTGGCCTAAGTGTCCCAGTTGGCTCAAAAGTCAATTTTTAAAGAATTTTAGAGGCCTCTACAATCTCCATTCTATTCTTCATCAATCTCTAGGTGCACACATTCTATTTCATAGCTTCCTATCTAGTTTTGTTTGCATTTCTAGGTCATTTATAACATGTTTTCATACAACACTATGTTTTCCAACACTTCACATTTCTTAGATTTAACATCAATAAGCCATCTTTCCTTCAGCTTATTGCATTTACAAATCACATTTAAATACATTGCATCCCTTTTACATTAATCTTGAATGTAGAAAGATTTGAAGCCTCTGTCAGTTGTATTTCTTTTGACCAACTCTTATTCTCTAGGCCTATCGGCTTCACTTCTCTATCTCGCCTGTGACCCCTGCTCTAGAAAATGAAAAGGTGTATATAATGAAGACTTAATTATATACCATTCATTGCTAGAAATAATTTCCTCATAATTATTTGATTGGCCCAAATAGATATAAGCTACTCCATCAAATTAAAGTAAATCAAATCAATTTACTTCTATTTGGAAATTGTACTTACATCCACTCCATGTATTTTAATGTTTCAAAATACTGATCTATGATTCCATATTTTACACAAATATTTTTTGGGCAATTGCAAATACAACATTTGACAAAATTTCATAGGATTGAACATTTCTAGCAACTGACTATGAGATGAATAACATAATTTTGAAATTTTGATTATGCAAAGCTTTTTGAAGTAGAAAGATACCAAAAAATAAATAAAACAAACCAAAATTTGAAGAAACTCAAACCTATCAAATTTTTTTGGTGGTTTTAATTTCCCATTCACCTACATGTGCTTTTGCATGTCAAAAACATCGAATAAGTAAAATTTTCCTAGAGTTGGTAAACTTAGGAACATTGAAAGGTGCATGGGATGGTAATCCCATGTTTATTTTTAATCCAACATTGCTCCTTTCTCTTGGGAACCTTCCCTCTTCTTCACTTTTGCTCACCCTCTACAATTGAGCCTCCTCCATTGGAATTATCTTGTTTCTCTGAAATATTCTTACCATCATTCCATTTCGGTGCCCTCCACATTCTCTTGGACCTCTAATAATTGTTCCTTTATTGCACTACTAAATTAAATATGAATTCCATATACCTTTTCCTCTTGAAATCTTCCCTTTTAATTGCTACAAATCATTGCACTCACTTCATTCCTCTTCCTCTACTTGTTGCTTCTCCACACTGCAACAATCAATAGAGCTGGATTCTTTCACCTGTTTCTCCTCCTTTAGAGAATTCAACACCTACTTTTTTCCATCTTTTAATATGGTATACACATTCTTCCTACCATCATAGATGACCTCACTATAAAATTTCCATGGCCTACCCAACAACACATGAAAAGTAGTCATGGGAATCACATTGCACATCACCTCATCTCTATATGAACCAATTCAAAAAATGACTAAACAATGCTCCCTCACAATCATTTGATGTTCCTTTTGCAACGAAGAAAATTTGTATGGACTAGGATGCTTACACCTTTTCAAACTTAGCTTTCTACAATCTCCTTTGAAACTATATTATTCATACTACCACTATCAACAATAACATTGCATTACTTACCTCCAACTTTGAACATAGTCTGAAAGAGATTCCTTCTTTGTGATGGTTCCTCTTCCATTGTTTTTGGATTCAACAACACTCTTCTCATCATGAGAGATTCTCCTTCTCCTAGATCTGCTACTTTTGATGATACATTACATTCCTCATCTTCTTGTGCCAAGTGATTCCTTGCTGCACTTTTCTTGTTGCCCTCTTGTATTTGATCACACTCAAAAGCACGATGACCATCTTCTCCACAATAGTAACATCCAAATGGGAACCCTCTACTACTGCTACCACATCCTCTTACTGATATCTCCTTTTCTTTTGTGTTTTGGTCCACCTCTTTACTCCACATGGGCTTGACTTATTCTTCAAACTATTTTCCTTTTTTGCTACTCACTTTCCCTTTTTAGTTGCAAATATTCCCTAACTTTTGGAATTTTTTGTTTTTCTTCTCATTAATTTATCCTCATCCTTCAACACATATTTTGTAACACCCCGCCATGCAACCCTAGGGGAAGTTGTAATTTACTACACAAATGAACTAATTTTTTTTTTAAGAACAATTAATATGCAAGTTCACTAACCATTGCCAACCAATCCCCTAAGGTTACGAGACTGAGTTACTTAAACCCAAACAAGAAACATGAATTAAAACATAGCATTTAATTTACTTAACAATTAAGTTCACATACATTCCATACATAATATTTTGCATCAAAGAATAAGAGATACCACTTGGTTTCAAATAACAATTACAAGAAGATTACAACACTCATTCCCCGAATGAGATAAATCCAATAACCATGATTACATATTACAAATTCCACCTCTATAAAAATGAGGGGTAATAAAATTACAATATTAATTGAAATGACTAAAGCATGATAAGAAACTGAATCCCACAAGCTCTCCAATTGGAAATTTCATCCACACGATCAAGAAGATGACCCAACGGAATAAGGAGCACATGCCACCCAACCACATGGAATCCCAAAGGTTCCACTCCCTCCATGCTAGTAGATAGTAACAAGGTATTCCTACACAAGACCATCTACCACTAGACATAGGCTAAATCACAACAAAACAAAAACAACTACAACCACAATATCACATAACACAAAGGTTACAATGCTTCCAAAGAACAATGATCATGTACATCACTCAATAACTGACTAACTATTGACATAGGTAGAGTGTCATACATAAATTTCCATGAGTTACCTAGGCTCAATTGTCTAAGGCAACCAAACCGACACCTTGGGCTATCCAGGCTCAACTCACCAGCCACAGGACCCTCATGGAAAACTATGTGTCCCATGTCATCTCAAGTCATATCATTCACTTGCTTCACAAGAGAGGCATTCCTTATCTTTATTAGTGTGAAAGATCCCCATTAATTCTTTTAGGTTATCACTTGGTTAAATCCTAGGTGAGTTACCCTGGTGCCCCTTTGTGTGTCGGACCCCCACAAAGAGCCACTCTCCTATCGACAAAACACATAGTACAAAACCACAATAGGTAACAAGATAATACGACCTCTCCAAACCAAGGAGGTAACAAATCAAGGAAACTCACTCCAAACACTAGAGACAACAAGGTCAAAACCCTCTCAAAACACTAGAGGCAACAAGGTCAAAACCCTCTCCAAACACTAGAGGAAAAACATAATACATCTCCACTCCTTTCAAAGGAGGTAAAAACCACATAACCCTCTCCTATTCCCAAGGAGGCACAAATCCCCATTTGTGGAAACCGGGTACAACAACATAGTACAACTCTACACAATTCCCAAGGCAATTCACAAATTGACCCATTACATAAAACATCCCATCCTAGAGAACTCCTCTGGAAGACTTACTTAGACAATTAACCCCATTTTCCCAACATCTAGGATGAACTTTTAAAACACTATAGTCATTTTAGACAGTTAAATAAGCTAATATTCAGATTTCCTAAATCCACTCAATCATATTTTTCATGACTTGCATTTATCCAATCAAATTAACCCAATTTTGTTCATGACATTGAAATATTTACAAACCAATCTTTTACTCTTACTTTCACAATCAAATTCCATGATCAACACATTTTAACAAATAAAGACATTTGATTAAAATAATCAACCCTTAACTCTATGTTTAACAGTTATGTTCATATTCGAGATATTTTAATAAATAAATTCATCCAGTTAAAATAAATCATTCATTTATCTCTAAGTTCCCACAATTATGTTCCATAAACAACCAATTTAATGATTTAAACCATCTGATTAAAATAAATCATTTATTATCTCTAAATTTCACGATTATATTCATAATAAAAACACTTGATAAATAATACATTTGTTTATAATATTTGCCCTTAAATATACATCATACAATAATCTTTTTAATAAACATGTCTAAATATAAATTATATATCAACATAAATATATAATTATATATACTTAATGTGTATATAATTGCATATATATATATGAAAATAATTTAAATATAAACATAACTAATAATTTAAAACCCCATTAATTAACATGTATAAAAAATATATATTTTAAATAATAACTAAAAATTCATTTAAATTAATATATTAAGTATATTATATTTTATATAATATATAATATTAAATATTATATATACTACTTAAAGTATAATATGAAATAATATAAATAACCATTAAATTAAATAAAACAAAAGAAAACTAAAACAAATGAAATTTAAAAAAAAGTCAAAGGGGTGGAAGCCCTAATCTACCCACGGGTTGCGCACCCCAAGTAGGGGATGCAACCCCTGTGTGGGCTGCAAAGCCCTCAAGGCTACCATGTAGGGGTTGCTACCCAACAACCTCCCCCACATGGGGACGCAACCTATGTGGGCTGCGCTGGGCGCGGCCACCACAGGTAGCGCCTCCATTGGGAGGGGTTGTGGGGTAGCCCCTAGCCTTCCCAATGAAAAACCTATGGGTTTTCAAAAAAAAAAATTGTTTATAATTTTAAATAAACGAAAAAAGACCTCCCCTACCATTGACGGGTGTTATCAGACACCATGTCTATAATTTTTTTAGAAAAGCAAGAAACTCTCTAGGACACAAAAGCTTATATCCATTATATGTAAATATATCATAATTTTTCCATTATCACAGTCAGATTGGGCAAACTTTATTGAGGAGGAAACTAAGAAGAGAATTTTTCAAGCACAATAACATGATGACAATTTCTGGGTATTTCCCAAATTGACAAAATAAGTTAAAGCTTTTAATTTGAATCCTTCCAAGTTCTATTGCTAGTTTTAAAACAAATTTTCATTGGTTTTAATTGAATTCAAACAACATTTCAAATATTTTCACACAACCAAATAAAGATTTCCAAACAATCATCACAAGGATTTAAACTATTTTTCAAAATCAAACAAAGGAAGAACAAGAGGAACCTGATTTTTCTCCAAAGCTTGAAGATTCCAATGGAGTTTTCAAATCCTCTTCAAATTCCAACTCAGGCAAACCTTCAATCTCCTTCACAAATCCAAATCAAACCACCACCAAGAAAATTTCTCCCCAAATTGAAAGATTGAAAAATTAATGAGATCCTATTTTCCCAAAATAGGGTTTTTCCCCAAATTGGTCAAAACCCTAAAAATCCCACTCACTAAGTTTATTTATTTATTTATTTATTTAAAACATTTTGAGGATATTTTCGGTTTTTAATTTGAAAACAAATTTCTAATTTTTAACTCAAACTCCATGCATTTTCAAATTTCCATTAAAAAAAAAGCTTTTCAAAGGCAAAGAATTTATTTTATCAACAATTTCAAAAGTGAAATTAAACACACATTATCATTTATTTATTTATTTATTTTAATTTAACTTTAAGTATCCAATGTGATTTCCATTTTCAATTTAAATTTGAATCTAGATATACAATAATGCCAAAGCAACTATTTCATTTAATATATCACCATTAATCTAATTAATTAATAAACTCAATCTAATTTTATTAATTAATCAATTCAATCAATAAACTAATAATTATTTTATTAATTAAATCAAAAAAATCAATAAAATAATTAATGTTTCAACATTGCAAGTAAATACATTTAATCATCAATTAAATTACTCCTAACATTTACTAACCTTTATAACTTGAAATTAAATAAATACTTAAGGTGAAAAGGACCAAATAAACCAACTAACCCGACAACAACCTGACAACACGCTATGACTAGGGTGATGATTTGGCATAGAAAACCTAGCTACTATCTCCAAATCAATTTCTATTGGTTAATGGACACGCTCAAACCTGTGAACTAGGTGGAGTCAATGTCATGTACCTGTCAACCTACAACAAAAGTACATCGAACATGCATATATATACAATATGATCAAACACACAGTGAAGAGGAAATATCATAATCGTAGGGCACTTGGAAGCAAGTGATACAATCCCGTCGCCTTCACCCATACAATATCACTAACTGATGCATCTAACATCAATAACATGATCAATAACATAAATAATCATTAAATCAAATATCTTCTAAGTTAATCCAACACATGCCATAAAGATAACATCAGAATAAATAATATCATGTCAAAATATAATGTTTACATTGCTTAATAGATAACGGTCAAAAGTAACCAAGTTCCAAAGTCAAAGCATAATCAAACATAATCATTACAAGGAAAACACTGCCGATCAAAGAGCCAAAATGGAGGGGTGTTAGATCCTGCCCCCCTAGGGTCAGCCTTACTCTTGGAAGCCTGCAAATACCCCTAGTACAAACTCAATAAAATCACACATATTCAATGGTTCCAAAAAAATTGAACCACTCCATGCTTCAACATAGAAACAACAACAGCCCGCTATAATCCACACAACCAAGCACACTATCAATCTATACAAATCAACATGGTGAAGCAACCACCAAACAAATCTTCAAAGCACATATCCAGGGATTAACATACATAACACATATGCACCAATACACATCGCCGAGAATCATCACAAGGCTACACATAGTGCGGTATCATTACAATGGTTACTCGAGAGAAGGTATGTAGCATTATCGCTTAAACATTCATTTAACATTTTTCATTTTGAATCCATGTACAATAATTGAACATCTACATGATTTCTTAACACTCAACGATAAAGTTGGGGACTATAATCCTCACCAACAAGATGTACCTATTATGCAATTATCGTTATCATGCAATGGTTTCACTAATCCCTTTTCTCTAAACTTTTACTTACTGTGAAATGATTTTCTATTCATATTATACATTTCCCATGATTATGCATGCAACTTGGGTACTTAGCTCATTTACCCAAGGTTTTATCTAACACAACAACCTTCATGAATACATAAGAATTTTCTCATAAGATATAACACACCGTGGTTTCAGTACACCACACACTCAAACACAGGCATCTTCTTTAAACCAATGAGAAGAGAGAGAAGACAAGAGATATTTATAGTTCTAACATAGACATGAATGCAATCATGGTTTCATCCTCACACAATCACTTTCACACAAATGCATCAACCATATGAGAGTATGCACAATCTCTATGAACTAACAACACGTTCATTCATTTCCTATTATCATATTCCATAATCTCTATTCAATATAACATGCAAAAGCAACTCCAACACCACATAGAGTCAATCAAGAAATCACTTGCACAAAGAGGTAAAGCACAAGAAGACATGCAAGGGGCAAAAATAACAACCAAATTGGTTATTGTCCACCACACACAACACACCAAATTTACACAATACACAATTGTCCATAATGCATTCTTCTAGTAGGAAGGATATCGGTGCATTGTACACTACACCATGGATCCTATCCTTTCCACTAGTTTCCTGCACCATGGACCTACACCACCTCACAACAACTTCTGGGTAGACAAGTGAGATCAACCCAAAAGGACAACATAAACTAACGAACAAAACACCTAGGTCAATGCCATATCTCGTAGTTCCTGGAGTATAACCTACGCAACTGACAGCTTAATGGGTCCCACATTATCCCAGAGTGCCCAGTGTTTAAACTTGGGCTCTGATACCCTGTGTAATGCCCTACCATGCAACCCTAGGGGAAGTTGCAATTTACTACACAAATGAACTAATTTTCTTTTTAAGAACAATTAATATGCAAGTTCACTAACCATTTCCAACCAATCCCCTAAGGTTACGAGACTGAGTTACTTAAACCCAAACAAGAAACATGAATTAAAACATAACATTTGATTTACTTAACAATTAAGTTCACATACATTCCATATATAATATTTTGCATCAAAGAATAAGAGATACCACTTGGTGTCAA
Source organism: Sequoia sempervirens (assembly GCA_007258455.2). NCBI lineage: Eukaryota > Viridiplantae > Streptophyta > Pinopsida > Cupressales > Cupressaceae > Sequoia > Sequoia sempervirens. The sequence continues at coordinate 175,219,170 of VDFB02193867.1, forward strand.
ATAACAATTAATTTACAAGAAGATTACAAAGCTCATTCCCTGAATGAGATAAATCCAATAACCATGATTACATATTACAAATTCCACCTCTATAACAATGAGGGGTAATAAAATTACAATATTAATTGAAATGACTAAAGCATGATAAGAAACTGAATCCCACGAGCTCTCCAATTCAAAATTTCGTCCACACGAACAAGAAGATGACCCAACATAATAAGGAGCATGTGCCACCCGACCATGTGGAATCCCAAATATTCGACTCCCTCTGTGCTAGGAGATAGTAACAAGGTATTCCTACACAAGACCATCTACCACTAGACACAGGCTAAATCACAATAGAACTGAAACAACTACAACCACAGTATAACATAACACAAAGGTTACAATGCTTCCAAAGAACAATGATCATGTACATCACTCAATAACTGACTAACTATTGACATAGATGGAGTGTCATACACAAATTTCCATGAGTTACCTAGGCTCAATTGTCTAAGGCAACCAAACCTATGTCAATAGTTAGTATGACACAAATTTCCATGAGTTACCTAGGCTATCCAGGCTCAACTCACCAGCCGCCGGACCCTCATGCAAAACTATGCATTCCATCTCATCTCGAGCCTTATCATTCACTTTCTTCACGAGAGAGGCATTCCTTATCTTTATTAGTGTGAAAGATCCCCATTAATTCTTTTAGGTTATCACTTGGTTAAACCCTAGGTGAGTTACCCTGGCGCCCCTTTGTGTGTCGGACCCCCACAAAGAGCCACTCTCCTATCGACAACACACACAGTACAAAACCACAATAGGTAACAAGATAATACAACCTCTCCAAACCAAGGAGGTAACAAATCAAGTAAACTCACTCCAAACACTAGAGACAACAAGGTCAAAACCCTCTCCAAACACTGGAGGCAATAAGGTCAAAACCCTCTCCAAACACTGGAGGAAAAATAGAATACAACACCACTCCTTTCAAAGGAGGTACAAACCACATAACCCTCTCCTATTCCCAAGGAGGCACAAATCCCCATTTGTGGAAACCGGGTACAACAACATAGTACAACTCTACATAATTCCCAAGGCAATTCGCAAATTGACCCATTACATAAAACATCCCATCCTAGCGAACTCCTCTGGAAGACTTACTTAGAAAATTAACCCCATTTTCCCAACATCTAGGATGAACTTTTAAAACACTATAGTCATTTTAGATAGTTAAATAAGCTAATATTCAGATTTCCTAAATCCACTCAATCATATTTTTCATGACTTGCATTTATCCAATCAAATTAACCCAATTTTGTTCATGACATTGCAATATTTACAAACCAATCTTTTACACTTACTTTCACAATCAAATTCCATGATCAACACATTTTAACAAATAAAGACATCTGATTAAAATAATCAACCCTTAACTCTATGTTTAACAGTTATGTTCATATTCGAGATATTTTAATAAATAAATTCATCCAGTTAAAATAAATCATTCATTTATCTCTAAGTTCCCACAATTATGTTCCATAAACAACCAATTTAATGATTTAAACCATCTGATTAAAATAAATCATTTATTATCTCTAAATTTCACGATTATATTCATAATCAAAACACTTGATAAATAATACATTTGTTTATACTATTCACCCTTAAATATACATCATACAATAATCTTTTTAATAAACATGTCTAAATATAACTTATATATCAACATAAATATATAATTATATATACTTAATGTGCATATAATTGCATATATATATTCTATATATATATATATATATATGATGATAATTTAAATATAGATATAACTAATAATTTAAAACCCCATTAATTAACATGTATAAAAAATATATATTTTAAATAATGACTAAAAATTCATTTAAATTAATATATTAAGTATATTATATTTTATATAATGTATATTATTAAATATTATATATACTACATAAAATTTAATATAAAATAATATAAATAACCATTAAATTAAATTAAATAAAAGAAAACTTAAAAAAATGAAATTTAAAAAAAATCAAAGGGGTCGAAGCCCTAATCTACCCACGAGCCACGTAGCCCAAGCAGGGGACGCAACCCCTGTGTGGGTTGCAAAGCCCTCAGGGCTCCCACGCAGGGGTTGCTACCCAACAACCTCTCCCACATGGGGACGCAACCTGTGTGGGTTGCGCTGGGTGCGGCCACCACAAGTAGTGCCTCCATTGGGGGCGACTGTGGGGCAGCCCCCATCCTTCCCAATGAAAAACCTACGAGTTTTCAAAAAAAAAATTGTTTATAATTTTAAATAAACGAAAAAACGACCTCCCCTACCACTGACGGATTTTATCAAACTCCATGTCTATAAAATTTTTAGAAAACAAGAAACTCTCCAAGACACAAAAGCATATATCCATTATATGTAAATATATCACAATTTTTCCACTATCACAGTTAGATTAAGAAAACTTTATTGAGGAGGAAACTAAGAAGAGAATTTTTCAAGCACAATAGCATGATGAAAATTTCTGGGTATTTCCCAAATTGACAAAATAAGTTAAATCTTTTCATTTGAATCCTTCCAAGTTCTATTGCTAGTTTTAAAACAAATTTTCATGGGTTTTAATTGAATTCAAACAACATTTCAAAGATTTCCACATAGCCAAACAAAGTTTTCCAAACAATCATCACAAGGATTTAAACTATTTTTCAAAATGAAACAAAGCAAGAACAAGAGGAACTTGATTTTTCTCCAAAGCTTGAAGATTCCAATGGAGTTTTCAAATCCTCTTCAAATTCCAGCTCAGGCAAACCTTCAATCTCCTTTACAAATCCAAATCCAACCACCACCAAGAAAATTTCTCCCCAAATTGAAAGATTGAAAAATTAATGAGATCCTATTTTCCCAAAATAGGGTTTTTCCCCAAATTGGTCAAAACCCTAAAAATCCCACTCACTAAGTTTATTTATTTATTTATTTATTTAAAACATTTTGAGGATATTTTCGGTTTTTAATTTGAAAACAAATTTCTAATTTTTAATTCAAACTCCATGCATTTTCAAATTTCCATTAAAACAAAAGCATTTCAAAGGAAAAGAATTTATTTTATCAACAATTTCAAAAGTGAAATTAAACACACATTATCATTTATTTATTTATTTATTTTAATTTAACTTGAAGTATCCAATGTGATTTCCATTTTCAATTTAAATTTGAATCTAGATATACAATAATGCCAAAGCAACTATTTCATTTAATATATCACCATTAATCTAATTAATTAATAAACTCAATCTAATTTTATTAATTAATCAATTCAATCAATAAACTAATAATTATTTTATTAATTAAATCAAAAAAATCAATAAAATAATTAATGTTTCAACATTGCAAGTAAATACATTTAATTATCAATTAAATTACTCCTAACATTTACTAACCTTTATAATTTGAAATTAAATAAATACTTAAGGTGAAAAGGACCAAATAAACCAACTAACTTGACAACAACCCGACAACACGCTATGACTAGGGTGACGACTTGGCACGGAAAACCTAGCTACTATCTCCCAATAAATTTTTGTTGGTTAATGGACACACTCAAACCTGTGAACCAGGTGGAGTCGATGTCATGTACCTGTCAACCTTCAACAAAAATACATCGAACATGCATATATATACAATATGATCAAACACACCGTGAAGAGGAAATATTAGAATCATAGGGCACTCACAAGCGAGTGATACAATCCCATCCCCTTCACACATACAATATCACTAACTGACACATCTAACATCAATAACATGATCAACAACATAAATCATCATTAAATCAAATATCTTCTAAGTTAATCCAAAACATGCCATAAAGATAACATCAAAATAAATAACATCATGTCAAAATATAATGTTTACATTGCTTAACAGATAACGGTCAAAAGTAACCAAGTTCCAAAGTCAAAGCATAATCAAACACAATCATTACAAAGAAAACACTGCCGATGAAATAGCCAAAATGGAGGGGTGTTACATATTGGCATGCTTCCTTAACTGTCATTATTTTCAGCATACTCATCTCATACTGCATGTTAAACCATAAGCCATACACATACCTGGATACCTTCTCTTGATCAATTTCGTATCTTCTAGATCGAATGGCCAACTTGTAAAACTCCTTTGTGTAATCCATTACACTCATTTTTTTTTATTAAGATTTTGTAAATTTTTAAATAACTCCATCTCATAATCTCCAAGTATAATTTTTTTTTCAATTTTGTCACCATCTAGTTCCACCTTGTTATCTACAGATCTCCTTCCATTTCTCATTCTCTCTACAACCCTTTGAACCATAAAGCAACATGCCCTTTCAATTTCATTTGGGATATCTTCACTCATTGTGGTTCTTTAATTTCCTCCAATCCATAAAGCAACATGCCCTTTCAATTTCATTTGGGCTATCTTCTCTCTACAACCCTTTCAACCATAAAGTACTCCTCTAGCTCTCCAATCCAGACAATCAACTCTTTTGGATTTAATGTTCCAAAAAAATTTGATACATCCATCTTATTAGTATTTGCTATTCTTGAGAGAGCTCTCAAAAATCTCTCTTGCTTGACATATTCTAACCATTCTTCTTCTTCCTCTCTTCCCTATTCTTCCTCTTCAATTTCTTCATCATTCTTGGGTTCTCTTATATTTTGAGTAGCTAACATTCTATTATTTCTAATTTCATCCATTATCATGTCTCTAAACCATTTGAGAATTATCTCTAATCCGAGTCTTCCTCTTCATGGCAACATCTCTACCAATCAATGGCTTTAGCTCTCAACTTTTTAGGACTTAACACACAATTGTAACAATTCTTTTGAGTTCTCCTCAACTATTATTCCCTCCCATAGATCCTGGTGTATACTCTCCATGCTTAGGCTTTCCAGCTCTAATACCAATTGATGCAAACACTCTCCCTTCCTGCCTTAATTCACAACTACCCAACAAAGGAAACTCAAAGAAAAACCAGCTTGATTTAGATTTGTTTTATTTAAAATCACAAAATACCAATGTTTTGAATTCTACATTACTGAATTTATAAACAAATTACAATTAAACGTCTCACATTTTCTTATATTTCCACTCAACCATCCTCTACTTTGTGCACTCTTTGTTCCTCTACTACACACTCCAATATTCATATCAACTCAAAGGTGTCTCACTCTCCTATCCATAGGCTCTCTTCAAACTAATTCTTTTGGGTATCTTTCTTTTCTTTCCAAACAAAAGTCTATTTTTTCCCCAACTTGGAGCTCTGCACTTCCTTTAACCTCAAGAATCTTCCTCTACATTACACCCTCTCTTACTCTTATGAGCTATTTTCTTATTTCACATGAGCTCATCCATTATTCTTCACTCGGTACCCCTTGTATCATTTCATAGGCTTGAACATTTCTAGCAACTAAATGTGAGATGAACAACTAAATTTTGCAAATTTTATGATGCAAAGCATTTTGAAGTAGAAAGATACCAAAAAAAAATTAAAAACAAACAAAACCAAAATTTGAAGAAACTCAATTCAATCATTTCTTTTTTGTGGTGTTAATTTCCCATTCACTCGTGCATGCTCCTACACCAAGTTCCTAGCACAATTTTCTAGGATCAAGCTCTAGGGAGGGGAAATATAATTAAAAATCCACCTAAAATATGCCAAAAAAGGGTTTCCTAGGTTAGGAGGACCCATTCACCCAAAGTGGTGTCCTAGCACAATTTTCTAGGACTCCAACTTTTCCAATTAAATGTCATGTAATATCACTAATGGGTGTTGAGATATATCCTTGAAAAATGCAATTAATAAGCCTTATATTTGATTTAAATGACTAATTAAAATCTAATTAACCTAAATTAATTAATGAAGCCCTATATTAGTGTGAAATTTTAATAAAACACTTTACAACACCCTAAATAAAGCACAATTAAGTACATTTTATTATTAATTGTCAATTCCTAGACTAACCATGAAAAAGGGTTACTTTTTTTATGCTTCAATTTCAATAGTTATTTTTATATTATTACAAACATTAATTGCTAATTATCATTATTGACCATCATAGAAGAGCCCAAAATAAAGGTGGCTATAGGAAAGAGTGAACTGTATACAACATCAATCTATTTTGTGTGAGGCCATGTGGGGGGAGAAACTTGTAATGTATGTTGTGAATGTGTCTTCAAAATGGGTGAGATAATTGTCATGACCAAGTGAAATGGAGCCATTAGAGAGCCTACTAGAATTGAAGATGGAATCTTTGTGACTTTACCAAAGTCTTCACTAAATTATGTTGAAGCTTGTTAAAAATAACCTTGACTAAGTTGTTACTTCTTGGGATCTTGAGATAGAAGTGAAAACTTCTTATGAAAACATGCCTTTTGTAGAAAAATAAATTAAGTTGAATAGATGCACCTCTTGATCTAAATAAATATTATTTTTTATTAGAGTATGATGTTGGAAGGAGGACTATGGGGTGAAGTAGGCACATCAATCATTGGTAGATCAATTCAAATGTAATTCATTGGTTTATGGGGTTGGATCCTAATCCTATGCAAGTTGAAGAGATTTTTCCTATTGGAGGAAAATATATTATAAATACCAAGAATATAAATACCAGACACCACACTTCAATGTAAATTTTGTTCCATGAACTACATGCTTGTGACTAAGGTTGCAAGTAAGAGATTGTAGGTGGATAAGGTTGCAATTATGTATGGAGGTTGACCAACATTGCTAATAGTGGATTAATTAACCACAAAGAAAGCAAAAATAAGCATAGTGTTAGGTTATTATGTAGAGGACAACGATATACCAAAAAAATTGCCTATAAAATTTTGTAACCATATAGAAGAGTTAAGGCTAACATACAAAAATTTGTACCAATATCACTATGAGGAAGCTCATGTAGCAAAACAACATCCTAGATTAATCTTGAGAGGAGAATATGGAAATTTTTTTACAGATCTTTAGTAGTTACAAAAACTTAAACAGAAATAGACATAAACATCATGCATACCATAACATACTGATTTATGTGAGAAAAACCCTTTCAGGAGAGAAACCCCACACTCCAAAGTTGCCCAATATATTGTTCAAAAATCACCAAGATTACAATATACTTCTAGAGAAAGCTTCTCATAGGAGTATCACCACTCAAAGATCTAGAGGCAACACAACCACTATCAAACTCTTAGAATACATCATAATACACATTTGTAATACAACACCCTCATAAAATAAGGTTTCCTTCTATGGCAATTCAAGCCAACAAAATATCAACCATTAGATATGAAACCAAATGGCAAATGGTCTAGATTTACAATATTAAAATATACATAAAATATGGCTTTCAGGGACACTTCCCTCAAGCCCCAGCTAGGGTGCACTTCCCCCAAGCCCCCAGTTAGGGGGGATGGGCCCCCCAAAACCCTTACAAGGGGGGTACCCCACTACAACCGCTCTGCATTGACATATCAATAGTACCTTATGTATTTGCAAGTTTGAGACAAATTTTACCAACAATCACAAATTGTCAAACCCAGAAATAAAACCTATAGACAAATAAGAGGAAAAAATTACTAGTAAATAAAACTAATTTAAAAAATATATGAGGCCACAAGAAGGTAATATGTTGTCATGTATTAAACGTGAACTATAATCTAAATGCTAATATATAGGAACAAAGAGAACCAATTAAGGATTCAAAACCATAGAATCTTCCAAAGCTACAAATAGGTTTAATAGGCCATAAATGTTTTTCTAATAGGCCTAAATTTTATGAAAAAGGTAGATGGTTAGAGGGCTATAAACAAAGACTATTTCAATGTATTTCTTTGTTTCTTGAATATTTAAGATGCAATGACAATGATGAATTTACTCTGAGATGCTCCAATAATGGCTCTATCTACAAGATTCATCTTGATGTATAAAGGAACATGCTCTCATGTCTCTCATGCCATGTTAGAGAATGACAAGGTCAAAAAGAATGAATTGATAACCATCAACATGTGAAACAATGAGCATAATGGTATGCCTATCATATAAAATGAAGATTATATAAACACAATGAGGAACCTTCCATATATAAGCAAGGTAGATGAGGTAGGATAGTAGGATTAAATAATTGACTAACCCTCCAAATATGAAACACTTGTGAACTCACTTGAAAAGTGTGTGAGAAAGTGTCAAATGTGTGTAGTAGGTTTATCAAATGATGAGGATACATGCCTCAATATTATGAAGTGAGACAAAAGAATAAGAAACCTAAGTAATCTTAAGCTATACGTCTAAATAGGTCAATCCTAAAAAAGAGATAACCTAATTAGATATGTAAAGAAATTATTTAAACTAAAAATTTTCACTTCAGTGGTTTGTACATTTGGTTATTTTCATTTAGAGACGTTACATTTCTATAGTCCATAATGATAAGAGAGAGTTTCTTTTGGATTTAACTATGCATATTTTTTTAAATCAAAGTTTCAGATCACACTTTGTGATCACTCTTATAGCTCTCTTTCATCCTAATCACAGAGTGTGATTTGATGGTAAAAAATTAGCACATAGTTAAATCCTAGAAAAAATCTCTTATTTTTTCATTCTTTTTTATATTTTGATATTTAATTAATTAATAAATATTGTCAAATATGCATTGTTATGTTTGGATATATAGTATGTTCAAAATCACACTAAAACTGAAAAAGTTAAAGATTGTAATCTAAAATTATGTAGAAACAAATGTATTATATCCACTATTTAAATCATAAAAAATTTATGTCTAAAAAACATTGAATAAGAGCACCCACATGAGACACATCCTTAAAAAAGAAAAAAAATAACAAAACTTAAACCAAGTGAGGTTAAAATACTCATAAATATAAACATGAAACAACATTTATATTATAATATTAAAAATTTAGTGTAAAATTATTGAAAAGTCAAAGATTACAATATTAAATTATGTAGAAACAAATATTTATAGGCATGATTGTTGGTGATATTTTGAATAATATTGATTATGCTTCAATCTTTATATTTTTTGAATGTTTTCACTTCACTTGTTTGTACATTTGGTTTGTTTTCTCTCTTCTATATATTTTGATATTTAATTAATTAATAAATATAGTCAAATTTTCTTTATGATGTTTGGATAGATAGTATATGCAAAATTACACTGAAACTAAAGGAAACATTAAAGATTGTAATCTTAAATTATGTAGAAACAAAGGCATAATATCATTTTTTTCTATTATTATTTAAATCATAAAAAATAGGTAAGATTGAGTGTGAAAACATCACTTATTGTTAAGTTTGATTATTCAAAAAACATGGAATAAGAGCAGGAACAAGAGACACATCCTTAAAAAAGAGAAAAATAAAACCAAACTTACAACCACGTGAGGTGAAAATCGCCATAAATATAATGATTGAAACATAATAAATATTTTTCAAAATTACACTTAAAAACTCAAATATTGTAATATAAAATTATGTAAAGAATTATTTTATAGGTAGGCTCATGCATGAAAACATTACTTATTTGTAAGTTTGATTTTTTTAAAAATAGAATAATTTGAGCACCTAGAAAATACACATCTTTAAAAAAGAGAAAAAATAACCAAACTTACAATCAAGTGAGGGGAAAATATCCATAAACATATAGATTGAAACATAATTAACATTTTTTAAAATTATACTTAAATAATCAAAGATTGTAGTCTAAAATTATGTATCACGTAGGCACATTTATTCCATCTTTCATTGTATTTGATAACTTTTTTACCATTTAGAGATAATAAATAAAACTTGATATAACACATTTCTTTCTACATAATTTGAGATTACATTCCTAAAAAAATTCTTTAGTTTTATTATAATTTTGAATAGTATTAATTATGTTTCAATTATTATATTTTGTATATTTTTTTCTTGTTTGTTAGTTTAAGTTGGGTTTCAATTTTCACTTAATTTTAAGAATCTATAGCAAGTGGGTGTGCTTATTCCATCTTATATTTACTATATAATTTTTTTTAAGAATTTTACATTGTGATCATTTTCAACAAATATAATTTAAACAAACTTTTACAATCATTATTAGAGGAAAATATGATCTCTTCACTTGTTTGTAAGTTTAATTAAAATTTCACTTTTGCAAGAATGTGTATCCCATGGGTATAGCTATTTCATACTTCATTTTATTAACATTTTTACCACTTAGACAATAATAAAGAAAAATGGATATAACACATTTGTTTCTACATAATTTGAGATTACAATTGATTTTATTTTTTAGTGTAATTTTGAATAGTGTTTTGGTTAGACTAAAACTGGAAGGTTCAATACCCATTACAAAATGGGCATTGAGGCCAACGAGGGACTCACAAGAAGTGAAATGACTAGAAAAGTAAAGAAAAAGAAACTAAATTTGAATAGTGTTAATTATGTTTTAATCATTATATTTTGTAAATATTTTCACTTCACTTGCTAGTAAGTTGGGTTAATTTTTTCACTCAATTTTAAAAATTTATTTCATGTGTGTGTGCCTATTCCATATTATGTTTTATTATACAAATTTTTTTATCATTAAATAATGAAGCATAATTAAGAGAGAAGAATTTTGCATTTCACTAATTTTTAACAATTATAGTTTAAATTAACTTTGAAAATCATTATTAGAGAGAAATATGATCACTTCAATTATTTGTAAGTTTTATTAAAAATTTCACCATTTTTTAAGGATGTGTATCATGTGGGAACAATTATTCCATATTCTATTTTATTCTATAACATTTTTACCACTTAGATAATAATATAAAGAAAAGTGGATATAACACATTTGTTTCTAAATAATTTGAGACTACAACTTGATTTTTTTTTATATATTTTACTGTAATTTTGAATAGTGTTAATTATGTTTTAATCATTATATTTTGTAGATATTTCACTTCACTTGTTAGTAAGTGGGGTTAAATTTTTCACTCAATTTTAAGAATTTATTTCACGTGGGTGTTCTTATTTCATATTATATTTTATTATATAACTTTTTAATCATAAAATAAATAAAGCATACTTAATAGAGAAGAATTTTACATTTCAATTATTTTTAACAAATATAATTTAAATAAACTTTGATAATTATTATTAGAGGCAAATATGATCCCCATATTTAAGATAGCCTAAAATTCAATATAGTAATTGATCATTAGGGATTTGTATAACTTGGGTGTGCTTATTCAATCTAATATGTTTTCTATTAACAAAGTAGGGTTAAAGGGCCCTAACCCTATACATAAGCATGAAACATGCCACACGACTCTTAGCCAATAGAATAGACCTAAAAGCCACACTTAAAGATGGAACTAGTAGCAGCCCAACCATAGCAAGCTACAAAAATAACAACCAACAACAATAGCTACCCTGGGGGTGGACAAGACTCACCAAAAATCAAAACCATTAGCCACACTTAAAGATGCAACTAGTAGCAGCCCAACCATAGCAAGCTACAAAATAACAACCAACAACAATAGCTACCCTAGGGGTGGAAAAGACTAACCAAACATCAAAACCATTACAAACAGGTTTTAATAGGACTTGAAACCCAAACCACAATCAAGACAAGCCTCCCAACTAGTAGAATAGGCCAACATGACACCCACAAAGCAACAACACAAGTTGTAGATAGAAACAACAACCCTCATCAATAACCACACCATTGAGCTTATCCACACACCCAAAAACAAGCAGCTTGCAACCAACCTGTCGCTTAGAGAACCAAAATTTTGAGCAATGAATAGCATTGAAACTAAAGAAGTAGAGAGTGCCCATCAACCAACTTGCCTATTCATAGGTCTATAGAAGAATTCAATAAGCATACCATATCCATAGTAGCAAGGACTCACTAGTAAACCCATCCCCCCCCTCTGTAGAAGTGGCCTCCATCTCAATAGGAGCTACAACGGAGAAAACTTGCTAAAGAAGTAAGAGCAAATTATTGCACCCACAAAACCTAGCTCAACCTCAATAAGAGGGGTCTGCATCTCAACAAGAGAGGTCTCCACCTTCATAAGAGACACAATCTACAAAGTCAGTAAGAAAGCTAACACTCCTGCAAAGAGAGTAAACTTAGCAACCATGGTCAATAGAAGCCCTTGGTCTTTGGGATGAACAAAGAGCGCAGCCCAACTAAAAAGAAATACACCAAATTAGGGAGTTCACAACATCTTTGAAGATATTGAAGGCATTAGAATGGCAGACAAGCTTCTTCAGAGTAATAACCACGGCCTCACAGAAGGTAGTCTAGAAAGTCACAAAACCCCAAACCTTTAGAGGTAGAAAAGCAGAGCAATGAACATAACCACTACAGAAGGTCTAACACTTGAGCAAACAATTCTTGATGGTTCTAGAGCAGAAAACAAACAACTTTGAAATAGGGCATATCCCCCTCCAATAGAGCCCATGCCTTGAAGGAAAAAAGGCGAGAACACAAAGAGATTAATAGTAGTCCTCTAAAACAAGCATGCCCGAGACGAAAATCATATCTACCAAATTATCTTTGAAACCCAAATAGTCAAGCTTGTTCGACACCAAGACACTAGAACTAAAGGACTAAACTTTGGGTGCAAACAAAGGAGTTGAGAGAGAGACAAACCCGTACACCGCCAAGAACCCAAAGTCCAAAACAAGGAAAAATAAGCAAAATACAAGGACACGCAACCATAACACCAACCCTAGCTGTGCCATCTTTCATTTTTGTAAGACCAAGACCAACTCCAATAGCAAAAACCTGGAGGCAACTGTCCAAAGAGTGCTCAAGAAAAAGGTCATTCAATCCACCATCCATAGGAAATGACCAAACACGAGTCGAGCACTGCACAGGAGGATGGAACTCCAAAAACAAACCTTAACAGTAAATAATAGACACAAGCCAGCTGGACAAAAGCAGTAAGCCATAGAACACCAAAATAGGCAGAACCCTTGACAGAACATGCGCAGAGAATAGAGAGACCACCAATGACAAGGTAAGCACCAACTACGTAGTAGTGAATGCAAAAGGAAAGGGAAAACATCCACTACCACTTCCCTTAACAAACACGCACAAAAGGCCAAAAGGAAATAACCTATGCAGGACATAAGCCGAAGCTAACACCATGAAAAAGGGCCAGAACTTCGTAGACAAGTCCACAGAGGTGAAAAAAGCCCCCACATGACCAGGGGATAGCTAGAAAAGCAGTGCACAAGAAACCAACACAGTAGAACAGAGCCACCTGACCTTTAGTAGCCAAGAGACATCATCATCATCCTCTGAATCAACCCCATCATCCTCAAAATCACCAAAGAAATTTAAAAAATTTTGCTTGCTCCCTTTCCTACTCACGAGGCCTATCGGCTTGGGGTAATTGTTGCCTATTCCATCTAATATGTTATTATATACCATTTTTTATGTTTTAATAATGAAGAATATTTGAATAGAAAAGAAGTTTGTATAGCCTTCAAACTGTTGGGCATACACAAATTTTAGTAGCATATGAGCTTCATTACGGAAGCCTCTCCTACTTTAACAGAGAGGGAAATCTGTAGCAAGCCTTTGTTCACTCTCTGGCAGCTGGGAAGATCATTCTCATAGCAAGCCTTTGTTCACTCTCTAGCAGTAGGTGGATGCATTTCTGATTTTGTCGAAAACGTTAGGGTTTTTTCTTCAAAATTTGTCCCATAGGACTCTCGTTGCCATAATTTTAGTTCTATAAAAGTTTTCAAGATTTTTAAGGGTTTTATGATGGGGGTGGTGATTATTTAATAAATTTTGGAGCGACTTCTTAACCCTGCATCTCCTTTTGTGTATTCTTACCACGCGAAAAAGCATAGATTGAAATTGGTTCCAAGAGAAATGGGGGATAAGTCGTGCGCATTAGACTGTGTATGATTATTTAAATTATGATTATTACCAGGGCTGAAGAATTTTGTCGCAGATTGTTATGGGTTCTTGAGAGAAATTTAGAGGAGCATATTTTTGTAATATTTTGATTGCATTATGAAAAGTTTGGAATAGTTTCTTTTTTGAACAGTTAACGATGATTTCAAAATATGCCTGTTGGTATTTTTGTTTTAATGTGGATAGAATTAATTTAAAAAATGTACTGTTTTTTTTTTCATTTCTGAAGCTTGACAGAAATAATGGAGTCTATACCTAGTGCCCTGTATGGTTGGGGTGTTGTGAGACTAGAGGTCTAGTCAATGAAATTTAGATGAAGGAAGTATGCAACGAGGTGTGAGTCGGAAGGAAGTGATTCGCTGGCATATACTAATAGGATGGAAAATAATAATGCTGGGGAAGGCAATGGTAAAGGTGAAAATTATAGCCAAGGTAGTTTTGCCAATTTGGATCTAAAATGGTAGGGTTATTTAAAACTTACTGTTATGCTCTATTTGTATGGTATTTTGTTAAGTTAGGGTGAGTACTAGAAGAAATGGGGTTTTCTCATATTTAGGGAGTGGGGTGTATGTTTTGTGATCAGTGTAAGGTTGTATAGATAATGATAAATAACCCCATTTGTGATATGTCAGAAAAGTTTGGTTATGAGTTTTATGCATCTTTTAGGATTCAGTGCTCAAACCCAACACAGGATGGTTTGCCTAATTAGGTATGCAAAGTTAGGAACATTTCACATTTGCTGTTATGCTATATATCTAACTCTTTTGTAGGGGAAGGTCCATGGTATGAGAAATGAAGTTTCTTCAAGTTTACGATCATTAACAGTAGGATTATTTGTATGAATGGAAGTTTTGTGGCCAATCATACTATAGAATACATCAATCTCCATATATACAGAGCCTCTTTGCATAGGGAGTCTTTAAAAAAATGGTTTTGGGCTGTTCACATCATTTGGGCCTGAATAGTGAGCTAACATAGGAAATCTTTTCTAATTTTAGATTGATTGTTTTGCTAGATTCAAACATTTTTGAAGGAGAGGGTGGATTCTTGAAGAAATGGGATTCATAAATTTTAGGGTGTTTGTATTGTGTTTAAAATGAGGTGGAACTTTTATGGTAGAACATTCTATATATTAGATCACTCTATGAATTTACAGAGTCCACTTTTCCAAGGAGCCTTAAAATTTTGGTTTTGTGCTCTCTGCATATTTTAGGCATAAGCAACAAGATAACACAAGGCATTTTACCCAAATTAATTTTGAAAATAAAAAAGAAATTTTGATTTAACACTCATTATTATGCTTTCATTATTAATTTTTTAGGAGAGTGTGGACACTAGCATAAATGATGTTTCATTAAACTTGGCATGAAAAATAAGAAGGATTGTTCATATTCACTACAGTGTATTCTTTTTACAATGGAGGGTATCACCGCATCAATGATTGAGTTTGTGTAGTGTGTAGGTGCTTTACCATCCTCAAAGTGAGATCTTGATGGAAATGTTAGGAGTTCGTGATGACTCAAGGGATATATGGTAACACCTATCTTAAAATTTTAGTTTGGTAATCATGTTAGTAGTTACTTGACCATCCTATAAAATACCTGCACTTTGACATCTTATACAATTTTAACAAATCCAATGCTTGATATTATACACTCAAATAGCATCAGTATCATCTAGGAAATCGTTTGCAAGTGAATTGAAGTTTGAAGAAGTAATAACTCCCAATAAATCAACAAATTTGAATGAAATATCATGTGGGCATCTCAAGATCATAGACATTTTTATTTTGCACCAGTAAGACCCACTACTCTAAAGGAAGATTCCGACTACCACTGAGAAGAGAACTCTCCCTTCTCAATCCAAAAATATATCCTACCATGTTTTCCCCAATAACTCAGTTGTTTCCATAAAGGTTCATGTTTATATATAGAGGACCTTTGTGCTAGTGGCTATGTACTTACATTCAAGTAAAAGTTGAAAACAAATTATTTGCTTTCCATAATGCACAAGGTTTTTTTAACTGGAAAATATGACTGCATTTGCATTAATGGGAAGTTCACCATTTAACACAATGCAAAAACGATTTAACTTTTCTGATAATAACTCAATATAGATTAAGTACTTGTCACCAAACAATCACATAGTCAAAAACCTAGGTATTGTAGAAGATGTGATGTTGAGAAATGTTTAATATTTTGGAGGAGAATATACTAGAACAAATTTGTCCCTTTTGTTTATAATTGATGTATTCACTATAGAATTCATTACATCTTGTTTTTCTTTTCTACCACCTTCATCATCTTTAATTTCTCCATTTTTCTGTCAATCTTCACCAGTTGGAATAATGCATGTCATATGCATGTTTTGGTTTTCTTTATGAGTCATGTTCTAAAACAACGTTCAATGTATTTGAATCACTCTATTTTCTTTAAGCATGAATAAAGGGACTACATTTTGAGTTTGCAAAAATGAAAATTGTGTGTGCTCTGTTTTACATGTTATGTTTTTTTTTAGTTATTTGCTTTCTTTTTTCTGTTGTTATCTCATAATCTTTGGGTGCAGGAATTAGGCTTTCTTTATTTCATTCATTTGGTATCAGAGCAGGTTAATTCTATTTTGGTAATCATGTCTAGTCTTAACTCATTGCCAATTCCTGAATTCAATGGAAGTGACTATAAATATTAGTGCATCAAGATGATGACTTTTTTGATAGGGAAAGATTTATGGAAGATTGTAGAAACAGGTTATGAAGAACCAACATATTGGACTACTCTTACAACCAATGAAAGAACAACTAGAAAGGAGGCTAAGAAGAATAATTCTCAAGCCTTGTTTCGTATTCAAATAGCTCTTGATAAGAGCTTATTTCCAAGGAATTTTGGTACAAAGATAGCAAAAGATGCCCTGGAATATTTTAAAGGAAGCTTACCAAGGAAGTGATCAGGTAAAATTAGTTAAGTTGTAGACTTTTAAAAGAGAGTTTGGAAATTTGAAAATGCCAAAATGTGAGAAAGTAAGTGATTATTGTGTGAGATTCAATGATGTGGTTAATAAAATGGCTACTCTAGGAGAAACCATAACCAATGAGGTTGCAATTAAGAAGGTTTAGAGGTCTCTAACATCAAAATGGAACCATGTTGCTATCATCATTGAAGAAAGGAAGGATTTATCTACACTTCAGTTTTATCAACTAGTTGGATCTGTAATGCCTTATGAAGATAGATTGAGAGATTCATTTGGGAAAAGTGATGAGAAAGTGCTTTCCTCCAAATTGCAAATTACAAAAAAAGATGCAAATAGTAGCACTAGAAGCAACCAAGGCCAAGGAAGAGATCAAAATCAGAATTCATCAAGAGGAAATAGAGGAAGAGGTGGCTTGAGAAGAAGAGGTGATTCAAGAGGAAAAGGTAGAGGCAGATTTAATAAGAGAAATATCCATTGTTACCATTGTAATAGGTATGACCACTTTAAAAGAGATTGCAGACTCAAAGAAAGTAATAATGATAAAAGTGTTCATTATGCTCAAGAGGGTGATGAAGCTCTTTCAAATATTTTATTTATATATTATGAAAAAGATGAAAAATTTTCTAAAGATGTTTGGTATTTAGATTTGGGATGTTCTAATCACATGTTAGGAAATACGAAGATATTTTCTATAATGGATGAAAGTTTCAAATCCACTATCAAGCGTGGTGATGACAAAATGTTGGAGGTTTTTGCAAAAGGAGCTATGGAAATCTGCACTAAAGAAGGTATGAAAAGTGTTAAGGATATTTATTACATTTCATAGTTGAAGCATAATCTACTGAGTGTTGGAAAATCATGTGAGAAAAGTTATAAGGTGGTCTTGGACAATCAGAAATATACAATTTATGATAAGAATCAAGGCAATACGATGGTTATAGTTGTGCCTATGTCAAAAAATAGGATGTTCCCATTAAAATTTGGAGAACATAGCAGAAATATTGCTAATATGGCATATGAGGACAAGATTTGGTTGTGGCATCTCAGGTATGGGAATTTGAATTTTCATAGTTTGAAGATACTAAAATCAAAATCATTAGTTACTAGTTTTCCTAAGGTTGAAGAACATAAAGAAGTTTGTGAAGGATGTGCTAAAGGAAAACATGCAAGAGAGAAATTTCCAATAGGCAATGCATGGAGGGCCCATTATCCACTTTAGTTAGTTCATTCAAATATTTGTGGTCCTATGTAGACAAAGAGTTTGGGTAGGCCATCATACTTCATTACTTTTATTGATGAATACTCATGAAAGTGTTGGGTTTATTTTTTGAAGATCAAAGATGAAGCATATACTATATACACCTAAAATCAGAGCAGACAATTAATTAATTAAATACAAGCTATTTAATTAATAATCCACTTATTTCAACTACTTATAAATAAATTATCAATTTATTTATATAGTTCACACTTTTCTAAATTCTTCATCTTAAACCACATTCTTCTAAATTTAATTAAATAAACAAATGACTATAGTTTGTTTTTATTTAATTAAATATCTTCTCACTAAGTTTGAATAATTTCAAATTCAAATTTAGTCACATGTCTACAACACTTTTTGGCCATGTAATCAAATGTCACATGTATTTAAATATGACTAATATTTAAATTACATTATTTTCAACCAATTATCTTCAACAAACTTGTAACACATGGATTTTTCTCAAACTTGATTCCTTCATCCATTTGGAATGTTGCCTTTGATCAAGGCAACATTCTCCTTGATTCTTCCATCTCCACCATTTATCTCTCATGTTGAAAGTTGGATCATCGATCACTGCCACATCACAAAATGCTTTGGAAATCCTAGAAATACAAACCTTTGCTAGAAAATTTATCATCCCTTCTTTTAGCAAACTTATTATGCAAGAATAACATTGGATCATTTAGAGCATTCATAGTTGAAGCATTTAGCATTGTTTATCATTTATCATTTAGATTTATTTTATCATTCTAACTTAGAATCATGTCTTAGTTATAGTTGCATTTAAGCTATTATCTTAGTTTTCATAGAAGCATTCTTATTGTGCAACATTTGCATCATATAATCTAGCATCATTATTCATTTGTCAATATCACCATCATCCTTTGCATTATGCAATATCATGTAGAAACTTAGATTTCTTGTATTATACAACATCTTGTTTCTCAAGTTATCATTCTAACAATCCTAGTGCACATAAAAAATTTAAGAGCCAAATGATTTAATGAATCCTTCAGAATAGAGAACAATGGAACATTTTTAGAGATTTGTTTTGCTACAAATATATTAGTTCTTTGATTCAAATCTTTAATGTAATACATCTCATTGATGTTTGTGTGTCTTGCTATTGATTTGCTAACTTTCACAATTTCACACACACATAAATTGGCACCACCATGGTGATTAACCAAAATTTAATAATTGTTTTTGAAAAAAAAATTGTAAACAGGTTGGATGTGATGTTTTAGTGTGATCGTGAGTTCTTTCGGTGCATACAAATTCTATTTTGACGCATATGAAAAATCTTTCAGTGCATCCAATATTTCTTTTTGTGCATCCATCGGATGTTTTAGTGGATATAGGAAGTATTTTAGAGCATTTGGTCTTTCTTTGAGTGCATTAAGTATCTATTATAGTGCATTGGGTTGTTCTTTTAGCACATTGAGTAGTTTTTCTAGCACATTGGATAGTTACTTTAGTGCATTGATGTTTTAGCACATACGATGACTGTTCTAGCACATCAATTTAAATTTGCAAAATTTGAAAAATATTGAGAACTAATTGATGTTTTCTGCTTGTAGGTGGGTGATACACTGGTCAAAGACAAATTTGTGC
Organism: Sequoia sempervirens; assembly: GCA_007258455.2. Classification (NCBI taxonomy): domain Eukaryota; kingdom Viridiplantae; phylum Streptophyta; class Pinopsida; order Cupressales; family Cupressaceae; genus Sequoia; species Sequoia sempervirens. The sequence goes on from VDFB02193867.1 coordinate 175,238,974, forward strand.
AACTACTAATGGTGTTTTTAGGGGCTAGAGTTATTTGAGTGCTTTCTTTTGATTAAATTAGGAACCTAGTTTAATTAGAAGGTTAAAGAACCCCTTATCTTTTTTGCTTGAAGTGATAGGCCTATGCTCTCCCCTTAACTAGGTGATCAGAATGCTAGACTCACTATTTATGCTTTTTTAACACCTTTAGAAGGCCTATCATAGTGGGAAAAACTACTCACCCTATAGGAACGACCTAAGTGGGAACAACCAAAGCTAGGTTTTCCAACCCACTATAATCAAAAGTGAATTTAGGGAAAGTCTACAATTCAATAGTAGTGTGCAAGATAACCATCCCCAAAGCCTTTGTTCTAAAGGTTGGGAGGTCTCCCGAGGGAGTTTATGTATTGCTACATTGAAAAAAAACCCTTACTATAAACTCTAGTGTAGAAGCCAACCGAGTTAGTTTTTGAACACTTACTATATCATGGTGCAAGGGAAGGGAAGAATTTTCCCCCAAGATACTCGCCATATAACCATTAGGGATTATTGGCCAAAAGAGGAGGATTCAGCTTTGGTCAAGACCTGAGAAAGGAAAAAACACAAGAACCCTATAGGATGTGATAGGGTTGTATGAGCTAACATGGTTTTAAGATGTGGGATGTGATATTTTAAGTGACCCTTGAGAATAGAAAAGTGCTTGAATTATCTTCTCTTGTGTTATACTAGTGGAAATCAAAAGAATCGGACTAGATTCTTGAATGCACACTCAATGTTTAGTTCCTAGGTGAAAATAATTGTTTGACAACTTGATGTTGTGTTTGAGGTCAAAATTTGAGAAAAATCATCCATTTAAAAATGTAATTCCTATATTTGAATAATTGGAAACCAAGCAAAATTCATTGATCAACAAATTATACCTTGGAAACACTCAAATTCGAAGAAAAACAAGTAGATAAATTGTCAAAAACATTGAAAACTTCTAGTATAGCTCATTTTTTCTCTGTTCTAGTGCATCCACTACATTTTCGAGTGTATCTGTGCAATCTAGTAGCACATCCGCTGCATTTTCTAGTGCATTTGTGCAATCTAGTAGCACATCTGTGCAATATAGTAGCGCATCCATTCACTGTTATACTGCATCTGAGTAGTATTATAGCACATATGTTCCCTATCTTAATGCATCTAAGAAGTCTTCTAATGCATCCATTTACTATTTTAGTACATATGAGTAGTCTTCTAGTGCATACATTCATTGTTTTAGCACATTCAAGCAGTTTTATAGCGCATTGAGTCAATATTTTGGTGCATCCATTCTCTATTTTAATGCATCTATGTATTATTTTAGTGCATCCAGGCTTTGTTTTAGCACATCCATTAAACGGAAAGCCCGAGAGTTAAATTCATCCCCTGTTTCATAGTTTGAACCAGAATACAAAATCTTTTTCAGCTCAGAATCATTCCTTAGGTACCATAGAGTCGAAACTTGTTAAAAATAACCTCTACAAGTGGAATTCTTCAATTCATCACGGAGTGTGATCTGAAACGTTGATGCAAAAATTATCACACAATCAAAACCAGAAACCATTGCAAAGGAATTCTTCAAACTAAACCAATATCTAACATCTCAAAGTTCCTAAATCATCAAAACTTATCAAACCTTTGATTATTAATCCAAGTTTCATCATCAAGATTTGTCATCCTTTCATCACAAAAAAAAGCTATATAATCCAATTAAACTTAGTCTCATCAACAATATTTGTCATTCTATTTGACTTATTTTTTATCCTTGGCACTCTTCTAAACAAAGATCAAATTTTAGTCAAAGTATAACACTTGCATGCCCATTCAAACAAGATTACAAAAGCATAAACTCAAGAAAAAGAACTTGAAACTCAAAACATCAAAACACAAAACATTGAAATTCCTAACATTGAAACTCAAAACACCATGGTTGAACCCGAAGAGAATCCTTTCCATGGAATCCACAACACTAAAAGTGAAGAAATAACTAAGGAAGACATCCAACATGTTGAACAAGATCCAAATTTCCACAAGTGCTTAGAAAATATTTTTGAAAGAAATGGGGTAAAATACCTCCTAATGCTAGGTAAACAAGGTGTCAAATTTTCTGAGGACTTTGATGTAAATCAATTGAAAGCACCTTCTAAAAAGCCTAAAAATGGTTCACAAGAAATAGAACAAGTGGTTTCCTTAACCCATCAAATGAAAAACCTCCAACAACAAATTTTTGGCATGCAAAAGGGAACCTCAAAACGATACTTGATACAAGAAATTTTCCAATATCATTTTGATCAAGATATCAACATGATTCATTTTCCCAAACATTGTAAATTCCCTAAGTATGACAAATACTTGATGGTAAAATTGATCCAATAGATCATCTAAGGGAATTTAGCACCATGAGTTTTGAATTTGCACACGAAGAAACATACTTGATGAGATTGTTTCTATGTAGCCTAGGTGGACAATGCCTTGAATGGTTTTCCAAAATCGCACCACCAATTAGAACCTTTGAAGTATTGTTCAAAAATTTCATCACCCAATATTCTTATAACATCCAACATGATATAACAATGAAATACCTTTGCAACTTGAAACAAAAAAGGGTGAATCCTTCCTCACTTTTCTACAAAAATGTAGAAGGTTATTTGCAAGATATTCTCATCCCATGCCTAAAAAATAAAAGATGGAAATCTTTATTGATAACCTAAATGATGAGATGAGCTACATATTGGAATTACAATGCCCACCTACCTTTGAAAAATTGATTGAAAATGGGATTAAAATTGAAGAAGCTTTGGTCAAAAGAGGAGTCAAAACTTTACAATGAAAACAACGCAACAAGCTCCTCCAACAATTAAAACAATAGTGACAAACCAAAGTTTTGGAAACAAAACAAAAATACTAGTAACAATGATGGTGCATCTAAAACACAAAATGCTAAAATAGTATTCAACTTGATAGTAGTGGCCACCAAAACTAGTTAGAAGAACAATCCACCCAACAACCAAAACAACAACTAAAATGTCAATAGAAACAACAATCAAGGTAATGCTAAATCTAGAGCACCATCATATCAAACATCCTCAAATAAAAGAAGGTTCACACCTTTGGGACAATCATCAAAATCAACATTAAAGGAACTTCTTGAAGCTAAAGTCATAACATTACCAAAGGCAAGAAAGTGGGAACCACAAGTTAAGCCTCCATGGTGGAATGATACACATTTATGTGACTTTCATCAAAACAAAGGACATAAAACCAATGATTACATGCAATTTAAACACTTGATACAAGACTTGATTGACAACAAGACCATATTCGTATGACCCCAAACAAAAAATGATCATGGAACATTCAAAAACCCTCTACCAAACTATGAAAAGGGGGAGTCCTCATGATCAAACACTAAAATAAAAAATGTGGACTATGTTTATGACACCACTATTCTCTATATTGAGGTGATTGATGATCAAACCTCTGACAAACAAGATCTCATTGTAGTTGATAACCCAGTAAATGATAGCATCATTGAACATGAACAAAAATTCATTGCAGCTAAAACTCATCACCATGATATCGACACCACCTCACATCAAATCAATGAAATTGTGCCAATAAATCTATTTGTCGACATTGCTACAAATGAAAATCAAATTGATGCCATCAAAATCAAAGAAAAACAAGACAATTCACCAATCAATCCAATCACAAGAGGACAAATCAAGGTAACATTGAAAGGAGCTACCCCTTCAACATCTGAAACAATTGCTACCCTTGCAACTCAATATAACATAGTTGATCAGTTATAGAAAATAACCATCCATATATCTATATTGGAGCTTCTCAACATTTCACTAGGCACAAAGAAATCCTAGAACAAGTTCTAGTTTCCACCATGCTACCAAATAATCTAGAGGTTTTCCAATTTCAAGCTATGGTGGGACACTTGACTGCACCTCACTACCTCTCATTTTATGAACATGATGATGTATCTATCACCCATCCACACAATTTTTCCATCCACATTAAGGTCTTAAATCATAAACATCATGTTAAACATGTCGTAATAGATGGAGGAGTTTTCCTAAATATTTGCACTCTAAAACTTTTTCTTGCACTTGGATAGCCAAAAAATTCCATTCAACCTAGAAGGAAAATCATAAAAAAAGCATATGCGAAGGAAGAGAGATCTTTCCAAGGCTTGATAGTGCTATCTATTCAAGTGGGAATAGTTGTCAAAGAAATAATTTCCCAAGTGTTGGACAAGGAATTAACATAAAACATAGTCTTGGCATGTCCTTGGATTCATGAGATGCAAGCAGTACCATCAACCTATCATTAGTGTTTGAAATTTCCTTTCAATGGACAAGAAATTGCTATTGCAGCTGACTCCAACAATCCCCAATTTTGCAACACACTTAAAACAACTCAAGACACTTTTGTGCCATATAACAGGGAAGCTCCTAATAATATCTCATTAAAAAATGAGAGACAACTAAATTCCTTGTCAAAGTGGGTGGAGAAAAAGGATTAGTCAAAAGACAAAGGTGTTGGTAATTCTACTCCACAAAATCGGGAAGAACAGCTCAATGCCTTATCAAAATATGTTGAAAAGTTCCATTTGAAAGACAAAGGAATGGGGGAATACTTATTTGAGAAATCCTTAAATGTTTATCAAAACTTTCATATTCTCCTAAGTCATATGGGAAGCCATCAACATCAAGACAACAATCATCACAACCAACCACCCTCTTTGATGGAAAGTTTGTAAGAGAAAACACCTTAGTAGATGAATCAGAAGACAAGGAATTTTTAAATTGGTTGTACAAGGATGAAAAACAATCACAAGCATCCACTTCAAGTGTACAAACATAGTAGTATGGTAAAGGGAACATAATCCTGGAAAAGATGGGATATGATAGAAAAGGTCCTATTGGTAAAAGAAAAGAAATAATCATAGAACCAATAAATCCCATCATAATGAATTCAAAGGAAAAGATAGGACTAGGGTATAGGGAAGAAGAAAAAGAAGAAACCCAATAGTAGGTTATCGAGAGAATCCTTTAATTGAGAGATAGTTCTAAAACTGACTCCAATGAATATGAATGGGATTCCCTCTCTAAATATTCTTGTCATGATAAGGAAATTGATGTGGTACAAAAGTATACACCAAAACATACGGAGGGACAAAGCTTGAGTTATAGACCACTTGAAATTGGATCATAGCATATCGATGACTCAAGTGAAGATGATCATACTTCAAGTGAGATAGATACTTCAGAAGAGAGTAACATCATAGACCTCAATATTGCCATTGGAAATTTAAATGATGTTACCATTATGACACTCACCCCTTTTGGCCTCAGCCAATCTAAAGATTATTTTCCATTAATACACCTTTAACTAATTAACTGGGACCAAAATGAGCTACTTGACATACCTATCTTTTCAAATGATGACACCACTGTAAATTTCCTTTGCTCTCACAATCTTCAAATAGGTTCCACCAAAAAATCTCATAATGAGGCTTCAGACAAGGGGAGTGCCAAATATTCTAGCTCCAAAATAAATATAAAAAATGGATCTAATAGTGAAAACCATTTAATGGCACTATTAGATCAATAAAATGTAAAAAATAAAGAGTACATCTCAAGGTGAAAACCTCTCTAAGGAACTAAGAGATGGAAGATTTGACACTCTTCCCAATCACTATCAGGAGAGATTGTCAGTGCTAATTGAACCTATGCAATCCATCCATGTTAGTACAGTGGAAATAGTGAAGACCTTGCATCTAGCAGCATCAATGATAGAAGAGAAAAAACCCAACTTCACTAAGTTCTTTGAAGAGAGGTAGATCAACTTTTCTTGGTCCTACATTGACATACTAGGTATAGACCTAGATCTTATCATGCATCATTTATCACTACCACATGTGGTAAAGGTAGTAAAGAAAATGTTGAGGAAAATGCATCCCCATATCGCCCTCTTGGTGAAAGCCGAGTTAAAGAAACTACTAGATGTGGGGTTTATCATACCTATTGACTATGCTAAGTGGATCTCAAATATTGTGCCAGTCTTAAAACTAGACAAAAGCATCAGGATATGCACAAGCTTCAGAGATCTTAACAAGGTTTTCTTGAAAGATTACTTTCCTTTACAGAACATCGACATCATCATATACTTGATAGTGGTACATGAAATGTTATCACTTATGGATGGATTTTCAGGTTACAATCAGATAAAGATAACACCAAAAGATCAAGAGAAAACAACCTTCACATGTCCTTGGGGCACATTTTGTTGGAATGTAATACCTTTTGGGTTGAAAAATGTTGAGCCACATAATAGAGAGCAATGACAACCATTTTCCATGACATAATGTACACTTTTATGGAATATTATGCAGATGGCTTAGTGGTGAAATCATTCACTAGGGAGGGACATCTACAAATTTTGGACATAATCTTCACCAGACTGGAGAAATTCAATGTTAGGTTAAATCACAAGAAATGTGTATTCAATGTAACATTAGGAAAAATTTTGGGGTATATTTTATCAGCTAATGGCATTGAGGTAGATCCTACAAATTTCAAAGTCATCATGGAGATCTACCTCCTCCTAAAATTATTAGTGAACTTAGATCTTTTCATGGAAGATTCCAATCTATCAAGAGGTTCATCACACAACTAGTTGAGAAAACTCACCCTTTTAACCACTTACTATACAAAAATGTCTCTTTCAAATTGGATGAAAAGTGTGTAGCAACCTTTAATCAAATAAAGAAATACCTGATGTCACCACCCATCCTAGTAGCACCAACCAAAAGAAAGCCATTAATACTCTATATTGCAACAACTAAAGTATCTTTAGGCACTCTACTGGCATAGGAATATTCTGCTGGAAAAGAGAGAGCAATTTATTACATCAGTAGGACCTTGAATGGTTACAAGATCAACTACACCTTTATTGAGAAACCTTGTTTGGAAATAGTATTTGCTACCCAACAACTAAGACATTACATGTTGATTCACACCATCAAACTCATAGCAAAGATTGATCAATTGAAGTACTTACTCAATAAAGCTACCTTGATAGGAAGGCTAGCCAAATGGGTCATGATATTGAGTGAGTTTTATATCTAGTAAGTGTACATAAAAGAAATCAAAGGTCAATCCATAACAGATCAATTAGTTGAAGCACCATTACCAAACAATCATCCAATGAGCATTGAATTTCTAGATGTTGATGTCCTAATGGTGTCAACAAAACAATGGATGTTGTACTTTGATAACTCTTACAAACAACATGGATTAGGCATAGGAATCTTGTTTATCATGCCTCAAGGAGATACCATTCAAAATTCATACAAAATGATGTTTCCTTGCACCAACAACACAACTAAATACAAGGCATTGATCACTAGAATCAAAGTAGAAGTCGAGTGGAAGATCATAGAGTTGCATGTCTATGGTGATTCCCAACTAGTCATTAATTAGGTGAATGATGATTACCAAAAAAAAGATGAAAATTAATGCCATATAAAAGAATTGTTGATAATTTCAAAAAGTACTTTGTGGAGATAAATTTTGAGCAGATTCCTAGAGGTGACAACAAAGCTACTAATGCCATGGTTGCCATTGCTTCTCTCTTACAAATTCTTGAGAAATGAGTCTATTATGAGTTCATGGTGGAACAATTGTTCAACCCATCCTATGAAAATCTCAAATCCCAATTCATCTACTATCTAGCTGAGGCTGACACTTCTACCTATGGGAAAATCTACACCTGTTTGAAAGATAATACCCTCCCACCCAATTTATCTTAGAACTCAAATTGAAACTTTATCTGACAAGAAGCTCAACATACCCTAATAGTAAATGTACTAAGTTATTGATGAGTTCTTGTTGGTACTCTCCATCCGTGCCTTAAATGTAATGAGGTTGAAACCACTTTACAAGAGGTTCATGACAGTATCTGTGGCACATATTCAAGTGGCCTAACTTTAGATAAGAAACTCATATGTTTGGAGTACTACTGGGCGAATAGGGAGGAGTCTTTTCAATATGTCAAAAGGTACCAAAATTTTCAAATTCATGGAAATATGATACACACACCAACACAAGAGTTGCAACCATTCACATCAACATGACCTTTCTATTAGTGGGGGTTTGACCTTGTAGGTAAGATTCATCCATCATCATTCAATGGGTACAAGTTCATCATTACAACCATAGAGTACTTCACAAAGTGGATTGAAGTTGTGCCTTTGACCACCATCACAAGAAAACAAGTTTCATCATTCATCCTAAATTACATCATTTTTCAATATGGAATTCCTCAATCTATTATCATAGATAACAACACACCCTTCAAGAATCAAGATGTCCAAGAGCTATGTGAGAGATTTTGAATATCCAACATCAGTTTTCTATACCATACTATTCTCAATGAAATGGCCAAGCAGAGGCATCAAACAAAACCATCGTGAAAATCTTGAAGAAAACCATCAACGAGGTTGGACATGATTGGCACATTCAACTGAACCCTACTTTGTGAGCTTATTGAACTAGTATTTGCACCCCGACAAGATCCACACCATATGCTTTAGTCTATGGATCAAAGGCCATTCTACCTATTGAGGTATCACTTTGGGTGTCACTAAAGGGGATCATTTCAGATGAGGGTTATAGAGTTTCTAGGTTACAATAGTTAGAACTATTGGATGAATGTTGACAACATGTTGTTGATCATCTAAAAGCCTATCAACAAAGGATATCCAAAAGTTACAATCACAAAGTAAATCCTAGAACATTTCAGGTAGGTGACTTAGTCCTAAAAGAAAATCCTCATAATCAATAGGATCGAGAGAAGGGGAAATTTGAACCAAATTGGCTAGGTCCCTTTGTCATTGTATCAATCTTCAAATCAAGAGCATATTAGTTGTTCCAACCAGAAGAGGATTTGTTTGATTAACCCCTCAATAGCTTGCATCTCAATAAATTCTACACCAAAATCATCCAATGCAGTGGAAAGAGTCCTGAAACAATACAAAAACATCAGAAAAAGTCCTAAAAAAATTGTCGCCTTGATGAAAAGCTAGAAAAAAAGCATCTTGGTAACAACAAAAAAAGTGAAAAAAAAAATCTAAAAAAGCGCAATAAAAACAAGTAGTGAAAACTTGGAAACATGCGCTATTTGTGACAGGTTAGCTTTTCCATCTATTTGACCATGCCAACCATTCGATTTCACCACTCACTTTTTCCATCAATCCTCATATCATTGGAAAGCCTCATGTACATATTCTGGCATCCCAGTCGTGTCTCACCCTAGATTGGAGGAAAAATCTTGAACTCACTGGGGACAATATACTTTGAGCTTAAACCAATAGAAAAACAACAATAGGATAACACAACAAACACAATGATCATAGTGAAAAACCCAACATTGGACACCAATCACCATCAATAACACATCAACCATTCAAATCAAACAACCAAATCAATCAAACCAAAAGAAAACTTCAAATGGATGATGTTCCTTCTGAATATCTCTGGTCCATTATGCATGACAACGGGTGGATGGCTTTATCATGTCAAGCATGGATGTTCAACTATTGTACTTTTATTTTTATATTACATCTTTGGAACACCTTGATGATGTATTGAACTAGAGGAGCCAGGAAGGAGTATGATTTTTCTTTGTCTGTTTTTTTTGAGTTGATCATTTTTAGTGTGAAAATTGTTGTAGGGACGTGCTCTACCAAGTATCACTAATGACATTCTGAATTTGTATAGGAAAATAGTTAACTCTTATCTGTTTATGCAAGCAATACTCAGGTCATCTCAGTTTAATTATACCTAGATGTTTGTGTTAACTTGCAATATCAAAAATCATGGAAGTAGTACTCGGGTCATCATGGTATAATTATACCATTGATTTTTGTACTCACTTTCAACATTTTAAAGGCTCAATGATGATAAAAAGCATGAAAAATTAGTTTTTACAATGACAAAATTTGTATATTAGATCTGCATCGTTAAGTTAGATTGCATTTGTAGATATGGGGTTTCCAAAGCTTGAACAATTTCACAATGAGGTTATCTCTCTTATTAATGGATTGAGTACATTTGACATTAACTAAAAACACATCAGTTGCATCATCATTCCCATTCATCCATCCATGCATCACATCATCATCAGAAAACAAAAAAGGAATGCATTGCATCTCACTCACATGATCAAAATCATTTCATCACTTATTAATGGATTAAGAAAATGGTCCCTTAAGATGATTGAAAGACATGTACAATAGAGTAAAATTTCCAAGAAGAAAAGCATCTCTATTTTAATATGGGAATAATTGAACTTGATGCATCATGGAAATCATTTACTCCTTTAAGTAAAATGGATCTTGGATTCACTTAAGATGATTGAAAGACATGTCCAACAAAGTGAGATTTTCAAGAAGAAAAATTTATTGAAAAACATGACTGATAAAGATATAATGCCATTGTTATGAGAACCTAAAACCAATAGTGAAGATGAATTTGTTATTACACAAATCCAATACTGACAAAGGACTAGCTAGATCAGCATCATCATCAAATAAACATCACCAATCATTTGCATAATCAAATCCATCTCACATAGTATAAAAAATCATTCATAAAGCATATAGAATCATCAAGCATGCATTATCATATCACACATTATCATATCATCATTGCATAATCATCATAATGATCAAGATCATCATCATATAAATATCATAAACACATAGAACTATGCACCATCATGTGATCATTTCATCCACCATTCATCTATTTCATTGCATCATCTATTTTTATTAGAAAAAAAAAAACATAAAATCCATCACCTAGGCATCATTCATAAAGCATCATAGAATCATAATCATCAACATCATCATCATGATATAGAACAACACATAAAATATATAATATAAGCTAAATGCATCCATCATAATCATCATGATCATCATCATATAGAACATCACATAGCATATATAATAGAAATTATATGCATCCATCATAATCATCATGATCATCATCATATAAACAACATACGCACATAGATCAATCATCATCATCGCCATATGTCATATAACCTCAAAATCATAATGTCAAGTGTACAAGGATATCCAAAGATATAGAGAGATACAAAAATGGCAGTGAATCATCAATGCTTAAAGTACATTAGTGTATACATGTCCACAGGAACATCAGAGAATCAGAATCAGAGTTATGTCATGCTCCCCCCAAATGGTACTAGCATCAATGAAATAGTGCCTCCCCCACTAGATAGACCTACACTAGGATCTCTCTCGTCTCTTGGAAGTGGCTATGTAACACCTCTACTAGTGGTTTAGGATTGGGACCTACCTGATCGAGACTATGCATAACTCTCCCACTGCTATGGAGGAACTACATCATGATATCTCACTTTGTAAAACTCTACCTCCTGCATGGCACACTTTATCTCTCTAAAGTAGTCTTCTAAACTTGTGGCCTCTACAACTCTATATAGTCTCTTGGAAATACCCTCTGTCTGATCCACACACTATCTTAGCCTATCCCTCTCTGCAGTAAGTCTGGTAACTTGTGCCTACATCTAACCCTATGCCTGAGCATAGGCCTAGACCTATGTCAGTTGGGCCTATACTTGTTGTCTCGTAGCATCCCTCTCAATCGTTAGTCCAGTAATTTGTCCCTGATACTAGGATAGCAAATCCTGTACCTGCTCAAGCTAACCCTATAGTGCATGTACCTGCACCTACAAAGTAGTTGTCTATGTTTGTTACTACTGCAAGGGTAGTCTAATCTCCACATTCTATTGGGATGTTGCAACCAATGCTCGCCTCTTGTGAGGCACTCTCAACCTCACACATCAGGACCTGGCCCTCCTCCACCACCCCCATCACCTCCATCATTATCTTTTCCTCCTCCATCTCCATCTCCATCCCCATCATCAATGCTCTCTAACTACTCCTCATCATCATCTCCTCCACCTCTCCTCCTCCTCTAACAAAGGTATTGGTTTGTCTAGGATGGTAATCCATGGGAATGGATGTAGGAACATGTACTAAGCATACTCTTATGATATTGGAGCCTTGATGATCTTTGGATGCACATCCCAAATGATGGCTTGTAAAACTTGGAAATGCTTCACTACTACATCATATGAAAACACCAGTCCCCACTCTATAGCATCCACCCATTACTGTGCATAATGGGCAACTCCCTGAGGCATGCCCTAAACCCTGACATACTATCTTAGCATCCTCAACAATAAGAATCTCACAATAATGAATCATGTACAACCAATCAGGTACATGGATTGACACAAAATTGCAGCTCAGTGTCGTCCTCCATCCACTACTCGCAATCAAGATAGGGTGGCCATGTCACTAACTCAAGATCATCAAGTGTCCTCCTCTAGTACTCCAATTTTCCCATCCTAGGCTAAGCAACTAGAGCTACATAAATATGTACATACGATCTCATCACAGGTCACTATATTTCTTCATTTGGATGAGTGACTGCTATATGTTCTTAGGCCTAGACCTCAAGCAATGTGACCTCAGCTGATAAAATAGCCTCATGAAAATAGACCGCCTAGTGTAAATCATGGTACAAATATGCAAGCATGCAACATCCCCATGCATATCTAGTGCCCTAAGCAATCATGCTCTCTAGAATCTGACCTCATCCTACTGAAATTCCCTTTGAGCTGTGATCAGGGCAAAGGAACCTCCAATGCATTTGACAAGAATAGATGACAATGTGGCATAAGCATCAACCATATCATCCAGGGAATCTCATAGTTGAATATATGATCATCCTCGAATGCTCTACATAGTGCATCATTCTCGCCCTGCTCCTGAGAATCATAGAAGACCAACTCCCCCACAATATGAATCCACAAAATCTGTTGTCCTTTAGAGTCACTATGATATTGCTGGTGGGAAAATTAAAGGTGGTATGCTCACTATGCCACCTCTCTACTAAAGTTGTCAACAAACCCCTATTGATCCTAATCTAGGGCATATTAATCAGAGATGACAATCCACATCATGTGATAATAGCTACCTCAGGCTACATTAGGTGGGGTATCAAATCCCATGTCCTAGGGAACTGCTCTCAAATCTGTAGACTCGTGAAAGGCTCCTATCATCACAAAATTGCAAACCAGCCAATCAATCAATTGACATCAATCAGCCTATCAATATAATTAGCTCTGGTGAGACTTTGATCAAATCTCGTGAGCATCAATCAATCAATCAACCTCACTTATCATGAGTTCAATCAATCATTCAACTTCACCTATCATGAGGTCAATCAATCAATCAACCTATCATTGATCCTTTCTTATCATGAGGTCAATTACCATAATCCTATCATTGAATCTCACCTATCATGAGATCAATGTATATCTAAATCTATCAACATCATCAAATCATCATCAAATCAAAGCTTGATGTGAACAAACATCATCAAAATCAAGGAGTCTAATCAAGAAAATCATCAATTTGGTCTAAATTTCACCAATGCACTAGAACAATGTTTCAATGCACTGAAACACTCTATGCACTAGAAAAGTTCATTAACATGCTAAAATAGGGCTTTGATGGGAAAAATTATTGTATGTGCTAAACAATTTCATAGATGCATCAGAACCGAGTCTCTATGTGTTGATTCATCCTATGCGCTTCATTAATCACTCAATGTGCTACTTTGAGTAATGTATGCATTAAATGCACCTATGCACTAAAGCCCTAACCCTAAGTGCTAAATCTACCGATGTGCTAAAATAGCCATTCAATGCACTAACCTATTTATCCTAAGTGATAATCTATTCTATGTGTGATTATAGTTAATGAATGTGCTACTGTGGTAATCCTATGCACTAAAATAGAATAAATCAAATTTAAAATGTGAAAAAGAGGGGGAAAATAAATTCCACAAATTATGAGGTAATTTTTTGGGGTACATACTGGAGGTTCGTACACTGTCAGGAACTTGTGATGTCTAATGTGCTCAAACTGATGCATGTGGTAAGGGATCACCATTATGCTAGATTGCTCAATCACTCTCAAATCTCCAAATTGCAAATGTGCAAATGAAGTTCTAATCCAACTTTTTAACCTATTTAAGGTTAATTAAGAGGGATTTTGGTGGGGTTGTTTTATTTTATTTTTCAAAAGGGGAAAATTCATCAATTTCATCATGTTGGTGGCTTTAACATCATTTTTTTAGGAGATAAATCATTTATGGAGCATAAAATTTTGGAATCATCATCAAATCATCAAAAAATCATCAAAATTTCCAAAAAATTCCAAAAATCCTAAAAATTGAACATTTCACTGATTTATCTCCCAAGGGGGCATATATTCGTCATCACCTAAAAATCAACATCTTGGGCATCGAAAAAAAAAATGGTTGACATCAACAACAAATTTTTTCTTTGAAGCAACATGTAAACACATTGCTTCAAAGAGGGGAAAAATGCATACAACTAAAATCGGTCACTTGACAATTAATTAATTAAATTATACAAGCTATTTAATAAATAATCCCTTTATTTGAACTACTTATAAATAAATTCTCAATTTATTTATATAGTTCACACTTCTTTAAATTCTTCATCTTAAACGGCATTCTTCTAAATTTAATTAAATAAACAAATAACTATAGTTTGTTTTTATTTAATTAAATCTCTTCTAACAAAGTTTGAATAATTTCAAATTCAAATTTAGTCACATGTCTACAACACTTTTTGGCCATGTCATCAAATGTCACATGTATTTAAATATGACTAATATTTAAATTACATTATTTTCAACCAATTATCTTCAACAAACTTTTAACACATGGCTTTTTATCACAAACTTGATTCCTTCATCCATTTGGCATTTTTCCTTCGGTCAAGGGAACATTCTACTTGATTCTTCCATCTCCACTGTTCATCTCTCATGTCAAAATCTGGACTGTTGATTGCTACCGCATCACAAGATGCTTTGGAAATCCTATAAATACAACCCTTTGTTACAACATTTATCATCCCATCTTTTAGCAAACTTATTATGCAGAAATAGCATTGGAGCACTTGGAGCATTCATAGTTGAAGCATTTAGCATTTAGATTTGTTTTATCATTCTAACTTAGAATCATGTCTTAGTTATAGTTGCATTTTATTTATTATCTTAGTTTCCACACAAGCATTCTTATCACAACATTTGCATCATATAATCTAGCATCATTATTCATTTGTCAATATCACCATCATCCTTTGCATCATATGATAACATGTACGAACTTAGATTTCTTGTATTATGCAAGATCTCATTTCTCAAGTTTTCATTCTAACAATCATAGCACACATACAAAATCTGAGAGCCAAATGATTTAATGAATCCTTGAGAATAGAGAACAATGGAATGTGTTTAGAGATTTGTTTTGCTGTAAATAGATTAGTTCTTTGATTCAAATATTTAATGTAATACGTCTCATTGATGTTTGTGTGTCTTGCTATTGATTTGCCAACTTTCACAACTTCACACACACAGATACATTCAAGAGGTTTAAAGCCCTTGTGGAAAATGAAAGTGGTTACAAAATAAAGTCTTTAAGGACTCATTGTGGAGGAGAATTTTGTTCAAGATGTTTTTCAAAAATTCTATGATATGAATCGCATCAAAAGAAAACTTACACTTGTGGTTGCTAAACCTACATATATTTCAACTTCAATGAACATTAATAATAATGCCAAGTCAAATACAACAAATCAAGCATCCATATGAGATATTGAATCATGCTAAATATGCAATAAAATGAAACAATGGAAACCAAACAAAAGCATATGAAAACATGAAATTAATCCTATCCCATAGTTGATTGGTGCTATTGTTGAAAATAGCCCTTTCCCAATCCTTGATAGATAAGCTAGATGATGATGATAAGATGGGCAAGATTAGATCTCTGGAATTGAAGAGAGTAACCTTGTATGAGATTGTGGAGAAGAAAGGATATAATTGTGGAGCAAATTGTGTAGTGAAATGGACAAGATCAGTTCTCAAATGAAGAGAATGACCTTACATGAGATTTGTGGATGAAATTGTAAAGTTGTGGAGGATTTGATCAAGGATGAAGCTTTTCATTTATAGATTTTCTTGCTGAGAGATTGGCCAAATGGATGAATGTGGGACTAAAAATAGACCAATCAAAGGAGGCCACTTGTCAACTTGTGAGTGGTTGATGCATGTGCAAGATTTGGGAAATGTGCCCAAGAGGGGGAAATTTCAAATTTGAAATGAGAGTTAATGTTGAGTTTGACTTGTGCAAGGGGACATGTAAGACCTATTAAATGCCTTGTTGGATGTACCTTTCAACTTTCTTTTGAATTAAAATTTTGAGGGAAGATGCCATGTTGAGTCAAAATGCCGATTTTAATAAATCAATAAATTGATTTATTGGTGCAAGTGGCCAAATCTAGAGAATGCAAGTGGTTAGGATTATCATTTAATCATGGTTAGATTAGTTTAATGATGATTAGGATGATTTGACCAATTTGACTTGATTTAGGGATTTAAATCAAATCAAAGGGAGATGAATGATGATTTGAAATTTAATTAAACAAATGATTGGTTTATTTAATCAAAGAGGGAATGATAGGATTAAATTAAATAAAGTTAATTTATTCAATTTAAGTGAATGACCTTAGGAGATTGAAATTGATTTACCCTGATGGGCGGGGGCCCTAGCTCGGTTGGCTAAGTAATTCCGTTGCGGCTCTGCTGGTCACGAGTTCTAGTCTCCCTCGTCCCATGGTACCGGAGGGCGTGTCGTGCCAGCGCCGCCAGTCACGTTAAAAAGTTTACCAGGCACACTGCAGTTTATAGGGGTCGTGCTACCCGATTCCTGTAGTCTAAAAAAAATAAAAATTGATTTACCCTAATGAATGGATGAGTGTGAATTTGATCGAATGCATAATGCTAATTTTGCATGTCTACATTTTGCCCCTCTTTGAAGCAATGTACTTGTTGCATTGGTTCAAAGAATAAACTTGCCGTGATCAAAATTCAATTTTTTTTTTAGATGCCCCAGCAGAAAGTACACTGGTACATTCCCCCCTCGATAGATCAAGCAAAAATATTCAATTTGAGGGTCGATCTCATGATAAAGAGGTTCAAAATGGATGGTTATGATGAGATGATGTTAAGATGCAAATGAGATAATTTAAGATGCTTAGAATAACAAATCTATATTATCCTAAACAACCTAAATGATGATATGATGTATGAGATGGATTAAATGGATGATGTGATATGCTGTGATTACGAAATGGATGATTTATGAGATGCTTAGACTAATAGATCTATATTATGATGATGATTATGTATGTGAGATGATATGCATAATATTGATGGTTCGTGGATGGAAGATGGATGCACTGATGATGATGATTAATTATTCATGACGTGATGCTAGTGTGGAAGAGATGAAATTAGTTGATGACAAGAGGATCCAATAGGCCAACTTTATGAGAGATGATGATGATGATGATGATAGATGATGCTAATAAATGGATGATTCGCTTATCAAGGATTAGGATTTGAAAAGGGCTACTTACCTTATGTTTCATAACACATGTAGATACAATGCATCAAGGTATAAAGAACCAGGATGGCATTGTACCTAGTGCAATGAAATTTGACTCAATAAGTAGATAGAAGTATTCTTGTTCACACTTGACATATGGAAACCTTGCTAGGACGTACCTAACAAAGCAAGTATTCGCCAAGTTATTTTACAAGAACGTCCAACAAGCACAACAAACAAAAGATAATGATTGTTGCCCCATTCCTATCTCTCTCAATCCTTCGTTCATATATCATCGAGAGGTCCTTGGAATGAGGGAAATAAGATAAATCAAAAGAAAAGATCAAGTACACAAACAAGCCAATGTTCTTCATATCTCCAGTCAAAGGGATGTGTTTTGATAGGATAAGAATCCAAAGTGATATCCAAAATGATGCCCATTGTCAGAACGATATATCCTAGGACATGCATTGTATAGGATGATGATGGTTTGATAAGTTGATTGATAGGTTGTTGTTATAAGGTTGACTGACATGTTTGCGATTGATCAAGAGTTTGAGTTTTCATTTAATGATTTGTTGTTTGCTTTTGATTTTATGATTGAAGTTTGCTTTTGCTGATTGTTGTGGTTGTTTTTGTTTTTGTTACCAAAGGGTGAAGGTGGCGATTAGTTTATTATGGATGATTGATTATTGCGGGTGCAGGTGAGACGTGATGGGTGGATTTTTTCAAATATTTGGATTTTTTAACATTTTGAAATGTTTTGAGGCTATTTTTGGTGTTTTAGATTTTTCAAATGTTTTGATTTTTGGTTTTTCAGTGTTTTGGGGTTTTCTGAGATTTTATGAATGTTTTTGGATTTTGATGTTTTGGACGTTTTTGACTTTTTGATGTTTTTTTTATTTTTTTTGGATTTTTATGTCTTAGTGCCTGATCAAAGATGAGCCTTGCCTATGTTTAAGCTCAGAGATGACATAGTTTGGATGCCATGCTTTTGATGTTTTTTGTTTTCAACTTGTTTTTGGATTTTGATATGTTTTGGATGTTTTTGGATATTTGCATGATTTTGACGATTTTGATATGGATTTGTGTGATGATATTAGTTCTCTGTTTGGGATTTTTCTGTAAACCAAGCTAAGGTTGATTGATCAGATCAATGGATTGATGATGATGACAACGTTGTTGAGGATACACAAAAATGCAAGGATTGGATTGATCAGGATTGATTAGGATTGATGATGATAACATTGTTGAGGATGCACAACAATGCAAAGATTGATTGATCAAGATTGATGATGATAACATTGTTGAGGTTGCACAACAATGCAAGGATTCATTGATCAAGATCGATGATGATAACATTGTTGAGGATGCACAACAATGCAAGGACATTGTTTAAGCAACACAACGATATCCCGAGATGATGATGTTTTGATTGGATTTGATTGATCATGATTGATGAAGCTTGGTTTGGAAAAAAAGTTGTTTGAATGATTTGATGTGATGTTTGAAGGGTGTGTTTGATGCAACTGATATTGATTGTTTGGATCGGTGTTCAATTGAAAGATGAGGACTGATAAGGAATGTCTTCTCATCAAAATATGCCATGGGCTAGTGATTTGGATTTTGGATCACAAATGCTTTGACCAATTTGGTTTCACATTTTCCAATGTTAGGATCACCACATAACTTGGAGAATATAGATCAATATTTAATTCCAAAGCAAGATGTGAATATCTTCCCCCAATGTCTAGCAATGTATGGAATGCGATGTGTGGATGCTCGGATAGATGTATGGATGGATGGATATGGCAAGCACACAAAGGATGCCAAGGATTATCTTGCAATAAGATAAGGTGTTTGGATAACAAATGCTCATTTGGATAATGCTTCATGGCTCAGATAATGCTGCAGAGGATAGGATCAATAAAAATGGCCCATGTCAAGATGTTTACAATAAGCAAGCGTAAAGGGTGCCCCAAACTTTCATCAAGATCAAGATAACTTGGATGATGGATGTAGATATATGCACATGGATGAAAATGGATTGTAAAAAATGGCTTATGGATGAATGGATTTATTATGGCTGAGATGGATGGAATGATGGCTTTATTATGGATGGGATGAGATGTTTTCACCTGAATTGGCACACGTAGATGCTCGATTTCACACATGATTCCTATTTGCTAGGTTTTCATCATGGTATTTCCCAAAGCGCCGCACATGCGATTTTCACTAGAGGACAATTTTTTTTTTACTAAACATTTTCAATCCTTTTTTTGATTTTTTTGGATTTTCATATTTTTTGATTTTTTTGATTTTTTCAAAATATTTTAAGCTCATGTTGAGTCATGAGGTGTTGCTGATGTAGATGCCCCTATCATGATGTGCCATCGATATCCTGCTTGAAGAAGTTGCTTTGCTAAGATATGTGCACTTGAATGCAGCTTTTGGGATTCCTGATCTACTTTATTGATACCGGAGTTGACTTTATCTTTGTGCGCACATTGTGATAGAGTGCCTTTAGAATCCTTATGATGAAGAGTCATTGCCAATACATGGTCAATTTGAGAATTAGATATTATGCGTGGATGCATGTATGAAGTGTGTTTAGGGATAAGAGATGGATTGGTTGACAGTTTGGAACATTTGACTCTCCAAACTTGGGAAGATGAGCAATGATGGGTGGATACGAAAGTGTGCATGGAATTAGGACCAACTGCTTGATACACTTTGTACGTTGCTTGAAAATCTTGCTTTTGCTTTTTTGGACATCTTTGATGGATACTTTTCCCTTTTTTATTTTTCCCCACAGTTTCTTTGACTGATGGAGTTTGATAGAGATATTCTTTCTTTGTATTCTTTGGTATCCATATGTATTTGATTTGTCCTTTATGCTTTCTAGCTTCTTTTTCTTTGATAACGTTCTTCGTACTTTGATTCAATTCTTTATTTTGATGTTGGTCCAAATTCGTGGATGGGGTGATGGGTGGATGAAGATTCATGATGTGGCTGGTTGTAGTATTGGCATCGGTTTCATCATAAGCATTCTTAGTGCTCCCTATGTTGACATTTGCTTGAGATGGAGTTGCCCCTAGTATGGTGGTAGTAGTACCTTCATGCTTTGATTCTGCCTGTTATGAGAGCTCCTGTTTAGAGTGCATTCTCTAACAAATGACCACTGTAGATGACATTGTTTCAATTTTCCGCTTTGCTAACTCTGAATTATACTGTTCTATCTAACCTATTTCCTTGAGTGGATAATGCTCGATATCTTTATTCATGATTTCCTCAATCTAAGTTTTGGATATATCTAATCTTGATGTTGATAACTCTATTTGACTGTAGGAGTTAATAATCTACTTTGTTTGTGTAATAATGTTAGGAATAAAGGGATCCTATTCTGAATGAAGATCATATATGTGTCCATCCATAGAAATCATCTCATGGGTAGATGGAGGATTATGTGCTACATGGATATGATCCTCTTATATAGAGAGAAGAGTGTCCATTAGATCATTGTAGTATCTTGAAGATACAAATTCTTGATCTTGAATCTTTCTGACATGCCTTGGATCAAGTTCTTGACATGGGTCAGTTTCAAAGGACAAATTTCTTACAAAGGGTTCTTGGATGTCTTCATTAGACATCATGGTAAGTGGTTCAATATCCTCAAGTGTTGAGTTCAAGGTTCCTTTAGTATCTGTAACCATGAGGTCAAAGGGGGTCAACATGTCTTGGAAAGGACCACTGCTAGACTTTGGTGAAAGATGTTGGTCATGGTTTCACATAAATTCTTGAGATATGTCCTCTAACTCATAAGGTGATGTAGAGAAATTCTTAACATGATAATAGGTCAATGGATCATGCATTATGTCAATAGGATCAAATAATCCTAACACTCCTTGAAATAGATCACTAAAAAGTGGCTCTTGATGTATGGTGAGTTGATCATCGGATGGGGTGAAAACATCTTTAATGTGCTCATCGATGGAGAGATCTTGATCATTGTTTTCAACAATTGTGATGGAGGGATTTCCAATGCCTTCAACCATAGGGTCAAATGATGTTGAAATTTCTTGAATTGGATCATTGTTGGTTGGTAGATTTTGATCATGATTGAGAAGTAACTCTTGACATATATTGAATTGATCTTCGTATGAGATAGAAACATTGTCAATGTGCTATTTGATGGATAGATTTTGATCATTGCTTTCAGCAATTGTGGTGGGGAGATTGTCAATGTTATCACCAGTGGTTTAATATTCATTGGCATCCCCAATAATTATCATTTTTTGTGTTTGTGCTTGTGTTTTTTGGGTAGCTTGAGAGGCTTGGGTAGCTTGAGTAGCTTATGGAGCCACCTGATATTCTTGAAGCGCTTGTTGGTAGGCTTGATGTGCTTTTAGTGCAATGTTTCGATATTGACTTATTGCACTTGGTTTTGGTGGTAGTGGTGGTGTATTTGGAATCATGTTGGATGCGGTGACAAGTTGTTGAGATACACTTGGAGCAATCATGGTAGTGAGGGGTTGAGATGTGATGGGTATGATAGTGGTGTTTGGAGTGATTGAAGTGATAGGGATGGTCAGAATGACTGAGGTGATAGGCCCTTGGGAGACCATATTTTAATTTGTCGTGATTGATGTTGTCATTGGATTAGATACCATCTGTTGGTGTGATGTCGATGGAATATTCAAAAGATTTGATGTGATGGCTTGATTGGTGTTAGGGGGATTGATTTGGATGGAATGATTGGTGAGCTAGGTAAAGGGGGAAGCCCTAAACCAAGGAATGATGTTGATATGGGTAATGGTGGTGGAGATGTCTCTTAGCATAATGACTCAACTATTTTGGTAAGTGTAGAAATTTGATCTAGCCAAATTTGTTCTTGATTTTGATCTTGACTCCCTTGATATAGTTGGTTTGGCTTGTGTTTAAGCAGATTTGGAGTGTGTACTTGTGTTTTATTTTGGACAATGTTCTAATTTGGGATGACACTTAGATTTGGCATGATAGGTTGAAATTGACCATTGTTCATGTTTGGAATATTCGTCTGATTTGCAAATGTATCCATCCCAAATTTTTCCGGATTCATGTTTCGAAAACTTGTGCTTGGTACATTCTCATTTGGCTTGTAGGGATTTGATGGGATGACTTTGTTCAATTGAAGGCTCATGCATTGATTGTTTGGTTGATAGACTTGTAGGTTTGGATTTAGATCTACCATTGGGAAATGTGTTCCAATCTTTGATTTGGGCATACTCACACTTGTTGTACCATCAACATTCGTAGAAGGTAATGATCCCATGTATGGATTGTATAAGCATGAGTGTTGATAATCAATCAGCGTTGTGAGGCTTTGATAGCTTAGTTGACTTGGATTACTCATGATGTATGGATCAAGTTTATATTCCATGTTCCTCTTGTGTTTTGGCCTTGTTGCAAAAGTGACCTTTAAGGTTCTTAGGACCAATGACGAGATGATGGATGAAAGGGGTAAATGATATGAGTGTTGAATGCTTAGGGACTTTGGATCAATGCTAGACTTAGGGTTTGATTTTGGTTGTTTGATTTGGATGATGAAATTGTAAACCCTAAGATGTTGGATATGATCTTAGGATGAACTTGTTCAAAAGGATTGCTAATTCAATTAAATGTATGAGAAATGATGAATTCCCATACACCTAACTAAACAAGGCGGTTTAAATTTTGATGATTTACCCAAGTCTAGAATGATGTTTCCAAAGCTCTAAAGTTTGTTTGTGGGATAAATTTTGATAGATTTTTGCAATTTGGATGGATTGTTTGACGTGATCCTAAATGAACCTAAGAAGGACTTGTTCACTAGGCCAAGATAGTGAAGAACATGCCTTTCTCTAAGAGTAATTCAAAATCAAAATACCAATGTTTGCATGAAAACCATATGACCTAAAGATGACAAGCACATGTGTGGGGTCCAATTGATTTAATCTTTTCTTGATGGATTATTTTTAACACAAACACTCTTGATTAGGTTTTCAACTAAATGTCCAATATCCTAATTCCCTTTCATCCTACAAAGTGCAATATGCGGAGGTCAAGGAAATCAAGGAAAAGGTTACCTAAACTTGACTTTAGTAGAAGGAAATTGAGATGAAATCCAAATTTTTAGAAGCCTCTAAGGATATGAATCCCAAGGGAAAGAAATAACATGTGAATTTGTTCAAGGATATTTGCCTCTCCTAAAGGGTTTGCAATTTTGATGATTTGTTGAATGTTGGTTTTGCAATGTTTTCGAATAAAGCACTGTGTTTTCAAACCAAGAACAAGTACAACCCTATAGATGTGAAAGACAGTATTTGTTGAATCCCCACTTGGACAAGTCTAGCTATGCTTATCTTTAGTGAATGGTTAGATGCTTGACCCCACTGGCTCCCGTCCACGACACTCATTTAGACGGGGCATCCAAGCATCAACACCCATGAAACTCCCATGGCATGTTTTCCATTTCTACTAAAGACCGTAAAAGTGTGGGGTTGCTTCAGAACAACTGTTCTTGCACCAAAAAATAGATCAAGGATTTTGGAAAATTATAGCACATGGGTTCTAGTAAGGACTTTTCATTCGTGGAGATTGACCCATATGGCAAGAGTACCCTTTCAGATCCATCTTGTCAGAATCAACCGTGTGATACTGGCATTTCTTCCAATACCCACATTTATATTATAGCTAGAAATACTCTTGGCTTTAGAGTGTTATCGGTTTATTCGTTCCTTTGGGCGAGTGCTTTTTCCCCAAGGTAGGCCCTCTAGGATGAAAAAAACAAGCAAAGACAAAATCCGTAACTCGATCAATCTTTGATGACTCAAAGAAAGAGAATATACGCGATGATGCTCTACTCACACTCGCACAAGATCTTGTTCAATTTTAAACCCAAATCGAAGTGTGTATGTGCAATTATTTATGCAACTTAATGTCACCAAAAGCCTTTTGATTCTCAAGATCGCCATGAGGCTCGAGAGAAGAGCATACATCTTTTGATGATATTACTTTGTGTAAATAATTACAAAACAATAAAGGCACACATTCATTTTATCCTTCAAAGGAATGATTTGATTCATTTTAATCACCAAAGGAAAGATGAAGATTGCCTTGTTCAATTTGTTTATCCTTAAACAAAATCTAGTGGATTTGTTCTAAGATTCATTTTAAGCCCCTTTGTCACGAAAATCGAAATGTCCCTTTTAAGAGCCCAATAAAGAGGTGTGAGTTGATTTGAAAATAGAAAAATAAAGCGTGAAATGGAAGCTCTAGATTATCATAACAAGCATTAAAAAAAGCTTTTTTTAATTTCAAAATTTCATGCTTAATTCTCTTACTCCAATCTTGCTTTTGTCTTTGCTTGACCCCAATGCTTGATTTCAATGTCCACCTTCACCTACAAACATCAACATGACAAATAAGATTAATCAATAATAACTTCACATGATGAATATAGTTCTAATTATAATGAATTTCCAAATTATTCTCCTTCTAAATCTACCTTCAACTTACAAAATTCAAGGTTTTTTTTTATGATTTGCTTGTTTTAATGAATATTGTTTTCTAAAAAAGGAAAATTTCCATTGCCCATAGTCAAATCATTTTTATGCATAATCACATTCCATCAAATCTTATAACCTAGACAGCTAAGCTATAAATTTAATGCCTATGGGTTGATAGCTTTTAATCTTGCACACCTTTTCAGTTATGATAATAAATGAAGCATAGGTAGTCTAAGATTTTGATTTTCAAAGTAGTATTGGCAAGACATAAATGCCTATATTGAGAAACATGGGTTGCTTTTGATTTGATTTGATTGTGTCCCCTCATAAATGCAACATTGGTGTGATTATGACTTATAGATGTTGAGAAGCAACATCGATGCCTTCTTTTTCAGCGTAGCCTCAACAACAACATCAACATTCAATGCTCCAACTGCAGATCAGTACCAACAGTATTCTACACTAACTCTTCAAACAACCTGTTAACATGAAGATCTAATGTCATCGAAATACAACAAAAAATTAGACGCACTATACCAAATTAAATGCGCATATTAATTCTCTTGCATAGAGGTCGAGTTACTTGAAGTAGGTGGAGTGCTAATTCTTCCAAGCTCTATCTCCCACATGCTCTTCCACCGATATCATGAAGCTATCATTATCGAGTTTACAAGAAGATGTATGACAAGAGGCAATGTTTGACTTTGGCACCATTTTCTAACATGATAAGATCTGCAATCAAACAGATTATTGATGGTGGTGCCTATTTAGCTGTGTATTTTAATTTCTTGCACATTCATTGTCCACTCCTTCACAGACTCAATTTTTTTATATAATAATTCAAATGAAAACTGGAGCCAATCAAAACATCAAAATCACCGAATTGTGGAAAACTCCAGCTGGTCAGAATATTAAATAATCTAATCAAGTTTCAGCCTTAGTTAAGATGTACTATGTTAAACCTACCAAATACATCTCCACAAAAGAAGAAAGATATTTAGTATGCTTTGGAAACTTTCAAGCAAATGCAATCGGGATGGTGTGAAGTGCAGGCAATTAGATTTTCTTGTATTTTTGAAAGGAGACTGGAATACACAGAATGACAATATTGATACATGTGTAATGAAATTATTCTAGATCCTTAAATTTTGTCCACCTCTCATTGCCATTCGCTAAGGCTGAAAAAGGTATTAATAAGACTGAAAAAAGGTATTAATAAGATAGTAGTTGTACTGCATGCATTTGAGAGCTTGGCCTCTAGGATTCTTCTTCTTGTCTTGCTTGGAAACTTTAAGGGTCTGCCCCCTCACCTTCCCTCATGGGACAATGACTTGTGCACTTTACTCATTTTTTCACTGCCTCTTCTATTGCGCTGCTGTCTCTCCTTCATCTGTGCACTTTGGCAAGCTAAGATATTGTAAGTGCGGCCTACACAACCTTTGAGTTTGCTTAGTCCACCTCCTGCAAAGTCATGGTCAGACGTGCCATTAACCTGGGTCAATCGATATAGCTGCAAGTTAAACAAGTTAGTGGGTGAAAAGACATTGTAGTCAGTGGGTGAAAGACATTGTAGCCACCTTTTGATGTTTCCTTGCTCTCCTCTTGTCATAACTGGCATTGCCATATCATTCAAAAGAAGGCCACTTGAAAAAGAAATGAAAATTCAAGGTAAAACCACTACAGTGGGTGCGCAGGCCATAGTTGGAAATGACTTTGGCAGATATGCAAGAATAAAGATAGAGCATGCAAGTTGTGAGGCAGATTTAGCAGGCACAAAGAAGGCATAGGAAATGGATTTTAAAGATTCTTCAACAAATGTATTTCACCTAGATAGATTTCCCAACCTTTGATAACATTTTCATACACTGAAAGAGGCGCTTTTCAAAGTTGTACACATTAGATTGAACATTTCATACAAAGCACACTGACTTTTGGACCAAATGCCCAAAACAGATGCAATTTAATGAGACACATTGACTCATGGAGATGTGTAGAGCTCACCCAAATAGTAAATAGTGCAGATTCATGCAAGAAAACATTGATCATAGTAAAACAAATTGTGAGAAAAAGGAAATGTTAAAATAAAGTATTGTGGTATACAATTGCATTCTTGATGAAATGAATGTGCTTGGGAACTTTATTAGTGTTTTAATTACTCAAGAGTAAAATATTATAGGAGAGAAACACCAAATCTTCATATGCAAGTAGGAGTTAGTGAGTGCCAAATATAACACAAGAAATGTAAAAGACATCAACAAATCATTGAACATGAAGATGAATTAACAAGTCAATGTGTATTTAACAAAAACCAAGATAGCAACTCATGAGAAACCAAAATATAAGTATGGAACATGCCCTCCTTCTAGTGCCAATATGTAGATGGTGAAATCTGCAAATATTTCAACTTCAATGCACATTAGTAATAATGCCAAGTCAAATACAACAAATCAAGCATCCATATGAGATATTGAATCATGCTAAATATGCAATAAAATGAAAAAATGGAAACCAAACAAAAGCATATGAAAACATGAAATTAATCCTATCCCATAGTGGATTGGTGCTATTGTTGAAAATAGCCCTTTCCCAATCCTTAATAGATAAGCTAGATGATGATGATAAGATGGGCAAGATTAGATCTCCATTGAAGAGAGTAACCTTGTATGAGATTGTGGAGATGAAATGATAGAATTGTGGAGCAAATTGTGTAGTGAAATGGACAAGATCAGTTCTCAAATGAAGAGAATGACCTTACATGAGATTTGTGGATGAAATTGTAAAGTTTTGGAGGATTTGATCAAGGATGAAGCTTTTCATTTATAGATTTTCTTGCTGAGAGATTGGCCAAATGGATGAATGTGGGACTAAAAATAGACCAATCAAAGGAGGCCACTTGTCAACTTGTGAGTGGTTGATGCATGTGCAAGATTTGGGAAATGTGCCCAAGGGGGGGAAATTTCAAATTTGAAATGAGAGTTAATGTTGAGTTTGACTTGTGCAAGTGGACATGTAAGACCTATTAAATGCCTTGTTGGATGTACCTTTCAACTTGCTTTTGAATTAAAATTTGAGGGAAGATGCCTTGTTGAGTCAAAATGCTAATTTTAATAAATCAATAAATTGATTTATTGGTGCAAGTGGAAAAATTTAGAGAATGCAAGTGGTTAGGATTAGCATTTAATCATGGTTAGATTAGTTTAATGATGATTAGGATGATTTGACCAATTTGACTTGATTTAGGGATTTAAATCAAATCAAAGGGAGATGAATGTTGATTTGAGATTTAATTAAACAAATGATTGGTTTATTTAATCAAAGAGGGAATGAGAGGATTAAATTAAATAAAGTTAATTTATTCAATTTAAGTGAATGACCTAAAGAGAATGAAATTGATTTACCCTGATGAATGGATGAGTGTGAATTTGATTGAATGCATCATGCTAATTTTGTATGTCTACACCACTACCTACACACCTCAAAAAAATGGGGTGGTTAAAAGGAAGAATCATATAGTGGTTGAAATGGCAATGTGCATGTTATAGACCAAGGGACTAAGCAATTCTTTTTGGGGTGATGCAGTTTCTACAACAGTATATATTCTTAATCAGTGTCCCACTAGTTCCCTCAATGCGATGACTCCATATAAAACCTTGTATGCTAAAAATTCTAATGTCGAGCATTTCAAATATTTTAGGTGTTCACCTTATGTTCATGTAGCTAATCAACAAAGGAAAAAGTTAGATCCAAAAAGTAAATCATGCATTTTCGTTGGATATAGTGAACAAAGTAAGGCTTACCGGTTGTATAATTCTCTCACCCATAGTATTGTTATCTCTAGAGACATTATTTTTGATGAAAGGGGAGTTTATGTTCATGAAAAAGACCATGTTAAGATGTCAAAATCTGTTTTGAATGATAGTATTATTGAGTAAATTGATCATGAGCAGCCCACTAACATTTCAACTCCAAGAGTAGCAAGTCCATCAAGTAGCCACTCATCAATTCAAAGTGCAAGTCTAGCTTCAAGTCCAAGTTCTACAAGGAAGGAACAAAGCTTAATTGACATTTATCAAATAAGTACAAATGAAGCACATGAA